>JAUNZM010000204.1:0-1200000 GCA_033459285.1 Clamator glandarius
GAAAGGAAAGGAAAGGAAAGGAAAGGAAAGGAAAGGAAAGGAAAAGAAAAGAAAAGAAAAGAAAAGAAAAGAAAAGAAAAGAAAAGAAAAGAAAAGAAAAGAAAAGAAAAGAAAAGAAAAGAAAAGAAAAGAAAAGAAAAGAAAAGAAAAGAAAAGAAAAGAAAAGAAAAGAAAAGAAAAGAAAAGAAAAGAAAAGAAAAGAAAAGAAAAGGAAAGAAAAGAAAAGGAAAGAAAAGGAAAGAAAAGGAAAGAAAGAGAAAAAGAGAAGGAAAGAAAGAGAAAAAGAGAAGGAAAAAGAAAAAGAGAAGGAAAGAAAGAGAGAACATTTTCAAGAAATGGTCTAATCAGTTTCTTCAGTGCTTGCTGGAATAATCATGATGAACTCTGTCAGTGTTAATGGGGGTGTTATAAGTATCTGTGTAGGACTGCCTCTGTAATTCAGCATTAATTAGCTGAATCATTATTTTAGAGTGTTACTGAATTATCTTATAATTACCACCTAACTTGGTGCTTGTAAATGAGGCAGCAGAAGGAAATGGCAATTCTTTTAAATGTACTTAAAATTAAGAAGGCATAATAAACACTTCATTCTGTCCTTTTCAGGTTTTTTATCTTCTGTGAGATGTAAGGCTAGTACAACTGCTTTCATCTATGCCTTGTAGATTTATTACAATCATTATAACAAATAGAAATGAATATTATTCAGGTTTATTACCCCATAGTATATCTTTATGAGCATGCAGGAAACCATGTTGCTTCTCTATCCACTGCCTAAAAAAGAGAAAGAAAAAATCCTGCCTGGGGAAACAGAGCATTGTGATTAAAAAGTATCATTTGATTCTCCTAATATAACTGTTTTGCTAATAACTTATCTGCTCTGATTCCCAAGGCAATCAGACCTAATTGTTGCTCCCTAAGAAGCCTCATTACAGCTTGACTGGGGAGGTAGTTAGGAAATACCATATATGTTTTGTTGTCACTGATTTTGCTTTGCAAGTGCTAAATCTATGGTACAAAGTCTATTGCACAATATCCCCCCCCCCAGCTGAAACGTGCAGAAAATAGGGGGAAGAAAGGGAATATATGTGTCACGAGGCAAATTGGGAAAGCTTGTAACACCTGGCTGGTTTGGGTTCAGATGTCTGGAATCAGCTTTGAATGCTGTGGACAAGACACTTGCTCGGATAGTCATATATTCCCAAGAGACTACTGTTCACTATAATTTTTTGCAGGATTTTCTGACAGAACAGACGCATGTTTATAAAACTGTAAAAAGCGTGCTAAGCAAATCTCTACTTTTTCTCAGGTTTTTACTGAAAAGCACTTCTCGTACCAACTTCACCCAAAGAGATTGTCCAGGTCAACAGATCTGAGGTCTGCTAGACCAAAGGGGAGTCAGCGTTGTGCAACCAGTTGTACTAGAAACCAGACATTTCTTGCATGCTTTAGTTTTTCAGGGTGTATTCGGAGAGTTGCAGCAGGTAGTTACAGTCTGCATTCTCTTACAACATACTCCTTATGTGGGAGTCACAACACACCTAGAGTCTCCATTTTGTTAGTATTTTGCTAGCAGAGCTGAAAGCATGTTAGCACTTGACTTCTTTCACAGTTAAATGATTCTAGAATGAAACAAAAATCAATACATACACTTATATATGAGGAACACGGATATTTGAAAAACCTTTGTTGTGAACAAATATTCAGCCTGATTTTTCTCAAATACATTGCTTCCTCAACAGTAAATATTATATGCAATTTGAAATAATGTAATAGTTTATCGTGGATGATTGCTGGTAGGATGTTACTGACAACAATGAAGGTATGAAACATTAAATCACACTTTACTTTTACATCTATGAATAAAAGGATGATTTTCATACCCTGGCATGTTTACTGCTTTGAGAAAGAGTCTGTTATTTATGAGGGTTCACTCTAGTTCCTGGAAATGGCAGAATATTACTATTGTGATTGCTCTTCTTGCTAGAATCATGATGGCATTCACTCTTCATACAGAGCAGTTTAAAGCATGGGAAGAATTCACAGAGCAGTTAACAAGGGCCAACATAGTCCACAAATAACCACAACTTAAGTACAGCACAGTCTTACAGGTGACAGAAGAATGTTCTTCTTTCCTTAAGTTTCTTAACCCTCTTAGCCAGGGTCAATTGATTAAAAATGTATGACATAACTGGTTTTTAAAAGCAACTTTCTACCAGACAGTAGTGGTTCATTATTAGGAATTATAACAGTCCTGAAACGTAGAATATAAAACACTTGGAAATTTATATGACGAAAATGTGAGTGATAGAAAAATTTTGATTGGAAGGGACTTTGGCATCTGATCTAGTCCAACCTCCTTCTCAAGGGAGGATGAACTTTGAAGTTTTGTCAGGCACCTCAGGATCTCATGCAAGCAAATTTTGCTTACTTCCCAGACTTTCCAAAGCTCCAAATGACAAAATGCAGTTCTTTGTTCAGCTTACATCCAGAACACCCCTAGTTTTAGTTCTATTACATTTGGGACTCCTACCTGCTAGTATCAGCACAGGCAGTAGTTTTATATATTAGCTGCCGACCACCTTGAAGAGCCTACTTCCAATTGTGCATAATGTTTCCAAACACTTCAAAACATTTCCACACTAAGTTGCTTTTGTCTTAAAATATGAATTTCAGATGAATTAGCTCAAGTATTTCTACGGAACTGACTCAAGAACAAGCTTTCTGCTGAAAAAACCTTGCGCCCTGCAATAACTTTGGAGCAAGGACAAGAAGCTGTGTCAAAGAAGAGCTTCTCTGTGCAGTTTCTATGCAGTTCCACCCACATCTGGTTAAAGGATGAGTCTTATAAAAATTATGATTTAATCTGCTCAATGTGGACTTGCTAGCCTTTAACAGATACTGTCTGTGAGGATGCCAACCCCATGGAGCATGTCTGAACCACTCTCCACTCTTCTGGAGAGCAGACGCCAGCAGCCTACCAGGGTGGGGACAAAAGCCTGGTCACGAGAAGCCAGGAGGTTGCTGTCACATGCAATGTGTTTGCTGCAGGACGTGAACACGAAGTGGAGGATGACACCTTGTACCAGGGATGGAAAGGGGGTGGGGAGTGGCTGTGGCACGAGGAGAATGGAGTCTGAGACAGGAGGAACCAGAAATAGCAGGACATGGACAGGGAGCCTGGAGAGGGGAGATAAAGAGTGCTTAGCAAGTAGTCAATGCTGGGGGACAGGACTTTGACATTGAGCCCTGAACTGGGCAAGCTGGGAGAACACAAGGGGCCAACACTGAGAGAGGGAGCATGAAGACAGAATCTAGTTAGAAAATACATGGAAGGGAGAGTAATTTGCTCATAGACTTGTACTTGGTGTTCATCACCTGAGTCCTTCACAAACGTCAACGATTTCATTTCCACAGCCTGCTGCTAACTGAGGTGATACTAGTAACAACACTTTAAAATTAAAACCTGAAACCTGGAGAGATGTAGGGCCAAAGTTTCTTAGTGTCTGTTCTGACTCATGTATTTGTTTTTCTCATAGCATTTACCACTACATAATATTTCAGGAATTCAAGGTTCATTAGAGATGTAGCTGTTTATATGTACAGAAACCAGAAGCTACAGTAAAGCTTCCATAAAATCTGGAATACCTGATTAAGAAAAACCTGTGAAAAAAAATGGTTTAAGCCACTACCCAACAAGATATATGATTATTAAAATGTTGATAAAAATGCTTAATTTCCCTTGTCGCTACATCATCTCACCATTCGGGCTGACTGCTGCCTCTAACTCCCTCCAGGACAAGCACGACCCAGAGAGCTCATAGTGACATCTTCCCTGCTCCCATAAGTACAGACATTCAGCTGTCCAGAATAAACCTCCTGGGAGGTGTTTTTCTTCTCTAGCCCACAATTAAATGACTTCTTCTTTACTGCCTTTTCCTGTTTATGCATTCCTCCTCCTTGGTGATTGGGCCCAGTGGCTGAAGCGTCATGTATTTCTTCATGGGATGGCATTCTTCCTTACCTCCCTCCTTAAACTTATTTAACTTTTCTTCTGTATCTCTTAATTAGCACATTGCCAGCTTTAGGTATCAGGGCACTTTCTCCTACTTAAAGCCTAAAATAGAATCACAGCACCACAGAATCATAGGATGATTTGGGTTGGAAGGGACCTTTTCGGGCCATCTAGTCCAACACCCCTGCAGTAAGCAGGGACATCTTCAACTAAATTAAGTTGCTCAGAGACCCATCCAACCTGACCCAAATGCAAACTTTCAATATCCTGCTGCATTCAATCTCCATGTACATAGACAAATGCAAAAGGTTGTTAAAATATGAAATAGTACAGGCTATGCAGTCAGCATCTCAGTTTGTTACATTAGGGAAAGGGCCTTGAACCTGCTCTGATTTTAGCACTAGAAGGTCAAGTCCAGTTTTGAGGCATTAGCTTGAATGCAAATAAAATACATTTACTCGGTTAGGTTTGAACATGTGTTGCCTCGGTTGCCTGATAGCCTACATGATATCATGACATTTATAATTGTGTTGATTTTCAGTGCAGGGTTAAATCTTAATGCTATAACTTTTGAGGTATTTTTTATATGTAAATGCAAAGGAAAAAAAGGAAAGTATGCAAAAGTACAATATGTTGGAGTTTTGAGATTCATCCTGAACTCAGTTGAAATGATGTTATTTACTCTTGGGTTCCTTATTAAGAAACTTGTTTAAGGGAACATTTTACATCGATTTCACACTTTTTCAGGCATGAAACTATTTCTGTGTGAGCTGGTTCCATGACCACAAAATCCTTAATTTCTCATTTCTGATGATAATTTTTTTGTTGTGATTTGCTGACATCGGCCATCGCCCATCCCGGTACCCCAGCCCTTTGTAACTGACCACAAGCAGGCTCACAAAATAAGCTGTGCCGCTATTCGCCAAACCCAAGCAGAAAAACTTGAAGGACGGCTCTTCTAAAAAAGTTTGTCTGACAGATCTGCATACGTCATTTCTTGGCATTTATCTGTCAAATTATTTGGCAGTTCTCTCCATACAAATTTTAGCAGTTTAGCTGCAACAATTTCCAGATCAAAGCTGTCAATCGCTAGGCAATTCCCATAAGGACATGCAAAAGGACCTGACAGGGAAATTATCTAAAGCTGCAATAATATAGAAGACACAATAAGGAAAACCCACAAGATTTCCCAAATTATATGGACTGAAGTTCAATTACTGTTTTCTTTCATACAATCTAAGACAGTGAGCTATCACAGCCACTAGATCTGGAGGCAAAAATCTAGAAAGTGAATTGCAATTCATCTATTTCTTGGCATTCTCCCCCTTTCCAATTAAATATGCTTTTCTTTTCTTCTCCATTATTCTGAGGAGGCAGTAAACCTCAGTCTAAATGAGCATTTATATGAAAATCAAAGCTCTCCAAGGCATCCACTGAAACTCCTTTAATACAATATTTGCTTTAATTTGATTTGATTTTCTTTCTTGCCCGTGGGATAGTTTCAATCACATTTGGTATGATTTATAATTGTATGCCCCCTCCTCCTGCAGAGGTCATTCCCTTTCCTAAAAATGCATCATTTGACTAGAAAGAATTCCTTTTATGAGTAAACAGTGCCGCAATCAATATTGTCCGCAGATAATAGTGAGCACAGTCCAGTTTTAATAGGGTCTCTCAAATGTCAAAAACCCTCACTTTAATCTCAAAGAAATATAATCTGTTTACACTGCATGCAGCCTCTTGGTTGTTTCCTTCAGAAACACAGCTTTCTTGGGCTGACTAAATAATCTGTTCTACCTTATCTTATGAAGAATCCAGTTTCATCATCCATATTTCAAGCAATCTCTACCTTCCTGAACACACACGAATCAGGCAATCATATTCTATGCTTCTCATTTATTTATCTCTCCACTTCAAAATATAAAATCACAGAGAAAGAGTTAGGATGCGAGCATCTTCCTAAAGATACTTAATCCTGCTTTCATGATATCCATCTCACTTTGTTTTATTAATGTAACCTGCCACATGTTATTGAAACTGTATCTCAAAGAAACAAATACTTCTTTTAAAGAGGATACATTGAGGAAATGTGTTGCTTAAAGCATGAAAACGTAGTATTGAGAATTGTGTTTATACAAATATACTAAGATTTTTACCAAATGTGGAGCAATGTGCAACATAATTAAAAACTAAAGTCAGTAGCAGAAAAGCAAAACTCTAATAACAATCAAAATAACTATTTTTTTTTCTATTGCTAGTCTATGCTATGACATTCAAAAGCACTATCACAACTGATGACATACTAACCCCAAAGTAAAAACTTTTGTCTGTCTAAGACACATTGATGTCCAGATGGAGATCCATGACAAGTGGTGTCCCTCAGGAGTCCGTACTGGGGCAGGTGCTGTTTAATATTTTCGTCAATGATATAAACAGCAACATCGAGTGCAATCTGGTTCTGGGCAATCCACAGCTTCAATACAAGATGGGGGTTGATGTGATTGAGATCAGCCCTGCAGAGAAGGACTTGGGAGTGCTGATTGATGAGAACCTCGACATGAGTTGGCAGTGTGCACTTGCAGCCCAGAAGGCCAACCATATCCTGGGCTGCATCAAAAGTCGTGTGGCCAGCTGGTCATGGGAGGTGATTCTGCTCCTCTTCTCTGCTCTCATAAGACACCACCTGCAGTACTTTGTCCTGTTCCGGAATCCCAGGAGGACATGGAACTGTTGGTATGGGTCCAGAGGACAGCCACGAAGATGATCAGAGGAATGGAGCAACTCTGCTGCGAGGACAGGTTGAGAGAGTTGGGGTTGTTCAGCCTGGAAAAGAGAAGGCTCCACGAAAGCCTTATAGCAGCCTTCCAGTACCTGAAGGGTGCCTACAGGAAAGCTGGGGAGGGACTTTTTCAGGGGCATGCGGTGATAGAACAGGAGGGACTGGCTTTACATTGGAAGGGGGAAGACTAGATATTAGGAAGAAATTTAACCACAATGACAGTGGTGAGGTACTGGCACAGGCTGCCCAGGGAAACTGTGGATGCCCCATCCCTGGGGGTGTTCAAGACTAGGTTGGATGAAGCCTTGAGCAGCCTGATCTAGCGGGAGGTATACCTGCCCATGACAGGAGGGTTTGTACTGGATGATCTTTAAGGTCCTTTCCAACCCAACTATTCTATGTTCTATGAAAACACATACACTGGGTCTGATTTTCTGCCCTCATATTTATCTCCGCATTTTGTTGCAAGTCTGCATGGTATTACGTAAAAATGTAATGAATTCATATATATATATATATATATATATATACAGGATCTAGTCACATCTGCATGTGTATCTTCTGCTTAGCTATATCTGTGTGGGTTTGTGCTTACTGATCAGGCATAGAACCAGGATAAAAAATAGGGTCCATACCTTTTAGTCAGTATATATCTACAGGATCTTGGTATTTGATTTTTGTGAAATTCCTCTTTCTTGCAGTCTGAGGCTCTTAACAAGTCATTATTTATCTCCTAAGCCTACTGATTTGCCCTATTCACCTGACTCAGCCTCAAGACTTAGAGCTGTGGGAAGACACAGGTGATATCTGTATAGTTCTCCAGCTTCTTTCATGGAACTTTGGGCTTTATTTTTGGCTAAAACCACCGTAGTCCCCCTGCTGGGTCTATGGCTTTTGGCTGAACCACTCTAGCTGATGGGACTTCGTAGTCATGCTACTGATCAGTAAACCACCTGTAAGCCTCCGCACGTAAACAGTGAGAGAACATAGAATACATTATCCCTAAATCAAAGCTGAGTATCAAAAATACCACTATTGATATGTCACTCAGAAATAAACACTCACAGGAGATGGTGTCAACTGACTTACACTGATATTGAGAGGAAAAGTCAGAGAACTGGTGTTTCGTAATCTTCTGGGACACCCATTTGTCTGGTCACTGTTTGTCTTCATAACGCATCCCCCAAAAAAACTATTTCCACCAGAGTGGTGGGATTTGCCTTAAAACTTTAAACTGAAACCCTATCAGTCTACTCAGTATCACACTCCCAAAATGTTCCTTTATTTTTTCATCATCTTAACAATGTGGAGCTTCTTGTTTCCAGATGCGTCTGCTTCCCTGAAAGCAGAAGGCATCCTTCTACATTAATATTACATTCTAGCAAGCCCCAAAGCGACATGATTATGTAGCCACTGCTACACCAAACGAGGAATAAGCACTGAACACACTTGAAGGCACACCTCTTCGGATAAGATTTGTAGCATGTACGTCTACAGCCTCCCTTCCTCCTTTCAGCTACTACAGATAAAGTTGGATGGCCGGGCCCAGAGAGTGGTGCTAAATAGCGCTAAATCCAGCTGAAGGTGAGTTACAAGTGGTCTCCCCAGGGCTCAGTGCTGGGTCCAGTGCTGAGCTGGTATTATCTGCAGCAGGAAGAAAAGACTCACACCACAGAGATGGACAATGATGCTCTTCGGGGAGGCTATTCTCCCTCTGTATTCAGCACTGGTGAGACTGCTCCTTGAATACTGTGTTCACTAGTGGGCCCCTCACCACAAGAAGGATGTTGTGGCTCTGGAGCGAGTCCAGAGAAGAGCAACAAAGCTGGTGAAGGGGCTGGAGAACAGGCTGAGAGAGCTGGGGGTGTTTAGCCTGGAGAAGAGGAGGCTGAGGGGAGACCTCACTGCTCTCTACAACTACCTGAAAGGAGGTTGTGGAGAGGAGGGTGCTGGCCTCTTCTCCCAAGTGACAGAGGACAGGACAAGAGAAAATGGCCTAAAGCTCTGCCAGGGGAGGTTTAGGCTGAACATTAGGAAAAAAAATTTCATGGAAAGGGTCATTGGGCACTGGCACAGGCTGCCCAGGGAGGTGGTTGAGTCACCATCCCTGGAGGTGTCTAAAGGACGTGTGAACTAGGCACATGGGGGGGCATGGTTTAGTGTTTGATAGGAATGGTTGGACTCAATGATCCAGTGGGTCTTTTCCAACCTGATGATTCTATGATTCTGTATGCAGGGAGTTGGGAAGCTGAGGCAAAGGAGGATGAGGAAGAGCCAGATCACTGGTTTTGACAGACTCTCCTCTCTGTTACCTCAAACTAAGGTTTTTTGAACTGCTTTCCCTACTGATCCATAACAAGAGTGGAGCATCATGTGTTTTTCCCTACAAAGGTCACTAGGACATAGCATTTGAGAGTCTCGTATCTTGCGTGTGAAGGAACCTTGTAAGAAACACCTTTGTCACTTCACATGAACCATACAACATTACCTCTCCATCTGAAGATCAATACATATCTGCCAGTGTTTTCCCACCTTTGTGGAAACTATGAATGGATGGTTGGATGGATGCACGGATGGATGGATGGGTCTTCCCCTGTGCTGCACCACCATTAATGAGGAGATATTACTCTCCTCTGTGTCCACATTCATTGTCATCTTCATTTTGCCTTTGCAGCCTAAATTGTAGTCATTTTATAATGTCATTACTGGTATGACAACCATCTCGCCAAGTTTCCTGAACTCTATATAGATCATAGCTACCCATATAATATATAGCCACATTAAAATATCCCACATTTGCCTTTTGTTCTGAATTGCCAAAATACTTCCCGCATTTTGTATATGCTTTCTGGGTTGTAGGACACGATACTATACTTCACTGACTGTCAAAAGGAAATGCCTTCTTCATACTGCCCTGACTATCTGAAGTTGTCATATCAACCTGGATTACCTGCAATCCTTCCCTCTCACCGTTCAATTTACAGATTATGAAAGTAGATGGGGCAATTTTGAACTCAGTATCATTTCCTTATATAAGGCAGGGGTTTGCAACATTTCCTTTAAGAACTATTCCTGAAGTCTCTGGATTCGGAAATTCCTCACCCATGTCAATTTACCTCTTCAATTAGTCTTCTTTTTTATTTTAATCAAAACTGGCATAGGAACTTACCTTAGGCTGTTTTGACCCATTCTACCTTCCATCCGAGAAATCATCTTTTTGGCATATTTGACTAAAATGGATCAATTAAAGGGGACACTTTGCCATTCTTTGAAATAAACCCCTCACTTTTAGTCCCATCTCCTATTTCAATTCCCAACAGTCATGGCATATTAGAAGATATTTTTATTTTTTTTTCTGTAATCAAACTGCGATAATTCTTTTTATAATGGTGCAATTATCTACTCTCTTCTGGTATCACCTTAGCAAGCTCAGTGAGTCATAGACCTTTACATCTCCTGCATCTACGCCCACTAACAATCAACAAGGAGCGACAGTCCCCAGAACTCATTTGCTCTCCACAATGGGTTTACAAGGAAGCACCTGCTTAGAACTAGACACCCTTAAGTATAAGCTCTGAAATAAAAATGCACACATGGAGTGTACAGCCTGGTTTACTTATTCATTTGTTTATTATTCCAAGACAAACAAGGTCTAATTCTTTCTCTGCTGACAGTGTAAATCATGTTACAATCACTACTCTTACAGTTATATAAAAATTGCCTAAATAGTGCAAATCCAGCTCAGCATCACTAGTTCCTTAAACAATGTTGTTCTTGCTTTCACTATTCTCATGCACTCCTCTTGCAGAAAAGAGTAATGTTCAGGACTTGAAAAGTGAAGCTCATCCGCAGGATTATCATCCCACTGACTGTTGTCTTCTCCCTGAAACAGAACCAAACGAAGCATATGAAAAAGATCAGTACCCCATCTTACATTCAGGAGTAGTCATATCTTCAGTGCAGCTGTTGAACACAAAAGATTTCTGATGGGCTTATTTTTTCAATTACAAGTCACACACAGACAATATAACCAAACCACATTGGGAGATATTCTTATTTGCTAAACCCTCTATCATTCCTGCCCTGAACTAATTTTGACTCTTAAAAAACAAGATTTTCTTTGAGTCTTGGCTGATCTTCCTTTAGAAATCTTGAGAGGGATGCATAATTCCTACTTTGTGACTGTCTAGTTAGAGCTGAGAATGGAATTCAAAATAAATAAATAAAAAAAAAAATTGAATTACTTTCATTTGGCCATGTTCCTGCTTCTTCTGTGTTTGCTTTCCATGTATATATGAAAGAATTAATTTTGTGGTCAGAATTACTCATGAAAAGCAGAGTTCAAAGTGGTGAGTGCACGGACAGTATGCACAGAAGCCAAGATGTAAATGTGCATGTGCAAGAATTCATGCCAGAAATTCTTGCACGTTCATGGAATGTGACTCTTCTGACCAGGCTTAAACAGGCAAGGTAACGCAAATCTTCAGCGGCTGCTGCTAATCCACACAGTAAAAAGCCCTGACAATGAGGGTTTTCTAAATTCATTTAAATAATGAATGCATCCAAACATATCACGGTGCATTTTCCTTCCCCAGACAACAACCATATGTGTTTTAACTATATGTCATTCATGCTCATGCAGCAATCTTAGGAAGGCAACAGGTGAAAAGGAAATCTGGCCCTGTGATGAAAGGCAGCAAGCTGGGATTTGGGAAAGACCAAGCATTGTCATAACCTTCTTAGGGGACTTGAGATAAGTCCTGTAACCTCTTTGTTCCTCCACTCCCTGTCTATAAAATGGTGATGATGCTCTTCTTCTTTTCTGAGCTCAGAAGAAATATGTCTGCCTAGTACTTGAATGCTGCAGGCACTAAGATTGTAGAAGCAACTGATACACTGACAGCACAGCTTTTGGAAACCAAGCTGGGTGACTGTCACTTATGCTCACACCAAAATAGAATTAACCACAGTCAGGCATCTGGGTTGGTAAAGTTATCTGCTCTCACCTGTGAATCACTGTTTATTTGCATATGTGTGAGGCCTTAGGGACAAACCCATCTGATGTGCAAAAATTTCTGTCACTACTGGCTTGTGAGCTAAGCATTTGTGAGCACAGTGGGAAAATTTTGGAATGCATGACTTTTGGTTACCAGATATTCAGCCCAGCTCAGACAAGTTCTGGTATGACCTTCCATCTTCAGAGCCAGACACTTTCTCGGAGCATCATCTTATAATTCCTTGTGGCAAATATATTCCTTCCTATACCAAATCTGTGTAATTTGACATGTATTCAAAAAGGACTTACTAACTCTGCATGTTGCGCACAATCAACTGCCCAGCTTGGACCCAGGTGGCGCATTGAATGAGCTTCTCAAGTTGAACTGTAGTCTATGTAGGCAATGGGTATTGAATACATGAAAAAAAAACAGGCTAAATATATTTAGGAAAGTAATGCTACTTACAACAAAATCAATAGACTTTTTTTTCTCTTCTTCTGTCTTGGCATGTGTTAAATTAACATTTTTCGTGAGCAGTCTCTTAACTCAGCTTCATGGCATTGCTCTCTGCAGTCTCTTCTTTACTGTAGATTTTAGGCTGAGCCCACCCAAAATGTCTCTTTTCCAGGAAATAAAGATTTTAAAAAAATTAGAAAACAAAAGTCTTTCAAGTCTCAAAACGAATGTGATCATGTAGCTAATACCAAACTGCCTCTCATTGCATAATATTACAGAGCAAGTAATTTCAGGATTATAGAAGAATCTGGAAAATTACACAAGATTTCTCCTTTTGCTGTGGGAGCTTTAAAGCTGCACCTTGTTCAATCAAAAAGGTAATTCCCTCTTTATAGCAAGCTTCAAATTCTACTTATGCCCTTGGTGTCATTACAATTTTGGTACTAACTCATTCCATGCTAAGTGTTGCTACTAGAACTGTGAATAATCACATCAAAATTAACTAGCCTATAGAGTGATTAAATAATTTCCTCCAATTTGCATTTGATACATTTATTAAGTGCTGGAGGGTGTTCTTCTTTCTCTTATTTTTACTGCTGTTAAATGCTATGTCAGTATTTTTGGCATAGGTGCGGTACTATTATGGTTACTACAAAATTTTAATCAGATTATGGTATGAGTTGCCATTTGATACTGTAAAAATGCCAGTAGCTAGTAGATAAATATTAAGATACAATAAGCTGCCATTACCTTTTTATTGCTTGGAATTCATTAATACTGAATAAGTCTGCATTCTGCAGTGATGACAATTTTTTACTGTTCCGTTTTTTACAAATTACATTTTTTACAAGTAATAGTGCAAGTTGTAAACTGGAAGGAAGTTCACTATAAACAACATAAATAGATTTGGCATTATTAAAGCTATAAAAAATAGAAAGTACTGCCTATGTATTATTCCTTGTGCTTTGCTTGCCCAACCATTGCCACCAAGGCCTGTTACTCACACCGAGTAATTCTTTGCGAGACATTTTTATTTTGAATGGGATGAAACTATTGGTGCTATTGAAACTATTTTTATCGACTATTTAATCGTCGATAAAAATGGTGATTTTAAACTTATTGGAAATCTGTGTTTTCAAATGCATGTCTTGGCCCATTACACAAGCAAGCATTTGCTAATGCCAATATGCATTAGAAACGCAATTTTACTATACTTAGATGTGGTTCAACCACAGTTACAGCATGGGCCATTAAGGAACATTAAAAGAAGAAGAAAAAAAAGACAGAAAAGCAAGAATCCAGGTTAAAAAGGAACATGTTCTGTTTCTAAGCTAAAAGACGTATCTATAATTAGAAAAAAAAATGTTCAAAATTAGATCAAACAGATAAAATATTGATATCTGAGAAAACATAAGTGCATCATATAGAGAACATGCTTACTTACATTTTCCCAGGGCTTGTAAAGAATTCTACAGACTCTCAGTATGGCTCAGGAAATGAGGTTTAACAAAATTAACTGGTGAGTCAGAGAAGACTATGGACTCCTCTCTCGGAAGACTCGTACCTGTGGGACAGGGAAAGTAAACTCTCATCTGTCACCCCCAAAGTTTTTGCAGTGTCTTCCTGATATATAACTTCTCCCAATCAGCTATTAATCTCAAATAATCAAAACTACATGAGGTAAGCGGCATAAAAAATTAAGTTGGTGAATAATATCGGGTAAAGGAATAACGTATGTGACCATGGGATCACCTGCTTTCCTGGGCTGGAGCTGGAGAGAAGTGGGAAATGCCCAGCTGCCTTAGTTGGAACCGACTCAAAACTTCATCCGCTTTGGTTCAGTTCTCAAAATAGGGCACATGACCTCTAAGTAAGACGGTACAGTAGGCTGCTATTACACTACATTGCTGCTCCTACAGCCCCTGATACCAATTTGCTTTCTCTACAGAGCATAAGAAGAGGTAAAATTTGACACTTGCTGAGTTTCAGCGTTATCTTGTTTTGTGATGCATTATCCATAGCAAATTTACCACTATCTTTAGGAACTGAGATGACATCTGCTAGAGTGGCTTACACTTGTCTGTCTACTGCTTTCAGTGTCATGTGTCTGACATGAATTAACCTCTTATAAAATCCAATGTGAAGGAAGAGAATCGCTCATCAGAGGTGTCCGTGCTGCTTCTCTTGACCTACTTGGAAAACTACTACTCAACTCATCGGTTTCTCTCACCGCAACACAGCTGCAGAAGGCAGTAACGGGACCACTTTTAACGGAATTTGAAATGTGCTATATATACATTGGTACGTAATAGCATTATTTCCAAATCTTGCAAAGCCCATTTGTTATTTTATCAAGCCCACTATAGGTCCATTTTTTTTCACAGAATTGGCACAATGAGAAAAGATAGCCTTTTCTCTTCACAGATAAAGATCCAAATTGCATTTTATAATCTGATAATTATGTAGTTTGGTTTTTTAAATAAAACAGATAATCTCCCTTCCCCGTTCAAGATGAGATCTTAGTTGTTAGTGACAGCTGTTAAAATGCTGCTAAAAATAGACATAGTGTCAACCACTAAAAAGCTAAGTGCTCCTGTGAACCACAAGCAGAAAACAAATGAGGTTTCTACTGAATCTGTGGAAAATCTGTGAGCCTCTTGCATGTACTGGGAACAGTACTTTAGTCTTCCAGCAGCCATCTCTGTATGTAAAACAAGGGAGGGGGGGAAATCAAACATTTGGTTTTAAGATAGATATATTCCCTCATCTTTATTTTCTCTCTCCTTTTCGTTCTTAAAAAAAAAAAAAAGGACTGAGGCTACCTCCAGGCATTTCAAATGCCTTTTTAATTTACACCTTTGCCCTGAAAAAAAAAAAATAGCAGGAAGAGTAAAACAAAAGAAGCACAACCAATCAGCCAAATACACTGTTACTATAAATTAACATAAAATAATTGTGCTCAGTACAGCAGTTATTGGTAGACTAGCCAATGTGCTTGAGTGCTTTTTGCATGACTCTGGTTTTCTGGGTTACTTGCAGAGTTGTGTGGAACTTTCCTCTGCCTTGGAATTGCAGCCTCCAACCCATCCGCAGCAGCTCTGTCCGATTAATAAATCAGCTGTATTCCAAACCAGATGCATGACACAAAATGAGTAAAAAGAGAACAGAACTGTTCACATTCGATATTATAATACATCTCAGTAGGTTCCTCCTTTTTAGCTACATTATGGCTAAAAATAGAGCACTAGTGTAGGCACAGTGAAATATGATTTGCTTCCAATAATATAGCAAACTAATTGTGAAATTAAGCTATTGAACGTGCCGTTATCTCCAAGTCTGGCCTTACCAGCACTTTATGCTTCCCTGTTTAACATTTATCAAGTTACCCACAAACTCTGACGGATGCAAACAACAGCTGATAAAACAGTCGCCCTCTCCAAGGCCCTGATCCTACAGAAGCTTCAGCACAGGTAAAATTCCATCTCTGTGAGCAGCTCTTTTAGATGTCTAAAGACTTAATTGAAGGCATTAAAATAGCGCCAACTTTTTCCTCCCTCCAATGCTTGATAATTTTTTTCCTTTAAGATGTTTAAATGAAGAGACATTTAATGTCCTGAACTTAAAAATAATCGGCTTTAAAAGATCTTAGCCACAAGTGAAATATTAATTCAAAACCAGTATCGATGTTAGCACTGCTTTTTCTTTTTAATGTCTGAGATGAGGACGGGTTTGGCTCCACTGCAGCCACCTGAGCGCTGCAGGGATGTGGCCCTCTCTCTGGCATCACCCCTGGACGGTGAGGGGGGCAGAGAGGGGGACAGAGAGGAATATAGAAGGGGAAAGAGAGGGGGGAGAGAGGGGAGAAAAGAGGGGGGAGAGAGGGGGAAGGAGGGGGGAAGAGAAGGGGAAAGAGAGGGGGATAGTGAAGGAGAAAGAGATGGGGATAGTGAAGGAGAAAGAGATGGGGATAGTGAAGGAGAAAGAGACGGGGACTGAAAGGGAGGAAGAGAAGAGGGAAGAGAGCGGGGAAAAGAGGGGAGAAGAGAGGGGGAAGAGAGGGCAGAAGAGGGGGATATAAAAGGGGAAAGAGAGGGGGAAGAGAGCGAGAAAGATAAGGGGACAGAGAGGGGGAAGAGAGGGGGAAAAGGAGGGGAAGAGAAGGGAGAAGAGAGGGAGATAGAGAAGGGGAAAGAGAGAGGGACAGAGGTGGGGAAAGAGAGGGGGAAAGAAAGGGAGCAGAGAGAGGGAAATAGAAGGAGCTAGAGAAGGGGAAAGAGAGGGGGGCAGAGAAGGGGAAAGCGAGGGAACGAGAGAGGGGCAGAGAGGAAGGAGGAGAGGCGCGGAGCCAGCGGGAAGGGGCCGCCGCCTCCTCCTCCCGCAGCCCCGTCCCGCCGCCCGGGCCCGGAGGCGGGGGGCTCCGCGGCCGCCAGCGCCGGGAGAGACGCTCCGCCTGGGGAAGGGCGCGGGGAGACACTCCTCCCCCGCCGCCCGCCCTGCCTCCCCGCCGCCCGCCCTCCTTCCCTTCCTCCGGCGGCTCCGCGAACCAGGAACCGAGGCGGCCGGGGGGCTCCGGCCGCGACAAACCCCGCGGCGCCGCCGGGAGCCGCCGGGGCGGGCGCTGCCGGGGGCCGGGGCGGCGCCGGGGGAGCTTGGGGGTGGGGGGGATAGGGAAAAGTTTACACCCTCGCCGCTCTCCTCCCTCCTCTTCCTTGGTGGCGCAGATGGGAGTTTTACCTGGAATGACATAAGTTTGGGGTTCTTTTTTTTTTTTGTTTGTTTCTTTTTTTTTTTTTTGGTGGGGGGGTGGGGGGGTCTCCCTCCTTCACCCGCTCCCTCTAGCCTTTTTTCCCCCCCCAAAATCCTCCCGTGCTGGATCCACCCCCCTCCGCTCCCCTCCGCCGGCGGGCGAGGGTGTGACCCGCGGGAACACCCACCCACCTAGGCGTCCATGGTGGGAGCTGTCAGCGCGGCCGCGGGTCCCCGCCGCCCCCTCTCCACGTCCCTCCCGCCGACTCTTTTACGTTTCTTTCCTTTTTTTTTTATTTTTTTATTTTTTTATTTTTTTTTCCCTATTATTATTATTTTTCGGTGGCGGTGCGTGCTCTCGGATGGTTTGCTGGCAATAGCCGGGGGCTGTGCCGCCTCCTCCTCCTCCTCCGCCACCATGTCGTAGGGAAGGTGAGTGCGCGGAGACTTGCGCGGGGAGGCAGAAGGGAACGGTGGAGGGGGTGTGTGTCTCTGTGTGTGTGTGTTGGGGGGGGGGGGGGGGGTCCGCCACACCATCCCGGCGTATCCAGGTCACGGACGGTCCCGTCCCCATCAGTAAAAAGAAAAAAAAAAAAAAAAAACCAACCAAACTTCCCGGGAAGGACGCGGGGAAGCGAGCGCGGCTGCTGCTGCGCGGGGTCACGCCGCTTCGGGGTCGATTTTTAGCAGAATATGGAAAGAAGAAAAAAAAAAAAAAAAAAAAAAAAAAGAAAGAAAAAGAGAGGTGCGGCACGTGATACCCCAAATCCTGGGGCTGTTCTGCTGCGCCGACGGAGCGCTGTAGGAACCCCGCTTCCCCGGAGCGCACCGCGGATCCCCTGCGGCCGCGGTGCGTGCGCGCAGGGATGAGGGGGTGCGAGAGGCGATTTTTCGGGGGAGGATGCGCGCTTCCCCCCCTTCCCCAGAGCGGGATGCGCGGCGCGGTCCACGGGGGACGCCGCTGTCACCCCCCTCCGGGCCGGGGCCGCACCTGGGGGGGTCGTTCGGGACCGAGCGTCGGAGGGAGTTGGGAGCGCATCGCTTGGAAAGTTTGCTCGGCGTCTCGGTTTTGTTTATTTATTTATTTATCCGATTATTTATTTATTTATTTATTTGGGGGCCCTCTCCCCCGTTTTGCTTCCCTGGGAAAAAGGCTATTCCTGCAGCTGGGACGCGGGGGAGGGCGGCAGCATCCCGGGAGCCGGGGAGGGGGGTCCCTCTCGCTGCCCCCCTCCTTGCGCGGGGGCGCAGGGCGGGATGCGCGGCTGCCGGCGGGGAGCGCAGGTAGAGTCCTTGAACCCTCCCGCGCTCTCCTTTTTTTTTTTTTTAATTATTTCTTTATTTCATTTTTTCTTTATTTATTTCTTTTCTCCTTTATTTATTTATTTTTTCTTTATTTATTTCATTCTTTTTCCTTTATTTATTTCATTTTTTCCCCTTTTACTTGTTTCATTTCACTGTTAAATCACCGCTGCGTCCCCGCTACCGCGCGGATTCCTAAAGGCGATGAAAATCCCGGAGAGGACAATGCGATGCCCGGCCCTGGCGTGGGGGGGGGGGGGGGGGGGCCGCACCCCGCGCATCTCACCTGCCCGCGGGCGCGGAGAGAGGGGGGGTGGGGGACACACACGCACCGGCCTGTCACCCCCTGACCCGGTGTCACCTCCGGAGGGGAGGTGGCAGGAGAAGGGGGGGGGGGGGAGGGATGTCCCGTCTGCGGGGCTGGAGGCGCGGGTTGGGGGGGGGTGGGGGGCGGGATGCGCGGTGTCTGCGCGGCCGCGGCGGCCCCTGCGGCTTTAAGGAGATGCGTTTCGCAGCGCTGTGTCGCAGCAACTTTGTATCAGTCATGTCGCCCGGCGGGTGAGTGACGGCGGGGCGCAGCCAATGGGGCGGCAGCCCGGCCCCGGCCGCTCCGCGCTCCCGGGCTCCGCCGCCAATGGGGGCGGGCGGCACGCGGGACGTAAACTCGAACTTTATGTGGGCATGTGACATGTTTTTAAAAGGACTTGGCACCTTTTCCCGTCCCCTCCCGGGTGCCGCTCCGTGTCGCCGGGCGGCGCGGCGCAGCGGGGGAAGGAGGCGGGGGGGGGGGGGGCGGGGGCAGCGCCACCCTCCGCGCCCGCGGGGGCCGCAACAGGTACCGCGGGGCCGGGGAGGGGGCGCCGGGGTCCCCGCGGGGGTCGGGTCGCGGCGACAACCCCGGACCCCCCCGTCCGCCCTCGAGGGGTCGGGGAGCGGCGTTTGCGCCGAGGGGAAAGCTCGGTTCTTGCCCGGCTCGGGGAGGGAGGGAGGGAAGCGGGTTCGGGCTCTCGGGATTCTCCGCCTGCGAGAGAGGGAGGGAGGGAGGGAGCTCGGTGGCTCCCTGACACCGCCGGGTTCCCCCACGCGTGACGATCCGGATTGTATCTGGTGCGGGGGGAGGGCTGGTAGGGGTGCGTGGCGCTGCCTTCTGCGCCGGGGAGGGGTTTGGGGGGTGCGGTGATGCTCCCCCGAGCATCGGGCAGGCGGGGAGATAAGCGAGCTCGGTGGCTCCCGGGCACCGCTGGGATCCCCCGCCCCCCCCCCCCCCCCCCCCCCCGCCGCCACGCGCGAGCATCTGTGGGGTTCAGGGGTGCGGAGGGGTGCGGGGATGCCTCCCCGGGCGGGTGCGGGCGATGCGCGATGCGCGCTGCCGGCGCGGCTGGCGACGCGTGCGGGGACCGAGCGAGCAGCCCCGGGGGACCGGGACCTGGGGAAAAGCAGGGAACCCCTCACCCAGCCCTGGCCCTGAAACTGGGGTCCCCTGGGCAGCGTTGTTTTTTGGTTTGTTTTTTTTTTTTTGTCGGCGAAGCGCCTCGCGGGCAGAGAAACTTGAAAGAAAATCCCGTTGGCAAACGCTGGGAATTGAGAAGTGGGTGGTCACTTGAGCCATCGGTTTGGTTTTTTATGAAGCTCCGGGTTTTCCATATCTAGGTGACCTTTTGGTTGCAGGGATACCAGGTACCACTTGTTTTTTTGTTTTTTTTTTTTTATTTGACTGTTGCTGCGAAACTGGTTTCATGCCTGATTGATTGGAAACTCGTATTGCAGAGGGCTGTGTTTGTTGATATGTTTAGGGATGAAATACAGAACTTGCAGTGTCCGAGTTCTTCTTGGCGGGGGGGGGACACACACGCACAGGGGCTCTGGGGAAGCTGCTGTGCTCACAATACAAGCTTTCTCCTGCAATATATCAGATGTAGATGGTCGTGGTTTCAATCCGTAACCCGACGCAGCTTCTGTTGTTGTCTGTGGATGTTTTAGCCCACAGTCAAAGTGAGTAAAAAGGCATGTCTGTGCAGTAGGTGAAGCGTGGATACCGTGGATAAACATGCTAGTCAAGTTGTAATAAGTTCTGCTTAGAAGAACAAAACCAGACCCTTACGTTATCAGCAAGCTGTGAGATGAATATTCGGTTCTGGTACCCACCGAACAGCTTGGAGGTGACGGCAACCAACAGCCCCAAATAATCTCTATGCTGCTGCATTCTTACTAATTTTTACCTGTCATTTTAAACCAAGCTTGTATCAAGCCATCAGTAATCTCTCTGGAGTTTTTCATTCCTCTCAAATATTTTTACCAGACAGTGCCTCTCTCTAGAAGTGCAGGACCAGGGCATTTTCTTTTTTTCTTTTTTTTTTTTTTTTTGTTTCTGTGACTCAGATTTTTATTTGCTGAAGTTTTAAAGCATGCTTGCCTACTGACTATGCATAACGTTTGAAATTTACTGCTGTGGGAGAGGTCGCTGCAAAGCTCATGCACCAGCATAATGTTCGGCCTGTAACTGAGATTTCCTGATACTCAGTGATTCTGCTGGTGGTTCTGAGGTTTAGAATTCACTTACATCCTAATTTTAAGCCTTAACTAAGTTCCTGGTTTTCAGAAATTCTGGTCACTCACAGCTGCAATTGATTTCTCTAGGAATTAGGCTTACTCAGCACTTAAATCAGGAGTAGGTGATTATATGGGAGTGACTTTATGTGAAAGTAGGCACTTCTGTCTGAAAATTTTAGTCTATAGGAATGCGATTTGATACATAGAATGATGATCTGTGCTTAAGGGGAATGTAGGCATAGGGCCATAGTTCTGTGTAAGGCAGAGAAAACTTGAGTCATTCATTTTAAGTTTATTTGGTTTGTTTTTATAATTCTGCATGAAGTAGCATTTTTAAGTAGTATTAAGTAAAGGGATTAAACCCTAAATTGAATATTGGAAAACTAATACGTTCTCAAAGAAAAAGATTCGCTTAATATTGATATTGTAACTATTGCCACTCAGATTTCTACAGTTCTAATGATATTGCGAGCCAGTTCCTAAAAGCAACTTTTTTTTTTAACTTATACATGATTTTCAGAATAACGGAGGCTAGGTTTTGCATTTTTCTCTCTGCGTCAAGGGGATGGCATGCAGGATAGGAGGTATTTAGGATCTATGCTTCCCTCCCAATCTAGTCCCTTTCCCCTGTGGGCAGAAATATTTTCTGTTCAGCTTCCGCATTCTTTTTCTCCCAGCTCAGCCCATCCTTCGTGTCTTCTCAGGTGGCTGTACAGGTGGATGTTTGTATAGCTCTGAAAGGGCTAGTAAGCGCCCAGCTCCTAGTGGTGGCTGCTTCCTTCTAGAGCATCCTATGTTATGATGGATGATGAAGAGAAACCCTCTTGGCTCACCAGCTTCCCTTGTTTTGCTGTCCCTGTAGTGTGGCAGTGGAAGGTCTTCAGAGGAGCACGCTTGTCCTTGGAGGAACAGAGTGGTGATACAAGCCATTTCCACAGGCTTTATGTCCTGCCTAACACCAACGTGGTCCTCCTTTTGGGAACTCTCTGGTTCCCCTCCGTCAGTGCTCCCCCTTTCCTTTTTGCCTCCCAGGTCCCTGGGAGAGGGACAGTCCACGGTGTTGCTGGCATTGGCCACAGGGCTGCAGCTGGCAGGAGTGGGTGGTTGTTCTGACCTTGCCAAGCCATTCCTTTTGGGGCAGGGCGGGGAGCAAGAATTTGGGTCTTTTCTAACTGCGGAATGCTTTTCTCTCAAAACCCGTAGCGCTGTCATATTCGTGAGACCTTTTCCCTCGGTTTGATTGAAATTGGACAGATGTTTGAGAGATGATGGATGAGGCAGAGTAATGGGACTGGCAGGCAGATAGAGAGGAGAATAGACAGAGTGAGCGGATACGCCTTGTTTCCTTAGGAAATTAGGAAATTTCCTTAGGAAGTCGCACTGTCCTGTCATTTATTAATTTTACTTTTTTGTATATGTCTTTGCTAGTTATGGAGACAAAAGGATACCACAGCTACCCAGAAGGCTTAGATATGGAGAGACGGTGGGGTCAAGTTTCTCAGCCTGTGGAGTATTCTTCTATAGGTGCTGGAGAGCAGACTGATGACAGTAACTATATGGAGATTGTAAATGTAAGCTGCACTCCTGGTGCTTTTGCCAACAGCGGTGCTCAAGGAAACAACAAAGAAAAACCTGAGCTACTGTCCTGCCTGCAGCAAGACAGCAGTCAGCCTGGTCTTTTGCCCTCTGACATCAAAACCGAAACAGAGTCGAAGGAGCTGTCGGCAACGGTGGCCGAATCCATGGGTTTATATATGGATTCAATACGAGATGCCGATTACCCTTATGAACAGCAGAACCAGGGGAGCCCAGGAAAGATCTACCAGAATGTGGAGCAGCTGGTGAAGCTCTACAAGGAGAATGGTCATTGCTCTTCTCCCCTTCACAGCACCAGCAGGCCCTTGAGGTCTTTGATGTCGGACTCTGGGAGCACTGTCAACGGTGGTGCCATGCATGCTATTGTCAAAAGCCCTATCATGTGTCAAGAGAAAAGCCCTTCGGGCTGCAGCCCTCAGAACTTGGCTTCCTCAGTGTGTAGTCCTGCTGGAGTTAACTCTGTGTCCTCAACTACTGCTAACTTTGGGAACTTTGCCGTGCACAGCCCCATTGGCCAGGGAACCCCTTTGTCACACTCGCCAAATGTTGAGAACCGAGGGTCAATGTCACACAGTCCTGCGCATGTTAGCAACGTGGGGTCTCCGCTTTCTAGCCCTATAAGTAGCATGAAATCACCAATTTCCAGTCCTCCCAGTCACTGCAGTGTGAAATCTCCCGTCTCGAGTCCCAGTAATATCACTATGCGATCTTCTGTCTCCAGTCCTGCAAACCTGAACTCGAGGAGCTCCATTGCCAGCCCTTCCAATGCCAATAATAGGTCCACTCGTTCTAGTCCAGCGGTTAGCACTGTGGGATCATCCATCTGTAGCCCTGTAAACAACTCCCTAGGATTCCTGGCTTCTGGCACGCCGGTGGGACCTAGCAGAAGCCAAGATACTGTTCCCAGTCCAGAAACAAAGGACAAGGGTGCTCAAGGACTCACGTTTCCTAAGATGGAGGAAATGGAGAATGCCATCTCCAACAACAGTCAGATGAGCCTTGTTCAGTTCATAAAACCCGAGCCAGATGGTTCATTCGGCAGCGCATGCATCGGTGACAGCGGCAAAATAAACTCTGATTCCCCCTTTTCAGTACCAGTGAAGCAAGAGTCGGCCAAGCATCCTTGTTCTGGTGCCTCTTTTAAAGGGAATCAAACAGTAAATCCTTTCCCATTTACTGATGGCTCATATTTTTCTTTTATGGATGACAAAGACTATTACTCTCTTTCTGGGATTTTAGGACCACCTGTTTCTTCGTTTGATGGAAGTTGTGAAGGTAGCGGGTTTCCAAGTTCAGGCCTACCTGTGGGAATTAAGCAGGAGCCTGACGATGGCAGCTATTACCAAGAAAACAGTATACCATCCTCTGCCATTGTGGGTGTAAATTCAGGTGGACAGTCGTTTCACTACAGGATCGGTGCCCAAGGCACAATATCTTTGTCACGACCGGTTACTCGAGAGCAGGCGTTTCAGCACTTGAGCTCGTTCCCTCCAGTCAGCACGTTAGTGGAGACCTGGAAGTCGCATTCGGAGTTGGCATCCAGAAGAAGTGATGGGTATCCAGTTCTAGAGTACATTCCAGAAAACGTGTCCAGGTGAGCAAGCAAATCACTGCTGGAGTTTCTTCCCCCTCCTCCCCCCTCCCTTCCCTACTCCCGTCTCCTGCATTAAACAAAGTATGAATTAAAATGAGGAGCAGAGTGGTATTTCTTAAGCTGATGCGTAATTCTTTGTTTGCATTTCAGGTCTTATTAGATTTGCGGGTTTCTTGCTGTATTTTATTCTGCCTTTAATAAAAACAAAGGGCTGACTTTAATATTTAAAAAGAACATATTATATTCTATTGTTATTAGATTTGAAAGTGTAGCTTTGTATGTTTATGAGCTCTTAGTACTGTAAATGTTGTTTTTCCCATAATGAGAGCTTAGTAAAATTGCTCTTGTGTGTCCTGTAATGGTTATTCTTTCTTAGCTGGTGTTTGAATGTGTTGTACCTCATATGAAATGTTGAGATGAGGATAAGAAAACGATACTGGTAGAAATCTGTTTTTGTTATGGTTAAAAATTTGCACCAGACTTGAACTGGTTAACTTTTAAAACTAAACCTTACAAGCCTGTGGCAACATATTATTTCTGTATTTTAACTGTAGGAACATTTGGTTTGTATATATAGAAAAATGCCTCCAGAAGGAGGAGGGCTGTTAGAACTTGATGAGTTTGGAAAGGATAAATGGATAAACTGTTTTGATCACTCTTGGTGGAAGAGAAATGTGATAATGTCTTTTGAATTTGTGTTTTGTAGCAGCATGTATTTTTTCGTAAAGAGGTGTTCATGTATCTCGTAAAGGACACTTCCATAAAATTCTAGTTTCATAGTCAATATTACAAGTTACTAAGCGCATCTGACATCATGACTGAGTTACTGTAGTTCCACAGCCTCTTCATGTATCGTACAGGCTCACCAAAAGTTTGTGCCAAAGCTCAGCAAAATAACTGGTAACAGAATTTGCATTCAACCTTCTCAAGTTGTTTTTTCTCATGAGATACACACCGACTCTCAGTGAAAGAAACATCTGCCTTATTCTTGAAGTGGGGTGAAGAGGATGCATAGTGTTTCCCATTTGTGTGATGCAGCGTATTGCTGAAAAAAATAGTCTTGCCGTGAAAAACAATATCTAAAATGTGGTGGTTTTGAGGAGAGAAAACAGCCTATCTAGCCAGGAGAAAAAAAAACCCAAACCTTTAAATATTCCCATTTTATTCTCAGACACGTCCAGCACCTGTACAATCTCCTTGTCTTTTTCCAAGCCATACTTCATTTTTTATTTACCTATTTCAATTATGGTATCTGAAGAATGCACTTTTAAATACAAATTTCTCAGCTTGAAAGGGCTGCATGCCCCCCTTTATGCTGAACTTTGCACCTAGCTGGTTATTCTTGTCACTCAGGCTTGGTTTAAACTTTCTTGCTTGGATCAAGGAAGATGAACTTACTGTTTGCTCGTTAGTTCACCTGCTGAAATTTTCATAAATCACATTACTTGTATAGTGTGAAAAGCTCACCAGAAGACTGATGGTATGCCTGAAAGTACAGACCCAATATTTTACTGTCTTTGTAGCTGAACACTGTTACTTGGGCAAGCAGCTCTTGCCAGCTGAGAAAGCTCTTATGTGAGGAAGTGCTGCTTGTGCGAGGTTGTCATCAGTTGTGGGGACAGGTACAATAAACAGGGAAATGCTGGAAGGAGCATGTTTGTCACCAGTACTTGCATTTTGAATGACAGTTTCTCGTAAGGCTTTTGAAGGAGTCGTCTGATCTGACATAGGTTCACAGTAGCTCCTCTCTTCTATTTACCTCTAGACCAGTAAATGGATTATCTGTGTCATCAGGCGCAATGATGACCTAGGCTTGATATGCTTTTCTGGTCTTGTTCTCTACGCTGGTATCTCAGTAGGATAGGCAGGTGAGTGTAGCTGTTACTTTGCAGGATAGAAATCCTGAAATTTTTAGTGCTCAGAGCCATTACTGCATGTGAGGAAGTATCTTCAGGTAATCAGATCTGCAGGGTTGCAACACTTCAGGCATCCTGATCTGTAGTTCAGATGAGGACGCGTTTCATCATTTCGAATCTCTTCCCTCAGCCCCATTATTTAACTAAATATTGCTCTTAATCTGCTTGGCAATGGCTTTATGCTAACAGGTACAGCTGGGGACCTTTGCAAAGCCCTTAGAAGTTTCAAGGTAAATTCATGTAGAGGTCATTTTAGCAGTACAGATGTCTAGGGGCCTGCTCAGATATTCATCTGCTGATGAGACGAGTCATAAAAGTTCAACATAGGATGTCATGCATGTAAAAACTCAGTCTTGCTAATGAACCTCAAGTTGATCTTTACCTTTCTCTTCATTTCTGTGTCACATTCCGTCTAAACCAGAGGAAATCACGTGCAAGTTTGGTCATGTTCCAAAGTGTTGTAATAAACCACGCATAGTTAAAAACCATGTTAGACCCAACATCCCAAGGCGAGTTGCAGCTATCTCGTGTTAGTACGGCGTGGGAATTCGAGGGTCTGCCTTCCTTCATGTCATCAGAACAGCAGCATCGGACTTCTGCACTCTGCATCCAAACCAGTTCGTTATTATTTCCAGTCAGGTTTTTTCTTGATTTGTCAGCCGTATCAGGCATCAGTCATTTTTCAAATGCCATGTGATTAACCCTTCGAAATATTTTTAAAGTTTCTAATATTCTTAGTCTTCATCTTCTTTTCAGGTATACTTACCCTGCAATATCAATTGCCATAATTAAAATCTAAGGTAAATGAAAGAAATAGGCTATATGCTTCTCTAAAGCCAATAGGTGACCAGCGTTGAGTATTTGATGTTTTGGCTGTGTTATTTTCTGAACCTTGATATCGTACCCTTTTTAGACTGCTACTGACTTGCAGCTTAGGTGATGAAAAGGAGTGAGTGAGTAGGAATGAAGGAGGCTTTTCACATTGAGATCGAATTATTAGAACATCACTGTAAAAAATTAGAGTTTTTTCTGTATTCGAATATCACCTTTCTTGGGTTGGTTACACTTGCTGATAGTGTCTGAGAAGCATTTAAAATGCCTTGCTACCTTACTGACTGTGGCAAGTAGCCACTGTCAACTAGAACATTTCTTTTTTCTTCTTTAGTTACTTTTATTAGGGATGCACAATTATGGCTCTTTCAAAGAAAGCTGGTGGTAGCCCGGCTTATAATATCGCGCCTTTGGGGAATGAGGGCCTCTTAAGCAAAACCAAGTTCCTTTATTCCCTTTTAAATGTTTTTCTTCTGCTAATACGCATGCAGAGCATGGATTTGAAAGGTTTTTAGCTGTTTAGTTTTCAGTTGAGGGTGGATCTGTGTGTGTAGATCCCCTGCCTCTACACCCTCTAAATGACATTTCTAAGAAATAATGGTTTCTAAACTAAATAATAGCAAAGTGGGCTTGACAGATAAGGTATGTGTGATGCCATTGATGGAAACCTGCACTAAAAATTCAGATAAGAATTCATTTTAAAGTAATTGCTCATCTGAATGAGGGTACCAGCCTAAGCCTCATGATCACGCCAATTACGCATTTTCAGAATGGCATAGGAAAATACCATGGCTGCTTAAAACAACAGTAAAAATTGAGGAGGATGACCTTTCTGCTCTCACCTAAAGCTTCTTCTGCAAGTGTGCCTTTTCCCTCTAATTTCCGTGTTAACTCATGTATGTACACATACATACTCGTTTGTCTCAGCAGTTGCAGTGAAAAAGGGCTGATATTTCTACTGTAGTTTCTTCCAGCAGTTTCACTGATGGAATGCAGTGTGGGATGAATTCACAAGTTTATTATGTGGTTTTATTTAAAAAGTTTACCATTTTAGCATAAGTTACATATGCATATCAGTAATTATGTTTCAGTTGTTGTCATTCAGACAGGGAGAGTTCAGTCATTGTTTCATGCTATTTGAGAGTCTAATTTATGGCTGTTAAAAGCAGTTAATTGAAAGACTACCATTGAGTTCTTAGAGTTTAAGGTCAAATCTTTGATCAGTCATTGACAATATTTTAGGGACTTCTTATACCTATCTATTCCTGAGCCATTCACGTGGATCAGCATTTTTTTTCATAGACCCTGCTTGTAGCAGCCCCCCAAGCCCTCACCCAACCCAAACCAAAAAAACAGCCCAACAACGTGATCTTCATTTATGTACAACCTTCACTGACTTGAGTGGGTGATTCTGGTTGAAATCTGATTTCAAGCTACTGCAAGTATTTTTGTAAATAAACTTTTATGTTAAATATTATCTAGAATAATCACTAATCAGAATTATACCTGCCAGAAAGATAAAGGTCTGGTAAATATTATTTTTAAAATTTATGAATGGCCTTGACCTCTGTTTGTTTGCTGATGGACTTTAGGTGAAAAAGACCAAGCTGTTAAAATATTCTCCATGCTTGGTAGGACTATTGTCCCCTTTAGCTTCCCTCAAATGTAGTATGCAAACCTTTTTTAACCAATAATTCTCTCATATTCTCGACTACCATTTAAATCTGTATTTCTGATTCTTGAATTTGAAAAGTTATACTTGTTTCTGTAGATTCTTGTATAATTTTGTGTAGTTTTTAACAGCTCTGGATATAATCTTGATACAACAAGGACCTTTACACGTCTCTATTTCTTGCTAAAGAAATTAGGGATCTGTATCAATATGTCAGACCAAGAGGTCTAAAGGTTTTCTTTAGTGTACTAGCACGCATTTAACACACTTGTACTTTCTGCAGCTTTCTTTGCTGTTATTTTGTTGAGTGTGCTCTTTTTTGTTGTTTTGCTCTTTATATTGAGGAGTGCAAAATCTGTTTAAAGTATCTTTTGAAAATGTGACTGCTGATGATGCCTTATTTTCTCTTAAAATTATGCACATCAGTGGACTCTTATGCCGTAGCAGGGAGAATTCCACATTGCTGGAAAATTGTGCTACATAAAAGGGTGGATCTTCCAAATCTAGAGAAATAGCAGCTCTGTTGTCAACCTGTAGTGCCAGTATCTCTGGGTTATTGTTTCTTTGTGTGTGTGAGTAAGGTTTTACTAAAACATTTCTGTTGCCAGCTGATACCACTGAACTTTGCAATGCTTGTCTCGTTGGAAATGAGTTTGCCGTAGTTTATTCTGATAATAGTTAATAATTGTTTACTAGCTTTTGTATCACTTGTGGTGATACAGAATCTCACTGTGATATATTCTGTTGACCATTTTCTGAAAAAGTGGAAGGCAGTATTACCTTTGTGTACAGATTTTACCCATCAGAAGAAATTTTGTTTATTGATATTATGGCAGTGTGGTTCAGTCAATTTTGATGAGGACTGGAAGGCACTGAAGTCTGAAATATGTAATGTATAAAAAAGTTCCCATCCTATTTTATGGGATATGCATTGCATTACACAGGTAAGCGTGCATAGGGATTGCTTCAGTGGTATCAATACTTGTGCAGTACTCATATTGTCTGCAGAGGGAGTAAATTGTTAAGTTGTGATTCAATAACCTGTCCTTACTCAACCAACTCTTAGCATTAATGGAACTTAAACCTGCTGTGAAGTGCTCTGCCCAGCTGAATCTGATTTCTGGATATGTATTGCTGCTTCCCTAAACCAAGGCTTGAGTAGCCCTTGAGTTGCCCTTGGTTGTCATTTGTAGCTGAACGATGTATTGTTTGCAGTGGTGAGATACACTTCTGGGCCATGCCTTGTCTGGTCTGACTTTGGTTTTGCCCTTTTTTTTCTCTTGGTGCATTGTATGTGATAGCCAGGTTGGTTCCTGATCCAGTTCACTCTGAAGCTCTAAAAATCAACAGGTCAATGCAACTTGGTGAGCAGCATGGTGTGCCATGGGCGCAAGAATAGACTGAAGGGATGGAAAGGGAAAGAAGCCTATGAAATATCCTAATTGCACATTTCTGCTAAAGGAAAATGTGTTTTCAAGCCACAATCTGAGCATTTGTATTTTCAGGGTGTGTTTTTAAAATGCGGTTTCTACTAATTAACTGTATTGTGTCTTCAAACAGAACTGTAGGAGCTGGAATTAAAAATGGATTGATTGCAACAAAAACTCCTTGGCGAACAGTGGAGTGCTGTGATTTTGGATTTAAACTCTCAGAGGTCAGACAATACCAGAGTTCAGGGTGAATATGGACACATAACTTGTTCTCTGGCAGAAGTGTTTTACAATATGGCTGTATAACAATGATAAAAATGATCCGACGAGGAAACTGAAAAGACTTTGTGAAAAACAGGTATTAAATATGTCTAAGTTTAGTACTTTTATCAGTTTTCACATGCAGCTGGTTGCCACACAGTGCTTGGTGCTCAGCATATGAATTCCTTTACTTCAGCTGCAGTCTCCTCTGCTTGAGAGATCTGTGCAGAAAAAAACGAGGACTATTTCCATTGTGTGCAATTGTCCAAGGCCTTGCAGCGTTATTGGGTATGTTTGAATGCACCCTAAATAGACCATGGAGTGATTCGACTGCTTGCTGCCCTGGTAGTGCAAACTGCAGGGGAAGGTCACCAACTGTTGGGTCCTCCCTCTCCTGCTGGAGCCACGTTGATTTTGCTGCTGGAGGAGAGAGGCTGACCTTGGAGGAAGACGTATTTTTTTTGATTTACAACAGGGGAAAAGATCACAGGTCAGGAAGGTCCTGTTTATCCCTACCAATAGTTCCTGACCTAGCCTGCTCCTGTACCGCTACTGGCTAGAGCAGTGGCAGCAGCTCTCAATTCTGTGCACGTGCTCAGGACAAGGCACTCCCTTCTCACGCCTGGAAACAGGGTGCCTGTGCATCCTTCGTAATATGCATCTTTTTGTATTGGGTTTGGGTTTTTGTCATATTGATGGGTTTGTTTGTTTGTTGGTTTGGTTCTTTGCAGCTTAGGTTTATTTATGTGCTTTACCTGAGCTTAACAGTGTGTTTTCTGAAAGGATGTGATCTAGGTGGTTGTCTTTCTCTGCTTTACTGAAGTCAGTGCTGAAAGATTTTAAAAAAATCCCAAACCCCAAACATCCCTGCCTCCCTGAAGACTGCCCAAACAAAAAAAAACCCTAGATGCGGAAAACCAAAACCATGCTGTTGATGACTCTGAATTCTTAAAAGGATCAGTAACATTGATTTTATCTATTCAGTATGTGCACAAGTGTTTTGCGTGACACTGTTTCTTTACTGAATTGTGTCATAGCAGAAGTTCCCAGATTGATGTTGGGTCACAAGAGAATAACTTGAAGTTGAATTTTATTTCTTTATCTTAAACTTTGAATTAAGCTCCTGCAGTTAATTAGAATGTGTTGCTAGCTGGTTGCTAAATTATATTTCTATAAAGCTGCCATCTGTAAGCAGCATATATGCATTGTGAAAAAAATTGATTGCTTAAATTTCTTATTTGGAGATGAGGTAACTTAGGGTTAATATATATTAAGACTTTTCTTTAAAAGGATCAAAAAAACCCGTTTGGTTGGAAGATCTGAGCAGAAACAGAATCCAGTGTTTGTGGATAATATGTAAAATGGCTTATAGGAATTTGTACGCTCTCCTAAGATGAACGGGTATACTGCTGATTGTGGTTAGTGATAATTAATAATAGATCAAAGAATTACAGCCCTGAGGTTAAAAAGCAAATTTCAGACTAATTGCTGAGTGTTTCTGATAATTTTTGTATCACTTCACTCATTTCCATTCTGTCTTGTAAACAGTACTTTCTACTTGCGTCTGGAGGTGAAATAACTTTCTGAATGGGCTTTCAGGCTAAGATTTGGACTGGACACAAGAATATTTCCTATTATGCTTTTTTTTTTCTTTGTCTGCTTTCGAGAGGTGCTATCCCAAGTTACTAAAAGTGGTGGCTCTATAAACAAATTCCCTAACTATTAGGTTTCTAAGAGGAGATAAAAAAATTCTGCCACCTCTAATAACGTTTACAGGTTCTTTTAGATTTGGGAGGATATCTGACTTCTGTTTGTGTGTATGAGTACGACAATTTTGGGTTAATATTCAGTCTTATGCCTACAAAATAAACATGTATTTTAGAGGTTTATTTTGGACACTGTAATCTGTTGGTGGTCTTAGAGATTTTAATCACAGGTCAGAATTGGGAAGTAACTGGCTGTGTTGGTCCTGACTGGGATTTTGGCTGTCCCCACTGCTGAACTATGTGATCTTGCTAGCAATCTTGGCAGTAGTTTGCTGAATACCGTGTTTCATCAATACATGATAGCATAGTCCTGGGAAACCTGTCTCTACAGTACTTAATTTCTTCTGTGTGCCACCTCTTCTTGTGTTCTTGCCTTGACGAATCAGCATGGAGTGTGCGTGGAAGCTGTCCCAGTCTTGGCTTAGGAGCCTCCCAAGGAGATCGGAGCAGTTCTCTAGGCAAAGCAGTGCTCTGCTCAATGAATATTGAAGTCATGCCTTGCTTCTTGATGGCATATTCAGGCCATGTGGGAAAAGGGGCAGCTGCTGAATTTTGCTGGTATGAGAACAGAGTCAGAGCACCTTATCCTGCATGGTGGGCAGCTGCGTGTGCCCGTGCATCCCCATGGGCTTGCGCAAGGCAGCCGTGGCTGTGTACTCGTGTGAATACGTCACCCGACGTGTCCTTACCGAGGCCTGTGCTCTCTGAGCCCTTGGGAAACCTGGTTTCACAACCAGCAAGCACTGGTTTACTCTGGCAACGTCTCACCTTGAAAATCAATCACGTTTGTGTCTTTAGCTCTACATTAGCACTGCTGCAGGTAAGGGAGTAGTGAGGGGGCTCTTTTGCAGGCGATTTGCCATATTCACTGTTGAAACATGGCCTCTTGTCTGACTGAAGCAAGGCTGGAGGTGACACCTGGCCTTCTAGACAACCCTCAGGTTATTGCCCTCAAACTAGGAGCAAGAAAAGAACGGTTTCTGGAAGCACGCCTGAAGGTCAGGGAGTCGAGACAGCGATCTTTATTTTCCTTCAGGAGCCTTGAGTTCAAATACAAGGCACTCCAAAAGGCTGGAGATCTCACTTTTAGCATTGCTGAAGGCTTTTCTCTAGAAAACTGTCATGCACTTCAGCGTTTTTGAAGACTGGAGTGCCAGGGACCTTGCAAATGAAGGTGGGTGGGAAATTTGCACTGTTTCCAGGCAGACTATCTGAGCTGTCAGCATCATTATTTTAAACTAAATTAAATTTGTGCTAGAGAGTGCAGTATGTTAGAGCAGTTAGGGAGCTCTTTCTCTAATGGTACTTTCAGATCTACTTTGCTAGATCTAACTTTATGAACTTCCAAACTTGTTTAGATAAATTAAAAAAAGACAACCTCAAACAATGAAAACCTTGCACAGGTGTTGATTCTGAGATATGCGAAGACTTTCTGGAAAAAATTAAGAGTCTCATTTGAGGACAATATATAGCATTATGTTTGCCATGTCTAAGCATCAAGGTCCATTTCTTTTTTAAATTGTTTAGGGCAAAATAAACATCCCTTCTGGCCTGTCAGTCAGGGGATGCACACTTTTGGGCCACTACAGGTGTCACTTTTCTATAAGTGGCAGGAGGTTTTGTCCCGGAGTTAGGCACAGTCCTTCGTTACGTGCATTTCTGTGTCCATACATTCAGGCAGTAAACCTGCTCTCTGAAACTGTGTGCAGTGCAGTGAGGGTTCCTGCAGTGCTCCAGGCACCCTGACCATGACTGGAATATGATGGAATGCTCTGGTGGGATGCTGCAGCAGAGGTCCTCTTCCCCCATTTCTTGGGATTTCCTCCCTAGCTGGTAGCCTGTTTACCTGGGTGTTGGGTGTACGATGTTTTGATTTTGTTGCTTAAGTTTTAAATTTCTTAAGTTAATGATTAAAAACAAATATTGACCAATAAACGTTCCTTAAGGATTAGAAAAAAAGACTGGATGTGACTGGCTTGTCAAAATTATGGATTGAACCTTTGTCACGGACTGCCCCACTGTAAAACGCGTCCACGTTACTGCAGGATTAGCTCTATAAAACCCTGTATGGCTTTGCCTCCTTGAGATGCATGGTAGCAAACCAAATAATTCCAATTGATTTGATTAGGATTAGGATTTTTAAATCTTTATTTTAATCTGAATCTGCGTAAACTCGCTGGAAGATTAACAAAGTGATAGGGAGGGTAGAAGTGGCAGGTTCTACTCAGTGTATGGAAGTAAATATTGGAAGTGGTCCAGGGCTTTATGGCTGCTGCCAACTAATGACATAAGATAGTGTTGCAGTGAAACAATACACTTGATTGGTGCTTGTTTCCCAACTAACCTTTCTCCTTGGAATTTATGTTTTTGAAGATCTGACAGTAAAAAGGAGATTAGGCATTGAAAATCATGACTGATTAAATATGCAGTAATGACAGCTTCAAACTGCGCATGCAGTTAATGAGATAAAGGACTGTTACTCAGGCCACATTAAACCCATTTAGTGGAAGAAGCAAGGAGGATGAGCATTTTGGATGGACATGTTATTTTAAAAAGGAAAAAAAATCAGAGGAGCTAATTTTTATAGAAATACATGTGAAGAGTGAGTTGCAGATTTAAGGTTTTTTCCTGGGACCAAAATTGCAGCCATTGTGGGTCTACAAACTGTACTGCATTTCTTTCCTTACAAGAGTTAACTGTGTCCAGAGGGCTACTAACAAACCTTTTATATTTATGTTAGTATTTTTATTTGGATTAGAAATGTACTTTTGAAGTGATTCTTCCAGCTGCCCCCATCTTCTGGTTTGCAGTTCACATCATGGGGCAGTTGAGGAGTGAAAAAATAGATACTTCTTAGCCTGCAATGAATGAAAAAAGCACTCTAGGAGCCTCCTAATACCCTCCAGCCCCTAATGGCTTCTGTCCATGGGATCCCGCTGGAGCTGGCCTGAAGCATAACCCTTGCAACACCTCTAAAGTGGGTGGTGGATCCTCAGGATCTCCTTCTACTGCAGTCACGCTGCCTGTAATGTAGATAATGCCTGTGTGTTAATTGCATCTTTACCTTTTAACTCAAGCATTTGTAATTGAAAAAAAAATTCAGGGTTACAGACAGAGGAAATTATTCCACAGAAAAATTGGAGGCACTATTTTCAGCTTATATATTTGTTTGTAAATTGTGTCCAGAATGAGCAAGAGTACTCTCTTACGCTTCCCTCACAGCACTCTAGAAATCATAAAAATAGAATGTAATCCTGGAAGTAGGAAACGAAACTGAAGTGACAAATAGGCCGTGTCCTGTTTTTTTCATTAATGAACTTGACTTGTTTTCAGCTGTTTGAAAGATCTAGATACAATTTACGGATTCTCTTATTTATTATACTAACTTTTAAAGGAAAGCAGAATTGTTTTGATTATAGGCAGCTGTGTTAAGTATCTACAGGCAGCTGTATCTTAGGGAGAGTAATTTAGCAACTTAGAATTGTAGTTTCAAGAAAAACCTACTTTGTGGATCAACAATTTTTTTGGAAAGTAAACCTATTGATTTGCAGCTAATTATATATTGTGTATGTCTGATAAATTTGTTTTAATATGAGGCTGAGCTGAAAAGGTGGTGTATTAGTGGCTTGGAAATGACCTAAAGCCATTAAGTCTGTCTATAAGATAGATACAGGAAAAAAAGTCATAAACCTATCTTAATTTCTAATGAATCAACACTGTAATTCCAGGATCCAGATGGGTTTTGAGCTCATTCGCCAACTTCTTAAGAGGAAGTTTGTGTTTTTCTTGCTTTTATACCCTGCGTACTGTGATGAACAAAATACTCCATGTCCTCCACCATTGTTCCGTGTCCTTCCACCTGTATTGGCCCTTTCCATGATCTCAAGGTGCTTCAGGTTCTGCTTGCTTCAGCACGAACACTCGATATCGTGCTTATTAAATGAAAGTCTTACTAAGGTTATAGGAAGGTCCATGAAGCTGACTCTGGTGCAGCACAGAAGCCGGGTCCTTCATCTGCCAAGCTCATGTGCAAGGTTGGTGTGCTTCAAGGTGTGAGGAGATGGCAGCCCCAGCAGGGCTTTTGGATGGTAGCAGTGGTGGGTCAGTAGGGCTTCCTGGGGACTTCTGTACACCATTGCCAGCAGTGTGGACATTTCTAATGTTAGAAAAAAAACCCACATCTCATCAGTTAGGTTACAAGAAGTAGCTTTGATGTTAATAGATCTATTTCATGGAATTAGTCTGAAAGACAGAGGTAAATTATTTGTTTATTTGTTTGTTTTTATGTTTGTTTATTTAAATTAAGTATACACAAAGCCAAGCAGATGAGCAGAACTTTTTGTTTGCCTCTGTTACTTTGTCTGCACTGCCTGCGGTGTCCAAAACATTAGTACCCACGCTGTTACATGGCCAGCAAATGCAAGGTAACTACATATCCATCTCTTAATTATATTTCTATATTATATCAGGTCTGTGGATTAGGACAGTGAGATGTGGAGAGTAAATTTAGGCTGCAGCTTCTCCGCCAAGTTCTCAATGCTTTCACCAGTAGCTTAGTATGAATTAGTCTGTTTCTTCAAAGGCTTGAAGTAAATATTGAGTAGAGTTTCCTAGCAACATCTGTAAGGTTAAGTAGAAATCAGATTTGCCAGGTATTGCTTCCAGAGCACACCAATCTTTCTGTTTCAGAATTTATACTTTTGATACCTTATCTGGTATTATGGAATGATCAACAGAATCTGATAGTATTGTAAACAAATAATTTTAGAGTCACGTGCCCAAGAAGAAGGTAGCTGAAATTTTGTTTTTACTTTGGGGCGCAGTTTTTCTTCTGCTGTGTTTTTGCACTGTGCGTAAACTAATGGGGACTAACCTTGCTTGACTTCTGCAAGTATTAGCTTATTTATATGTGTGTGTGCATATGTATGTTTAAAAAATAGAACAAGAATAAGACCAGTTAGGTATCTTTCACTGTTTAAGCCTCTTAAAAGAAGTTCTTGCTTATTGTTGCTTTAGTTAAAGTAAACAAAGAAATTATGTGCATGTCCAAACCGGTCTCTTGAGTTAGCAGAGGTCTGAGATACAGGTGGTAGAATCTCTTACAGAAATCTTGATTTTTTTTTTTTCTTCAACTTTGACTTGTAGTGACAAGGAGAAGTTCAGTGTGAATACTTCCTCCAGTGACATAGAAGGGTAGGATTCGTTCTTTTATCCTGTTCAGTACATTGCATATAAGGGTCTTCACAGGTGCTTTGGATGTGTGTGTGCCTACGGTAGACCTATTCTGGGTAGGATAGTTCCATCTTGAAAAACAGAAAGGGTGGAATTTAGTTTAGCCTAGGATGGATGGATAGATAGATAGATAGACAGAAAGACAAGACAGACAACAAAGGGGAGCAAGAAATGGAAAAAATTGGTTGGCTGCTTCTAGTTCTAAGTTTTGAGTCTATAAATAGAATCTTTCAGAATATTTCTAGTTAGTTCTGGGGAAAGTCAGCTGCTGTGCTGGGGATTGGCTGTGCTCCCAGAATGAGGAGGGGAAAGTTAAAAAATGTATGATAGGAGGCCTATTGAAAATCTACCAACTGACACCAGTGAAATTGGAAGATCCTCTATTTGGGATTCAGTTTATTTTTTTTGCAGCCTGTGTCAGTGCTGGGTATTCTGCAGAGTGACTATCCCTGTAGCCTAGTACGAGCTTCCAAGTTAACCGGGCACAGGAGGTAGGTCTACATGCAGCACCTGGCAGGGTTCGTAGTTCAAAAGCCAAGACTAAAGCCTGATACAAAGAATGAGTACAGAAGCAGAAGGAAGTAGCATATTATCCTCATTTCATGCTGCGGTGGCTAGTCTGGATAGCCTGCCCCTTCTCTCTGTTGGATGCATTATTTAAAGGGAAATAGAGGAATGAAAACAAAAGCTGAATTTTGAGCTGATAAAACGAAGTTATTGTGTAAGCTGTGACTTTTTAAATAAAAAGGAGAAAGATATTGCTGGTAATTTAATGTGTAAACTAGTTGAACTCTGTTATGATACTGGAATTAGAAACTTAAGGTAATCATAATGTGCTTTGCAAACAATTGAAATGCTTTCTAGAAAATATAAAGTATATATTTAAAAATACTCTGAATTGGTATTTTAACGTTATGTACAACTAGAATATAAATAACTAGTAAGTTTAAAATTTGTAGTCTTTTTGAAAAGGTTCCTATAGTTACAGTAAAACAGAACTGTTCAGCAAAACTCCCTTTCCCCAGTGTAACCACAGAAGGATCATCCTTCATACTGTAAGTGGAAAAAGTAGCTCTGGTCAAATGAAGAGCATGTAACCTGAACCAGTCTATGCAGATGAGCATTTTTTCACGTCAAAGTTCACAAGAGCTGAAATTATTTGAATAGTAAATGAGCTTTTTCAGCACTGAACTAATCCTGGAAAAAGCTGTGCTTACGTTGAAAATTGAAATATTTGTGACAGTGTTTTGCTGCTCAGGCTTTGCTGGCAGCTCATATTTTTTTTACCATTATCATCGTGGGAAAAGTGGTTATATTGAATGTTAGAGGCAGATGGAGAAGGAATAGAGCGGAGTTAATGCTTCTAAAAGGTGCATGGTGCCTTTTGATGTCCATCAGTGTTGTGTACCATTAAGATGCTTACTTACTGCTTCTAGGTTTCCGTAAACAATAGGGAAGAGGTCACACTAGTGTTTAGCTTTGTTTTGGTTTCTTTTCTGGGGGGAGGGGCTGTGTTAGAAATTTGATAACTTGTGTTCATCTTTGTGTCTGTAATAAATCATGAAACATACAAGACATTTTTAACTCTTGCATCAGTAGGTACTCAAGTTTCTCTGTGTTAGCTGGAATAAAATCTTGCACTGATATCCTAGGCTGTCTTATTAAACTTCTTTTGATTATTTGAATATTATTAAATAATGGGTTTAGGCATTTTTGAGTGATTTTTAAATGGGCAAGTGTAAGTAATTTTCTTCAGATGCTTAGCAGAAGACAAACATTTTGGTTTTGAGGAAATGATGTCAGTGAAAAGTTCGTTATTGTCAGTTTTTGAAAAAAAAAATTAGGTAAAATGGTGAAGAACTAATATTTTATCTCATTAAGATGTGGGAAAACAGCTCCTTAAAAAAGAAACTTGTTAGCATTTGAATTAAGAAGGAGGAAAATCTGTCAGGGGATTGAAATATGCCCTCATGAGAATCCATGACCATTCCCACTCGCTTTCCATAGGGCTAGCTAATATTTTGCTTGACATTCTGCCATAGGATAGATGTAGAAATTAAAACTCTTAATTCGTTGGGACTGCATGTGTTGCCTTGCAGAAATGCTAAGGAATAGCTCATTGGTCAAGGGAGGAGAGGAGAATCGACTTATATATGGCCAAGGTAGATTTAACTTGGAATCATGCACTAAGTTTGAAAAAACCCTACTAATATCAGCTGTCTGTGTTGGAAAGGCTCCAGGAATTTTTCAGCTTACAGTTCCATTTGTCAAAACCCAAGAAATTGGAAAGAGAACATAAACAACTTATTAATATTTTATTTCTTTTTCAGATAATTTTCTGTCATGCATTTGGAACCTGTACTGAAATACTGATATCCTTTGAGGAAGCAGCTCGAAATTCATGTTAACTATTCATTTTGCCACTTGTTAATTTACTTTACGCAAACCAGTGTCAAAAACTGATCTTGAATGAGATCAGAATAGAGTCTTAAGATGATTCTTGTAAATAGGTCTGATGACAGCAGATGTCTTACTTCTTTCCAGAGCAGTACATTTAAGATGTATCTCATGTACCCAAAAATACCTCAAACCCAAACCTCAGCCCCCACAGAAACCTGAAATCAGCTCTGGATATAACAGTGGTTTATAAGCCCCATCTTCTGAAATAGCATCTGCTCCGAGTTTTAGAAGGAGACAGGGTTGTGTCTGTAGATGGAGAATTTGATCTCACTTCAGTTAGTCCTGATGGCTTCTCCTGTCACACTGCTTGATGCATGGTCTGGCAACAAGGCTCTTGAATGGAGCTTTTTATTTGCAGTAGTGGCCCCATTAAAATCAGTGGGACTGGCCGTATACAAAGGCTTTGCTTAAGCTGCTGCAGGTTGGAGGTTTCCAATGTTTCTAACTTATATGAACTGTTTTATATTATGTTTTTTTCCCTGAGTTGTTCTGGCAGTTTGATTCTTGTCATGCACAGCGTGCATCTTTTCACACTCCCAGTCCCTGACTGTGATGGCTTGAATCCTTCATTATTTTGTGATTAATTGTAGAGATACCAACATTATCAAATTAAAATCCCCAAAAGGCCTCTTTTAAAGGATCTGCGTAGCTTTTTGATTTAGCTGCCCCACAAATTACTTATTTGGTGGCTGTGTGGTTTTTAACATCCTGCTAAATTTGGAACAAGTCCATGAAATACTTTCTGCAATATCTGGGGAATAGAAAAGCTTGATAAGTTATTTTGTCCATTGCCTGGGTCAAGCCTTTCAAAAGACAGCAGTGCTGAGTTTGGATCCATTAACTGTGCATCAGTGGGTGTGCAGGATTATGGTTTATATTGTCAGTTACTGTATTAGGGTGTTCAGTGCAAATTTTCAAGTGTTAGAAGTCCAATTTTTGGGGTTTTTTTGATATGTGTAAGCTTGTAAACTACTATTGTAGCTTTATAGGAGAAAATTGTGATGCAGGTGAGAAATAGCATGGCAAGGAAAATGCTTTGCATTAGCTCTTTCATGCATTGCTACTTGCGGTGTTTTTTTAAAACAGATTTTATCCCTTGGGATCTAATAGAAGGCTAGAGAGTTATTTGCTTTATAAACCTGTGTGGTGTATTATTTAGATATTCAGGGGGAAAAGGTCAAAGAATGTCTCCTGTGTTATCAGTTTCTCAATGGGAACCTATATTAAAAACTAGAAAATACAATACTATGTAATTTAGAAACAATATATAAAGTGGGTTGAGAGACAATTACTGTGGTTTATTTTTCTGTATTTTCCATTTAACTGAATGCATTTCAGCAACAATTGGGTTTTGGCTGTAATGCTATTTGTAGTAGTTTCATGAAGCTACACAACCAATTACTGTGATATACCAGATAGAATCAACACCTCACTTCATTCGTGAAAGTCAGATTATGAAAAACTCTTGCTACTGGCTTATGTAGGTAACAAATGGATTCTGTTCATATTTATGCAGCTTTGTGAATTCTCCATGATAACTTCTAAAGCAGTTTTAAGATAGGTATGTTTTACATATCTTGTCTGTAATTTTTCAGAGTTTATTAATTTAAAACCATCTAATTTAATTAAGGTACAGATAGAGAGATACAGTCTGTTTCTCACAAAATCCTGTCTCCTGGGATGTAAGTATTGAAGGAGCTGGTCTCACAGAATCACGGAATAAGCAGGTTGGAAGAGACCCACCGGGTCATCGAGTCCAACCATTCCCATCAATCACTAACCATGCCCCTCAGCACCTCGTCCACCCGTGCCTTAAACACCTCCAGGGAAGGTGAACCAATCCCCTCCCAGGGCAGCCTCTGCCAGTGCCCAATGACCCTTTCCATGAAAATTTTTTTCCTAATGTCCAGCCTAAATCTCCCCTGATGGAGCTTGAGGCCATTCCCTCTCGTCCTGTCCCCTGACACTTGGGAGAAGAGGCCATTACCCTCCTCTCCACAACCTCCCTTCAGGTAGTTGTAGAGAGCAATAAGGTCTCCTCTCAGCCTCCTCTTCTCCAGGCTAAACACCCCCAGCTCTCTCAGCCGCTCCTCATAAGGCCTGTTCTCCAGCCCCTTCACCAGCTTCGTTTTGGTTGCTGTTGCTGCACCCCGTGTGATGGCTAAAACGCACCCTCATGTATCTTAAGTCTTAAGCAGCTAAGCCTGACAAGAAATTAGAAGTGTATTGGTTGTGTTCAACAACAGAAAGATGTCTACTGTCAGTGGCCTTCTTGGCGTTAATGTTGCTGTGTATCTAAGTTGGTAAATAGTTTTCTGATTTGAATGACTAGCTTTGTAGTGCTAAATGCCTCACACTGACATGGTAGAAAAGTCTGGCAGATTGGGTTAAAAAAGGAAGTTTGTGTGCCGTTAAGTGGTGATTTATTGCAGGATCTTGGGATAGCATCCTTTAGCATGTGACCCAAAGATCTAATGTACCACTTACATGTGGTTTGTGACAAAACCGATTGCAGAAGAGGGGCTAAGAGGTGGTGTTAAGACTGACTGTTGGTAGAAGGGATCAAAGTTGACTTCAAAAAAGTCAAGTGGATCCATTTGGAGAAAGAAGGCAGATGTCTGAAAGACAGGTCATAACGGATAGGAGTTTTCTGCCTCTATTTTTATCTGGCAACTGCTTAACACTCTTGCAGAAAAATTTAGAAGTAAACTGTGTTTCCTTACTAGAAAGTTCATGCTGACCATTGCCAGTGACGTGATGAAGGTATTTGTGTAGAATTGCAACCAGCCCTCTTCATCCTTGGTGTCCATGATAATATGAGCCTTCCTGACGGGCTTGGAGCAGATTCTACCATTGGGCACTACTGACTTCTGGAAACATGTAAGAAAGGGTCTGCACTGTCTTCCAGAGCTGTTTAGAGACTTCTGGAAAGGCTAAACGAGTTACCGGTGCTCCCTTCCAGGGGAGGCAGAAGTTTTGGAAACAAAGAGCTTATTGAGGAGGTGGGATTCAGTTTTGATATGCAAGACATTGTTTATATCTGAGCAAAAGCCCCCGATTCTTTTTGATGATGAAAACAAGCATGTTTTGACTGAAATGAGCAAACCAGGTATAGGAAGTTGCCAATAACTGCAAGTAACTCAGGATAAAGTCTGTATTTATTCTGTGATCTGTATCCCAGAAATTTACCTTTCATTCCTGTCTATGTGTGTGGCTTTCACTCTTTCTTTCTCTCCCCATTCCCTGGTGACTGAGAGTTGCCCTGAGCTAGTATCCTCCACCATGTGAAGGAGGAATATGAAGTGCCTCTTGGCCGAATATGACCTTTGTGAATGGTGTCCCTTTGTTGTTTTCGATTAAGACTTTCTATGTTCCCACATGTGTTCCTTCAGGTTTCACTATTGGATCAACGTTCTGGTGGCCTTTTAATTAGGCTAACAAGGAACAGGTCTGTCCAGATTTTCTGGTCTCATTACGAAGGCTTTAAAAGACTTTCTCTGCAGCAAAAGCAAGTGTATGTGATCTCACTCGCCTTAGCAGGAGCAAGGGCAGAGTGCATTGATCCATCTGTACAGTCTCCTCTGGTCATTTGCTGGATTTTCAGTCTACTTTGTATTCTCAAGGTGTCCTATCTACTATCACCCTTCAGAAAGGAGGGTGAGAAGCAATTAAGTGGTTTTGGCATGATCTAGCTATCAGTAATTTACACATCTGCTAGGTCTGAAACACACTGCAGAACTGTGTGCTCTGTGGGTAAAGCAAAATAAGTACACAGAAATCTCTGGCTAGTCTTTGGTCTGAAGTTTCTCTGTAGTCAACAGGAAGTTATGGATAAAAAAAATGTGATTATTTACAGAGAGATTCTACATTGAGGTGTGTGTATTTATTTAAAAGTTATTCCTATCTGTCTTCCTGACAGGGGTGGGATGGGGGTGCAGCCTTTCTGTGGTCTGTTCTGCTCAAGAGCTTCTAGACAGTGCACCTCCTTTATGCCACTTTGCTTTTCCAAGCTCAGCAAATGAAGTTTCAAGGCAGGTACTATACAACTTCTTTTTCATAAAATGAAAATTCATCTGTTCTTGGGAATTAGTTTTAATTTAGAATGGGTTAAGGCTGGTTTTGCTGCCACCCTTATTTATGTGAAACAAAGGTAGTAATGCTTGTAAATAATTATCCGTGTTGTGTAAACAATTGGCTTTCCTGGTGATATTGACAGTGCAGTGTCATTAAACCAAGCCTGAGTGGTAGACAAGGGTTTTTATTGTGCAATATATTTCAATTCTTGCTGCTCAAAGTATATTTTTCACTCTTGCCTTGTGAGTGTTAGAGAGCAGTGTTGTCTCTCTTTTGGGAGGTGATGGGTTTAATTAAGCCAAGCTAATACTTTTTGCAAGAGTTACATAGTTTGACTATTCATTATATGGAAATACATGCTCATTTTGATTTTTTTTTTATCAAGGTTACTGTATGTGTCATGAAATTCAAAGTGCCTTCAAATTAATATGTATTTTTAATACATAGACTTTTCTTTATTGTCTCCATGCTTTTTTTCCTCCTTAAAGGCAGTGCTTTTTCAGTTTTTATAAATCTTGGCATTGTAGATGACATGGTTTCATTTGTAAGGGAAGTTCAGGAAGTAGGTATATTTTTGAAAGCAGGAGAAAGGAAAAAAAAAATGGTTAACATCAATTTTCTTGCCTTTTTCCTTTTTTTTTTATTTTTTTGTTCTACCAAAATGATTTTATATAAAACACACATTAAACCATTTCAGATCTCTTGTTCTGTTCTGTTGTATTCCCTTTCTTTCCTCTTTCACTGTTTCGGTACAATACACATACATGTTTCCACTAATGAAATTTTAAATGGGGAACCTATCTCAAGTTGTTGACCGCAAAATAGTAAATGGGCTTTTCCTCTCTTCCCTCAAAAAACTATTCTAGCTAATTTCCCTTGTGTTTTATTGTGAATCCCCAGCAGGGCGTAAATGTGTATGACCACATTGAAGGATAAATTAAAATCTGCAGATAATACCAATCTAAGCCTGCCCTGTTCTTACAGCCCTGTACTTCTCCAGTAAACCTTGAGAAAGATTTTATTTACTTGCTAGAAAATTCAGGAAGTGTAATTAAATGGCAATTAAAGCATAGAAGTTATTTCACAGTGTGATCGCCTTGTTTGAACTCAGTGAGTTTCTTTAAGAAAATACTGTGCTCGAGTGAGCTGCTACTGCAAATGAGACAGGAATAAAAATTACTCTGGCTGGCCAAGGAAGGGATGCAGTTTGTTGAAAGCTCGTGTGGTGTTGTAGGAATACTGGAGCAGATGAATGCGGACACTCAACATATTGTTATTGGAGAGATGGTGTGTAGGGTCCCAGGTTGAAGCTCTTGTGAACAGAATTAAAAATAGCAACTATGACAGACCCATTACTTTGTGAATATAATTTATGTTTTGGAAAATAAAACTGAAAGCTAAAGTTTAAATGAGGTTTGTCCTTGAATTGGTAACAGCATTCAAATGGAAATCTTAGCAATGTGAGGTTGCTCTGTGGAGCATAAGAGGAGCTCCAATGAATAATTAAACAAGTGATATCTAATAAAATATACAGCACATTGCTTCAAACTTAGAAATTGTTACTCTGCCGAAGGGATGAATGTTTTTCATTACTTTTTAATTGTTGCCAGTGTTGACCTTCAAGGTCTTTTTCTGGCAGATAATTTGTTATGGTAAGGATGAGATCATTAAGTATTTTAGCACAAGCCGCATGATGCAAATAGTTTCCTAATATTATAGAATGCTGATGTGGTAAGGGTTTGTTTTCTTAGGAATTTGTTCTCCATATTTAGTGATTTTTCTGATCATATCTTAAAAGAGCAATTCTACTGTACTCCTGCAGGACAGTGATTGTAGGTAGTACGGTAGCAAATGTCAGCAGTTTCTGCTGGGAGATTTTTTGTGACACGTTTTGAATTGTAATAAAAAGGTATTACTGTGAAGCCTCAGCATGATTTTCTGGCTGCAAATAATATTTGTATATAAGAAGATCAAATAACAACTTTTCTCCATTGCTCGGTTCATGAAAACGTCAACATAGGAGCCTGCAGGTTTTCCTCTCGCTGAAGCGAACCTCTGTGGCGTCTGGTGCTCCAGGGCCTGTATGCAAGGAATTAAGTGTTACTAAATTTTGCTAGTTTTATCCTGTAACTCTGTTTTTACTATTTTAGTGTTTGCTTAGGTAGGCACTAAAAATATGTATTGGGTAAACACCAAATGCTCTCAGGATTTATGTTTACAAATCTTAGTTTAAGTTCTCTGCAAGTAAATGTTTTAGTATTCAACTTTTTTTTGTCAGAGAGTAGAGATGCCCGCTCAGAGAGAAATGGCAGTGGGGAGGACCAAGCCAGTATATAATCTCTTTTATTTAACTTTTCTTGCCATTGTTATTTTTCTAGCCTAAGATGTTTGGAACAAACTGAATCAGTTATTTGCTCAAAACCTCTATTGCTTGCATGGTTGCTGATGAAAGATCAACAGAGATATTGTCTTGTGTTCATTTATTCCATGGGCAGTCACTTGTAAGAAGTCTATCAATAATTCCCAAGGTTAACTTTACGTTGCTACTGCTTGTAATGTGAAGACAAGAGCCTGCTGATGCATGGAGTCAAGGCAGAGAGCTTCAGCTTGCCAGTGTGCCAGCACGCATAGGGCTGGAGGTCGACAGCTGGCTTCGGCGGGACAGATTCTGAGCTGCCACTAAGCCCAGCCTGGCCAAGCAGAGAGGTCCCTGAGAAGGAGAGATGGGTTGGCCTGAGCTGCTAGGGCAGAAAGAGTTGTGGAAGTGGAGCCTGTTCTCCCTCTGCTCTGTCCTAGTGCCCTCGCTGTGCCAGGGCTCCCTGGCAGAGTCATAGTATAGTTTGAGTTGGAAGGGACCTTAAAGATTACGTGGTTCCACCCCCTCTGCCATGGGCAGGGACACCTCCTTCTAGACCAGGCTGCCCGAAGCCCATCCAATGCCAATGTCAATCACATCATCTCACATCCTGTATTGAAATCAGGGATTGCCCCAGCCCAGGTGTAGGACCTTCATCTTGGCCTTGTTGAACCTCATGAGATTCACTCAGGCCCACTTCTCCAGCTTGCTTGACTCTCCTCTTCACCAGACACAGGGGAAAAGAGGTAATGGCTGTGTGTTCTGATGGAAGCTTAGCATGTTGCAGTTGCAGCCCCATCTTATTCCAACCTTGGGTGTTCCTGCAGAAAATGTACCACTGTGCTTTAAGGTGGTTATCCTTGGTGAGCCTTCTCCTGAGTTTCTGTTAGGGTTTTGGTCATTGTAAGTCAGGGAGGAGTCCCAGTAGGGAGCACAGCAGACTGGCCCAGCTTATCCCAATTTCTGTTTTTTCTGGTGTTCCCTCTTGCTGAGCTGCATGAATAGCTGTTTTGTAGAAATTATTTAGGTTTTTTAAATCTGCCGCATCCTGTAGCTATAAAAAAAGGAGTCATTGCTGTGAATTATATACAGTTGTCCTTTGCTAATCTGCAAACTCAATAATTTTCGCATAAAAATATTTGTACTCTACTCTTCTATGACTGAAAATCCTGCATGTCGTTTTCTGTCTTCTTGTGAAGAGATATCAGAGCTATATCTGTCACTTATGCTCGTGAGTATGCCTCATGCTGTTTGGGGAGCTCCCTGTTCCCAAATCAATAAGGGTGGAATGCTTTTCCTCAAATACTAATACAGGAAAATATTTCAGTTAACATAAGTGGAAACGTAAGCCTTTCAATGGTAACAATCAAATATGTTCTAGCATTATTGTTCTGAAGATTAATGAGCTAACTAAAGCATCTGAGGTGGCTAAGGGTGTGATGGAACTGTAATGGTGTGGTGGTCCTGGGGCAGTCATCACTGTGGCTGTGAAGTGCACAGATCTGTATAACTTGCATTGAGCACCATGAACATGGAGAAGGGAAGCACCTTAACTGGCCAGTGATGTCCCCAGCAGTTGGAACCTCTTTGTTCACCTGAGGTTTGAAGTAGCAACTCCTGGTCCTGCCCTTTGTGGTTGTTTTTTTTTTCATATCCTAGGGGTGATAGAAGTGTTCGTGGGTGTGGAGAATATAAAGCACATAAAATGGAGTTTTCCAGTGCTCAGAGGTGTACAGTAAGTTGAGTTGAACATGCAAATTGTGTTGTTTAGTTACTCTCAACTTACTTTGAGTGAATTCCCACTTACATATATCTCAGAAAGGTTAAACAGATATTTATCTAACTTCTTTATGATTAGAATTAAGACTAGAATCTGTAGGATCGTCAAAGTTACTGACAGTGTTAGAGGAGGAGGCAGTGCTCATCAAAATGAGCCCAGTTAATTACAGAGCTCTGTGGCGAAGGAGGAATTAACACTTGCAAAAGTATCAATATGTTGTATCTGTTGAGAAGGGAAGGCAGTTTAGTCATGAAAATGCATTGTGTATAGTGGAGGCCATACAGTACCCCTGCTCCCCTAAAAATGTCCCGTCTCGACACAGGCTAGAGGTAGGACAAGCTGGGTGAGGAAGGCAGCTGCCTCTGGTGTCCAGACCCTCTCCCTACAGGTTGGTTGGAGAGGAAGCCAACCCAGTGGGTTTTGTTGGAGTCTACTGCCTGGCTCCACTGGACCTTTTCTGGTGCCATCAGCATCGGTGAAAAAGCAGAGATGCAAAGCAATGATGAAATAGCGTTAATAGCTGGCTTTGACGTGGGACTGCAGGGAGTTCAGCAGACCATCCATCTGCTCTCACTCAGTTTTGACTTAGCAAGTGACTACAACAGAGGACAAGAGTAAGAACTGGAAAGAGAGTAACAAGCTTCCTCTGAAGACTTAAATTGGTGTTGTCTACGTATGTACCTTACTTATCATACCCTTCAAGGGTTTTTGGTTTCTTGTTTGTCTTCAGGAGGTTTGTATTCATGATATAAATGGGATGTGTATCGTTAAATTCAAACAAGGTTGTCTGAGTGTATCAGAAAATGTTCTTTTTGGAACATTCACCTCAAAAGAAGCCAAATGCTGACTTTAAAGAAACTTGATATTTTGAGCCCAAATTAATGAAGTATTTGAATAACGTATTCTAGAAACATACTCTCTGAAGCAACTAGGAAAGTTACTGCATGGTGAAGCATGCATAATTGCAGTGAACCAAAGGAGTTATTAGGAATGCAGTCTCAGAGCACAAGCAAAATTAAGTATTGTTTAACCATGTTACACACCCTGCAAAAGAGTAGATGAAAAGTAATGATAATTATTATCAAAGCTATCATTGATGTAAAAATAGTTAAAACTCCTTAAGAGGAAGCACTGTTAATCAACTCGTACTAGAATAGGGAATTAAAAAAGACTGGTAGATACTTTATTTTATTACTTGCAGGAAATATACTACTGCAAAAATCTAGAAGTGTAAGGACAATGATTTGTTATAGATTCCTACATGATAGAGGATTTAGATGCCTCTATTTGTTGCTTATAGCACACTTCATAGCGATGAAATTCCATGTAGTTGCTGAATTTATTCAGAGGTGAAACTAAAAAGTGCTTAAAAAATGAAACCCTAAATACCATGTCACATGAGATCTGAGACACCTTCAGAAAATAGTCGGCACTTGTAAAAGTGTTCCATAGAAATGTAAAATATCCCCTTTATTTGTGAAATTGTTCAGTTATCCCATTGATGTTCCTTCTTCTTTTTGCATTGATTTCTCAAAACTGCAAAGAACTAAATCAGAACTGTGATTTAGCATGCTACAATTAATTTGCATTAGGTTATTCACATAAGGGGAAGAAATTTGTTATTTTTGTATTTACTGGGCCTATTAAACAGTATCTGTTTTACTAAATACCATTTTCTCTGGCTTTGACATTGTAAGGGAGTTGTCCTTTATTTGTCTTGTGATCTTGGTGCCTCCCCGTCCCCCACATTGTTTTAATGATGGACCAACTTAATTTGTAGCTGCAGTCTAGTGAGAGTAGAAATGTGTTAGAGGATGTAACAATGATCTCTTTTTACCAGTTTTTGCAAACAGTTTATTATTTGTGCCTAGAAAGTGAAATTAACTGCACTGCTGTTTACTTACACACGTACATATCTGCACATACTTTCCCAGTTTCTCTGTGTTGATATATATACGTACTGTAGCATTTACAATTTTTTTCAATGGCTAGAATTACATGCATTTGTTCCTTGTTTGTGTAATCCAATAGCTCATTCTAATAAATCACAGATAAAATGCTGCATGACAGAGGGAGGGAACTGCTGCCTCTTTGGAGCGTGTAGCGTACGTGCTTGAATTCCTTCGGCATCGGGGTAAACTGTACAACAAAATCTTCACGTCCCCAGTTCCCAGCCAAAGCGATTTCTTGCATTCCCCTTACTTTGAGCCTTGGGTGTTTGCACAAGATGAACGCTTTTCTCTTCCTGCCTGTGTTTATATCTATAAAGTGAGTGTAGGGAGAGCAAATGCCTGAAGTATCAGGAACTGAAATGGGATGTCTTAAGGCTGGCCTAAGGCCAAGATGAAATACATCTCTCTTGGCAGCAGGGGTGCTTGAGACAGCCCTGTGATACTGGATAACGTATTTTTTTTAGTCGGTTAGACTCATCCGTACCTCGGTTGACCTCCTTTGTTGGGCAGCAGGCAGGTCTGTGTGCAGCTGCTGGGGCCTTGTGTGTACCTCCTGGTGTTAGGGCAGCAGGAGAGGAGGCACGCAGGGGAGGGGGCGTTACTGGCATGATGTTGTGTCTCTTTTTTGGCTAGATTGCCCATGGTACCCCAGGAGGAGCCAGCCAGCACTTAGCCCGGGGAAGCTACATGCCAGCAAAGGACAGAGCAAAACCTGTTTTCATTCCCCACCTTGGCTGGAAATGGTGCCTGCTGGATTTGTGGTGCCTGCCCCAGCCAGCATCCCGGAGGAGATGTTCCCCCATGCTCTCTGTCCCCCATGTCCCCCGCTGGGCATCGCCGAGCCCTGTGCCCAGCCGGCTCTGGTGTTTCAGTGTCACTGACAGGCAGCAGCTGTCGGAGTGCCTCACCCCTCCTTAGGATGAGTGTCCGCTCTACTCGGTCGGGAATGCATTTATAACATGTTTTGCTTTCCGTGCCAGAGACAATCAACGAGGAATATGGTTCGGGTCATTATTTTCTTGGGGGCCTTTCCAGAGAAATGCAACATATGGCTGCTGGCCCCGGGGAGCTGCGCAGCCCGCGTGAGCCATGCAGCTGCAGGGAGCTGTGTTGGGCACAGGAAGACGCTTCTCTGAAAAGTTTGGTGAGACAGAAAGGAGAAGCTAGGATTAGTGTTAATAAATAGCTGCAAACATTTCTCTATTTTTCCCCCACTAGTAGAGCTGAATGTGGCCTGTGTGCTTGGCACCCTTCCTCTCCAAGCTGTGGAAATCTTGCTTCCACAAGGTTGATGCTTCCACTGCTGCTTTCCTCTTTTTCTTTCTTTTTTTTTTTTTTTTTAATTTTTTTTAAATTTTTTTCCTTCCTGTTTTCTGGTTCTGCTTTTGAATGCTAGCAGGAACTGAGCTTCAGGTGAGAGTAAAAAAGCAGCGCTCATTGAACCATCTTTCCTAGAGGGAGAAAGGCTGCAGCGAGCTGGGATGCATGGGAACGCAGCAACATCCCGGTCTGCAGCAAATCCAGAGGTTCTTGCAGCTGCCTGCTTCTGTGCTCATTGCTTGCTGACAGGGGTGTTATCATCCAGCCTGTAATTACTATGCAAGTTTCACCTCTCAGTTGTGAAGGGACAGCTTAATTTATGGTTTTAAAGGGAGAAAGATGTGGGTCAATCAAGGTATTAATCACCTGTTATATTAAAATGTTGATGACTTACTGATTTTTAAATGAGTTTTTTAAATATTTCAGAGTAGTTGCTGCAGGTGCTGTGCAACAGTCGTGCACGTGATAGAACAAATTAGGGAGAGAACATAGTGAGTATATATAACTAAAAATGTGATCATTTTTCCTTATAGCAATTCATTGCCAAGGATGAAATCAATGGTATTTCATAACTTATCTAATGAACTGAAATAATTAGTAGCGTAGTTAGAAGCTTCGTCATTTTAAAAAACTGCTCTCGTATTGTTATATAGAATAATATAGATTAAAATAATTTTATATAGAATATTGCTACAGTTATTGTATAACAGCAAAATACATAAATATATATTGTATAATTGTATAATATAATAATATTCATCATTATTGAAATATTTCCAGCTTCTGTCTTTTAACAATAGCATTTCTACCTTTACAGAATTCTGCAAAGATAGGGCAACTTTTTCCTTCTGTAAAGTTAAGGCAAATGAGTACAAATAAAGTATTTCATATTTCAGACACAGTATAGGTGAAAAGTTTTTAAGAAGTAAAAGCTTGCTTTCATAGGGAACACTGAGTACTTGAAATTGACAGAACAAAAACATTCTGGTGTTTCATAGTTTAAATTAATGTTTCACTTTTATTTAATTGACAGAATGCTCCGGTGACAGAGAAGGGACTTAACTTGGTGCAGGATAATGAAGGATTAAGTGTATTTTGTAGGTCATTTGTTTGTATAAAAAAGAATATGTTGTTACAGCTGATGGCATTATAAAGAATCTTAAACCTTGAAAAGACCAAAAAGAGTTAAAAAACCCTTGATTTTTGTGCATTTCGATGGATTAACATACAGTTCCGTTCTTGAAGCTACTCAGGTCAGGTCTGGCAGCCTGATGTGAGGCGTACTGAAGTTAACTGGAAGTAGTTTGTTAACTTCTAATATGTTTTGGATCAGAGCTCCAGTGGATTCCTTTCTTCCTTGGAGGAGACACTTCAATTCTGTGTTAGAATATTTTGGAAAAAATATCATCTTTATGAGATATACTTTTTTATTTAGGCAGTGAGGAAAATTTGTAATTGGACATGGTTATCAAAATATGTAAAAATGATGCCTAGAAATATGTTCTTATCTCATGTAATTGCTTTATAATTGTTGAGGAGGGGAATCAGATTAGGGAGGATAAATATTTCTAATGCTGAAGTTAATATACTTTTGCAGATAGCGACTATAAGTCTGCATTCCTTGAAGTCGGTGGGAGTTTTGGGGCTTTGCAGAACTGGAACCAGTATTTGCAAACTTTCAGCTTTATGTAAGCGAGTTCGTGGGTGTTTTTAAGGAATAATCAAAACTTTATTAAAAGCTTTCATTTATGTATTTTTTTTAAAGTAGGAAGTGTTATCTTGAAAGTATACATTTTTTTCTTGACTTCTTTTTCTCTCCTACTCTTCATTATTTCATTTGAAAATAAAATACAGGAATGCTTCCATGAAGCATAAAAATTGTTGACTTTTTCATGCGTATATTGAAAACAAATTTCTGCCTTTTTTTTGTTAATTACTACCTTTAAACTAAAATCTTGTATAAGTGACTGTTCTGATATTAGTAACTTCATTGGGGAGAATAAATCATTCTTTAATGCCAGTTACTTTCCTAAACTCTTCCAAAGTTAAAACTAGTGTGTAAACATGTCAAAACTTGGGTTGTAGGTTATGGTGTAGATGAAGATGAGAAAGGTAAAAAATGACCTTCTATGGAAGCTATGCTTCACAACCATTATGGAACATGCTCAAAATATTACATGCTACTTCCAGTAAAAATTATTTCCATGAATTTGGTATAAAAGCAAGCATTTTTGCTGCTGTGAAAGCTGGTTTAGTTGCTTCTTGCTAACCAAATTTGCAGGTCACTTGACGCTGTATCTCATGCTTGTCTGTTCCTTTGCTATTGAGTAGCTGCTGCAGTTATAAAATGTGTGTGGTAGATACTGTGTCTGCAAAAACAATACCAGCCCTAGAAACAAAAGAGAAATGCCCAATTCCTATATAGTCTGCTTTAAAAGTCCATGCAAATTCTTGAGCAATGGGAACTTGAGCTCCCAGTTCTGTGAATGCAGAGGTGGAGGCATGGAGAAGTGATTTTCTTAAAACCAACCCAGGGTCACCTGCAGGTTAGGGGCTAAATCGTCAACCTGTGTACACCAATGAGGGTTAGGGATTGTTTTGTTCTGGAGTATTCTGTATTTTTGTTGTCCACTTGTGCGGTCTGGGAGGGAACTGGCCACGTGATATGCAGAATTTCTGCTCTGTATCAGAGCAGTTTTACTGCTAGCATCATAGATGTTTGATGTGAAAAGAAAGTTGACTTATCCTATACGTAAGACCTACCAAAATCAGATAGTTGGTAAAGCAAGGTGCAAGTTAATCAGCGATTTTCTTATCTCTACAGTACTTACAGGTAACTCTCAAAACTGGGATAACATTTAGCATTTAGTAGAATGCAAAGGTCATTAAAATAAGGCAGTTGCTGACTTGCAGGAGATACTCTGGGCAATTTTACTTTCAGGGAGGGGAGAGAAAATAGGACTGTCAAGAACTTGAAAATCAATGTTTCCAGGCCTTCCAGGATTGGAAGCAAAGCTGTCTGTTCGCTGGAGAGCTAGGAGTTCCTCTGTTCTCTTCTGTGTAAGTTGATAATTCATTTTTACACTTGAGAGACTGCAAGGTAGCAAAATTTAAAGATTGAATACTATTAAATGTAGAGTTAAAAATAAGCGTTTAATGTTTGGAAATAGGGCACGGAAGTCAAAGAATCAGATAAAGATGCTGCAGTTCAGATAAAAGAAAATAACCATTTTCTGAAACTAGGATTTTTTAAATGAAAATGTCATGAGATGTCTGGGAATATTTAGAACATCTCCAGACATAAAATGAGCAAGGTAGGAGTGAAATAGTCAGAAATTCACAGAAATTTTCAAGGCAACATAATAAAAGAAAGGTACATCTCATAGATGTTCACTTCATGTAGGTGAGATCAGCGTTCCTTGTATTTTTCTTCTAATAGTGAAAGGAGCACTCAGGTTGTACTTATTTAAAATCATTGATCCTTAACTCACGTCCATATTGTCTGTATTTACACATTCTAACCCCTAATGCAGCACAGCTATTTACTTTGTCCTTTAATGACTTGTTCCCTCTGTAGTTGGCTTTCATTCACTTCTTTTTGGCTTTTTCTATTCATTCTAGCCTATTCTATTCCCTCTTCTTGCTGTTTTTTACCTTGTCTTTCATTTTCTCTGTGGCCCTTAATTCCTTCCCTCTTTCTGTCCTTCCTTCCTGCCTCCTACTACTGGATCAGATGGTTTTGAGTGACTAAGATGTGGGATTTCTGCATGATGCGTGTGGAATGGTGGAATAGAGTGTGCTGAGAAATTGATCTTCAGAAGTCAGTGCTAATTTCACGTTTTCTCCTTGCTGGCAAACAGCTGGCTTTATAGACTAGGAAGCCTTAGGAGTAAGCCCTCAGAAGACAGAATTCTCTGTACCACAGTCCTGTTTAAGCCCTCCTGTAGAAGGTAGTGCTGGCATCTCTACAGCTTTAGAAGGCGTGGAGCACTATAGGGTATGTGCACTTTTGTGGTAGGGAAATAGAAAAATGAACCAAACTGCTTAACCCAGCACCTTATATTTCTGCTGCAGTAACTTAATTTAATAAGTTAAAATGTCAGTGCTGTGACTCTAGCACTTCCATTTCATTTCTCTACTTCCTTTACAATGGTACTCCAGGGTTTTTAAAAACATTCACCAAAAGAAGAAAGGATCACGGAAAACACGTTCTTAGTTGCGTGCAGATTTTAATATTCCTGGGATCTGTTTTGAAGGGTACATTTGACAGAGAGAAACCCAGCAGCCCCACACTGAATCCTTTGTCCTTCCTGCGGGGTGAAACAGTAGATAGCTTACTGTAAGTGTGGCTGCCTGCCAAACCGTGGCGCAGATTCTTTTTTTAATACTGTAAACTGGCAAGAAATCAAGAATTGCTGTTCTTCCTTTTATTTACTTTCCCCTCTATATTAAAGAGCTCGGTAAATAAGAGAAAGTTAAATGTTGAGTGAAGGTTTCACACTGATTAATCATTGAATAGCAAAGAATTATCAGTTTAGGTTTTTTTTTTCCTCCTCTTTTTTCCATTTCTTTTTGGTTGAAGCTGGAAATATCAGTTGCTTCATCTGGAATAGATTATCACAGGGAAAAGTCTGTGCAGAGTTTGAAATGAGGACAGAGCAGAATGCATCCCTCATGCATAGTTTACAATAATCTGCAAGGCTGCTTCTGATTTGATCCTTAGGTGTACTTCCTCCCCATTTTCTTCCAAACTTGTGTTAATAATGAGTACTCTGTCTCTAGAAAAGACTTGTATTGTAAAGTGTACCCCTAGCCTCTGTTTGTAAGTATTTTCTTGTTTGTACAACTAAGCTTCCTGAAATAGCTGCTGAGTTTCTTGTTTTGCTGTTATATATAAAAGTGGTAGAGGGGTGTGGAGTTCCTTCTGCTGCTTCTCAAATCCAAGACATGCCTTGCAAGCTACTTTGCTTTTGCGATAGAAAGGGAGCTGGCATTATTGCTTTTCTGATGACTGTATTGCTAAATTATTAGCAAAATTATCCCCAAGGAAAATAATTATGTTGATACTAATATCATGCTCGTTTTAATGATTTATATGGAAAGAAATACATTTCCACGTGAATGATACAGAAGGTCAAATTAAATTTAAAAATTACTGTTGCTTTTACATACAAACTTAATGTGAAAAATTAGCCCACAATAGATTGTTTTAAATCCCAAAGCATATTGTGGCTCATTCAGAGGTCTGTCTGTCTTACTTAAAACATATTAAACATTAAGTACTATCAGTGTGTATCTGTTGCTGACTGGGTGAACCTACCATATAGGTCATATATGCACAGCTCTATCAAGGATATGGATTCATGTTTTGCTTTTTTTATACTACTCGGCTAATTGGAGGTTAAGGTTTCTGGAAATTATAAAGAATTTTTTTTTTTTTAAAGCAATAGACTGTGACTGAAGAAATCTGGACTTGATCTGCCAGATTTCTTGAAATAATTTGGTCAAGTCAGCATTACCTTTTTCTGAGTTCCTCATCTGTTAAATGGAGATAATTCTGTTCCCTTACCAAACAGAAGTATGGTAAAGACAAATTCATGAATGTTTGTGTGACAGTGCATTAGTACTTAATGGATTCAGCATAAGTATTAATTATTCATGTTAACGAATATTTGAAAAGCTGCATTAACTTAAAAGTTTGGAATATGTTCTTCCAGAAGCAGAGAGTATTTGAGGTTTAGTTTCCAATTTGCAATACCCAAACGAGGGTCACAAGAAATATTTATGCAGGAAATTTAGTAGTTTACAAGTTTCCTTCCTTTGGTTACTTCCTTCCTTTAGTGAGAAAAGAAAGTTCTTTTCAGACTCTGCTGATGAGTCTGGATTCCTGGAGTAAATTATTTCCAAATATAAAAGGAAAAGGCATATTTTTATGAATATTTGTGTAGGTGATTTGGAACAACAGTTAATGAGTAAATAAACTATTTAAAGATTATTAAATTCTAGAGATGATCTGAAAAATCAAGAGCAGCTTTTCTAGGCAATAATTTAAAAACCAACCAACCAACCAACCAACCTGTCCTACAAAAGCATGGACCAGAAAATTTCCCTGGTCTCAGTGACAGGCATTAGAAATCTTCTCCTCATTCTCCCTTTTGTTTTGTCTTTAAACTGTATCTCAAGCTCTTTCAACATTATGTAGGGAAGATTTATTGAAAAATGACAGTTAAAACTATCACAAACTTGTTACCATTTTAAGGATGTTGAATAAGATACGTAATTATCTTGCAAACAGTTTTCGTTTTGCTGCCTTTTCAGTATAGCACAGCACAGGGAAAACTCGAATTATTTTTGCAAGCACCTCTGATGTTAGAAGGAGAAGTAGGTAACAACACTGTTTGTAATGATGTTTTACAGTCTTTATTTTTAGTAAATGCAGTTTTTTGTTTTAAGGGGAAGTGGCATTGTTTTATCTCTGTTTTCGTTCACGTTAGAGGAAAATAAAGAAATATCTACACACAATTTAAGTTGTAATGTGTGAGTTTAAACTACTAATAGTATTTCTCCTTTGATGCTGTGAGCAGATTATCTTGACTAGCTAGCAGATTTCGGTATGTATTTTTAAAATGCAGGAACAGGTGCTTGACATAAATGTTTCAGTGACTTTGTTTAACAAAGGACAGTACATTGCAGTAGCATTTCCGAATGACTCTTGCCACGTCAGGTAGTTCTGTCGATCTCAAAAGCTAGATTCTTTTACCCCTTTAGACACATATTTGGAAGAAACAGTAAATTGTTTTATCACTTGCTTCTGACTGACATCCTCAGTTCTTACAGTAACAGTTTTCCTTGGTGGTTGCAGCGTGTGCCAGGAGATTGCAGATCCTAGATCTGAACATAGACCTAATACCTCAGAAACGGTCTTTTATCCGATATACTGGGCGAGGCAATTATCATGAGTCAGATGAACCCTCCACCTTAGGTTCCTTGTTACAGGTCAGGTCAGGGCAAGACCTTTTCTGGTCAGAAAGCCAGTCTGTGAATTAATGTCACAGTGGGCATTATGGGTAAAATCCCCAGCCGTGGCTGGTGTCCAAAATCAGTATCAAGGCAGGCGATTTAAATGTCTGCCTCTCCCAGACAAAAAGAAGCTGCTTGTATCTCGCTTTTTCTGTCATCATAACAAGGGTCATTTCTGATTTGTCCAGGTAAAGCCAATCAAATAAGTTGAAGGAGGAGGAAAAAGCATTGTCTTCCTCCTTCCCTTTAGTAATGTCGTGTTTGTCTTCAGCAATAGGTCTTCCAGTTCTGTTCCCCAGCTCCTTAAATCAGAGGAGAGATGTCCTACTGACCGTCTCTCAGCAGGTCACGGCATAAGCTGCTGCCTGTTTTATCCCCCCCGGCGAGGCCACATACCACTCACTGCATTCACTCTTTCCCTTCCTTTGCCAGGTCATGTCTGATTTTCTCTGCTCAGACAGGGCATAGACCGACCACTGTCCTGGCCAGCTCCTTACTCAGTTTCCAGAGCCAGGGGCTGTCAGACAGAGTGACGCTTGTGGCCCCAGGAGCTCCCTCACCTCTCTAGCCTCCTCTCTGCCCTGGCATCCAGAACAGCATCAAACACAAAAGGATTTTCTTTATTACATTAAGCGAATGAGAGAAGATTTAGTAGGTGTGTCACAGTGCCATTAGCCTCCTATGACCAGGTGTCTTCAGCAAATCATTTCGTGGCTGTGAAGAATTTGTTTGGGTTTGAGAAATTTGTCTTGAAGTATTAGAGCCATATTGGGGAAAACTGTTCTCTCTAACCGTGGAGCCATCTTCTTAATTTGGGGTGGCCGGACCTCCTGGTGGTATTTGAATCATTATGCCAGTCTTGAGTAACATCCCATCTGGCAATGGGAAATTTAAAAATACAATTAATTAAGTTTCCTTAAATCATATGGTACTGAAATCTTTTCTAACAAACTTCTACACAGAAACAGGAATTTTATGTTTGTGGTAATAATGTTCCTAAAAGATGTTTTGGTGTACTTAGTGCAAAGTAACATTTCAGGTTTTGGAGAACAATCACAGAATCTATTTAGAAAAAAAACAACAACAAAAAAAAACAACGGCATTGACACATAGGTAGACAAAAGAACTCTGATAGAGTTTGATGTTTGTCTGTGGTGCAAACCAGTTAACAAATTCTTTCCTTGCATGAATGAGCAGCATCTCATTGCAACAGCTTGAAAATGCTAAGTAACTCTTTCCTGTGATGTGAAGTTGACTTTGCAACACCTAGGTGACAGGGATGTTAGTTAAATATTATCTTTATTACAGGTGTGGCCTTGTTTAAATATCTGCAAAAATATCTCACCTGTGGCACACTGATGCTGCTTGAGCACATGTATCAGTTGTATGTGAGCTGCCTTCGGATCCGCTGTGCTCATAATGAAGAACAGAAAGTGTACCATCCTTCAGATCCTGACAGAAGATTGAGGAGACCAAGCTTACCTTGGAAAAAAGTAAACAAACCAGGATTTTTGTGTGGACTTCAGTTAGGATTTGGCTGCACAATCACAAAACTGAGATCTTAAAACAGCAGAGTAGCCTCTTGCCAAGTTCCATATGGCACAATGTCTAGAAGCGGCTTGGTCTGTGGTTTTTTTGGCGGATGAATCCTTATTTCCTCTGTCACTGCAGAGATTTTTTTTCTGGGAGTTGCTCAGTCATCATGCCCATAGGGTTGGATTCCACACAACTGTACAGCAGCAGTTTCTAGTTTCTTTGGAGAAATGATTGGAAGAAGGGATATCAGCATTTCTGTTAGGTGTATACACTATGGTAGCACCCATTGCCCAATATATGGGGTCTGAGGTCCAGTTACTGTCTTTGCTTCAGGATATTTAAACATTTTTTTCACAGGTGAGCATCCACGTGCTAAAGTCAATCCCAGAGCAAGTGTGTGCTTACCCCACCTGACTGAAAATAGTTTTTTTGACTCAGTAAATCTTCATTTATCTCAGATGGAGACAGAGACTTGCTCTGGCCTCATGATCCGGAAGGTGACTCATGCATTTCAGCTCCTATTCCAAAGACCTTTCATAGATCACTTGCATTAGCTGTTGGATAAAATCTGGACCATAAGTGGATGTACTGCTAAGATGAACTTTCATTGCCAGATATGGGAAGGATTTAAGACCTATTCACAGCATTTTTTCTATTAGGAAATGTAAAAAGCTTTCCACTTAGCATGATAATTTTGAGGGATCTTACTCTGAAGTTTTTGTTCTTCTTGTACATCGCTTAGGAAGAATAAGCTCATAACTTTTGTCTGTGGATAATTATTGATGGAATTTAGTGTTGTTTAATTATGATAATCAAAGGGTCAAATAATTCTTCTAATTGTTACATATAATTTCATCTTTAGTACAGTGAATATGGTCCCTGGGGTTGAAGAACAGTGGTTGTTACGCTTCTTTTACCATCTGGCACTGTGACAAGAATATCCTCTCTGTTTTGCTCTAGCATGATGAAAAAATAGATAAATAAATGGGATTTATGAGTTTTCTTTTCAAGGCTTTTCCACAGGGCAATTGATTTTATTTTAGTCTGTACAAGGCAGACCAAGATAAGAAAAAAACCCAACTTATTTCTCTCTCTCACTTTCCCAGATCCACTGTAAATGAAACAAGACTGATATGTGCTTACAGATCTTTAAATACCCTAACAGCTTTTGGTTAGCTGTCTGAAAAGAAGAATCTGGTCCTATATTGTTAGTTAGTTCTGCAGAAGAAAACAGGGGATTTTGCAATAATTTTGAATGCTCTTGGGCTCCCTTACACAGAACTTCATAATACTTCACGTGAAGCATCCTGCTTAAGGGGTTTTTTTGGGTAGGAACCTTTCTTTTTAATTGGATTGCAGGTATATCAAAGGTTGAGCTCTGTCACATTCATCTGTTGGAAGTTTCTGTGCTGACTTTTCCCATCAATTGTATATTCTCTGTCGAGGTCGAAAGTATTGCTGTTCTTCAAAAATGAACACATAACCTTTTGTTTAAGGAAGTAGTAGTCAGCTTTGGAAGAGACATACAAAAGATTAAATTCGTAGAATGAGGAATTGAGTATAAATCAAAAGGCTTTTTATACTTGTGAAAAGATCCATTTAATACTCAGCTGAAGTTTGCCACATTGCATGATTAGACAAATGCAAAATTAAGTGACAGCAGTCAGGATCAAATGCATTTTGACGTTTTTTTTGTTTGTTTTTAAAGTGTGTTATTCTTCCTAGGAGAATATGCTTTGGATAAATAACAGATCTGGCTCTAAACTGCAAAACTGGTATCATTTTACTTAAAAGATACCTTCATATTAGAGGGAATATAATATCATTAAAATATTGTTTGCCATGAAGAAAAATGCAATGTAATGCTATATTTAACTACTTTGTAGGAGCCAAGCTGTTGTGATGAGATAAATTTCAATAAAGTTTCTAATATAAAAATACATTTTGCAAGTATGTAACTTTCTTAAACATCTGTCCCTTGGAATTATTTACTGGTTGTCTTCTCAGAAGGAGGCGTGGATGTCTTTAATAATTTTCAAAATATGAATAGAATTACAGATTTCTCATTATAAGAATGGTACCAGTTATGTACCAGTTATGTTTTTTAGTGTATAGACAGCTAAAAGCTAGTATCAATATATAATGTGAGTCATTACAGATCAGCATTGATGGCTTTTTTAGGTGAAATAGCTATTTGCTGTATTAAACAAATTGAATTTTTAAAATTGCTTAAAATAGTATGCAGTATAAAGTTTATTCATGCCTATACCTTTATGTTTAAAGATGTAATTACGCAGATGTAACCAGAAAGCATAAAGTAGAGTGGGATGTAACCAGGAAGGTGCTATAGGACTGACCCTGCAGCAAGACTGGGCTCAGCCTTGGTCACTGCTTGGGGTATTGGCATATTCTGAGGAGCATGTGCTGGATTCAGGAGGCCAGTCAAATACTTAGGGCAAACACTTGTTTAGTCGGGCACCAGTATATCTGTATGAATGCTGAGGTGTAGTTCTGAAGCAAGTCCGCTCATTGTCCCTGCTTCCTGCAGACGTGCGCACATTGAGAAATGGGCTCAGAGCACGCACATGGGTTTCTTTTTGGGTGCTGCTGAGCCAAAAGATGTTTTTTGACTTGGTAATACCCATTCAGCCAGTGGGACCAGATAGGGTCTAGCTGAAAGTGAGTCCAACTGAAAGAAGTGTGGCAGTGGGTCCTTGTTATCATATGTTTTGCCCTCTAGATTGACTCCTATGGAGTTGCGCTACTGGTGGTTGTTGTAACCTGTCCTGTCTGTGCCAGCAGATGCCTAGAGAAGACAGTAAAAGGCAAGCATGTATTCGTGCTTTCCCAGTATATTTTACCAGCTTTCAGGAATTTGCATCTCACAAACTTCCTGTAACAGAGATGGTATCTTGGGTTTAATAGCCCTGATAGATTTTTCTTCCAATAGTTTATCTGATTAATGTTCATTAAATGTGCACATAAAAACGTGCCTTTTTATCATCTGCAGTATCCTATGCTGTGAGTTCTACAATGTATGTGTTAAGAAGTGCCTTCTTTTGTTTGTTTTGAATTTGCTACCTGTTAATTTCATTTGATGTGCCTTTGTTCTTATCTTATAACAGACAAATGATTGTTTATCCACTGCGTTTATGCTGCTCCATTTATCACAGATCTCTTTGATACTGCCTTGATTGTCTGTCTTCCAGGCTGGAAAATCTATGTCTATTTAGTTGCTTGTACAGAACCCATTTCATACCTTTGATCATCCTTGTTCCCTCTGCCTTTCCTAGTTCTGTTTTGTCTTTTTAGAGACTGGAGGGCTGCATACAAGCTAGATAACATACTCATTGTGCACTGTCTGCCATTTAAATGCTGGCATAATGATGTGTTCTGTGGTGGTCTGCATTCCTGGTAATTTTTAAGTATGTTTGATTTTTTTGACTGCTGCTGAAACTAAACCATCATTTTGTTAAATATGTCCCTAGTGAGCACAAGATTTCTTTCTGTAGTGGTAACACCTCACTAAGAGTCCATATTGTATAACACAGGGTTGGCGTTGTTTTTCTCCCCACTGCTCCCTACAGTTCCTTATAGCTATCAGCACTGAGTTTTGTCTTCCATTTTACTGTGTAGGCTTTTGCTGTGTGAGCTCTTTGCAGTTCTCTCAGTCAGCTTTCATTTGTATTGCTATGAGTGACTTAATATCAGTAGGATACTTTTTCTGCTCACTGTTCTTCCCCCTTTTCCAATCCATTTATTCAGCTGTATCCTACAAAACTCCTGTGGAACACTGATACTGACCTATTTTCATAAAGACAATTGAATGTGTGATACCGTCTTTTAGTTCCCATCTTTTAACAAGCTGCCTACTTGTTTGGGGATCAAACTAGTTGATAGATCTGATCATGTTTGTCTTCACATACACTGATTCTCTAGCAATGCTAATAGATTTATGAGGCAGTTGTGCAAATGCTATGTTGACTCTTCCCCTACATGCCTTATCTAGCTCTTTGTTTAAAGACTTCTGTTCTTTGTAACAGTTCCTATCAGTTTGCTCAATTGTACATCAAATGAATTGGTTTGTAGTTTTCCAGATCCCTCTGTGTGCCCTGTTAGGAGATGGGCGCTGTTTTTGCTATGTCACATTTTTCTGGTATGGAGGTGTGTTTAGATAAGATCAATGTGAGTAGCAACAGTTCAGTTGTGTGTACGTGAATTCCTGCAGAAGTTGAGGAACCACCATCTCATGCTTGTGATAGGTTACCATTAATTTTTCTCATATTTTTCCTCTGACCTTTATCACGGACACTTAAATTTCAGGTTGATTATCAGTCCAGTCAGGGGATTATCTACCTACTTCTTCCTCAGTGAATACAGAAGCAAAAAACCAGTTTTGTTGTTATTTGGGGTTTTTTGGTTTGGTTATTTTTCTGCTCAAGCCTTTCCTGCTCTATACGAATTCAGAGGCAGATCCATGCCAGATTTTCTTTTCAGATAGAGGCAAATTAGATTATCCAGAAGCAGAATAGAGCGAGAGACAGAATGGATAGACTTTCCTCCTTTGGGAGAGTCTGTCAGGTTTTGTTCCCTTTAGCCTTAGACAGCAAGAAGGGACCAGAGCAGAGTTTGATGAAGTCTGTGAAGGAACTTGAAAAACTTCTGAGTTGTGTGGGCTTTTTTGTTGTTTATTGTTGTTTATTTTGAGTGGGACTTTGAGGAGGAGGTTGTGTTTGATGGGTCTTTGGGTTTGCTTTGTTTTGTTTCTTTAATTCACTTTAAGATTTCCTTTAAAGACAGCTAGGAAACTAAACATGGCAGTTATCTTAGTGCAACATTAGAATTTCACAATTAGAGTCACAATGGCAGGAAATGCAGAAGTTTATGTTTTGGTAGCAATATTAGCTACATATGGACTGTTTTCACTTCCTGCTTTTCATAATCAATTTTTATTTGCCTACTTTGTGGACTACATTAATAATGGAGCAACTGGCAAAATGTGGTCATTTTATTGTAACAGTGTTCCTGGGAACATTGGGCAGGGGGGAGTAAATTTTTGGTAAAGAAAGAAAGGAGCAGCAGAGGGTGTATCTGAAGTGAAAGGCAGTTGGGGTAAATAGGCACCCAAACTAGTTGCCTAGGGAAAGGTGAGGATTGGACACAAGAGGCAACAATATACGCAGTGGAAGTGACAGTTTGCAGGCTTGCTAAGAGGATATTTGTGCAACAGGCATGAATGTACTCACCAGACTGGACAAGAGTAGTGCTGGTCCTTCAGGAGATGTTTACAGATCTGCACAGCTATTTGGGGTCTCAGAGACTAATTGAACGTTTTAATCTTTGTTTAGTTAATAGGTATTTATAATTTCTGCACTGTATCAATGTCGGTGGTTAATTACTTGTACATTTCATTAGGAAAGCAAAATGAGACTGTGCCTGTAAGGTCCTTGGTATAATCTGGCTGGTGTTGGCGATCGTGCTGTGCAGCAGTCAATATTGGTTATTATAAAAATCAGACATTAAATGAAGCCAAAGCGTGTGATAGTCCTGGGCTTTGAATTGTGCTGACCAGCTGCATACTACCCTTGCCCTATTCTGTCTTAATGTATTGTTACCTCTGTGTGAGGTTCTGTTGTGACTGCGATATTTGAATAGTGACGAGATCATTTTTTTTAGAGTTGTCCAGTATTCATAACTGAGCAGTGAGTAAGTGGTCCGTAGAGCCATTCTTTTTCTGTCTTCTGTCATTTTCAAGCATTCTCTAAGTGTGACTCCTTTATAATATGAATGGTGTATTTTTCCAGTTGTGATTTAACAGTATGGATAGTGGCTAAGATAGTGAACTGAAGGACTTCAAGTTGATGATCTCAACTTTCAGCCCACCAGCCTGTCTTCTGAAATTCTTAGCTAATCACTGCTCACACATTTCTTTGTACTTCAGTTTTTTTTGTGTCATACATGGAGTGAATTTTTGAGCACTGGAGATGAAGCGTAGCATTTGCTGAAATGTAAAGTAAACAAAGTTTGTTTATGAGCAGAGTTTACACTGATTATGCAGAGCCTCTCGCTGCACTAAAACTGTTGTATGGCATGTTTCATAAAGTAATATTTTAGTAAAGGAGGATCTTGTGTGACATTACTTTTCATCATTGTTGAGAAATAGTGATGTTTCTCTGTGGATGTGAGCCACAGCACACAGATTTGTGGAATGAATGTCTATAAACTCGGAATGAGTTTTCAGGTACTTGTGGGGTAGTGGTTTGGGCTCTTGTTTATGTTTCCAAAGTTAACTGAGCTGAATTGATTTAACTCTGCATATAACATACAGATATTTTGGTAGCTGTATTAAGGATCTGCATTCATCCCACAGATGGATTTTTAGACTAAACTGAGGTATCAGAGTTAGTGGTGCAACTGCTCTAGTCTCTGCCTGTAACCCATAGAAGCAGGGAGGTATTGCCAGAGGGTAATTTGCAGGTACCTTTGTTTTTGTCTCCAGTGCACAGATAATGAAGAAAAGAGCACATACCTTCCCTTATTTCTTATTTTTTAATTCTGAAGTACTGTCATTTTTTTCAGCAGTGGGGTTTGGCATCCTCCCTCCAGAGAGGTCTGCTCAGTCACAGCCTAGTCTGTGTAGGATGCTGTTCTCATACTGTTGTTTTTTCTTGTTAGAGCTTTGATAGCACGACTGTCAGGCTGGCATCTCTCTCTGTTTTGTATCTACAACCAGCAGAGCTTCATTTTTGCATCCGTGTCATGTACTAATGAACTGAGTCTTGAATTCTGCTGTTGCTCCTTGAAAACTAAGTGCCAAATTTGTTTCCACACAAAGCTCCTTCACTCAAGATGTGAAGTAGGTTCAGATGTGCTAGCGTATAAGCTTGTAAAGTTTCTCTTTTGCCATTTTCTGGCTAGTGATGATTAGCTTGATTGGAGTCCGCTTTCTGGCTGTGCAGTCTTCTTCCATACAGAGGTTTATAAGAGCAATTGGGTGACTCTTCATCACCCATAAATATTCTTAGTAGCATGTGGCACTTTGAAACTTTAAACACTAATAAACTTAAGAAGTCTGCCTATATAAAGAAGGATGTTAATGTCCAAATATTTTTGCACTTAAATTGTTTCAGAGATAGTAATTTTCAGGAGCAATGTCTCTACTAATTGTGTGTCATAGATTGCTTTGTTTGCGGTGTGCTTTACTAACCTGACCATATGACATTTGTAATGTGTCTGGCCTTTTGCAATTCTAGAATTGCTGCCCTTTCTAAAATGAACACTGAAAAAGCATTATCAGAGTCTGCAAATGGCCTTGCTGTTTATCAGCTGATAAGTCCAGTGGCAGTCTGTGATAAGTGTTGGCCTTGTATGATGTTTTTAAAACTAGCTGTGGAGGAGATGACATGGTTTAAGGTAGGTGTCTTGGATGAGTGTTACAAGTATTGAGCTACAGAGTATGGAAACATTTTTGAGACTTGGGCAGTTGAAGATCCCCTTCAGGGGCTACATCAGCAATGATGGTTCAATACTTCACTGGAAACCTGGTACTGACCTTTCTGGATCTAGCAGATTGTGCCTCTTTTGCTTCTTATATATAGGATATTTATGTTTGTTTTAGCTGAATTAGCTAGGCATACTTGCACTTAATTGAGAAATGCAAGTGTAGAGTAGTGCTCTCCTTGTGCTGCCTGTGTTATTTACAGCAGCAAACAGCCTCAGTGCTCAGGTTTCTGTCTGACTAAGTTTCTGTCGTTATTTATAATTCTATCAAAATGAAGTAGTTAGGGTTAATCTCAGGCAATGTAGTGAGTTCATTGAATAAAGGAACCTACTGTAAAGTAAATTATTCAGCTGTTGGACAGAGGACTGTGGTTTCTCAGAAGATGTCCTAAATCACAGTGCCAGGAGTGGGAATGATTATTGCATAATAAAAATGCAAAAATTTGCATGTTGGCTTGTAATGGATGTGGTTTGATGTAGCACTTTGATAGGCAAAGGGGCAGAAGGCTTCATAATTTTGAAGATAGAGTTTCATTTGTTTTTCTAAAAAAGATGACAAGACAGGGTTACGTCTAGTAGGAGAAAGCTGCATCTGATTACCTGAAAGGTCCTATATCTGGTCTTATGCTTTATGTTCCTGGCTAGAAGAGGAAGATGACCTGCTGGTATGAATTAGGTTTGTATTGTCAACAGAGTCAGGTTAACTGGGAAGAACTTGTGAGAGTAAAGGCTTTTCTTTGGGGAAAAAAAAACCTGATTTCTTTCACAATTCCCTGTCTCCCCACATTAATGTACACTTGATATTAGTAAAATGATTTTTTCCAAATAGTAAACAGCCAATAGAGAGGAGAATCGCTTTAGGAGACTTAAGAAAGAAATCTGAACCAGCTGATAGCCAGGAGAAATGAAGCTTAACTGTAGCTTACTTTACGTAATTAAGTATATTTTTATATCTCATTTTTTTCCAGAGATTTGTATTTGCACTTGGATTTTGTTCTCCTGAAGATCAGTGAAAGATATGGTGCATTTTGAAAGTTCATTAGAAGTATTGTCGTTTGGTTTGCTTTACTTTATTCAGAAGTAAATCTCAATGGGGAATGTTTGATTTCAGTGGAATGTCAAAGACATTTTAACAGAAAAAAGGCCATGATACTTAAGAAAAATTGATCTTAATCATGAAATACATCCGTGTAGTTTGTAATAGCTATTCCTTATCCCACTGAATATGATATACTTCAAAGTATAAAGTACAAATGCGTAAATACAGTGCACAGTAAAAGTGGTAGGAAATATTGCTGTTCTGGGTAAACTATGAAAATATTTGTATTCTGCGGTTGCCAGCCACTACCCTTTCACCAAAAAAGGATGACAAAAATATTATTTGAGTCACTGTACTTAGTTGCTAATTTAACATCTTCAATTAAAATAAAAATATTTAACAGTGAATATAGGAGCTCTTGTAGTTTTTACCAAGAACAGGACTGCCACATAATGGTTAATGACATGATAGATAAGATGTTAGTTCAGTGCTCTCTATATAATATGACCTCAGTTGTGTTTTGATATGAGGAGAAAACAAACAAAAAGCCAAACTTGAACTTCAGTTGAATAAAAATACAGCTCTGTTCCTTATTACTTCAGTAAAAGCTTTTTAACAGAATCTAACTTTTTTTTTTTTGCCTTTCACATAGCAGAGGGATCTTAAGATATACTTTGACACTGCTTCATTTTTGATGGTAAAAGCCAATGTTGAAATAAATATTTTGAAAAAATAAAGGACTAACCACTATTCTCTGGTTATGCATGAGTTATTTCAGGGTACATCAGCTTATCTGTAGTTTGTATTTTGCTGTATAGTTGTTTCTTGTCTTTTCTAAATCATGTTCACTCTTGCTAGCCATAGAAGTCATAGAAGTTCAGTAATCCTTCACATGAGATTTTGCAGGCAGAATAATAGCAATCTTTGGCTGGAGTCTAAGTCCCAGCTGTTAAGTCATACTTACACTCATCAAGGGAAAAAAATTGAGGTCAGTCATCAGGATAAGAAGAACCGATATGTTAGCTTCGAAGTTACTCGTCTTTTGATCTTTTGAAGAAGTCTTATATTTTTTCAAGGGTTTGCTTCTTAAGATCTGCTCTTAAAACTTATTTAGCAATAGATGTAGAAAGACACTCAGCATGTTTTGGTTTATTGCAGTATTAAATGCTTAACTCAAAAAAAAAAAAATCATGGAGATAAAATACCAACCAGCATTACATTTTTCATGTCATTTAGTCCCCGTACCTGTTAGACATACAGATACTGCTGCATTTCTGGTTAATACTTCTAATTTGCTTTTCAAAATGTTAATTTAAATCCTCCTGGAGTATTTTCATTTTTCATGCTGTTTCCTCTGTCTAATCCCATGGGATACGATGTAGAACCACTACTAAAGTTTGTTTGTTTTTGTAGGCTTGGGGGGGGGGTAGTTGCATTTCCTCAGGCATTGTTAACTATGTGGTTAAATGTTGAAAATGGGCCAAGAAATTCCACTTCGTAATTACATTTGTGGCTTAGTGGTAGAACATAATACTACTGCCTTTAATAGCGGATATGAGAGAACATACAAAAAAATTTCTAGTAAGTCTGTTTGTAAAGCACAGACCTTGGGGATAAAGACCTGGTTTTGAATATGAAAATCTCATTCCTAAATTTATTTTCAGTACTTAAGGGAGATAATAAAACAAATGGTTGATTATTAAAGTAATTCTGTGAAAGATTGTTTGAGATATCTTAATTCTGAATTACAAAGTAATATATTAGACTAATAATGATGAGAAAGCTGTTTTGTTACAGTAGGTGAAGTTGTTGACTTTCAGATTAGCTTTTTTCTATTTAGACAAAAAAAAGTAGCATCATTAGAAATACTGGAATGTGTGTGTTCAGAGCAATACTCTTGAAGCACCGATACCGATATTATATATTAAAACAAGGATTATTTTCTGTTTATTTCTTTGTATGCAATTTTTGGAGATTGTAATCCATTGCATTCTGCATTGCTGGCATAGCAGCCATAGGGAAGACAAAATGAGAACCCATCAAAAGGAGGAGTTTTTCAGTGTTTAATGTGTAAGCAGCTGCTAAGCTGCATTCAGTAGGAGCTCCCTGACTCTAAAGTGAAAGGCTGGAATTTGGGTCTGGCAGTAGCCAACAGGAAGGTTTTGTCCCAGAGGAGGAGTTACCAGAAATGATGTGATTGGACTCACCTGAGAGAATTCTTCCCTGGTGTTTTCTGGGGCAGCGAAGTTAATACATACTAAAATACAGAGAGCTGAACAAAAGCAAGAACTAAAATAATCCCCTAGTGTATGCTATTGATTGCACAAGTTGACTGATTGTGGATGCTGCAGCTTCTCAACACCAGGAAGATGGAATAAGTAGCTTTTCCATTCCTGATTCTACAGACCAAAACCAGAGATGCCCTGCCTGTAAACAAGAAGGGTCTTTTTGTCCCAGCATGTTCCTGTGCCGAGAGTCCAAGATGCAGCTGGAACCCAATGTGCATGGGAAAAGCAGAAGATTAAGTATGTTCACAGATTTATTTTACTGGGGCTGTCTGATGACTTCACCTTAGGTAGGACAGTTCACTGTGCCATGCATTAGAAAGTATCAATTAGATACTTCTAAAATATCAATTAGAAAACAGATTTTTGTGTTCCTGTGCTAATGTTATGTCTATTAACATGTGATTAAACAAGTCATTCTTCACATAACTTTGAACCAGATTTAATATTAAAAGAAGAAAGAGTTTAACATTATACAAAGTTTGTTAAAGTTGGGGGTTTATTATGTTGGTTTGTATTTATCTGCCTCAGGCGGGTGTTGATTCTCCCACTTTTGTGTTGGTTCAGCAACAGTCTTCATCACTGTGATATCCAAGGGTAAAATCATAGGATCTAGATTTTCAAGATAGCCAGATACCTGTACATGCAAACACTCTCTTGGTCAGGTAAACAGAATAGATGGGCTTATTAGTGGTTAGGCTTCTAATCCACTTAGACATTTATAATTCCCTGTTGTGAATTTCAAGGTATTGAAACAACTTGAAAATCCAGCCCTAGAAGCTCCACAGAAGCAGAGTAAACTTTCTAACCCATATAGGTTACATACTTCACTTTCCAAAAGGAGCAGCAACAGTCTTGCTGCCTCCCAAACTATTTGGCTTTGTGTTGGGAGATGGGCTAGTTTTCATCTATATGAAAGAGATGTTTTAATATCAGCGTGAATTTAGTTGGGAAAGCACAAGTCGCTATTGAATTTTAGGCATAGTTTACCTTAGTCTGGAATTAATTCAGCATGTAATTCAGCATGTAATTAAGCAGATTTATAACTTTAAGCATATGAATAGTTCTAATAGTACTAATGGGTCTCAGTGTGGTTGTGTGATTTTGCCTGCCTGAAATGGACCTAAATTTAAAGGTTGTGCTTTTTAGAATGCCTGAGTTCATCCCTGTTCTTATGAGGAACTTTAACCTGTGATGACATCTTAGAATTAATAAATATCCTATAGAAAAAGATAAATGACCATTTGTTGTAGCTTTTCTGAAGACTTTTACCTATTCCTTTATATATAGGCTTAGGAAAATAGCACTGAAGGATAATAATGAGTGGGGTTTTTGTGGTTTCCAGTCTGCTACATCAGTATTCTCCAAATGAATTTTTCTTTGCAGTAAACACTGCATATTATAAACTTTTTCTGAGGCAGTATTTAAATGTGCTTTCCTGGCAGCACAGAGAGATAAATAAACATGCGGCATTAAGTTTTAGTATTATTAATCTGAATGAACTTCAAAAGTAGCTTAAAAAAACTGTAGCTATATTTGTTGGATTTCAGAGTAGATATGCTGTACAGATACCAATATTCTATCAGTCATACAACAAAAATAAAGGTAGAAACAGCATTTGCAAAAAGCCTTGTAGAGTTTTGTATTGATATGCTAATCCATTCACGTTTAATTGTAAACATCTGTACTGAGTGATTGGAAGACTTAATACATTAGGGGCCCTCGAGATGAGTATTCTTTACATTTTTGTGAATTAATTTGATAAATAAATTTTAGAATGTGGGGAATTGTGCAGTTAACCAATTACAAAAAGTAAAATAATATTAAATATGAGGTGATATTAGTGCTAGTTATGATTAAGATAATATTCCATATAAACATTGCCGTATTGTCTAGGTAGAGCTTCTGCATTTGTTAAATGATAATCATACAAGTAAAGAGCAAGCAACAGTACATTATAAATTAATTAGCTGATTATAACCTTCCTCCATTTCAACCACCTGCATAAGTTTGCTGTTGACACCCACAAAGGCTGTATCTTTGCTTCTGATACAGTTTTCCTGGTGTATCAGGGAGTTTGTGGCAAACTGTTTTAGTGGAATTTCCCTACACATGGTGGCAGTGTGCAAAATCTCATTACACAGAAACAATACTTGCTCTATTTGCTTTTTGTTTGATAAGCCACAGTATAAAGAAGTGACCTTTTTTTGTTGATGCTTTGGGGTTGGTATTTTTTTGTGTTCATGCTAGCAGATGAATAAGGTGACTGTTGCCTCAGTGTATTTGTAGCAAGCAAATATAACTCTACTGTCATGCTTAATAGAGGTTGTTTATATGTCGTCGTGATGCTTCTTGTTAGCAGTGTTACCTGACCAAGCAAGTTAGGCTTAAAGTGATGAACTTTGTAAACATTTCAAATGTTTGTGTGTGTGGTTTAATGACAAGTGCATGCAATCTTGAGGTCTCTAGAATTTACACAGCAGTGAAAATCACAAACCCTGGCTAGAAGTTGTTTTCCAGATGTAGCGTTGGGTTAATGACGTTTGCAGTGCATTTAAAAACAAAAGTGTATATCTGAGTGAAATTAATTGTAAAAGCTGTCAAAGCTGTTCTTTCCACAGAGACTGTTTCCTTTCTTTCTCCGCCACTTCTGAGTGCCTCAAAGACCTACCTTACTGACATTTTAAAGTAAAGCAAAAGTATCCCACTAGTGGAGAAAATGGTAATTCGCGCTACATACGCTTTATGTAGAAAAGGATATCCCTTTCAGAAGACTGCATTTACCAAAATCCTTAAGACCTCAAGTTGTGTTTGTGTTGCTGACCAGGGCAAAGGGACCCCAGGAGGGGGCTCTGCAGCTTTGACCCACTGTGTGTCTGGGAATGCACCACATCAGGCAGTGATGAGACAAGGGGACCTGCACACCCATCAGTCTCTCTGCTAGTAAAGCTGCAGTTAGCCAGGAAGAATTGCCTATAACACTACAGCAAGTGATCCAAAACCTAGATAGCTTTCATTAAACAGTTCTAACAGTTACAAGGGTGTCTGGATATTTCTTTGTGTATTACTAAAAGTCTAGCAATTGGTAGCTATTTACAAAATAAGCTCTTTAAAGAGAAAATGACCATGGCAAGATTAAAACCCTAAAGACTTGTACTGTGATATAAGCTCAGCTTTCTGATTTCAGCTGACTCCTCCCTATAACAGATGTATCCTAACAAGACCTATTCAGCCAAGAAATGTTGTGGGTTTTGCAGTGTGACTGTTTTTGGTTTTTTTTTTAAATAGAGAAAGGAATCTATCTGTGCGTAGTTTTGTATGGAGAGCACATGCATGTGGCTTCTCTCAGAAGTCTTAATTGTGCCAGTGGGAGTGGACTGTCTGCATCACATTGGAATACAGAAATAAAATGTCTTAACAGTGCAGTGGAGTTTGGTTTCGGTGAGAACATCCACAGGGTAATTGTGCTTGCTGTCTACACTGTATTTCCTGTGGACTTTTGTTGTTAAATTATGGTCTCTCTCACGTCATTTGGAAGTACCAGTTGGTTTCATATGGTAATACGGAAAAGAGTAATTGTTAAATACAATGTGTCTTTGGCACTTGCTTTTGGGAATACTCGATTGTGTAATTCCTGGGGAAGTTTGAGATGTGTTCTTAGGTATTTTAGTTTTCTCCTTTTCTGCGCTTTTGAACATCTCAGTAATTTACTGCTCTCACACCCTCCTTTTCAGCCCAATAAAGTTGTAGATCATTCGTCATTCCACACACCCTTGTGTTTCAGGCTGACTATTGTGCAAATGTTTTTACTTGCCATTCTCTTAAGAGGATCTTTCAGGCAGAGGCTGGGACAGAAGAGCCCAAATTTCTAGAGAAACACAGGGATCCCGGCCATTTATGCCTTACCCCCCAGATCTGAGAACTGAGCTCACAGTAAGGTTGAGAAGGAGCTTGATGATCTGAAGTTTTCATCCCTTGCTTTGTTAAAAGTACATTTTTTTTACCTCTTGACTTCTACAAAATCTGTGCTAACCGACTGTATAGGTCTGGTAGTTATAGTCTTGAAGACTGAGCATCCTGCAAGTAGGGCGTACCTTGCTTCTGGACAGGAAAGCTTCATGTAAGTCAAGGAACAGTATAATTAAATCCTGCTCTGAATTCATTTTTGACAATTAGTGAAGTAGCCAGTACCAATTTTGAGAATGAGTTTATATTCTAAAAATTTTCACTGTAGAAGTTTATCATCTTAATGGTCTTGTTTACAGGTATCTTTTAAAAATCTTTAGCCCTGAGATCCAGCATCTTTATTGCACCGTGGAAATTGATTCTGTAAGCATCTAATTACTCTATTCAGAGAGACGGCATACTTTTTCCATGGTTTACCAGATACAAACAATGTTTCAGATACTTAGTTGCCTAAAAACTTACGGAAGGTTTAATAAACTATCGAAAAATCAACAGCAAAATAAAAAGCTGGAAACATTAGACTTCAGTGCACCTGTTTTATTTGAGCATGAAGTTACTGTTTTGAAGAGTTTATGTCTGTGATTTAAATTGCAATATGTAAAACTGTTCTCCATTAAAAACAGTACAGTCTCCCAAATTGGGCATGTTACACCAGAACTTTGAATAAGCCATAATTCACAGCTATCATAAAAAACCGTGTCATAAGAAGTAGTAAAAAAGTATCCTACTAAAGTTTCGTTTGGCAAGCAGAAATAGCTCAGCTACATTAAAATTTATTTCTAAGTTGTTACTAAAATGTATGTGTATGCCTGTGTGTTTGTAGCATATGTTGTAGTTCAACTGTATTTTTAATAGCCACGTAACTGTTTTTCTCTGTACTTTGCCAGATGAATTCTTTTCAGTTTGAAAACTGTTATGCTTGCATTCATCCCAAGAAAGGAATTATTTTGGGAAGGTTGAGGAAAATGTGTTTAAGCATTCTGTGAAAAAAATATTCACTTTGATATCTTAATGGTGTAATGCAAAGTTTCAAGGAAAAACAAAAAGAACAAAGTCTCTGTCTCTCCTGGGAGGGAGGACATGGATTGAGGCATGGCTATGTTTGTGACAGGGCTTCACTACAGGCGAAGGGAAACTCTCTGGGTGCTGTTATAGGATAATCCCTCACCATGGTAATCTTGATTTCAGGTCCTTAGAACAGGCATTTGTTTTAGCATGGACTTAAAATTAATTTACTCCACCTTCTTTTGGGCTAAGGGTTATGAGGAGAGATCCTTCACCTCCAAGAATCCAAGGAAAATCTAGTCATGAATAATTAAATCTGTAGCTTTCTGAATCATCTTTAGTTTTCTGTATTCATTTCTTGTTTTCAGTTTTTTCTAATATATGTATTTTTAAGGGCCCTCTTCTAAGACCCTCTGCAGTCAGGAAAAATGTCGTTAATTTCCATGGGATTTATGCACCTCATCCCCAAAGTTTCCTCTGAAAGCTAATGTCCTTCATAGGACCTCCTGTCAGCACTGCTCCCCATCTACTGCCACGAGTACTTGATGGCATAAGAGCACACAGTGTGGTTTGGCCAGGGCATTAATTAGGATTAAGCAGAAGAGTCTTATGATAAATATACGGATGAAGGCATTTCTTGTGACATCTGATGACTTCAGATCAAATCTTCTGTCAGTCTGTTTATGTGTGATGCTTTCAGTGTGCTTTGAGGGGATGAGGGAAGAAGTGTGGCTAACTGTAAACAGACTGCATAGGGGTGACACTAGATTGCAAAAGTGATTACTTCCTAAATAAATAATTTCTGTATCTCTTGAGAGAAATCAAGAAAAGGACCATAAAGTTTCTGTTGGCCAGCATAAGAGAACCATCTGCTGGAGTTATAAACAGTTGGCTGCTTTTAACAGCCAGTGGTTGATGGTCTCTGCTTTAAACCAAGAGGAATTAGTTTATTCAATGTAGGTGATTGAAAGTGAAGAGTAACATGACAGAATTAAGGAAGGGAGAAGACAAGAGTAGAAAAAAGCTGTGTAAAAACAATGTTATGGTTTCACAAGGGCCGTATTTTTCTATTTCAGTTCTTTTATCATAAATTTCTCAAATTGTTAAAAGACTCTTGCACATGGTATGTCATGATGCTCATGAATCTTTAGCTTCATCTGCAGAGCGAAATGCAATATTTTGGCACTTCCTTTTCTTTTTCCTTTCTTTCTTTATGGTTTTCCATTTCTCTTCGGCAAACAGTTAGGATGAACTAAAGCATTCTCTGTTTTCCATTAGGTCTCATTTGCTACAGCTTTCTGCCTTTAAATTACTTCTGAACCACAGAATCTGGCAGGGCTTATTGGAAGGCATTTGAGGACAACTACTTGATCTGGAGTACAGCCATGTACGGTACTTGAAGGCATAGAACAAAGCAGTATAAATTGAGATTATTTTACTAAATGTTTATGGCTCTTCCAGGGCAGCCAGTAGAATTACAGAAAAAAAATCTTAATTAGGGCATGGTACGTAAATGCTCACTTTTTATTGCATCAAGGAATGCTTTTGCCTTCTCTGTCTTAAAACAAAGGATTGTTTAATGGCTTTTCCTTAGGAGTGTCCCTAATCTAACATTTCTTGTTTAATTGTTGGAGATCAAGTACATGTAAAGAATTGCTAACAGGAGGGGTATTGAATAAATAACTTAAGGAGGACTGGCTAGGTTAGTGGATAATTCATGCTTCCACAACTTTCCAGCCCAGTTTAAGCTCCATACTGGAGCAAAGCAAATGCAAATTTTAATAGTATCTAATAGGAGCCAGCTCCTGCCTGTTCCTCTAGAACGTGTCATCCTTCCCTGGCACTGGACCAGTCAGTCACTCTTGGAGGCACAGCGTTCGATGTAATTCTGAATGTGTAACTGAGAGAAGGAGAAAGAGTGCAGGAAATAGTACTGCATGATGAAAAATAACATTCCTCCTAATGCATTTAATTACTGTGCAAGAGAGAAGTTCAAGATGTAAACTGTTTGCAAGGTGTTAGGTTATTTTTTTTTTCCTTTTGCCCATTACAGTTTGTGTTCATCCTGCAACAAACTCTGTGTGTATTCAAGAACTTCAAATATGTAGAAGCATGTTTTCAAAACTTGGCCAGTTACTTAAATGCAAATGAAGGTGGTCAAGGTCTTTTGTACAATTTTCCACCAGCAAAAGAGAATGCCCATGCAAATTATGTAGATGAGGTTATTCCTAGGCAGGTTCTAATTTGCTTGCATGTTACAGGTTAAAAATTAGGAATATAAATGGAGATTAGCTTGAACTCTTGGGGAACTTTGATAAATACAGTGCTGTGCTTCTGTGTGTAAGTGTAACTTCTCATAGTAAAAGGAACAAATACAAAATTAAGGACACTTAGCTGGATAAACCATCGTTAGTTTTATTATTAAGTTGTATCTGTTGCTGGAAACCCTATGTTTGTACTTAAAGCACACTTTTTAGGACTTAACTGACAGTGTGGTCATTTAGTGCTTCAAATTCATGATATTCTATGATTTTCTAGCTTCCTTGCCATTAGTAATAATGCAGTAATGAAAATGATATGCAACGCTTGAAAGGTTAGTATTAGCAGTTTGATTAAAATACAACAATTATACCTTAGAGATGAATGCCAGTTGTTTATTTTCTGTGCTTTCTTTGTCAAGTTTACAGCTCTCCAGCTAGGGAAATGCTGGCTTGTGAAGTGTGCCATTAGTACCTGAATGTCCCGCGCTTCTAGTCTTGATGGGTTGCAAGCCAATGGTTTTGTGTGTTCTATCAGATGTTTTTTGCAGCATCTGAATGCTTTCTCTCATCTTGACTTCAGTGCAGATGAAGATTCACCCAGGTGTCTCTTGGGATCATGTCTCAGATGATAAGAGCACGTATTTAGAAGTAGTTTGTCTGTGAAACCATGAAGACACTTCTCATATATACCTGTGGCAGTGTTTTCATTTGAGGAAGGCCATTAATGAGTGTTTTTCCTTTGCTTTCTTTACATTATGAGCTCCTGCCAAAGGCAAATGCTGCAGTGATGGAAAACACAAATGAAAAAAACACAATAATGTATTACTGATTTTAATTCATACCCATGCTGTTCTACTTTAATATTGGCATGCCATGTAACTCTGTTTCTCTTACATATCTTGTTAATGAATAGAATATTCCATGGAGAAGCAGGGTTTAGTTATCTGGTAGCTGATCAGGCAAAAATTACTATCGTGTCAGTATTATTTGAAATATAGCAAAGAGTCACAGAGAAGGGAATCTGTTTTTACTTTACTATGATCTAGAATGCTGTATTTCTTAGGCTCCAAGAACAGGTTGACATCTTGCATCTCTTACTTCATTGGGCCAAATGTGGAATTTATTTAGATCTCAGTCAGATACAGTAGTAACACATTCACATTCAGCAGTATGAAATTTCCCAGACTACTTTAAGGGATGCCAATTAAGCTCACAGTTATGAGTCATGTAGAATGAAAGAGAGGAAAGTGACCAAAAAAGCACATAGCCATCTTTCCATGCCGAAGATTTAGGAGGTATGTCTGAATAGTAGAAGTAAGTGCATTTTAAAAAAAAATTTATACTCTGAAGTACCAATTAAATGTATGCTTATGAAAAGCTGCTTGATTTTAAATGGTTATACATTCTTTAAGAGGTACCTACCAAGTGCAGCTGTATTCTTTCAGTATTAGAGACAGGACACTTAACAGTGCTTCAGACTCGTTTTTGTGAAAGAGAAGGTAAAACCGCTAAAATGCAAAGTTCTCCAGAATTGTTCCTTCTTTTGTATGTGCTGTCCAAGAAGCTGTATGTAAAAAGAATTCATAGTAAGCATAAGACTTGCCAGAGGAGGTTCACCTCTTAGTACAAGCGCTCAGGAAAAGGCTGTAAATGTTACATTCTAAGCAAATTTAGCATAAAGAAGAAAGGTTTAACCTAAGTACCTCTTCCTTTCTGCTGTGGTTCAAAATTCATAGTCTGTGCCATTGGGAAGGACTACGAGCTTTCCTTCATTCAGTTTCGTGTCTGATTGCCCTTTTCTGCCTGGCCTGGCATCTCAGTACTTTACAGAAATTAATTCTACTTAAGAAAAAGAAAGTGTGAAGGTGATTTCTACAAATCCTTTATGGTTTTTGTAAAAGCAAGGAGTTGTGTAAATATCAAGGAAATACTTGACAATGTACAGTACATTCCTTGTTTCAGTTCAGGTGCAGAAGAGTGAGGGGGAGACAACCAATACAGTGGTATTAAAGATATTACTATCCTACCTTGGTAGTGTGATGCGGTATCAGTGTTTGACTTGGTATTGAGGGAATATGATTAAAATTAGTGTCTTTGATGTAGTGTACATCCTTGCAAGATGTAGACATACATTTATGTATATGGCCAAAATGTGCATATGGTTTGGATATAACTGTAAAGGTACAACAAGGTGTGCAACGGCTACCTTGCAGGCAAAAAGAGAATGAAATACATTACGAATGGCATAAAATAGAAATGAAATATGAAAAGTAGAAATGGTCCAAGTATTCCTGTCATCTGTGGTGATCTCAGTGAGGGCAGGCAAAGAAAAACCACTGTCATTTAGATAGAAATGGTCCATGGGTTTAGGGGTGACTGTAAATGCATACATACGTACACACATAAAGCTGAGAACTGAGAAGAAGAGTTGGGCTGGAGAAAGGGAATTCCAGACAGATGAGGTAGCCCGCGCTGAAGGACAGCCCTAGTGGCATGGTCACGGGGATGGAACAGGGAGGAATCCATGAGTGGGCAGTAACAGGGTGATAGAGAGAATTGGAGAGGCAGGGTGGAGTGGGGCCAAGAAGAGGTTTTGGAAAAAAATAGGATGCTAAATATAAATACAATTCAGATATTAACTGTGTCACAGTGACATAATTATGGCCATTACATTGTTTTAGTCTCTGGAAGGACACAACCTCAGTCCTTAAGGTTTTGCATTACAGGGACTGAGGGTCAGAATTAAAAGAAACAAATAGTATGAATGGAGGCAGGAAATAACAAAACCATGAATGATGATGTAGATGGAGCAAGTTTCTAGTACATTAAGTAAATAAATCCAGCTCTATTCGCTTAGCTTTAATTTTAGAATAATTTGGAAAAATTCCAAAAGAAATTTTCAGGATTAAAACTGAAGACATTGGTTTTTGTTGGTAGGTGTTTTTAGATCTCCATATTCAGTAATGTGTTTTCAGTATATCTGCTAATTTAAAATGCGTTATCTCAAAGTCCATTAATTCATTTTTAAAAAAACCTGTCATTCAGATTCTGTGATGTGAATATGTTTTAAATCCCTAGATAGTTTTATTAGGATAAATTGCTTTTCAAATCTTGGACAGTCATTGTCTTGTATTTATTAGCTGGACGAAAAAAATAGTGTTGAAATAGCAGATTATTGCTGGCAGAAAATTGTACCAATCTGGTTTTCAGGTGGTAAAAATGTACTCATAATTGAATTTAAACATAGTTCAGGCTCTTACCAGTTACTAACTTTTTCATACACACAGAAATTTGTCCAGCTAATGAAATCACTTATCTCTGATATTTCATAATTAGAGCCTACATTGTCCTTCAGATGGCTTTTTTTTTTCTTCTGGACTAAATTTGCAGGTGTCTTACACTCCTCTGCGTGCTGTCTGTAGCCAACATAATTTAATTTTTCTTTAAAAACATTTCCTTTTAACTGGTGGTGCTGCAAGACAGTTTTGTAAATTCTAACTGTTGTAAGGCTGCTTTGTACTGGAGTGAAGTGCCCTCTCTAGGGGTGGGCTGGCTCTGCTGGATGACCTGCTTCAGCTGGGGAGAAAGAGGCTGCGAGGGGGGTGAGTGAGATCAGTTACTGCAGCTGTGGGACACAGGCTGCAGTTGAGGAGGAGAGGTGATCACCTCCCGTCTCCTTCTGATATAGACTGCAGGATGGAGCAGTGCTGATGATGTTCCTGAGCTGTGGAGGTCAGGTTGGTAGTCTTGCTCTCTGTAGGAAGACTGGGAAATGTGTTTTGGTAGTGAACTGGGTCTCCCTGGGTTGCAGCAGGTGTTTATAGAGCACTCATGATAAAGTTGCGAATGCACTGTGGTGTGAGGCTAGCAAATGGTTGCCTGAATAAGCCTCAAGCTAATGTCCTAGATTTTGGAGTTGCAGGAATTACCAGTTTTCTTTGTACTGAGGCTGCAGGCATGCTTGCATCTCTTGTGGGTGGTCATTGTGTGCACACTTCCAACCACTGATTGCCTGTTTTGACTTTCTGCCCCCCCTGCCTGGTGAGTGTGGCAGAAAGTCAGGGGGATGGTGGGGTTTTCATCAGCTCATGGCACATTCAGTAACTGCAGTGCTGTGTTTCTGTATCGGAGAGCAGCCTCTGAGCTGGGAGAGCAGCCTGGGAGTGATGCTGCCACAGTCATTTTCTACCCTGTAAGGCAGAAGATCCCGTGAGGGCAGGATCAGAATGAAACTTTTGGTGCTATATTGGCAATTTTCTTTAAGCAATTAAAAATGGCAGATGTTGCTGGGAAGCTGAAAAGAAGATGGTAAGGAATTACACCTGGGACTGCAGCACTGGATCATAGTATGAGGATTGTTCTTGATCTTGCTGTGCTGAGCTGTGTTATAATTCTCTTTCTTATGTGAAGGTTGTATTTTCATTTGAAGCTTAAGATAGAAAATGTGTGAAGTTCTCTCTCTCTCTCTCTTTTTTTTTTATAAGCTCCTAGATAGAAAACCAAAATTGAATATGACATAATATAGTGCTGTGTTCACTGAGGGCCTTAGGCTCTACTGTATTACAAATAGTACTTGAAAGTTGGTGTGTATTCTGGTAGCTTGATAAAGAACTTGATTATTCTGTACCAGCCTTTTCACTAACAGAATTTTTAACTTGTATTTTTGGTTTAGCAATTTTCTGTTAACGCATTAGAAATGTAGACTGATAAGAGATAAGCATATTCACTTATTAGCACTGGGCCAACTCTTCATGTATCAAAGGTGCTTTCATCTGTCCATTTAAAACTTTCCCAAATAACTTTAGGGTTTTTTTGAGTCTGATTGAATAACCAAAGCAACTATGGAAGTTATATCTTGTCTTTGATAGGGGAGGTTATTATCTTTTACTTTGTTTTCTGTGAGTGACTTGGTTAATAGCAGGTTGCTTAGAGCCTTTGTAAGCTGATGGGCCATTGTTGCTGTCTGGTCCCTCATTTTATTTCTACTGCCTTAGGTATAAAAGATGGATAAAAAAGGGTAGTATGGCTTATAGCAGGTGGGTGCATCCCTGTGCTAGCTCAGCTTAGCTGGTGCAGGATAATAAAACCAGCAAATACACAGGGACATAAGAGTATGGGTCCGGCACCTAGGATACAAGTGCCCCAGGATCTTGGGGTACGTGCCCTGGCTGCCAGCCCTGGCCGCTGCATTCTTACTACTGTTGGCAGTCGTGCAGAGTCATCCCAGCTGTCACTTCACTGTACAGACAGGCTGCAAGTGCTGGTCTGGCACTCCTTTAAAAAAGGGATAAGCCTCTTCTGCTGCTCCTGTACAAGTGACCGCTCTCCTTGCTTATCCCTGTGATTCTTTCTGCCTCTGTTTTCTTTTCACTCCTTTGCACCTGTGTGTGGCCACAGCTGCTGCTGCCCTCCTTCCCTACACCAATTATGATAGTGTTTGTGTTTTGATTAAATATACCCATCGGTGACAAAGTAGTGATCTATACTCTTCAACTGAGCCTTGTTTTTTCTTTCCGAATCCCTTCACTTAGGCTGCTTTGTGTGTTGATGCTGCTCAGCTCATTTGTTGTGCGACTTGTCTGTGGGAGTTGGTGCCATGTCTGACTCTACTGCAGTGCTCTGGTGCCCGTCTCTTTCCTTCTTTCCATCAGTGATGCCTGTTTGGAGATAATGTTTGATCATGTCTTGTGGGTTTTTATGATTCATATGCTTTTTGCATGCATCCTCGTGCAAAAGGAGACATGAATCAAAAACCAAATGGAAACACATCTTAATACCTTGCTCAGTCTGCTTGTATCATCTGTTTAGCATCTCTTCTACAGTGTCATTTCTGTCACTAAGGAAGCTGTAACTTATATCTGTTAATTATTTTTCTGTATCCTAACATCTTGAAAGAAGGGAGATTGAAAATCCAGAAAAAGCTGCTAAATTAGAGATGAATGACAATGTCTACTCTGTATGTCCAGCACTTAAAATGGAGACAAGTAGAAATAAGCTTTTTGGGATATTGTCTTCCTCTCTTTGTATTTCTTGCTCAGTACTGAGGCACCGGATGACATACTTTTACAGATATTTATATCTCACTTTTCAATCACTGTGGCTTGACATATGAGACTACTTGTGTGTTTCAGTTTGTAAATATGATTTATATTCAGTTGCAGAGGATCTGAAAAGTCCTCCCTCAGCCAAAAATTAAGAAACCCTTGGTATCTGCAATTTTTTGGCATATTGCTGCACTTAATACTCACAGTTTGGAATGTTAGGTGTTAATGTGTATGAAATGCCAGTAAAATTGCTCTGCTGCTAGTGTAAAAGACCGCAATGTTGGGAAGTTTAATTAATTAATAGGCTTTTTCCTAGTCTGAAGACTGATACTGTTTCTCATGGGTGTAAATTTGTGATCTGTATGTTTCCCTACGACTTGTTACCCATCCAATAAATTGTTGCTGGTTCATAACAGACTACAAAGGAGGCGAGTCAGTCCATCAAATTGTCACTGCAAGTCCATCCTGTGAAACCTAATATGCCAGCACCATTGCTGCTGAGTCTTTCAGTAGATGGTCTTGAGCTGGAATCATGAAGAAACATTTGCCTCTTGACACAGTTTATTATAATGGGCTTAAACGTGCATGACACCTATTCAGAGCTTAAAATCACTGCAAAGACCTCTAAAGGCAAGTTGGCAAGAGCTGCTGTTATTGCACATGATGTGTCTTATGTCTGGGTGAGTGTTTAGTCCTGTCCTCCTGGCTGGAGGTCACTTCTTAAAATGGCAGAAGTTTTTTCTCTCACTGCAGTATTTTTAGCATTAGTAGTAGAAAAAACATGTGTAATTTCATGGGGCTACTTTGGGGACTCTTTGCATATGTAACTTGTAGTATCTTATTGCTTCAGCCTGCGTTTCCAGAAATATGTCCCTCATTCAGGCAGCTTCTCTGAGATGAGTTGCAGTTTGGGGCCACTTGTGTGGTAGGGTGACAGCGAGCCATATCTGTTGTATCTCCTTGGTAGCTCTTTTGAGCTTTTCTGAGTGGTGGACCATGTGGAATTAATATAGATCACAGGACCTTATCACTGCTGCCCAAGAACAGGGGAAAAAGCAAGTATTACTCAGCAGAGTTGAAAAAAGCAATTAAGGTGCCCGAGTATGTAATTCTACTTATGAGAGGACTTCCAGAAACACTCACCATTTCAGATGCACAGACAAGTTTATCAACTATTATGGTAATTGTATGTTCATTATCAGTCCCTGGCATAAGCAGGGTCACTTGAGTTAAAGAGTGTACATATGCAGTCACAGTGTTCACCAGCTGATGCACCCTAACTTGTTACCACACCATTGGGTTCTTTGGGTGCCTTTTTGGGGGCGAGTCTTTCTTAAGTTTCAGCAGATATGATGGTATTTTAAAATTACATGCCCTGAATGAGTACACACCTGTAAACCTTTGAAATCTTGGCCTAAAGTGAGTGCTTCCCGAGGTGGCTTCCAGGGACAAGCAGCCTCCTGGCTGGGAGTTACAACCATGTCCACTGTGCTGGGCACCCCTGCATCCCTCCAAAATTATTTCTAGCAAAAAATGTCTGTAGCGCTGCAACCACAGTGAAAACTTCACCTAAACTATATCTAACTACTGTGTCTGGTTTTGGGCTATTTGAAACAGTGCTCAGACACCAAAATAAATGTTGCTGTCTTGTGACATTGAACTGCTGTGTTTTCTGTGGATGAGGTTTGTGGATGCTGGAGGAGGTAGGAGAGCAGAATGTGGACCGCTTTGTGTTGGGAAACTGTCTGGGATCAGGCCAACTTTTGTGTGTGTGTTTCTGGATTAAAAGCCTTCTTTATTGTCCTCTTTTGGAAAATAGAGGAGCTTTTCATGTTTGTGTCTGAAGAAGTGTCTCTAAACAGTTAAGGATGCCTAATTCAGAACTTCTGGGTTGCTTTATGATTTAAACGCAACTTCAAAAACAGCAGGGGAAATCAGCTACAGTGAAAGTAAGCAAAACTTTATTTGCAGTACTAAGGCTTTTTGTTTGTTTGGGGTCTTTTGGTTTTGTTTTTTTTTTTCTTTTTTTTTTTTGTGGTTGGATTTGGGTCATTGCTTTAAGTGGATGTTGCAGTGAAAAAAGATGGAACCCAAGGGCTTTGCAGTGGTTGTTGTTCAGCAGAGGTTGGACCTAGTTCAGTGTGGGACCTCGAGGCTCCTGCAAAGGGGTTGAGGGATGAAGGTTGGTGGATACCACAAGTATCCTGTGCGAAGTCATGCAGGTATGGCTCGGTTTGGAAACGCTGAACCCAGCTGAGAGCTCTCTGAGTCCCCCGAGCAGCCATTGTACGCTGCCTTGGTGTTTAGTTGTGCCAGAGGGAAACATTTGCATGGGTTGTAGGTGAACAGCATTATCCTTTTTGTGTCCTTCTCCAGCTTTTCTGCACCACAGCCCCATTGGCATGGGGTGGCTGAAATGTCTGAAAGATCAGGTCTGTCTGCTGAGGGTAGTAAATTCTGTTCCCGATGCGTTAATTTAAAAAAATGTTATGTGGAAGCTTGAGTGATATGCAGAGTCCTTGTCTGAGTCTTGCTGCCCTCTTTAGGGACATGTCAGTAGGAGTATAGGCAGGAAATCTGGAACGAGGGATGAAGATAATGTAATTGCAATTTAGTAATAAAAATGCATTATTGTACATATCAGATGTAGAAATGTTTCATAGGGACATATATATGGTGCTCAGGTTGAGTGCCAGGCATTGCATTACGCTTTTGGGCCGTGCGGGAGGGTTATCACTAAGGACAATGAGTATCTCTGCACAACTTCCACACCGTGGGAACCACACTTAGCTATGCCCGACATGGGGAAGGATAGTCAGGTGCTAGTAAGGGTTAGCACTCAGTGCCAGCTGGAGGTGGGGAACCTGTGCATTTATTTGGTATCACAAAGTGGATTAAAAAGCCATAAACTGAACTTTTTTAATTGAAAATTCAGCATTAATTTTTTTTTTCACTTGACAGCCATTAGCAGTCTCCATCAAAGCCAAAACAAAGAGGAGGATTAAAAATAAAAGAAAATATTATGTAATTACTTTTCTTTCTCTGAAAATGGTTTTGTTGTGACATCTCTGAAAGCATTGGTATTTTATACCGGCTTTATTTGGTTGGATAGAAAATGATAAAATTGGATTTGCTAGAGAAAAAGGTTTGACTTTTTAGAAATATTATAATGATGCTGGGCTAAAAGCAGTTTGTATTCAGACTGGTATTCGTTACCTATTTAATGAACCTGATTAACTTCATAAGGGCAAGCTTCTTGAAGTGTAACAATAATTAATGATAGAATAAATAAAACCAGAATAAATAAAAACATTCGGTATCCATGTTGGTACCACTTGGTCTGACAACTTGTCACCAGAACAGTGGGCTCGCTCTGCAGCTGCTCAGCCAGGAAGGACTTCTGGCAAGCAGCCATCCATCCTTCTGCATGCATGGGTGTGCTCGCTTAGCTAGGGCAATGCTTTTCTCAAGAATTTGCCTTCTGTAGAGCTGGGTGCCTCCAGCAAAAGGTTATGGAGGGGACTGGCTGTGAACTTGCTTCCTCTTACTGAAGGAAAATCTCCTCCGCCAGGGGAGATTTAGGCTGGACATTAGGAAAAAATTTTTCACAGAAAGGGTCATTGGGCAGTGGAACAAGCTGCCCAGGGAGGTGGTTGATTCACCTTCCCTGGAGGTGTTTAAGGCACGGGTGGACGAGGTGCTAAGGGGCATGGTTAGTGTTTGATAGGAACGGTTGGACTGGATGATCTGGTGGGTCTCTTCCAGCCTGGTAGTGATTCTATGATTCTATGAAAACATGGAAGAAAAGGTCCTATTTACAAATAAATATTAACTCTACATCTTATCTCAAATCTGTGCTGGGTCATTAATGAATCGCTGTTAATTTTTGCATCTTTAGAGAATTCTTAAAAGGCCCAGCAGTACATGAAAGAGCAGAGTTTGTAGAATCCCTTAAAAGGTAATAAGAAGTTGTCTTCATCAGGTTGCCATTGATTTCTTGACTTATTCACCTTCAAAAATAATTGTCTAGGGGAGATGTGAGGCAAGGAAAGAAGTTCAAATCCCAGCGCTTCCAGGTTTCTGTGGCAGTCATTTGGGAAGTAATCCCTGACTCAAGTGAATGATAATTTTGTGGCCATATGTGATATGGGCGGTGCAAATATTATGAAAATACATTTAAAGCATTGATGTTTTTATTGTGTATATCTACTGTCTTCGTCTACATTATAGAAACAGACTATCAGAAGGGACTAAATCAATAAAAGCCATCTGGCAATGTGACCAGCAGGATTATGATTGTAAACAAGAGGGATACAGAGACACCTGGCTTTGGACACTGTTGGGTTTTTAGGGGATGTTCCATTTCAGAAGCTGTTACCTAGTCAGAAGGAAGGAATCTGTTGCTGCAAATGCTTGAATTTAATTGTGTTTTCTTCTCTCCGTTCTCAGTCTAAATAAGACATCTGTTCATTTTGTGTTAGTAAAATAATATTTTGGTAGCAGAATGTGTCCTTCTGGCTACATCCTAATTCGTAGGGGCTAGTTTGCAGCCAACCTCTGGCTAGAGGACGTTTGCAGAGCACTTTGTAAGGCCTGGATGCAGTGAATTTGGGTCATACTTGAGTGTTTGTTTTTTTTTTTTTAAATTGGTAGTTTCTACTAAGACTTCTATGTCCAGAGTAGCTAAAGCTGTATATTTAAGGAATTTTTTTTATCTGTTATGTTTTTATGTTGTTTTTGCGAAATACTCTTGATGGAGGTCGTTATAGATCCATCTACTCTTGCTATGTGTTTAACTTTGCAAGCTGAATGGTATATTTTTGATAATTGTGTTCAACAATATCCCATCACTTGTTTTCTTCCCATTTCTAGGACTGGGAATAAATAATAAAGTGGATTTTTTTTTTCTTTGCTGCTCTTGAAACCTATGCCTAAATATGACTTAAACTTTGTTTGCCTCTGGTAATTTGGATCAAGATTGTAGGTATCCAGCAGGCTGACTGCAGAACTCTCTCTCTGGTTGGTTTGAGACTTTGAGAATCAGAAAGGCTTTTTCAATATAAGAAATGGAGGAGTTAGTAATCTCATATTTGGTAGAGCTACTAATTGTGTTTGAAATGAGAGTGGATCCAAAATCCCATCATCTTGTCCACTATGTGGAATTTCCCAAATGCATTCTTAGTGCTTTAGTTATACTCTTAAGAGTGTTTTATTGAAATAGTAACATCAATAGCTTTCTATAGCACCTGAGTATTTGGTGAAAGTCTGTGAAATTCTAATTATTTTTAGCATTCTAATTTAGTTTCACTTCCACCTTGGAATAAAACTGTGAAAATGGTGAGTAGCCTTCACTGTATACTGTTCACTGTGTAGGAAAAAAATAATTACGCTGATACCTTTTAGCTCTGACAGTTATTTTCAAGATGACTTACGAGTATTTAGAACTCCTTTTCCAAGGTATCTTTCAGTGTTGGTAAAATGTTATAGGCAGTATTGCTTTAACTATGCCTGTTATACCTAGAATGCATGTTATATGTACGTTAAGAACAATTCTGTTATTTCCTGAGATCTTTAACTTCAAAAATATGCACAGTGAAGAAGCATAATAAAATAAGTCTGAGGAGGTTGTATTTTAGCAGGGGCTCTATTATGCTGCTTAGGCACTCTGACAATATATAATTTGCTACTATTTATGTTGGTATTTAGTCACACTTTTGAAGTGCAAAAAATGGAGGAGAAAGATGTATACTTATCCACCAGGTAACAAATATAGAATTGAAAACCAGAATATTCATGCAGTTGCAGAGGGTCTCATTTATGTTGCTTTAACCCCCATGCAGTAATTTAATATACAGATTCCTCAAGCTTCTTATTAATTTTGCCACATGGTTTCTGCTTTATTTCTGATTGTTGGGTTTTCAGTTTCTCTTGGCTTCTTGCTGTCAGTTTGGGTTTTGAGTGTTCAGTCTTGCTTAAAAGTCACGGTTTTGCCACTTGAAAATCACAAGTTAGTTGGCATTCAGAAGTCTGTTTGGAGTTTTGACTAGTCTCATAACCCTCTCTTCTAAGCTGTAAGGTTTGAGTTTTTCTTTTAATTCTTAAGAGCAGGAAAGGTTTACAGCTAAATGAAGAAATGTCATCTGTACTTCCAAACAAAGTAGAGAAGGGAAGGAAAATCACCACAAAAGCAGTACTTCAGGATGGTGCTCATCATGCTATCAAACACTAAACTGGGAGCAATATTTGTCTTTCAGGAAAGTTACTTAGCTTCTCATTTAAGTAGATGTGGAAGCAGAGCAAGACAAGATGCACAAAACTAGAAGGTACTGTGTTTTGGCTTTTTTTTTAATTCTGATGAGTTGATTTGGCTATTTAATATTTAATTCCATCAATATTTTCTTTTGAGGTATGCTTAGAGGATATTGTGAAAAATGAGAACAGCAATTACATGTGGTTTCAGAAGCAGAAGGAAATGGTTCTCATCTTTTATTCTATGTTCAGCTTTTTTTGTAAATTGAGTTTTCCAGACAAATGTTTAGCTACTGCACAGTGCCTCAAAATACCAGAGATAAATACAGAAACCCCCTGAAAGCAGAGAGATAGATGCTGAAGCCATGCTCCAGTGGGTTACTCTTCGTGCCAGTGCATGAGAAGCAACTTTTTTGTAAGCTTGTTGAAGGAAAGCAAAACATACATTTTACTCCAAGCTTTTTCCACCTTCCCAATACTGGATTTTTACTATGCTTGTATAAGAAGACATTCCTGTCGTCAAATTTTTGTTCCTTGCATGAGTGCTTGGAGACTGGTGAAGCTGTTCTGGATTGAGTCAGACAAACTGAGCTCCATGAGCCTCCCTCCTATGGTGTCAGTAACCAGTTCTGTAGGGACCCAACTGAAGCAGAGCACCCTGGAGCTGGTCTGTATTACAGCTGCATTTTCAGGCTTGCCCATCACCTCTCAGTCTGCCTACCAGTCTGCTTTAGTGTTTGCGAATGCCTTTTTTTATCCTCCTAGTTTCTTAACCAAGATGTTGTGTCAAACTGAGTCAAGCTCCTTGCAGAAGTAGCGTATCTCATCAATGCCTGTCTTTGCAGCTGAAAACAAGTCAAAAACTAAAGTTCTGTCAAAAAAAAAAATAATTAGTTTGACAGGACTTAGTTTGCATTAGCTTGTTTGATATTAATTGCTTTAATTACTTGATGCTTATTAATTAAAGTCTTTATTAATAAAATCCTAAATCAAACTTCTCATTATTTTGGATGGGCTCAGTATCCAGATGACAGGCTATCATGAAGTTAATCTCCCCAATTACTTGTTTTAAGTATTGCAGCAACCCGAGTTTTCTTCCAGACATTTGGAGCTTCACTGGCGCTCTAGAACTTTCTGGACAGGAGTGTTAATAACTCAGATAAACTCTTGTATGTTTTTTGTTACTTTGGATACACATTATTTGGACCTAGTGACCTCAAAAAGTTAAATGTTAATAGCTGTTGTATAATAGTGTTTAACTCTACAGATACAGAACAAAAATGTCTGGTTTATGTCTCTGGGTTTTTTCCTTCTTTTTTTTTTAACTATTAGCAGCAGTTCCACAATTTTAATATAACTATTGTTATCTCTTTTTGCTGGTTGTGGTAAAGTTAAATTAACTTTTTTATTTTATTCATGGTAATGATGATTCGTACTTTTTTTTTAACATTTCTAAATAATAAAACTTTCTGTTGGCTTCTATTTTTTTCGTTTATATGCCAGGATGAGAAGCATAGTTGGGAGCTGTTTTTCCTGCTATGCTTAAATTGTTTTTCTTGGTAATTCTGTAATGCAATGTATAGTTGCTATTTGCATCTCTTTCTTCAGTAATTTTGTCTCAGAACTGTTATGAATTTTAAGATCTTGCATCTGGTAAGGCACTACATATGGATTACATGACTGTACTTGATTTTGCTTGCTTATACATGACCGCTAATTATTATACTGTGAGAACTTTTATCGTAACCAGGGTGGGGTTTGCAATAAATTTTCTGCATATTGAGCACTATATTTTTTGAGTTAGAAAATGGGTGCCCAAATATACAGGCATGGCAAGTGGTGCTATTGCTTATGGCACTTAAATTCCAGTTAACAAGTTGCTGCATAAAAAAAGTTAAAGCAGCAGCAGCTTGGCCTTTTTCCCATAGCATTCAAAAACTTGGGCCTGAAGGAGATTATATCAGTCTCCCCGATATGGGACTGTTGTATATTTTGGGAAGGATGGAGGTTGAGGATGTTTGTGACCTTTATCAAGTACAACTGATGATGGGTTTGATTCCTTAGATAGAGGTAAGCAATGAAATCCTATGAAGGCCCCATACTGTCTGCTGCTTTTTTGTACATCATCTCCTGAGCAATCTACAGCCATTCATCCTAGCTGTGCCATTCTTCACAATATACAGATATTTTCCAGCAGCTTGCCCTGTGCTCTTTTCCATGTTAAAAATAAGATGCTCGGGTTGAGAGCACGGAGACAGTACTTGAAGGATAAATGGGGATTCAGACCTGGGATATGGGAACTGACTTGATCTGCTGACCAGGAAGGACTTTGAGTTGTTTTGTTGTGCTTTGTTCCAAAATCTGAATTTGGATGCATTTTCTATTAAGAAATTACTTCTGGGGTTTTGTCTTTTTCTTGGACTTACAGGTAGTTTTATTTATTTATAATGGGCAGTAAAGCTGCCAAAAATATTTTTACAGAGATTACTCTGTGTGTGTGGAAAGAGATATTAAAAACAATCCTCTAGCACTCAATAGCTTAAAAGTTTTATACCACAAGCAGAGCAAAACTTTAGAAATAAAATAAGTCAAGGCTTTTTAGGCCTAATTTTATTTTACATGAGACGTATTTAATGCAGGAGTTAATGTTACAGAGATACAGGAAAATCATTTCTGTATACATGTTGAGTACCATTCTTAAAGTGAGATAGTGGTCCAGATTTTGACAAACCCTTGCAAGCTGCTACAGTTCTGCCTCTAAAACTACAATAGAAACCTAAGAGGATGGCAGAAAGCAAAAGCTGACATTTGTACAATGTCCTGCTTTGTCATCCATTATTTCAGAGGTCTCCCTGAAACCTGAAACAGTTTTTTACATATAAAATACCTGCATGGCTTAAAAGGCAGTAGTTTGCGCTTTACCACTGGAGTTGAAGGGCTTTTGAAAGACTCGGTGTTTTGAGGATAAGCTAAGTGAATGGTGCTGTAAGACTTTGGAAATGTTTGTTGCAACTTCTGTTTATTGTAATCTTAAGTATATTGAAGGAGTCAAGAATATATTAATTAAGATTATTGATATTGTGGACCTGTTTCCTGTTACTGACTGATGTTGAAGCTGTGTAACCACCTTGCCCAGCCTGCCTGTGTGCAGAAAATACACAGTGGGCAGCTATTACCCTTACAGTTTCAAGGTAGTGTTTTGGGATATGCCTGGAACCGCTTAAAGATGCATCTCTAAAGCATATTTGCTGGCTCAGTGACACTTAAACTTCTGCTGCTTAAAGATTTTTATAGCTCTGAAGAGAGCGTAGCTGCTGTCCTTTGCCTTCTCAATTTCCCAAGGCTTTTGTAGAAGCATATCTCATGTTGCCACTGCTCACCTCTTTATTTATTTTTTCTCTGTGTGACTGTCAGTCAATAGGCAAAATTTTTGTCAGTTGTATTTCTCATAACTATGTAAAGGAATAGCCACAGTAAATGTTCAGGGCTGATCCCGTTGTGCAGTGTGGAATAGTTTACAGTGAGGCGGTAGGAATATTTGTCTAGGCTACAACAGGAGGATTAGACTGAGTTATTTACAGTATATTCCAAAATAATATTTCTTCTTTAATGATTCATCTCTTTAAATGTTGTTACATTTTTGAGAGACTTTCTCATCATTCTGATCTTTTCTATTGTAAGTTCATCTTGAGCCATTAAAGTATATGGAAGCGACCTATATTTCTCTCCATTCCCAAATTCATTTGCTTTCTTCAGCCATTAAAAAGATGCAATCTGTCATTTTTCTTTTTTTTTTTTTTTTTTTGAATAAATAAAAAATTGAGTAGTGGAATGCTCATTGTATGGAATGCCATCTTCAAATATATTCCAAACTAAAACCACCTTGCAAAGGCTTATATAATATATTTTATTACAAAAAAAAAAAAGGCACACGTTCAGACTTACTTTTTCTGTTGCTGCCATCACCTAAGGTGACCTGTCAGCATCGTGACTCAGAGCTCAACAGGGATGTAACTTGCGGATTTTTGAGGAAAGATGTAATTTAATGCGAAGAGCAAGGATTATTGCTCTTTCAAACCAGAGCTTTTTGCATTTTAAATTCACGAGGCTGTTCTTTTCTGCACTGCAAAGCACAAAGTGTGGCAGCTCCTCTGCTCAGCCCATCACACCGCGGCAAGATACTTTTTGGTGGCATCAGCTGCCTGCCCCGATGACAGAGTTTGGGGCTGGCACATGTTCGCCTCCACTAAGTGGAAGGAGCATGTTGCAGCAGGCAGTCGTGCAGCACCTCTTCTTTCCTAATTTCATGAAACACCTCCCAGATTTCCACCTTTGGCCTGTGAAGTTGAGATTTTGCAAAACCGCTGGACAATGGAAGGGTTTGATATTAAGGAGTCTGTGATGGATATGTTTCTGGTGAAGAAGGCAATGCAAGCTCAGCCTGTAGATCACAATCTGTGTGCTCAAAATGCTTTGCTGTTAGGTTCTAGGCTACCTTTAATACTTAATATTAGGGGTTTGTTGGGTTTTTTTTTCAGACTACCCCTTAACTTTATAAATACATGTAAGTACTGTGAAAACTGAATGCAGTTCCACTAAACGTCCATAAACCTTACATGATGTTTCTTTTGTTTGACTTCCACTCACTCCAGCTACTTGAGAGATGTTGCATTTTGCTACAAACTGATTCTGAGGTAAGAAAGTCAAGTTTTCTTCCTGCAGTTGGTGCTTCTTTATCAGGAATACAAACTCTTTAGATGAGCCTTGTCCCAGGTCACATCTAGGCAGCCTTCTGGTCTTCAAATTATGCTTACAGAAACTTGCCACCACCCTTTTGTCTTCAATATAGATGCACTTGAACAGGTGCCTGGGACCAGGTTAACAGGTTTCTTGTTGTGAAAAACGTTTCATTTGTTCAGAGTGGCATTGGCCTGTGAGAATGAAAGATGTTTCTGGGGTTTGAGTTTGTTGGTTTTGTTATTTTGGGTTTTTTTTGATCTGCTGATGAGTGATGTTATTTGTGTGCCCACAAGAAGCAGAGTTGTTGGGTTTGGGGTGTATTTTTTCATAAATGAAACCTTTCAGACTGTACTATAGTGGATGCTTATGTGCTTATTCAATGCATATGTATGTGCTTTATTTTGAGGAAGTGTTAGTTTTAAATCAAAGATTAGTAAATAAATATTCCTTCTACAGTGGCAAATAGGCACTGACTGTGAGTTTTACTTGCTGATGCTCTAACAGCAACAGATCTCAGCCATGCAGTGGAGGATTTTAACCCACTGTAGTTTTCAGGAGCACCTGGCAGGCTAAGGGAGAAAAGATTGCTAGTTAATGTCATTGGGGCATCACTTTGAGAAGAAAAAGCTTGTGGACTTTTACTTGGAGATCTGTCACTAATGTGTTAATATTTGTATATTGATATCATTTACTGTAAAGATATTTACAGAGCCCAGGATTTGCATATGGGTTTGATAGATGTGGCTGCAAGCTGATTATTGCTTTGAGGAAGGCTCCATGTATGGTTGTTTGGCATCCAGAGCTGTAGTATGTACATCAACAATTTCTCAATGGACAGCTTCTTCTATGTGACAGTGCCTTAATTCTCTGAAACATCAGTGAAACAGCTTGAGGAACCAGGAGACAATTAAGAGAAGATAATACAGTATACACTTTTAAATATTTACATGTAAATATTTAGTACAGATTACTTTAGGTGTTAGGGAAAGTTGCACATGGTGAGACTTCGCTAAGTTGTTCACAAGTCCTATAGGAAGGTCTTCATTGAGAAAACCTAACTTGAGGCTTTTGTTGGAGCTTTCTGTTGTAAGTTGTGCTTGTGATAAGTCAGGCATAGTTTCCTGCTTAACTGGATAGAAAAATAATAGTGTCCATTTGGATGAATGATTGCAAGAAGTAATCATTCTGCTGCTGCTGAATTACTGTGTTGTCTTGAATGGAGGATTCACCACAACATTGCCAATAATGGGGATTCCACTGTACTCAGAAGTTGGTTGATTGGTATACACATCCATTTCTTCTTGCCATTGTGAAATAAGCTAATTTCTAGCAAGTTTCTTCAAGTCGTTGAAAACCTGAGTAATAATGAAAGCTGAGCAAGACTTTTTTTCTCTGCATAAATATGTTCTATAATTTACTTAGGATCAGTTTCAATATTAACTTTAAATATGATCCTGTAAAATGCTTTCTTCAAATGTGAAGACTCTGGAAATAGCACCTATTTGCTTTTATTCATCTTGTGGGTAGAAATTAAGCAAGTGATAAATTGGGAGTCTTTTCTGGGAGGAGGGGCTGGTGAGACAGTTAATAAAAAAAGATTAGTCAATACATACAACTTAAGCCAGAAGAAGCTGTTCAGGAGTTGTTGCATCCATGATGTTAGCAGGTTAAAGTGAAGTGAGTGAAATTAACTTACTTAAATGTTAGAATCCTAAGAGCCCAGGAGAAGTCAACCTTCTGAAGGGAGATGGTAGGCTCAAAGCCTGAGCTGCCAGCAGAAGGCATTTGGGAGCCTGATGGTCGGAGTTCCCATCCTAGCCACTGAATTTCAGCCCTCTGACCTCACTGCTGAGCAGCACTGAAGTCAACACTGCTTAATGAAAAGCATAACTTCTTTAACTAAGATACCTTCCAGATGAGACTGTATGTCTCTTCTGGAGTATAATCAAAAATGGAGGATCTACAGCTTCGTTTCCCAGCTTATTTCTGTGGTTTATTACCCTACCCGTTAAAAGCTATTTTTCCCGATTCAATCACAGATGCTTGTTTAGAAGCTTTTTAAAAATCTTTTTAGTATGCAGAGACTCTCTGAAGAAAAGTAGTGACCTATTTTTAAATTTCCTTCTATCTTTAGTGCTCGAATTGTTCTTTTCTGCCCCTCTCCCACAAATGTATTTACTTGTGGATGTTTGTGTTGTGTATTGCATATTAGTTTGCTTTGACTTATTTCATAACGGAGTACTTAAATTTGTCTAAAGATTACCATGGTCTGGTTAATTCCTGAAGTTCATGGTGAGCTCCTTTTGGGTTGCTCTGGCCCATTTTAGCCCCCCTAGAAACAGCAGCAGCGGAAAGGTGAGAAAGTGAGGGAGGGAGGGAAGGAAGGAGGGACAGCAAGGGAGAGGTTGTCCCATGGGAGGCACTCCTTTCTAGGTGGGTATCAAAAGGCAAAATCATTTTTAAAATATTTGTTGAATGGGCTTACCAGTCCAAAGCACTGCGATAGGAATACTGTATCTTCTGCCAGTGTTTAAATTAATTGCTCATATCCAGAAAATACTAGTGAGTTGAGAGTAAATACACTGTGATGCTGGGCCTCGAATAGAGTCCTGTAGAGCCAGATACAGTGACATGCAGTGATGCTCCTTCACCTGCTTCTGGAGATGACAGGCTATTATTAGTCTGTTTTCTAATGTGCACTTACTCCAGTTTGTACACTAGTAATATAACTTAAAATATCTTGAAGTATAAGAGATTACATTTTGCAGAAATCTTGAGCCAAAACACATGAAGTTTTGTCAGTTAAACTCAGCCTGCATCAGTAATAGGTTTTGTGCCTGTGTTTTGAAGCTTGCCTTCCAAAAACTTAAAAGTTTTTGTTAAGTTTCTTTCCATTTGCTTTCCCAAAACTTCTTTAAAAACTGTATTCTTTGAATAAAAGATATTTGTGCCAAACTCCTGAATACAGCCTTATTGCAGCCTACTCAGGCTTGCTAATCTGAAATGTATACCTCATAGATGAAAATTAGGAGAATGGTTAAACAACCAATAGGCTGAAAATTATTAATCATCCTCCCATGATGCAAGCCTGTCATTCTGGATTGGAGTCATCTGCTGCTTTCTCTTCAGCATGTGTGTCTTCTGTCCCTAATTGTTGACAAAGTTACCGGGCAATGGGTTTCTTCTTTTCAGGTTTGCCTAGGTTTTTTTATTCTTGCTGTCAGTTTTGTTCATAAGCCACATCATTTAGGGAAAATTGGCCAACATCTTTAGTTTTCCTAATGAATTTCCTGTGCTTTTTTTTGGTTTTTTCTGTTATTTTTCACTCGCTATTCGTGTCTCATTGGTGACCGAACTAGGATGATGGGCTTTTACCCAAAGTCTGGGATGTTATTTTTGCAAAGCAGAGGTGTAGATTGGAGTCCTTCTCCGGCTAATTCAGAACCGGTTTCCCATCTCTTACAGCTTGAACGTTCCAGTACGGACACCGTGCTTGCTGGAGCAAGCCTTGCCAGTTTTGAAGAGACTTAACTAGATTGTGCATGACGCTGTATTAAGCATTTGGAATTCCTAGTACGATTTGGATGGCAGAGAGGACTGAGCAGCTTGTCATTGTCTGAGCATTGATAGCTGCAGAAATTTGACTGCTAGGGGCATATAACCTCCAGTGGGCTTACTGGCACTTGTAGAGCTTGTTAACTGTCCCCTTAGTATTTTAGTTTAGACAGGCAGCAACAAAGATGGCAGTTCAGCTGAATGTTGTCTCATGTGCATGGTACCAGGCCGTGCCATGGTGGTGCTTCTCTATAGACAGTTGCTAGTTGCTAATGCAGTAGCTTAGTTGTTTAGCTTTTTCATTTGAAAGCAACCCATGCACTTAGAAACTCAGCCAGGCTGTGGGAGGTCTAGAGTATGTATCTTCAAATCTGAAGACTTCTGTTTCTGTAGCATTATTTTTGCAATTTATTTGATAGTTGCTTAGTTGATGACATCCATTCTCCAGCAGAGTTTGATCAAAGACTCCTCATGGTGCCTGCTGTGCTGCAAAGAGTTAGCCTGCAGATCTATCCAGGTCTAAGATCAAGTGAGCAACTAAGTCATCCACAAATGGAAAATGAGGCTTCATGTAAAATGTACGTGTCTCCTAACCTGTTTAGGAAGGTTAGGACCCATAGCTTTGATATTTGGAAAATGTGAATTATCTTGCACTTTTTTAGTAGTGCTGTTTATATCAGAAGTTCTTCTCTAAAGCAAGAATCTTCATTAATTTTTTCCTTTTAGCCAAACACCTGCATTGCTCTATGAGCAGTTGGGGAGAGGGTAGGGACAATGTTCATATTTTCAGCGGCATTGCTTTGTGTGTCACAACAGTAGTTTGTTGTACCAGCGCTTTTACCTTCAGTGTCGTGTCCTTCTGGCTACTTAACTTAATCCCCAGCTGGAGCATTTAGCGGGACTGGAGTTACAACCAGAAAATGTGTGCCATACTCATTTTGGTGTGAAACAGTTGACTATGGATTTCAGTCAAGAAAAAACAGATCTTGCTCCTTCCCTTAGTTTGTGAAATATGAGTGGTTGCATTTTTACTGTCCCATGTCTTAGCTTCAAGGAGTTATTTAAAATCCTCTGAAGTTCTCTTTTTTTAATTCTAAAAGGAAACATTTTAATCGCTTTCATACATGTGCTAACTTGAAAGGGTAAAATTATTGCATCATCGTTTTATAGCACTTGGCAGAGATAGTATTCTTGCTAATTTTATCCCAAATCGTACCAACTTAAAGCTCTTTTCATGCAATCTTGATTTTTCAGTACATTTTTTATACTTAATGTACAATTTATGTGCACTCTGTAAAGATTCAGAAGTCTAAATGACCTTGTCCCTGTTTGCATGCCCTTCATTTTATCTAGTACAGATTGTCAAATGTAATGTGGTGGCTTTTATGATAGAGTAGTCCCAAAAGTGATGGTTCTGTGAGAAAAATACATCAGGGTGACAGAGAGAAGGAGCTGATTATAATATTTCATACTAAAAAATGCCAAATGTCCCCATTACAAATTAAATTGTTAAAAAAAAAATAGTTGGTAGAGGGGGAAACACGCCTCTCCAGGAATTGTTTTGGATTCATTAATTCATTTTTGATTTGCTGCTTTTTTCTTTCCTGAATATTGCAGAAACTTTCCCAAAGAAACATAAATACTTGCTTTGAATAGTTCAGAAAGTAGCTATTGGTTTGTAGAAAGTGGGGCATGACATTTTTCTGCTTATCTGACTGTAATGAAAGCCCTGATGCTTTCAAGGTACAGAGGGCCTATATATAAAATCAGGCTCTGCTATATGGGTTTATTTTCTGTTTGCCCTGAAATTTACCCTGGGTTGTTGCCCTTTCCTTTTCTTAGAAAGGAATTTTCTTAATGTTGCTTTTTTAAAACCAGCCGTAAAGATTGAGGGGTCTGTATCCTGTGCTGTTTGGACTGTGTGTCGTTCAGCCAGACCTACCTGGTTTCTGTCCTTGCAACGAATTATGAAAATCTAAGGCTGAAGTTCACCGAGTTTGCTATGCTGAGAAAGTTGCTTTCTCTCAAATCTGTTCTTGCTTTCATTGTTTCTGAGTAAGGTAATGCAGCTTTTTTTGACATACCAAATCTATGATTTGTCTTAGTTTTGATAGATTAATGACTCTGTGGAAGCTTTGCAGCATATTAGTGGTTCAACAATATTTTCCGTTCTAGTCTGATGTTGTAGTCTTGTTTAATTTTTGCAATGGTTTTATCTGATTTCAGGTGTATCTTTAACATAAACCCTTTTTCATATGAAGAAAAAAAATCCTGTGCCGAAGAGGAAGTGAGAATACTTTGATTTGAAGCAAAAAGGTGTTTCCACTGATCTAGTTTCCGTCCGGCATGGGAAACTAAAAAATGGTCATTTTGCTGTTCATATACTGCACCTTGTGTACTTCCCTTGTTAAACTCCTATTGTTAATGGTGTTTAAGAGTGAATAAATCTCAGACAGGAGTTAATTTAGTCAAGTGGTAGAATCTTTTACTGCATCTTTTACTGAGCATAACATACATTGCAGCAGATCTCTTAAAAGACATATGAGCACAGCTATTTGTATGAACTAGAAAACCATCTGTTCACAATTCACTGTCTGAAAACTTGTTTCCTGTGATGTTTTTTCATTCTGATTTCAGATCCCGGTATATTATGCATTTGCGTCTTGGGGGGGGAGTAGGCAGAGACAGAGGGGGGAAAAAATAGTGTTTCTAGCTGGGATGTAATTCCTATGTGATTCATGCATATTCCTTCAGAAGAGAACAAAATGAATAAAATGTTGTCTCTTGCTTAGGTCAGTAACAGTTGCAAGTGAAACTGTTGCATGTGTATACATTTAAGTGCCCTCCAAAGAGGGTCTTTATTACTGAATTTCTTTGGAGGGAAATGTTCCAGGAGGTTAAATTTATCTTTGAAGAAGCAATAAAATAGAGTTGTGGTAATTCATAGGACTGTGTTTCTGTTTGTGTCCTGACAAATTTTTAGGGATCTTTGCTGGCAGAGACCTTCATGTTGCACCAAAATCAATGGACCTGCTCCTGTTTTGATTCAGCTCCAAATTGGAATCAGAGGTTTGAGATTCCTCTGGAGGTTTATTTCATTAGCAAATATGGGAAGCCTTTACAATGAAACATTAAACTTTGAGAAATGGAATACGTTGACCCACATAACTGCAAGCCTATAAACCTGAGATCTACAGCATGCAAAGCACTAGACTAACATTCATCAGAAAAGTAGGTATGATGTAATGTAATTCAAGTAAAATGTTTGCTGAAAGTAATCATACCAGACTAAGGTTGTATTTCAGTGGAGTCTTTGGTAGAGTGACAAACAGAAAATGTATGTAACCTTAAGCTAGAGAGGAATAAAAAGAAAAAAGATGTGTTAGATTAAGAGTTTCTCACAGGGAGACAGAGATTGGTTGTGCCAGAGAATGCTTATTAGTAGATAAGAACTGGTCTTCGTCTTCTGTCAGTTTGTTCTGCCCAAGCATATGGCAACAGCTAAAAGTCGGGAACAACTAAGTGCATGATCTTGCATTTCCTATGTTTGAGCCTTGTCCCACTTCTATAATTAGGTATTCAGTGCCTGTACATGACTCTGATCCTTTTGTGTGGTGAGGGTAATCCTCAACATTGTGCTAAGGGAGCACATTTTATTAGAGCAGTACAACTTTTATGAAAAGGTGAAAAAGAGAGGCTTTGGACACGTTAGACCGCATCCAAGTAACACTGGAAATAAATAAGATGATCCATGTGGTGGGAATGGTATAATGTTTATTAAGTGTTCAGCACTCCAGAAAGCCCATTGTACTTGCAAGCTCAGGAAAAGAGCAGTTGTTTTAGGACTTGAGACTAGTAAAGCGGGTAATATCTATTTGAGGGAAGAAAGGCTGAGAGAATATATGGTTATGTGCAGGGGTAGGCGATGTTTTGTTTTTAAATAAGGCTTTTGGAGGGAGTAAGAACTGTTCTGAAAAGTTTTGGAATGGGTTTTAATTTTTTTTCATTCTTTTTAGGGTAAAGAGGAATAATGCTGGGAGAAGGGTGAATGCATGTAGCCTGGGTTTTGTGAATTTAATCTGTACTTTACAGATTTCCAGCCATCTGAAAGGCAACATTCTGAAAGAGCTCTTTCAATGGGAGGAATAAGATCAAAATGTTTTATTAGTTTTAAAACAGCCTGTTACCAAAGGGATTTCCTTGTAAGGTGAGGGACTGCACAGACCATGGAGTTTCATTCAGTTTCATAACCAATTCTGCTGAGCATGGAAGAACTTCAGTGCTAGAACAGGATAAACTGTCTGCTTGTTTCTTTCAATCTGGCACAAACAGGAAAAAGATTATATTCAGACTGGTTATTCATTTACAATTCACTGAGAGAAAAAGATGTTTAACTTACTGAGAAAGAGCCTCAGAAAAGAAAGCTATTCTAGCACAGTTTGGACAGTCCAGTTAAGATAAAAAAAAAGTTAGTGTGTGTTCATATTCTAAGTTTTTTAGATACAACTTGCAAACCACATAATGGAACAGCTGAGATGGTGATACTGGACAACCCTACAGCCCTCTCAAATGAATTAAAGTAGAATTTCAGAATGCATTAGTGATTGTTCTATTATTCTTTCCTAATATTCTACCTAAGATAAGTATTTTTAATCCCAGATCGAACAAGGTAATTTCTGTATAATTTCATAATTGCTTTTAATTTTGCAAAGGCTATGTGTGAGTAGGCATTTCTTATGCCTTGAAGCAATGTAGCTGAATATAGTGCTTCAGTTTTGAATTCAGAAGATTTCTTTTCCTGGATTACTGCAATGACCCAGCAGAGACTGGAGAAAAAAAATGATAGATTCTTTTCATTCATTTTACTTCTGTGTTTTCTGTGGCAGTAAATTCTGTGGTTTTGGCTCGATGCAGGAACATGCAGAATTGTATTTCTGAGTAGGTTTTCAACTTATTTTTTTTCCAGTAGGAACTTGAATTATAAAGAAGAAACTTTTAAAGACATTTGAGGAGCAAGGTTGAATGTGTATATATGAGTCTTATTTTTCTGCAATGCAGTTGGAGGGCTGTGCAGAGAATGTGGAAAACCTTTGGCAGTATTTTCAGAGCAGAGAACTCGTGCTGAATAAAAACTAAGCAGTCAAGAAAAAAAAAAAGAGAACAAGAGAATTTAAAAAAAAATTGCCTTTCAAATAGAGTCTGGAAAGCTAATGAGCATATGACATCATTTAACTAGTTATAAAAAGATTACAGCTCCTCTGATCCAAGAAGCAGACCCTTAAGGTTTATGATGTTCCCTAGACGGAGATGGTCTAGCATTGCAGTGCTAGGGCTAATCCTCACCGGTAACAGGGTACAAAGCCTCTTGGTGCAAGTAAGGGTTTCTGCTGGTTCTCCGTAGGAGCAGCACCCATTCCTGGGATTGGCAGCAAAGGGCCGTAGCCCATCTCAGCTGGGACAGGCAACAGCAGCCTGAAGCATCCAGCCAGAAATAGTCTGTAGCTCTTGGATTGTCTCCATTTGTGCTCAGCCAGCAGGAGTTTTTGGAGATGACCTTGTGTGCTGCTTGCACCTACCCATGGAGGCTCAAAAGCCCCCCAGGATGGCATGAGGTGTGCCAGGCCAGGAGGGGCAATTCTGCAGTGGGTTCAGACACAACCATCAAGCTGACCTTGTTCGTGTTTGCTGTAGCATCATAGTGAGGAAGGCAGGTCCCCAGGACTGTAGGTGAACAGTAGTTTCACTTCTGTTCTTGCATTGTTTCAGATCAAGGCTGGTTTGCATGGTTGTCAGCTCTTGGTGCATCTTCCTCCATCCTGGTAGCACATTGCTGCCTGTGTTACCTTCTTGCTTCCTGACAGTAGCTTTCTTTTGAAGACCTCCATGTCCAGCCTAAGAGCTAGTGAAAGCCATGGAAGCATAATTTCAGTTTTTCAGTCTTAGTAATTATATTTCAAGCTAAGAATGTATGGAGGGGGAGGGCGAGTTACATAACTGTTGATTTATTGCATTGACTTAAAGAGCTAGCAAACCTGGGATTTTCTTCTCTTGTTGCTTTGCTGTAAGCGTTTCCCTTTATGGCAGCAGGGAGGCCAGCGTATGACTCTCTTCTCAAGAGCAATTCAAACTTTTTATAAATCTGCTGAACATGTTCCTCTCTGTGTCTAGATTGCATAGCAGGGAACAGCCACTGTGTCAAAGCAAACCTTGGAGCGGAGACGTATCTTGATGTTGAGGGCACATCTTGGAAGACAGGGAAAGCATCTCGGTTCTCTCCTTGTGGGTGGAGATATTTTCAAGGCAGTAGGTAGATTTGTTCCAAATTGGAGAATTTTGAAATTAGTTTTATAGGAACAGGGAAATTATCTGTACTGCGTGTATGGAGATAATTAGGACTAACTCTGTGGAGGAATCCTGAAAATTGGAAAATGTGGCGGAGCTGAGATGGAGAGAAGTGAATTATGATTCTGCAAAAACAAAATTACAGGTTAGGAAGAATGTAACTTGTTTGGAATAATTTGCATAATAAAAACAGCTTGAGAAAAGCAACATACAAGTTAACATGCATTTCGTTGGCTTCATCTGAGATTTGCTTTTATTCTTGTCCAGCAAATACAAACCAAAGAAAACTTTGAATGTTCAGAGAAGGGACACAGAGTGTGGGGAAACTACAAAAGAAAAATAAGTACTGGATGTAATTCAGAAAAGACATGCAATCAAACTGAACAGATTGCTCAGGAAAAGATCTATTCTGTTGCTGAAATCCAAGAAAATGGGGGAAAAACAGGAAATAGTGAAATCTGTTATCGACCATCTGCTAAACCTAGGAACTTGAGAACCATTCCCATGACAAAAATACTAGATTGTGAACTTCATTTTATATTTCATAATACTTAAAGTACAGACACAGAAGTCCAATGAAGAGTCTCGTATTACTAAATGTTTAAGTGAGATTTAAAGTTCTATGTATAAATCTGAGCATTAACAAGTTTGAATTCCACCCCCTGCCCTGAGATCTTTATTGATGGATTTAACAGGTCATGCCTTGTAAGGACAAGGCAGCCTTTTCAAACTTTCAAGAGGAAAGGGGAAATGAGCAAGCTGCATTTTCTTTGGAAGGAGGCAGCAGTCTTTCTCTAGCTCCCATTGCCTTCCCCCTTCGTTTCTTCCTTGTTGAGCTTTGCCACATCTGTGGAAATGAAGCAAGGACCTTGTAATTACTACCATCTGATGGTGGGCCATGTGAACGCGCAGCAGGAACTGTTCGTGTGCTGTGATGTTCAGGAGCTGTGTGATTCCTCTTCCCAGTGCCACCTTCATGGTAGATGGCGTGCTGGTTCTGGCCTGCTCTCTTTTTGCCTCTTCTTTTACATACACGTGAGAACTGGACAAAATGTGGTCCAAAATAATTCAGAGTTCGAGGTGCTGTAAGTAAACCATAAATTCTTCTGGGCTACATATATTTACAGTTATTCCACATGTGTAAAAGTGTAAATACTGTTTTCTGTAAGCATTTTCAAAGTATGGAAATTGAGTTTAATTGCAGTAAATTGTAATCGGGGTGGCTATTCAAAAATTATGCTGATCATTAAATTGTCAGTATTAATAAACCTGGTGCAGTTTGCAAATTACCTTAAATGTGGGCTAATGGCTAGCTTTAGCTTTTGGACTCTCTTCATGGTTCAAAGATAAAAGTACAAGAAATCTTTGGCAATCGCATGTGTTTGTATGAAAGGTATCTGTTATATAGCATGTGGAAAAGTTATGATAAATTCAGTTTTCCATGCTAACATTGAACTTTCTTAACTCAGATTGGGTTTTTTTCTGTCAAAACTTTCCAGCCTTGTTCAGGTTCCTGAAATGAGGGAGGCACAGTCTCCTTCCCAATAATAAATTTTTCAGTAATAGAATACGCTTGAAGTTATCCTCCAAATTTGCTGTCCAGATAATGGTTCATTCATCCTATTCACAAAGCAGAGTTGTAGTAGATAAGGTTGCATACAGTCACAAGTACTTCTGGAACCACGTAACAAAGTTGATGGAATTAAATTCCATTTCATGGAACAGTATTGGCATCCATGTGGCTCCCTGGACATTAAACGGACCTTGGTGCTTTTGCTCACAGACTTGCTGCAGAAAGAGGGCATAAGTAGCAAGTTACAGGGAGACATTTTCATGATTCTTCACCTCTTTGCCTAATCCTAGGCTTTGATCTAGATCATAGAATCATGGAATGGTTTAGGCTGGGAAGGACTTTAATGATCATCTAGATACAAACCTTTTGTGGTGGGCAGGAACATCTTCCACTGGATCAGGTTGCTTAAAGCCTCATCCAGCCTGGCCTTGAACACCCCCAGGGATGGGGCATCCACAACTTCTCTGGGCAACTTGTTCCAGTGCCTCACCACCCTCACAGTAACAAATTTCTTCTGAATATCTGATCTAAATCTCCCCTCTTTCAGTTCAAAATCATTACTCCTTGTCCTATCACTGTACTCCCTGATAAAGAGCCCCTCTCCAGCTTTCCGGTAGGCCCCCTTTAAGTACTGGAGGGCTTCTATAAGGTCTCCTTGGCGCCTTCTCTTCTCTAGGCTAAATGAGCCAAAATCTGTGCATGTCCTCATAGAGTTGGTGCTCCAACTCTCTGATCATCTTGTGGCCCTCCTCTGGACTTGCTCTAGCAGATTGATTTCTTTCTTGTGCTGTGGACTCCAGAGTGGAACACAGTACTCCAGATAAGGTCTCAGGAGGAGAATAGAGAAGGAGTCGCCTTCCTTGACCTGCTGGTCACACTGCTGCAGAGCTTTTTGCCACTCTACCCAATAGTCTGTCCCCTCCTTACTTCTGCTGCTGTTGTCTGTCTTGACTGGCACATTCTCACTTTGCCCTTCTCCTTCTAATGCTGCATTTAGATCCACTGATTGCATCTCAACAGTCTCCAATAAATGCCATTGCCGGTCCTGGTCCATTTGTGTTCAGGTTGGGACCTTCTCTGCCTTTCCAGTCTGTGTAGCATCAATACGTTTGCCAAGATAAAGTGAGATTAAGTGTCCTTCATCTCCATTCAGGTGCAGCACTTCACAACAGCAAGAACAAGCATCTGTACAGAGGGAGGAGGGAGAATGAACTTTGTTTGGCCCTCATCTATAGCTTACTTAGTGTAGATTGAAAATGTAGTGACTTCTGCTGCTAAATACTGTGAACCACTATTGAGTACATGCAAACACTGCTTTTAGGGGGTGGATTTGAGTGGATTTTCCCCAGGCTGGAAAACGCACCACCTCTGGCTCCAAGGTCAATTCAAAGTCTGTACACTAAAGCATGGAAATACTGGTTTCAAAGAATCAATTGTAGCAAATTTGAGAACTGTCAAAACAATATTTTCCACTTGCTTTGGTTTTTCAGAAACTGCTATAGTGTTTTCCTGAAACGGGAATTCTTTTAGCCTGAAACACACCCATGGTGGAAAATGTTGATGCTTAGATTTAAACAAACAAACAAACAAAAACTTGTCTCTGCTTACTGGTAGAAAGAGCAGTGTTGGGCAGTTTTAGTTGTAACTGCTGTTCCATGGATATTACTTAACTTTGCCACAAAATTTAAAAAAAGGCGACATGAATTGCAGGGGTAATTAATATGTTATCATTAATGTTTTATGGTGTTTTGAAGTTGCAGCTGTAGAACTCATAGTCATCCTGTGCATGTAGCAGATGTTAGTTTTCATGAAGATTCGTGTGGGGATTTTTTTTGGTTATTTTTCTTTCTTCATTTCAGATTCTTTCATTGGTTTGGCTTGACCCTGCTGATCCACAGGAGGGCAGGCGTCTGCATGGGGGTGGTCACAGGGGCTGCTTATTCAATGAGAGTAGTGCTGTAATAACCATCAGCATGATGCAATTAGGGTGCACCAAGGCCCCTGTGCAGCTCCTGCACCTTGATGAGTTGTGATCAGAGGCTACCTCCTGATGGCTTCAGCTTCTGGCTCCCGCAATGACAGCCTGCACCTTCGATGGAGGAAAAAAGTCTGCAGACAGTATGACGTATCTATATATGCTTGTGTGTGTATATACAGGCATATGTATGCATAAATATCATTTTAAAAAAGGCATAGATGCAGTTCACGTGCCAGCTTTGTCACTCTGTGAGGTGCTTGCCTTGCTGCTGTCCTCTAATGCAAGTTGCCATGTCCTTGGGGAGCGTGAAAGAGATGGAATAAAACATCCCCTGGCCTTTTTTCTTCTGTGCCACTTCTGCCCGCTGCCCAGATGTACAGTTGTTACAGTTTCCTTCTGCATACTGTAAATAAGAACTGCTTAACTATTCCCTAGCTTCGAGTTACAGTGAATTGTGTGTTTTGAAGAATCCTATATCCTGAAGCATTTTGAGGTTTGAGGTTTTTTGGTGGGTTTTAGTTCATTTTCCCCCATTCTCCAAGTCTAAAACAGAAAAGGATGTAATGTGACAGTGGGAATATAACTCAAATTTCATTTTTTATAAAAAAGTAACATTTTCTTCTACTCGCTTGGTCTTGAAGTTTTTGACGGGGGAAAAAAATACACATGTAGTTCACTAGTATTCAATATAATTAAGCTTCATTTTGCTGGTCTCTCCTGAATTGTAAAGAAGTGCTCTTCTGTGAGGTTAAAATTTCTGTCAGGAGTATATATGCCTCCTGGCTGCTTGCTTGAATGTTGCTCAGGTTCCTGCTCTGGCTTTGTGGCTAAAACTTGTTGTGGATTGGTGTAAGGGAAGGACTTCTTTATAATGCAGCTCAGTAGCTTGTCTGGCATACTCCATCAATCGTGAAGTGAATTTGAAGCCCACATTAAATTAGGTAGAAATTTTATTGTAGATCTCGGTGAGACTTGGATCTTACTTAATGCTAGACCAGGGCTTAAATAAGTGCTTACAGCTTACAGTGAAATTGATTTTTCATATTTAGGTTATATATTTTCTTCTTGTATCAGAAGTTTTTTGTGTGTTTTTTTGCTTTTCCATCATACTCTTAAATTCATTGTTTGTGACTCCTGGTAGATTGAGAAGTGTACTCTCTGGATTTGAGTAAGTATAGCACTCTAAGTACTCTGAATTTAAACACTTGTATGTTTTGTTTTTTCAGCCTGCCCTTCTTCTTGTTCCTTTCAGTTGATGGTAGTAAAATTGATCTCAGATTCTGACTGGATGCAGTGTAACTTTGCTGAGGATGTTTTTCCTCCTGTCATCTTGAGGGTAGGGGTGTTCAGTTAATAGTAGGAACTCAGGCTTCACTCTGGGCTCAGAGATTTTTCCTTCCCATCCAGCTATTGGAATACATCCTAGATAATACACACATTGTACTGCTCACCTTTGTGGTGCTATGTCAGGACCACACTTCTGGGAGCACTGCTTGATCCCACAAGTGAGAGTGGCTGCAGAGGCAAAGCCCTGCATTTGCTTGTGCTAACAGTCCCTGTAAAAGTAAAATCTTCAGTGTTTAAATGTTCAATTTGGTTGTAATCAATAATGTTTTAATTCTCAGGCTCACAAACTAGTGAGTGCCCTAAGTAGAGATATAGAAAAATGCATATCACCATAAACTAGAAGTGGATATGTTCCTGGAAATTTTAATAAAAAGTGCTCAAGACCCATCTCTCAATTTCTTTAGCTGCTGAATAGAAGTATGAATCCTCGCAGAAGATTTCTGGTATGGTTGTAGAAAGGATGACTTGGGATTCTTTTTCTGTTCTTAGCTAAACCAATTGTTTATCCCATCCCAAAGGATCAATAACAGAAATTGTGTCTACTTGGCATGGAGGAGTATTGCTCCCTTAGAATTTGCAAGTGTTTCACAAGAGAAAACGATTCCCTGACCTGCAGCTTAATTGGCTTTCAGATCTTTCTGTCTCTTCAGGAACATATCAGTACCATGTAGTGGATGAGATGACTTTCTATAGCATCTGGACTGTATTTGTCATTTGAATGTGATCTTTGTTTTGCATAAGAAACATGTGAAGACAGAATAATAAGTGATGAAAGAATAAATATATGTTTTCAGATTTGTTTCGTTTGAGGTGTTCTTGTTTGGGTTAATCCTGAGGATTGAGGACTGATGATGCAATATCTGCTTTTGAACAGGAAGTCTCTACAGTGATCTCTTGTGTTGATTTTTCTTGGTATGACATCTTCGCTGAAATGGCCAGCAGTGGGACCCTTTCCGGTGTATTCAAATGTTGATATTTTTTGTTGCTACTTGTTTCATATCTGATGAGCACCTCACTGCCATCACCTGCCTTGGGAGGATGGATTCTTTTGGTCATAAATTGTTTTCATGTCAGTAGAAGTTCCCTGTGATACTTCTTTAGTATCTCTGTATTTGATGTCTTGGTGGTCTAGCTCAAGATAGAGGTTATTAAAAGAACAGAGGAAATAGCCTTTATGTTTCATAGCCACTTAATTTGATGATTATTTATACAATAAAATGGCAGCATTAGATTTATAAGTAGTGTAGAATCAAGTTGATTTAAGTTCTTGTGCTCACTATTAATCTTTGAGGAAACCAGTACCAGAAAGGAAATATTGCTGTGTCCCACCTGTTTCCATAATTACTTTTTTCTATTATTTTTTCCTAAATCTGAGACCTAGAAATAAAACGGTACTGTATGGTAAAAAAAGCCCACACCCAGCTATATGGCCTGGGCGCCTCAGCCTCTGGAATGGAATTTTAAGTTGCTGTAAGTTAGAGCAGGCTTGAAGTGACTTTAATTTGTGATTAGAGACAATGTTAAAAATTAGTTTGCCTCTCTCATTGTATATAGAATTCACTTGGAAAATTTGGCTAACCATTCTTGTGTGTTCTGACTTCAGTGTGTTATGGGAAAATCTTAAGAGCAGTGTACCGAATATGCTGTATGTTAGCATGGCTAAGTAGAGGTTTGTTGTGATGTCATCAAAGCTTGTTTTTTTAGCTTTCCAGCTCTTCAGTTACTACTGTTTAGTAAGTGAGTGTGCAGAATTTTGACTTTGATTTGTGTCAAAAAAATGAGCTGCTCGTCTTCATTCCCTGACAGAAGTGTCTGACTATCTAAACTAGATATTTGAGACTTACATACGTTCCCATAAATAGTGTGTTTGCATTTGTAATTTAAAAATGTGAATTGTGGAAAACCTGACACTGTTGAATATTGTGTATTGATGAAAATACTACATAGCTGATTCTTTTGTGGCTGCATGAAAAGCAGTGCCCACTGTGGTTAGTTTTAGAGGTACTCTGTCAGGAATTGAGGGGAAAGGGGAAAGAATGGTGGCAGTGTGGGAGTTGTCTTTCTTTTTTCACAAAACTGGTATCTTAACTTTTCTAAGCATTTCTTTTAATATTTGGTTTCTTATAACTTTTGCACATTGTGTCTGGAGATTGTCCTATTTGTTATCCTTTTTGTTTTCTTTTTGAGGGTGAAAATATTGGCATGATTTACAGAAAGCAGTCTCAGTTTGGTCAATGTAGAATTTGCTAGAACAGGATATTTTTGCTGGCACTAGCTCCAAAGAGTTTTCTTTATTAAGTAGTATCAAGTTGTTAATACAAACCAAACAGGTGCTGCTTCTGAATTATGGATAATTACAGTCACTTTAGTTTGAATAAAGGTCTGGGATGAAATGCTTTGGGTTATACTCGGAAGTAAGCTTCAGCAGATAATCACAAATGCCAATGACAGTATGTTTACTTTAGTGCAGGCATTGCATATATGACTTCTGACTGAGATGGGAAGAGGAAAAATTAGCTCCAAGTCTTGCATTTTGATGAAGAAATCTAGAGGAAACCTGGGGACTTATATAGAAATATATATGATCACATGGTGCAGTATATTCAAACTTCATGATGCCACGCTTCAACAAAAAAAAATTTTTTTAGCCAATAAATACAACATTTCTTATTTCACAGTAGCCAAGATTATCAAGATGACATTACTGGTAGAAGAGAATGAAACTTGGAGGCAAGTTTTTGCCTTCAGTACTTATCTTCAGGATAGCCTAATGTGCCAATTCTGCTTTTAAAGGAAAAATAGTTTATTTACCTGACATCTGGGCCCTTTAAATCCTACCCAAAGATGTGTTTAGCATGCAGAAGAGTAGAAGAAAATGTCGGAATCTTAAGAGAAAAGCTTGAGGAAATAAGGAAGGGAATACAAACTGAGGCAGTCACACGGGAAAAACTCTTGAAGTGAAAGCTTAGAAGTGAAAAGCATATGTAACTCTTCTGGTTTCCTTAAGTTTAACACTTGAATTAAGGTATAACACTGGAGAAGGGATAGTTCAATATAAAGTAATTAACCAATATTGACCAAAGGCTGGGGAGGGAAAAGGATGGAAAGATTTTGTGTATTCATCCCTAGCTGTAACAGGGAGATGGAAAGAGAGCAAAGAATGGTTTGCAATCTGTGAACTCAGCTCAAATAGTTTGAAAATCGGCTATAAAAGGTGTAAGCATCCACCGAAGCGAATGGCTTTCTAACATATTTCAATTTGTACATAATTTTAAAGTGAGAGTTGTACAGCATTATACTTGTAACTTCTGCATGGCACCCTTGGTCTCTTTCAACTGAGCAGACGTGTTTGGCTTCTAGGACTTGCAGATGTGTTCTGTGTAGCAAGATAGCGTCCTTGATTAATATACGAAGATCTCCATCGAGCGAACACAGAGCAAACAAGTGATGCCTGTCTTTCCTGGGGAACCAGTCGCATTTATGCATGTATTGATGGGCTTGTTTGGAATTTCACCAAATCTATGTAATCCAAACAGAATGGGAGTTTTGCCATAGACTGTCACGAACCTTTACAGATTTAGTATTTAACATCCTTTCAGATCTGCAAATTTTGCTGTTGGGGGCGGTGGGGTGGGAGAAAAAAGAAGGCCATACACATTTCATGAAGTATGCATTGTATAAAGGATAAATGATTATAAACATATGGTACCTTTCCATGAACAGACTTGCATATGCATATAACTTTCTTTAGAAGTAGCCTTGGAAGGATGCAGAGTTTCCAATATATCATTCAGACTGCTAAATTGGACTTTCTCCTTTCTCCCCTAGCCCTCCAAGTTAACATAAATTGACAAGAGATGGAAGTAAATATACTCTTTAATTCCTTTCTTCCCAATCTTTTTTCTCCCTTCTACTGAGAGATTTCAGAGAATCATTGTTAGGCAATCACACTCCTTCTGGCTCTGTGATGCATAAAATGTGAAGAGGTTGTCCTCAGCTGAGAGGCAAAAGCTAGGTGGTTATTGGAAAATACAGGGAGAGAATAATTATATAAATAAACTATAAGCTAATATATTAAGGAGTTGATCATAGATGTCAACAGTAATTTTGTCTTGTAAAGCAAGGGAGAGAGATTTTTCTTTTAGTGGATGCCTGTATTGAACTATTCTGTGTTTCCAACACACTCCTTGTAGTGAATTAAGGAGGTTTGTGATGGATGGTGGGGAAAGACTTTTCTTCTTTATGCGTGCTAGTTGCCCTCTACTATATTAGCTTTCCTCTGCATGCTAGGAGTGAACTATAACAAAAGTCTGGAGTTGCTCAGAATTGCATTTCTGTATCTAATCTGGGGCAGTTTTGAAGAGGATCGCGTTTGCCCACACAGGATTGGAGTTAGCAGAGTACCACAGCTGAAAATGCCAATCTTTGGCTCTGTTCCTGGACTGAGTCTTAGTATTGCCCTTTGTTATTCTTGCATATCATTTTATTTTTAGGTGACATTGTTTATGAGGACATAGAGGACTGGTATGAGAGACAGTGAAAGGAATGGTTGTTGGACTAATAGCCTTAATATACAGAAGTAAGCTGGTGAGGAGCTGGATCACTAGAGCCTCGTCAGAGATCCGAGCATGTGAATGGGTAAATGTGAAGGTCAAGTGTGAGCAATAAGTTGGCTATCAGAGTATTAGCAATTCATTACAAGGTTTTGCATTTATTGCATTTTCAGGTAATATGTCCTCATGTAGATTATGAGGAATTGCATGCTTTGTTGAATGAAAATTTTGTTCTGATGGTCTTGCAACAGGCAAGCATACTGCAAAATAAAGTCAGCATTTGAGACAGGTAAACGTGCCAGACGGTATTTCAGATGGGCTCCATCATGTTATCTTCCAGGAACAAATGTGTAGGATGCGGTAGTATTTTAAGCAACAAGCTCATTTGGACTAACAAAACTACATGCATTTGAAACAACTGGGTAGACAGTAATTTAGAAGGTGAAGTTCAGTAACAATTTGACAGGTAGTGATTTAGAGTCGCTTATAAATCCGATCATTTAGTTATGAAATATTTTTGCATTTGTCCAAAATACCACTGTCTGGTAGTGCATCATGTGAAATGGTTTCTTGAGTAGTTTTAATAAGGGCATTGTAGAAAATTGGGGATGAAGGGAACAGTTTCCAAGTAGTAGTGATTGTTTTGCATATTTGAGTTTCTTAAAAGACTTGAGGGCTGTTGTAATACAAAGGCGATGTATATAATCATTCTATACTGTCAGTAATAACCAGAGTACTCTCCAGTTTAGCAACTCAATAGTTGCTAAAGTTAGGCCAGGACATATTTGCTATCCCTCACCCCCCATTTGCTACTTCTTCGCTTAAATTATTTAATGTTTGCTCTATTTGAGAGGGGGTGAATTTCAGATTTGGAGTGCTGAGAGGGTTATTCCCAGTAGTGCTTTGGATGTAAAAGGAGGTTGTGGCAGAGGTCCTCTCTTACCCAGTCCCTGCTTCAAGTTGCACCCGCCCTGCTCCTGTGCAGAGAGAGAGTGGAAGCATGTGAATGCCTAGGGTAAAGGTTACAGAAATAAGAGATGGAAAAGATCTGCAGGACTACTTTAACTACCTTTCTGTCAGTGAGACATTGTTTCTTATAATACAACCTTAAATCCTTTCTTCATTAAATTTTTAAAGCACTCGGCTCCACAGGAAAATGCTTCTGTTCCTATTCTCCTTAAAAAATAATGTGCATATGTCTACTGAAATTGCATTGTTATATTTAAAAATACCTTAACAGGCTGGTTTCTAATGAGCAGCTCTTTTCTGATAGCAGTGCACTTTTTCTAGAGCAGTGGAACAGCTTATAAATAGTTAATTGGAGTGATGACCATGCTTGTGCACTTGAGTAACAGACTTGGTGGGTAACTTCTCCATCACGGTAACAGGTCCACTTCAGCCTCACCAGGAACAGCAACAATGAGGAATTTCGAGGAGGAATGGGAGGTGATGAGAAATGTTCCTATCTAATGCTAATTAAGTGTAAAGCTGAAATGTATTTGCTTAAGACAACAGTATCCAAAGCAATCACAATATATTTTTTTTATAAACAATTATTTTAGGACATGATACCTATTAAAATAAACTTGGGCTGAGTTAAAATGTTGAAGTCTTTGAATTATGTAAAAGATTGCGTGTTTCTTGTACATTGCCTGTATTTCAGCTCTTCAGTTTATAGTTTGTATCATTGCCATCTCTTTCACAACATTGGAATTTAAATATGTATATCATGTTTTGTTAATAATATGGCAGCAAATTGAATTGCTGTATTTTTACTGAAGGCTCTTCAGGTTTAATTAGTAAAGAAATAATGTAAAATATAATAATCCAAGTCTTAATATTTTCTTGATCACAACTCAAACCTACTATATAATTTATTAAAGCAGCATAATGTCCTTAAATTTGAGGTCAAGATTTTGCAGGCTTAGCAGAGATTTTTATGCATAAGGGAAAGATGGAACTTTAAAAATATTATTTCAGCAATTTCATAATTTAAGATTGTGACCTCATGCTCTAAGAATAATTATGGCACATCACGATCAGCAGTTTATCAATATTCATTCATAGACTTCTTAGACTCTTATCATATCATGGTTGTTTGGTTTGGGTTTTTTTTCTTTTCATGCAACCATAGTGACTAAGATAGCTAGAAAACACCTCAGAAGCACAGCCAATTGCATTGTTTATTTTGAGGGGCTTTAACCAGTCTTTATGGGGTTTTTTGTGAAAGCCCTTTTTATTCTTTTCCTGTATTTTTATTTAGTTGTTACGCCTCTGCTGCTAGTTGGGACCAGTGTTTTTTAGGAGCCATCACAGTGACCACAGGCAGTCTCTAGGGCCTTCTTTTGTGGCTGCCTGGTAAAAGCTTTAATAGTAGCCACCAAGAATTTCTTGTAGCTGCATGAGCAGTTCCTGCAAAAACCTGTGGGGTTGCCCTTGGTTTCAACTGTAGGTATAATAGCAGAAAAAGCATAAGAACTTGTATGGGTGCTTAGGACTAGTCTGTGCTGTAAATTCAGTGGTGTTGCATCAACCCATAGTCAAGATGGTCAAATGCTGAGAGCCATCTACGAGGAAATCCCAAACTGGTGGCATGAACTCTTCACCAGTTTATTAAAATGTCCGTCTGGCATATCTAAGAAAGTGTTAAGTTCTCCAGCCTACTTACCAGAGAGCAGCTGGAAGCAAAATAGCACAAAATCTTGTACCTGTCCTGTAAACACTTTAGAGAATGTCAGCAGACATTTGTGATACTTCTGCTGGAGTAGCTGGTCAGAGGGCACCACCTGGCCTGACAAAGGCACAACTGTTTATGGCCATCAAGGACAAGAAGGTGATTAATCAGCAGTTCAAGGATGCAAAGACATGACTATACAAATAGAATAGAACTCACGCTTTGGAAACTGGTGTTAATAGTTCACTTCTTGTAGGAGAAAGAAACTTCTGCCTTTGCTGGACTAATGGTCAGCAAACGTTCAGTTTGGGTGAGGAACAGTTAATGCAGTTTTGCAGTCAAGGAAATCTCAGGAAAGCTGAGAATAAAGGGCCTGTATATTGTCTTTGTCAAGTAAACTGCAGCCTGCAATACCATTAATCTCAAGGGTTTCTTCAGGCTCCAGCAAAATTCAGCTGTTCGGGTAAGCTCTTGACTTGGCAACTCTGGCGAGTGTTCTCAATCAAGGCAGAACATTGCTGCCTTTCACTATCAGAAGGGCGCAAAGCAAGGCTTCGATCCTGCCCTGATCTGCCTTGATATCTAGTAGGCAGAGCTGCTTCCTGACATGTTTGGAGACTGTGATGGGGGAAACTGCATGTCTTGTTAGGGGGCTGGGGAATTTTCAGCTTTTGGCAAATTTTGCATCAAATCCAAGGTCACATAGCTGATAACATGAAGCCTGCTCCTTGCCAGTGACTTGCAGTTGGTTCCCAAAAGATTGAGAGCCAGGAGGGACTGACTCTCTGGATTATTCTGCCAAACAGCTTGGCCTGAGCACTTTTGTGAGGAAAACTGAGGTCCGGCTTCAGCTTAGCACTGCTAGGAGACAAGCACATTAGCAGTGCTGCCTTGACATTTGTAGGTAATTTCTGCTACTTTTCCAGCAAGTTGTCCGAGTGCTGTGCTTGACAACAGTCACCGAAGAGGGTAACAAAAGGCAGAGCAGCACTTGTGAGATTAAAGCAGTGTTTCTGGAATGAAAGAAGCACTGAACTTCAAACAAGTGCTTGGTATGCATTTACTTTTATTAACATTCCTCTGTATGACTGTGAAATTTGGATAACAGCCTTGTTTCTTACAGGCATTAACCAGTTCCTCTTGGATTGTCTTTCAGTCCTTGCTGCTATAAAAGCCCTGAAAAAAGTTTCAGGTGTTGTGTTCTTGCACGTGCTTTGAAATACTCAGTTTAGAAACACCTATTTGTAGACAGAGAAGCACCAATTTTCAGAGAGAATAGATGATGAGGTGCCTGAAGCCGCTTTCTGTGGACACATTAAAACCAGAATGCCTCTAAGGCAGGTCCAGAAAATATTGCAAGGATGTGTTCAAGACAACACAGTTGCAGTCCAACACTATACTCTGTGGTCTAGCTTTTGCAGATTCAGTAGGCTTCTGTAGGTATATGCAAGACTAGAACTCATTACTGAGGGGGGAAAACAAGCAAAACAAAAATACATGAATCAGATGAGTGTCTGTAGCTGTTAAAGTTCTGGAAAAATTGGGTTAATTTCTTGACAGCTTATGTCAAAAAAAGAAGCCAACTCATACACAGAATAGCAGGGTTTAATTCATTATCATAATGGAAAATCTTCTTTTTACAAGAATGTAGAAGACATTTAGGAATGTGTGGATGCAATGGTTAGCACCACGTCTAACATGCAGCATGACAGGCACACTGTCTTGTGTGTGTTTAGAGGAAGGGGATACTTTTTAGTCATTTTTGATTATTTAAAAAAAAAAAGTGTGAAACAAATCAGTTTCTGATCCATTTGTGCCTAAGTCTTCTATTTACTTTGAACTGAGGAGCAGGATTTCCTTGTGGGTAATGTTCACAGGGGGGTTAGAGAGTGGAGTTGTGTGCTGCACAGTTACCCGTGTGCTTAATTCAGTTGAGCTGGGGCAGGGGCTGCTAACAAGATTTGTAACTGCTGGTGTCACTGATGACAGATTAGTTTTGAATAAAATATTTACTCCTGTCACAACATGATGCTCCCCACCCTTTTACCTACAGAGACCTGGAGGGTATGAGGGAGAAGGCAATTATGCTGCGCCAGCAGCAGCACCTCCCCTCGGTGTTGACAGGCGGCTCTTCCAGCCCTTTGCTCCGTGGGCACTGCAGTGCCAGCAAGGTGGGACCCAGTGGATGTGGACGGCAAAAGGGACTGAGATGTAGGAACCTGGAGGAACATGAAGAAGAAGAGTTTGTGTTGACTCACAGGGGTGCATTTGAACACACTTGGTGGGATGGAGGGCAGGCTCTTCTGCTCTCTTTAATTAAGCAGATGATACTTTTACAATATGTGAGTATATGTGAGGGTCCAAGCTTTAAAGCGATGACGGCTTTTTGAGCGCTTTTTCTTATCCAAGGTAATGGTTACAGTAGTGAGTCCAATAGAATCATAGGCAGAGCCTAAGGAAATTGAGTTTTATGTAACTGAGCTGTCTGTGTGTTCCCATCTAATAAGTTTTGAATGTCAGCCAACTTCAACTGAATTTGACAGTGGGTAGCTATTACCTCTTTCAGTTTTAGCTGTTATCTCTTACCAGTTCCATTAAAATAAGTGACTGGATGGAAGAGGCACCCAATTAGTGCCCCCACTAGAGGAAAGGTGATAGTTTGCGTTCTTCTCCTATTAAACATTGCAAGTGGGAAGGAGGAAGCCTTATGAAACAAAGTTTCATTATTCCTGCTCCTGAATAACAACTTCATAATTTAAAAGGAATAGTAAAACCATTTTCATATACTTTGGAGCTCAGCACTTGCTTTATATTGTATATGTTAATTGAGGATATGGTAAGGCAGATATGGATGTAAGAAAAACTTGCGGGTCTCTTAACACTTTGACTGCTGTGGGCTCCTGTATTAGGAACTGCACAGGGTAAAGCGGTCTGAAGCCTCAAATGAGTTCAAGCAAGGACAGCAGGGACTTCTGGGGTCATCCAGCCACGTACAAAGTTAAGTTACACTCTGATTGCTGCAGCTTCAAAACCGTGGGTCCTCAAAGCTCACTTTTTGTTGAGTTGTCTTTTATCTTGCTCAAGTGCTTATTCTGCATATTGCACACCTGTTTATAGCAGAAATAATTTTGATGGCTATGGGAGGAGGGCATAAAAAGCAGATTGTTTTAGAATAAGCAGAAATTGCTTAATGGAGCAAAGAATATGTGTTGCCAGGTTATTTCTGTTTGAATCAGTGTGGGACCTGTTGTGTTGGTGAGTGATGTTGTGCCTTAACGATGAATGTAAATATCATAGTCCTTGCTATAGAAAATTGGAAGTCTGTGCCACAGACATGCTGCATAAATGAGATCTGGGGGCTAATTGTTTAGCAAGTAATAATGTTTGTTCACTCTGCTGTACACCTTGATTACTATGTAAATTGTGTAAATTTATGCATAAGCACATAGTAATGCACACTGAACTGTCAGTTTGCCGTGCTTCTGTGCATAAACAGTTAAACAACCTTTTCCTGAAATGGGAAGGATGATGATACTTTTAATTATTGTGCCAGACTTTATTCCCACTGAAGTTAAATGTAAGCTGCCTTCCAAAATCAAGGCCTGCTGTATATTGCAAGAGAGTTTTGACAGTATGCAGGAGAGGATTTAGAAGAGGTACTGGAGCTGTGTTAGTTGCAGAACATAAGTTGGTCTGTGTTTTGCTTAATACTCCTACTTTTGTTTAGTCTTTGCTATGTGGGTTTCAGCTATTCAGCCAGAGAGAGTGGTAGGTACAGAACTGTGTATCATTAGTATGTGAGCAGTAGAGTGAATTTCAGCTGAATAAAAATGAATTCTTTGACTTGCAATTGTGAACGTTTCCAGTGTGCCTTGACAATCCTGTCAAGACAAATTTGAACTTTGTCAGCAATTGTGATTGCTTGTGGGAGAATTACCAAAAGACTTTGCTCTAGGTATCAGACAGTGATTGCAGCCCTCATCTGCTATTTGACCAAAATTTTCCATGGCACCCGGCAGGCTATTACTTGTCACTCTGACATATAATAGAAGGATATTTTAATTGATTCATAGTTAAAATCTATAGTTATTTAATATACTATAACTTTATTACATGTTGTGGTTCCACCTGCTGTGAAAATAGGAAAAGGGGAGTTGGAAGGACTTGGGGTTTAGGATATTTTTAAAATGCAGAGATTTTAAATTCTACTTACACAAGCTATCAATAGAATTTTTATTTAGTTAATGGGAACAGAGGGTTCATATTATGTATTTTTTGTTGACTTTAAAAGGGATTCTTGAATGTTAAGTGTGCATTTAGTTTCTAAAACCCATACCTGCCAAGGTTCAATAGTACTTCTGCTGAAAAGTCTTTGCTTTTGTGGTGGGCTCTGAACAACTGTGCTTTGAATCTGATGCTGTTTTGTTTTTATGACCTAAACCATTCCTCTACTGTAATCTCCTGGTGTTTAAAGAAATGCTAAGACTGTACAGCATGAATATGTTTGTCAATAACATTTGTATATGCTAAAGTTTGAGATAAAATGCTCTAGCAACATTGTCTTCCTAATAGCTCTCATGGATGCAACTATGCAGTATCTTTCTACCTGATGATAGTGATTATTAATTCAAACCATCTTTTCTTTGAGTCCATTTCAAAGCAAGATCTTTTGCAAGAGCGAAAATGAAGGCAGGAAAGCTCTATAAAGATGAGTCATCTGTCTTCCCCCATCTAGTCATTCAACTTACCTGGTTTTCTAAGGTAGGGAGAAGGATGGAAAGAATATCTGCATTTCTTCTGCATCAGTAGAACAAGAAATAGAGCTGTTGAATACTCATTAATGTATCTCTCCTTTGCCCAAACTGCCTGACCCTCCGTGAAAACTATGGGCAATGGAAAGCAGAGGCATGTAAAATGTGCAAACAAATCTGGTAATCAACTATATCGCCATCAGTGATAGTGACTGTACTTTACGTTGGTGTAAACATAAAAGTAAAGATCTCTGTAAACTTTGTGTAGCAGAGCTGGGACAAGTGGGAAGTTACATGCCTGTCTGAACTGGAGCTGCTACTTTTCATGTCCCTTGCTAACCAGAATTTTTAGAAGCGGATACAAAGACTGAGAAGGCTGTTTCACCTGTGAACAACATTCACGGGTTGGACTGGGATCAGAGTACTTTTAAAACTTTGGGTTTTTTCTGTCAGTGTATTTTCTGAGAAGGCAACACGTAGCCCTTTACAAGTAGCTAGTCATTTTAGACCGAGGAGTTACTCACATACTTGGTAGAGCTATGCAGGTTACATGTTTACCTCCTGAAGGTAAGGCAGGAAGAGGGTTGCGTAGCTAATTGTTTGCATTTAAGAGAAAATGGGACTACTTGTCTTATGTCACCCTGGTTGGTGAATATTATGTGAAAACGTGAGAGAATCCTCTATGGAAAACTGGCATGTAGTGAACAATCTAACACAGGAACTTATGATGAAGAAACTTAATGCATGGATTATATTTGAAAACCAGGTTATATGTGGGATTGCACACCTGTAACTCAAAGCTAATAATTTGGTTTGTGTTTCAAAAGCATCAGCTCTTCATCCTGAGCCTGGTACCTATGTTAGATAAAGCACTTGAAGAAATGATGGGTAGAGAATTTGCTAAGATTGAAGCAAATCCAATTGCAGACTGTTGGTAAGCATCCTGAGAGTTTCTATCCTGTTTTTCTTTATTTGCTTTTTCTCCTTCTACTGGAAGCGGACAGCTGTGAACCTCACATCCATTTGTCCTGTATTGCCTACTCAATGCAGATTTATTCTGCTTGCATATTCCTCAGACATCACAAGTGTCTTCTTATTACACTGTCAAAAGGTAGCAAAAGCTCATGAGGGCAACAGGAGGGGAACAATAAGGGAGACAGAAAAGGAAATCACCCTGGGTTTTCCACCTTCTTGTTCTAGGAAGATGTTTTACTGGGGCTATGGGACCAGGGAGGTGGAAGAGATAAATTTACAAACTATCCTGACATCTGTGTAGTTCTCCAACCTAGGGCTTCACACATTGTCTTACCTTTTGGATCAAGTAAGAAGTAAACACCAGGAACAGCTTGAATTTCTTAAAATTGAAATATTAGTTAAATTGAAGCCTTCATTATTTCAAATAGTGGTTTTGGAAGTCACAGAAGGTATTTCAGAATAATTTGACTGTTTGCCTTTTGAAATATCTCTTAATCAGAGATGGTGGTAAAATTGGAGTTCTGCTGTTACTGTATCATCTGGAACAAGTGCCAAGCAGGAAAGTTCCAGTAAAATGTAAAGCACTGTGCCTAACCTTAATAAAGTTTATTACCTTTTGATTAGTAAGATCATCTTCAGCAGATTATTTCTTTTCCCATATGTCCTTTAACAAATACATGCAGAATTCACTGCACTTTCCAAGATATTTAAGTCTGTTCATGTCGTGAATTTCTCTGATATGCTTATGGGCTTGAGTCTTACTACTCAATTCTGCTTTGGTAACTCATACTAAATAATACTGAGAGCTGTCTGTTGCCTTTCATTTTTCCCTATACCTTGTTTATAAAGTTTAGATCAGTGTGCAGACTTCCTTACTTCTAATTTCTGTTCCTCTGTGGAACTGTAGTATAGCATACATCGATGCTGTTATGTTAATATTCTTTCAACATCCATACCAATTTTGTCTTTTAGGATGTGAGGGGCACAAGGGAGTTGAAAGGCCAAACTCCACCTCTTACCCCCATTAGATTCTTTCAGCTCAAGCAATAATTATGTGTTGCCTTTTGAAGCCTGTGGGATTGCTCTTATGAGTAAAGGTCTGCCATACTGGGGCTTTCATTTGACAAGTTGGAAAAGAGCCTTTGTTCCCATGGTAACCTTTTTTTTTATGCTTTGGTGCATTTTTCCCCTATGGTTTCATGGTTGCTCTGGAGGTTTTTCTGTTGTGGTGTTTTTAAGCCTCATTAGACTGGGGATGACAGTTCAGTTTACTTTTTGCTATTATGGAATTTTTATGTATTGATTTATTATGGAACTCTTGTAAACTTTTTAAATTGTGTGGTTAGGGCATTAATGGTGTGGTGGCTTTCTCTCTAAGTGTAGCATACACTTAGAAGATAAAGTAAACAGTTTGTAATAAGCGAGTACATATGACTGGACCAACTTCTGTATTTTTGATGGAGGCATTCTTTTAGGACTTACAGGACCAAGCCCTTGCCAGACATACCAGGTAGATTTTTAGCCCTGCAACAGAATGTCATTTCTTAAGGTTGAAACCGGTCAATGCTGTGGTCATTAATGTGATTTCAGGTTGCTGTAATGAGAGTTTCACAAAAACAGGGCTTTCACGCAAAGGTAGGTATTTTTAGGAGTTGCTCATCTTGACTCGGAGAAGAACTTGAGAAAAGCAGTGAAGGTTATTTGAAAAGAGGAGGCTTTCAAGGAGATATTTCTGGTAGCATCTGGTAGCATCTTCCTGGATTTGACTTCTATGTATATTTGTCTGTTTTCCTTGCTGCTTCAATTTTTCTTTGTCTTAGTAGTCCTCAATAACAGAGCTAGATAGCCATGCAGTCTTGTCTTGCCTGCTGTTCCCCGTGGTAATGATTTTCCACTGGTGCCCCTGTCAGCAGGTGAACCTTACTTGGATCACTGCATTTTATGCAGTTTTAAAACATTGCTGACCAAGAAGGCAGCAGAGCCTCACTGAGTAAAGGCTACCGTGCTGTTGTATGAGAGTGATCAGATGCATAATCATTTTACATATTTTTCAGTAGCAGAAGATGAGATGTTGCTATGACAAATGGGGTTTTCAAAGCTATTTCCTTTTCATTTTAGCCGTGGCAGGTGAGCACGTGCAGGAAAAGAAAGAGTTAAACAAACTCCCACATCTCCGCATAGGCTTTCAATAATTAACTAGATTATTTTCCAGATAAACTGTTCCTGCCTTATCTTGCTATACAATGCATAGCAATTTATAATCAGCAGCACAAATACCAACATTGCATGCATTTAAACTGCGCTAATTCTGTAAGTGGACCAAATATCAAAAGTTACAGCAAGTGCGCTGCAAGGCCTATTGTTGTTCACTGGCCTCCAAAGTTGGAGGTTTTCTCCTGGTAGGAAACTCCTCATCTAGGTTAAGACTTGTATTCCAAGAGTTAACTCTATGTTCTTAACAACAAAAAAAAAAAAAGGTAGAACAAGAAAATTCTATTTCACTGGAGCAATTACATTTTGGTACATTGTGGCAGTAGTTAGAGAAGAAAAGTGCATTGCAGAAGATTATTAGGACGATGTTTTACTTCTCTGACCGCTAAATCAGTAGGTAAAAAGTAGATTTATTTCCCTAGAAGGAAGGAATTCCTCAGTTATATTTTTCTATAGTCAACAGATTATTTTTGAGATAGGTATTGGAGAGCTAGCTGTACAACTATAGCTGCTACCAAAAGATTTCAGTAGAGAAGGTCAAGGAAAAGTCAAGGGTTACAGCTGGATTGAGGAAAACGCTGGGTCCTGTCAGCATCCACTAAGGTAAATGGAAGCTGAAGGAGCTTAGTGCACTTGCTTAATTTCGTAAAATCAACATATGCCTTCAGGTTAAGCTAAATGCAGGAACCTGTTCACTGGTGACTAGAGCACCGGGGAACCCATCAGCTTGTATTTGCAGAATAAATACTGCAGTTTAAATGCTTTTTAAAAATCCTGAGTGATTTTTTTATATTTATGGGGAGGCTTGGGAAAAAGGATGGAGACTTTTCTGTTACCAGTGCATGTCAGGTTTTGCTTGTTACATAATTAAGATCCAGGTATGAAAGGGGGATATATGACCCTTAGGCACTGCTAAATAAAGTAGCTTAATGTGAAAACTGGAGCTGCTGAGGAAGGAAACCATCTGTTTTCTCAGTTTCCTTTCTCTTAACTAAATGCATTTTCCCCTCCAATTCCTACATGTTTCATCATACTGGGCATTTCTTAAGAGGAAAAAAAAAAAAGTATAAATACTGGATTAATTCTGTAATGTATACATTTGTATTAGGGTTGTAGTGTTTGAAGTTCAAATTTTAATTTTTTTGACTTGGAATAGAATATCTGTGTGCCTAAAAAAACCCTTATTGACACTAACCACGATATTAAATATAGTATCACAGCTACTGTATTTGCTAGGTTGGGATTTTTTTAATTTCTTAAAACTGTATCTCCAAAGTCATTGGTGGCAAAAAAAAAAGTTTATTTTGAGATACTGGTCCATTTTTTTAAATTACAGCAACAAATAGTGGATTTCATGAGTTCATCATTAGCCAAAATGAAGCAAACAGAAGTGAATAAAGGGTAATTCAAGTAAGGGCTTCAGGATCCTGCAGTTCAGGACTTTTAGAAAAGAATTGATCTATAGCACAAGATGATACTATTTTCTAGGTTGTTTTTCTCAATTAATAGAATTTCCTGAATATTTCACATTGAAAATTATTTTTCAATTGATGTTTTTGTAATCCTTTTTATTCTTGTAGAGAGAAGACGTTAAAGAAAAAAAAAGCTATTTCTTTCCCTAACCACTTATATTGCTCATGGACTGATAACAGTGTTACATGTTTCAGAGTAAGCATGCACTGCTTCAGATGTTATGCTTGGTGTCTTATGATCCATAGTATACACTAAAATACACAGCTTTCCTGAAATACTTAGACCTTGTTCAGGATTTCTGAGTCCTAAAGTTTTTGTTTGTTTTCTTTTAAGGTTTTAGTCTTAAAAGAAAATAATCTTAGTTTCTTTTTTCTTTTTACAAGGCTGCAAGTATATGGGTTGGTAGTGGCCATATGAGTCCTATTATTTTATCCAAGAAAACATAACCCTTTCTGTAATGTCTGTATTCTTCTCCGTAGGGGCAGGATAATGCCCTGAGAAACTCAGCCAGCAAAATTTAAGGCTAGGTTACTTAGAAATTCATATGCCCCTCTGCAAAACGTCAGAGAGTAAATATTGCTCTGCCTGCACGCAGGAGCGTTGCTGCTGTGGCTCCAGCGTGGTTTAGTTTCAGCGATCCTTCCTTAGCTCAGCACTCAAGAGGTCCCACGTGACTGCCTTCTCTTTTGAAAATCTGACCGTTTCATCTCTGCACCTTTTCGCTCCTCTATAGTTTTTTGGTCTGCTGACAAGAAGATTGGTTTACGTCGTCTGACATTTAAGAAATACCATTTTCCAGTCTGCTAATCTGCTTTATGCAAGTAGTTACAGGAGAAAGCCAGGGTATCTTCCTGCAGTGAAACTTTAAAAAAAATACAGGCTGCACAAGGTGAAACTGATACTGGTCAAACCTTAGTATTGACAATTAAAACTAGCAGCATTGAGCAAAATCTGGGATGTGATACGTGCTTCTGGCTGAAGCTGATGACCAACATCATTGTATGGTAGTCAGACAGCCTACTAGACAACTTTTGACCACTATAATGTTTTCTAAATAACTATAGTTATCTTGCGAATGAAATTATTGTTTCTTTGTGAATACATGCAAAAACAATGGAGGTAATGTGAAGAGGTTATGCTATCTACAATGATGGCAGAATGAAGAACCAGTTAAAGAAAGGAAGATACTAGGAGAGGTGCTAGAGAGGTGACGGGTCAAAGGAAGCACGTAGGGATGAAAGATTAGTTGTGGAAGCCAGGCAGAATTCGGAGAACGATTTGGAGGGGAAAAAAAGAGTATATTTCCAGAGCGGCATAAACACTGTAATCAGTCACTTGATTTTAGTGTCAGGTTGCAAGGTTTTTATTGTCGTTCAGTGTTAGTTTGTCTCCCATGGGTGGCATCGACTGGCCTGCTGCAGTTGAGGTTGGCAAGGGTCAAGCATGTGGTTGCGCAGCTGCAGTGACACAAACAGCTTGGCAGCACCAAGGACTCTTGGATACCTCTTGGTAGGCTCTTGATCAACTCTTGGCTACCTCCTGACTGTCTCATGCTTCCCTGCATGTGACAGACGGGCCAAGATCTGGCCCTCATCAGACTGTCCACATCATGGGTGTGAAATAGCTTTGAAATACACATTTCTTGTGTTGGGCCATAGGAAGATTAGTTTCAGTACTTGTGTGTGCAAAGTGAACTATCATGTTTTCGTGTGCAATCCCCAGTAGATGATGACTCTTGCTGAAGGTTACAACCTTTCAAAAATGAGATGAGTCGGTAAAAGGAAGATGCTGGCAGTGCCTGCATCCTGACTGCATCCTGACTTTCCTTACGATTCTTGCTCTTAAAAATTTTTCTTCTTTTAGTGAAAATATGATGGTGATTTTGACTTCATTTTGCCTTTGTTTTCACCTGACTTTACTTATTGAGGTTCCTTCTGTTTGTTTTACTACCAGAAAATTTCTGTATGAAAAAGAAAAGTCAATGATGTGGAATACAAAAGGACTCATCTAGATCTCAAAGTAATAAAAGTGCTTAGAACAAATGAGTTTGGGATTCATATTGTGGCTTTATGCTTCTTTGGAGTGCTTCATTTTATCATCAGAGAGACATCATTTGTTTAAACTGTGCTCCTGTATGACATCTGGTTTGAAAAGCATAATAACCTGTATAATCAGATTTTAAAATGCTGGATTATCTGTGGGTTTATTGACTCTTCTTTACAAAATCTGTTATTTCTAATTAATTCTCCATATAACTATTACTAAAGCCAACTTGCAGAGACACAAATGAGCTTGATGGCAATAGCTAGTCAAGGTCAGCATTTAACTGCCAGCATTTGCGCTGTCGAGGATAATAAATCAGCCTTATTCCAAACCACATACCCTACAATGTGACGAATGTTAGAGGAGCCATCTAAGCAACCATTTTACAAATCATTTAGAAGATACATTTGGCATTGTTAAACTGCTCCATGCTGCCCTTGGCTATAAAAGCATTGTGATAAAATATGTATGCTTTGTTAGTTCTCCTGTGTTTGAGTCCTGCAGATTGTGTGTATGGAAGAGCCTGTTTGCTTTTTTTTTTTTTCTTCCCCATTTGTACTAGAAATGATGAGACAGGCGTGAAAGTAATAACACTTAATCAACCCATGGAAACTACTGGTTTCTGAAAACAGTGATGAGTGGCCAGCTCCATGGCACTATTTCATATTTCTTGTGTTTTCAATTAGAAGTTTTTATAGAGAGTTGATTGCTGCCCACAAGAAATTTTCTGGGTCAACCATAGTCCACTGAGTAAAATTCTCAAAAAAAAGTGTTAAATATGGGAATGGTAGTTTGGGGGCTCTAGGTTGGATTTGGACAAATGTGTAAACAGTGTTTTCCTTTGGTCTAAAGTTTAAGACTCAATCATTCTGTGACCCACTGCTGTCATTAGATTTAACATGTCATTCAAATGGATAATTGACAGTAAGCTAATTGCTGTCCATGGAGTCAGTTATAAAGTTCCTGGTCTTCTTTCATCCATTCTTACTTGAATCATAGAATAACCAGGTTGGAAGAGACCCACCGGATCATCGAGTCCAACCATTCCTATCAAACACTAAACCATGCCCCTCAGCACCTCGTCCACTCGTGCCTTAAACACCTCCAGGGAAGGTGAATCAACCACCTCCCTGGGCAGCCTCTGCCAGTGCCCAGTGGCCCAACTCTTGTTTTTTTCAAAAGGGAGATGTAAGCATTAACTAAATAATCAGGATTATTGTATCTTTATTTCTCATCTGGAGCCAAGATTCAACCCGAGCACCCATCCTGCAGTCGTTAGATGCTGCCAAAGCAACAAACCCAGCCATGCTCTGAGCTTCCCCACCTGGCCAGCTGCACACACACCTCCCCGCCCCCAGATAATACTGGACACCACGTTGATGGCATGGAATATCTCATGAGTCAGCTGCCTTGGCTGGGAAGGTCCCTTCCCAGCTTCTTGTGAAAGTTAACCCTTTCCCAGCAGAACGAGGACACCTGCCTGTAACTTTTCCTACATACCAGTTTACACTGGGATTACTTGATAGAAATTTATGGGATGTTTCCATGGAAAATTTATGAGAAGGGAAATATTTGACTTGGAGCATGCATGAGAAACTTTCAGCGTAGGTTGTTTTTTTTAGTGTAGCATTTCTGCCTATGTATATTGTAGGTTATAAAGCTATACTGATTAAATAATTTGTTTACTAAAAATTATGAATAAATAAAGTCGGTTTCTGCATCATAAACACTGGTTATCTGGCCTTGAAATGAGGGCAGAGGGGTAGTTTGCTCACCAATCAGATCTTGATGCAGATCTTGTTCACTGTGGTCAAGTTGCTAAGAAAGGAATGACAGTCTGAACCTAAGAGATTCAGGAGGAAAAGGTGTAACCATTTGTGTGCATGCCTTGTTGAGAGAGAAAAACTTTGTGGATAGAATGACTTAATGTGAGGTTTAGCAATATGATTTGAACATGCATTTTGGACTCAGCTTTTTATTATTTGGAGGTATGTGCCAACACCACTTTACCTTTGTATAAGGTAACGTAGCAGCATTTTGGATTGGAAAATAGCTTGTTGTAGCATGGGTGAAAGAGAGATTTTAAAACTCAGCCAAACATTGTTCTTTAGAATACAATCCTAGAAAGATCTGGCCTAAGTTGGAGGAGATTTAAGTGCCAACAGCCAATATCAAAGTTTCTTTGCAAAAGAATATTTGAGAATTGCTCCATGTTAGATATTTCTCTTAAGAATGAAAGTTTGTGCGTTAACCTATTTCACCTTTAAACCGGTTAAAAAGATATATGGGAGTTAATTGAATTTTACCCAGAATGCTAAGTTTCCATCTGTGATGCTGTGGCCGCATTGAATACATGCTCTGTATTTAAGCTGTATCTTCACCTTTCAGCTATAAATTATGTCTTGGATAGAGATTTAATAGTAGTTGTGGATCAACTGGTGTCTAAATGTGTCTTTACTGGCTTTTTTTACCCAATAATTCTGTGTATGTGAAGTTTTATAGAGTAGCTTGTATCTAAAAAAACTCTCCCACCTTCTTAAAATCCTACATGACACATTATTTTCAACTAAAAATAATACATACTTAAATATGTGCAGTATGTATATATATATAGAGAGAGAGAGTGTGTGTATATACACAAGTGAAAGACACTTATACTGCTGTGATAACCTGGAAACCTCCATTTCTCCACAGGAAGAGCTCTTTAACAGAATCACCTTTTTTAGGTATTAAAAGGTGTTATTAGATACTTCAGGACAGAAAGACTAGGAAAATTGTTGCTAGTCTTATGAAGAAATGGGAGCATGCAGCATCAAAATTACAAATTCCCCGAGACATTTTAGTGCAGTGTTAGAATTGAAATGTTTCCTTTCTCAGGCAAAATACCACCATTTGCAATGAAAAAGAAAAAAAAAAAACCAAAAAAACCCCAAAAAACCAAAAACGTTTTCTCTAGAAAGCAGACATCGTTTTGTTTAATGAGAGGTTTAATGTTTTTTGTGCTGTATGAAATGTGCCAGAGGGAGAAAGTCCCAGTCGTTGTCTAAACAAATCCAAATGCAGAGCTGAATACCATCACAGCAGCACAGTCTTGGCAAATACTGAAGAAGGTACCTTTCCTTAGGGGTAGATTAATGCATAGGTATGACTGTGACTTGAGCACATAGAACTACTTTTAACATAGATTTGATGAGGCTTGCCTTTGTCTCTCTAACAGATGAGCTAATGCCATCACCTAGCAATTATCAAGTAGTGTGATGTTATGTAATGAAAGTATAAATAGCACTAGAACTAAAACTAGTAAATCTAACAGACTAGCGAGCAGCCAGGAGCAGGAATACTATTTGGAACATTTTGATTAGCATCTGAACGCTGTCATTTAAAAAGACATTTAGAGTTGATGTTACAGTAAAGCTGCAGACCAGGAGAGTTGCAGTCTTTGATTTGGAGTGACATTTGTGCTGTGACCCTGGATAAATCCCTTGGCCTCTGTATACGTCTTTAAAGGAAGATAGAGAATTTGAAAAAGGCAAAGGGTGCATACATAAAATTTCTTAAGCAAGCTGGTTATCATATGTTTGAATTAAGGCTACCTGTGAACTTCATTTCCCAACAACTGCCCAACAAATAGCCTGTGACCTACAATTTGAACTATCAGATTATTTCACCACCAATGTAAAGTATTTTAGGGTTGTTTTTGTGGTTATTTGACAGTATTCAAAGAGATAACATGTGAAGAAATGTAAGAGGTCACGTTTACCTAGAGATGAGAGGCTGTGTGGAATGAAAGATTCTCTGCAACCCTCTGGATGCGTGGGAGGGATCAAAAGCTTTCATCTCTTTCAGCATCTGGCACGTTTCTCCAAGTGTACCAGTTACTTTAGGACAGTTTTTCCAGTTCCTGGCGGAATAAGGGAGGGAGGATACACACTGAATCAAGCAATGTGAGTTGTTTTTGAAGAGCACCGTCTTTTAGAGATGCCAGTGGAAAATAGTACCTAAAGTTACCTTCAGAGAGTCAATAGTTTAAAAAAAGCCCGACAACAGAAATGCTCTGTCTTTTAAGAAGGCAGTAGATGGTTGAAGCTGGATTGGCAAGATGCATCAGTCTGCAGAAGTTCAGGATGGTTTGTGAACCTCTGCTGTAGCTTTTCTAGCACCTAAAGTCACATGGCAAGGGTCTTGCTGCTCTTGCAGAATGTGAAAAGGCTTCAGAACTCCTTTGGAAGTAAGTTGTTACATTACATAAATATTAGAGAGGCTCTACCACTGTAATGGTAAGTAGGAGTGTAGACAGGAGAGTGCACACCACTTTGCTGAGCAACTTTGTAAAATGGTCTAAGTGGTTTTATTACAAGTATTCCTTAGCTGTCAAGGCTTGAAACAAATCAACAAACAGAAAGAAAATTTATAGCTATCAGGTCACTGCCAGAGTGGTTGGTTTGTTTATTGTTTATTTTCAGTTTTAATCATCTGCTCCCAATAAATTCCACTGCCCTTGTGGTAGCTTCTCATGTTAACATTGATATATTATGAGTATTTTTAAACAGACAATAAAAATATTGTACTTGCTAATTAAAGCAATTCATGTATTCAACCAAGCATTGCCAAAAAGAGTTGCGGTTTCCTAATTGTTAGGTGCCTTGAGCAATATACCTGTTATAAATTCTTGATTGAACTTTACATTATAGCCAGTGTGATTTGAAATATTCATAGCTGGTTTGGTTTGTTTGTTATTTCACTCCAGCTCTTCCTTGAGAAGTGTGTCAACTGGATCTTCAAGACCTTCCAAAGTGTGTTTGGTGTGCGGAGATGAGGCATCTGGATGTCATTATGGGGTGGTTACATGTGGCAGCTGTAAAGTTTTCTTCAAGAGAGCAGTAGAAGGTAAGAAAACAATAGACAACGAACATCAACAAAAAAGAAAAGAAAAAATGCGTACAAGTTTGTTTGGGTTCTTCAAATAGAAATATATATACATAGACATACAGGCATATATATGTTTTCCTGTGAATTTTCTGTCACTGATAAAATTCTGTGGTGTTAATCTAGACGAAATGAACTCCAATTACATGTGGTATAATCTGTGTAGAATTATCCCAGGTGTTTCGCAATGTGCGCTGTCTAAAGGATGCGTTGTTTTTCTTCATACAGCTGCTGAATCAGACTGCTTCTTCACCCCTCCAAGGGGATTTTTATAATTTTCAGTGGAAACAGATAACAATTGATGTAAACATACTCTTGCTTCTCCTGTGCTGGGGGATGAATACAGTTGTCTTATCATGCTTTGGCAGCCTTATATGACAGTGCAATCCACTCGGTTCGGTTATCTCCCTGTGGGTACCTCTAGGGCTTTCGACTCAGTAGTGCATCTACTTCGTGTTTCAGCAGAAGTGGCTTTACAGTACTCTGGGAGATTAGCAATGAAGCAGGAGTCAATCATAGCACTTTTCATAGAGATTGTTTCCTTCATTAAGGACTAGGAAGTTCATGAGGACTATATTTTGATAGCTTTATCATCACAGGAGTGTTTTTCTGACATCTCCCTATTTTATGTCAATTATAGTATAGCTGATCTTTCCTGGGCATCTTGATACAAAGAAGTTAGGATCACTTGTAGTACTACAAGGCCTGTAGTAGCTGTTGCTGCTCTGTGACTTGGGTTATTTGGCTAAAAGAAAATGTTTGGCCTTTACAGATTTCATAAACAACTTCTTCAAGTGATAAAAATTAAGTTTTTAATACCTAATGTAGAATAAGAGGATATGATATGCAAAGGACGTAAATCTGTCTTAAGTTTTTTTAATTCTTTTCTGATGAGTAGATGTTCTTATAGCCGCTGATAAAGCAGGCTATATCTACTTTCCTGATTTATTTTCTTGAAGAAAAATCTAGAAGGAAGAAAATAGGCTCTTAATATGGTGTCCAGCTCATGCGGTAAGACGAGTGAGGCAGTGTGTGATGTGATTAATTTCTTCTGTGATCATTAAATCTGTTGCTGCTGGCAATAAGAATTTAGCGCTGTGTTAAATAGATCCGGAGGGCTTTTGCGTCATTGAAGTCAAGACCTCATGTAATATCTCTCTATCAATCTATTTATCTGTCTATCATCAAAAATGTCAATCTAATCGAAATAAATTTCCCAAAGTTATAAGGACACGGAAAAGATTTCCCCCTTTGAAAGTACTTTTTCTTACTGTTGTGCAACAGCTGACCATGGTGCCTTCCTTGCCTAATTCTTCTTGAGTGTTTAGTTGGTTAATGTAGCACACGTACTGGAAAATCTTATTTACTTTCACTACGTGATTTCTTCTATGTGTTTCCATACCACATCATGTATGAGTCTTCAGACATGCATGTCTAAGCTGAACTCCAAATCGTGAGGGTATTTTTTTGTTGTGGTCATAAGATTTTGCATACATCTGTACATACTGTGTGAAGTGAGAGCACCTTTTGTTATCTCCTTCCTCTTTTCCTGCCCTCCAGGAAAGCTTTCCTCCTAGTCTTTGAACACTGATTTAAAGGTAGTGTATCTACATTTACCATGCTCCTCTCTTTTGATGTCCTTTCTGACATAATCTTTAGGATATCCCTAACCAACACTACAGGAATTTATGAAAAATTATCAAAGACTCCCTTAAAAAGCTAACAAAATAGGAAGAGTATGTTTCCAGGCCCCAGAGGTCAAAATTGTTATGAAAAGATTACTTTGTAATCAGGCATAGAAATAAATTTTTAAAATGTAGTTAGAAGTTATCAGTAATTACTGAAATTTTATGAGTTAACCTCCCCCCCCCCAAAAAATATTAAAGAAACCAACACAGTAATATCTAAAAATTGAAGATAGAAGCTTTAAATTAGCTTTTATTTTTTAGAATTCTTACGTTGACGTACACGTTCTACCACTGGTATATGAACACTGTCTAGACATCTGCTTGATATGCATGTGATTGCGAGCTCTTGATGCTACTGGTAGCACTGTTGTTACGCAAACACTGAAAACTTGGGTTGCACTTTTCTGTTTCTACTTATATTTGTGCATGTATATAGATTTATGCATAAAAGTACTTTGTAGAATATTAGCCACAAAAGGACAGAGCAAAAACATAAAATGCCTTTTGGCTCCAAACATCCAGAAACTGTCAATGTGAACAATAAAAATTTGTGTAGGTGGATTTGTAACAACAAAATCTTTTGTGGTTTTTTTTGTTTGTTTTTTGTAGCCTGATATTTTTTTCAGTCATGTACATGGCCAGTAAAACACCTCTTCCTGAGGTTTCCTATTTTAAGTTAAGTATTTGTAGTAATTACAATGTATTATATGTTCATGAGCATGAACTGAAACTGGTAGTTCCGTGCATGGTATAAACAAAAAATAAATGAAAGTGGAAGAACTACCTTAATTGTAGATCCTGGGCATATCTATCTCAGCTCTGAGCTCAAGCTGTGTCCTTTGCTTAAGGGCTCCTATTGTTTTCTTTATTACAAAGAAAACAGTAGAACTCCCTCGGTGAACATAGAAACAAGTTTCTGGGGTATTTGTAAATCATAGTTTGGATTGGAAGGGACCTTAAATATCACCTAGTTCCAGCCCCCTGCCATGGGCAGGGACACGTCCCACTAGATCAGGCTGCCCAAGGCCCCTTCCAACCTGGCCTTTGAACACCTCCAGGGTGCCCAGCTTCCCTGGGCAACCTGTGCCAGTGCCTCACCACTCTCATGGTGAAAAAATTCTTCCTTATGTCTGGTCTAAATCTGCCCCTCTCCAGTTCATACCCATTACCCCAAGTCCTATCACCACAAGCCTTTGTAAGCAGTCCCTCCTCAGCCTTCTTGTAGCCCCTTCAGGTGCTGGAAGTTTGCCATAAGGTCTCCTTGGGGCCTTCTCTTCTCCTGACTGAAGAACCCCAACTCTCTCAGCCTGTCTGATTTATTTGAGTAAAAATGAATTGTCCCCTCTCTAAAAGATGGTAGTAAAAGAATAGAAGAGATTCCTTAAGTTTCATTAACCATTACTGTGAGATCATGTATCGACTCTTTAAAAATTTATGAATATTTTTCCAGTTATCTTTTACACACTTTATATACTTGCTTGTGTGTGCACACACACACGTATTTCTTACTTGATCTGCTAAACATTCTTCAGTAGAAAGGGCACAAAATTATATCCTTTCAGAAATCACCTCCTCTTCCAATTGTTATTAAATACAGTAGCTATAGCTGGTGCCATTTTCACAGAACAACAGAGTGGCTGAGGTTGGAAGGAAATTACCGCTGAGGTCGTCTGGTCCAATCACCAGCCTACTCGTGCAGGGCCACTTAGAGCCAGTTGCCCAGGACCACGTGCAGGTGACTTTTGAGTATCTCGAAGGATCAAGGTAACCTGTCTAGGCAACTTCTGCCAGTGATTGGTCATCCTCACTGTAAAAAGTGTTTCCTGATGTTCTGACAGACCCTCCCATGTTTCAGTTTTGTGCCCTCTTTGAATGGAGCAACTCTTCTCCTTTAAGAAGAGACTTTTGTCCTTAGTTTCTACTGCTTAAATGAGAGTTTCATTTAGTTTAATTTTAAAAGTTACATACTGATAGTCCTTCAAAACAAAAAAATAATGGATAGGATGGAAATTGTGAGAGAGAGCAACTGATATTTAAGTGGAAGAACAAGAATAAGTGATTCACTTGAAGGCATCCTTACTCATCGCAGGGGGATTGTACTAGATGACCTACAAAGGCCCTTGCAACCCAAACCATTCTGTGATTCTATGAAATGAAAAAACAAATAGTGCAAAAAAGCATGGAAACAGCAAGAAGGGGGATTTAGAAAGAGGGACTGCTGCGCACCACCCAGATCTTTGGGTCTCAACTAGAATTGCTAATTTTGTCAGCCTGCCTAGAACAGCTTTTACATACCAATTTCTTTGTACTCCTCTGAAATATTATAGAACAGAGGCATTATAACAGAAAAGAACAACTGCATTTAAATTTAAAAACAAGAAAGTACACAATAACAAAGACTATAGCTTGCATTTCCAATTATAAATCTGGTAATTCTATTCCTAGTGAAACTTGTTTTGGAGACTTGTAGGAACTGTCTAATGAATTTATGGAAAGGAGAGCTGTAGACCAAAAAAAGTATTAATGTGGGTTTATTGGTGAAATCTCAAAAGTAATTTCAGGTGGAATTCATTGCAAGGATGTAAATTACCGAAGCGTAAAATTTTGGTATCAAGTAAGCATGAACTTCTTGCTGGCTGACTCGATGAACAAGAGTCTGATAGGGAGAAATGTGATTGTGTAATTAATACAAATTTGATCTGCCGTGCAAACATTAAAATCCTTTAACTATAAAATTCTTGATAAATGATGTCACTGCAAAAGTTAAAACATTTATATTTATTTGTAATAAATTTTTACCTAGGATAACTATATTGTATGATATTGTAAATTACAGATAAGCCCTGTCACAAAGGTATTTAAACTTTAATTTATGGTCATTAATAGAGTCATATGCTGATAATAGACTATACCATGAGGGAACCTAAAGCATCTAGCCAGTCTTGTCTTGTCTTCTGCACTGAGCCAGCTTTCTCTAAGGGGCATAACAGGCTTGAAGTCAGAAATCACAGCTGTTCTTGCGTATGCTTTGCATTTTTAGTCTTCATTTGTCCAAGTTCCAGATAAGTATGAGGTAATTTGTCCTAAATCAAAATTTATATTGCTTCTTAAGTTGCTGAAGTTAATCTTTCATTCTTCCTTTGGCTTGAAGGTAAGAAAAAAGGAAGGCATTTTTTATCTCCAAACGGTGCTAAAGACTACAGCAAAAATTACCATCAGCTTCCAGTTATTTTGCATATTAGTTGGGAAATTTTTGGTTAATTGAAATGGAAGAGTGAACAACTTACACTAATTATGGGGAAGCTTGTCCTTTTTTTAAATACAAAGCTGCGATGTTCAATACATTCCAAATTTTGCTGCTTTTTCTCCTCCATGAGGTTCACTTTAAAACTAATTGTGCTGTTTTAAGTCAAAACCAGAGATTTCTCTCCATCTCTGTAGTAGAAACACAGTCACAGTAGCAAAATTTTCTACAGCTGCATTTCTTTTTTACTTTAGCATTTGCTATTTGACTATTCAAAGTAGGGGGAAATTTGGCTGAAGGAAATTTTTCAGTCTAATCTGATGCCATCTTATTTAAATGGCCTTCTGGATATAGTGAATGTGCTGTGCACTTCAGCAGGCAGTCTAGTAGCTGCATGTATAAATAGCAGGTTATCCAAGACTTCACTTCAATAGTGGAAGGGATAAAATTTCTTGTATGTAGCCATTTGCAGGGAGTTGGCACAGGTGTGGGAACTGAGATTGCCTCAAACATAGGGTTACGGAAAAGAAGTGCCATTCTTCATCTCCTTAGTGCCAGACTGCTCTGAAAACACAGAAACAAAACAACTCAGGATGCAGGGTTAAGGATCCAACCCTCCAGTCACCTGGGGTAACTCTCTGTCTTGCCAGGCACCGAGGCTGTTCTTGTTGCCATAACCAAAGGGATCCAGCAGTCTTATAGAGACTCATCTTCAATCAAGGATTGCGAGCTGTTGCCAGCCTGAAAATCCAGTGGTAGATAAATTCAGTTCTTTGGCAAGCAAAGGCACTGTGCAACTGTTTAGCAGTGGGCCAGATGCATAAATATCCCAGGGATACTCTCTACTTTCAGAAGGCCACACGAGAGGGAAAGTTCTATGATGTGTTATGCATAATATTTTTTTCAGAAACAGGTAGTCTTCCTATGGTTTTCCGGTGGAGTGTAAGTGGAAACTTCCCAAGGCTCTACACTCCTCAGCAGAAAATGAATTGAAACTAGAGCAGGTGTGCATGCCTCCTTTTTTTTTTTTTTTAATTCAAATTAGGGTGGAAATTTAAATGCTGGAATGCATAGCTCTTGAATAATTCACTTAATTAGCATAACTTAAATTTTTATAAAATACTACTGGTGAACAGGATAGCTTACCTTATTGATCATTTAAAGGTGGAATATTGTTTTATGCTCCAGAAGCTGAAATTGATGCATTATAAAAAGACATTTTCCATACCATTCTGCAGTGTGTGCACCCGTGAATTTTGTTGGCCTGTATTACTAGAACTAATTATATATGCAGTTCTTCACTCTCCACTCTTCTTCATTCACTGTAATGGAGTCAGTCTTTTCCCATCATAGGCTGCAATTTTCCTTTTATCCACTTTCATAAGGTCAGTGGCCTCTCTAAATTCGACATCACTCAGTATAGATGTCCATATGTTTTCATAGAAATTTCTGTGTGGGATTTGAAGTTGACTCTGTTCTTGACCTGTTGCAAGAATCTGTTTTACAACTTATTGAACAGAGATATTAGGTGAAGAGCAAACAGATGGGTGATCTGCTGAGGGCAAGTGAGCTGGTCAAATTCATGTAGCAGCTGCTACTCTTACTTGATACGCTATGGTTAATATGTGTAAAATAAAATTTAAATAATTAAGTCATCATGGCTTTGAAGCTGCCATCAGCCTTCCATGCTTTCATAGATATAAAAAAGAGTTTTACTGGTTTTCACTCTGGCAGGCAGCATTTATTGCTCAGTGAAATGAAGTCTTCATTCCTACTTCTGGTTGGCTTTAGGTACTGACATCTCAGAGTTCAGGAGGCTGGTAGGGGGAAGGAGCTAGGAAGGTTTGCACGGGGACTCCGAAAAAAAAAAAAAAGTGAATAAAACCAAGCAGCAAGAAATGTGACACAAAAAGAACAAAGATTAATAAAGGATGGAGCATGCTTTACAGTTTAATATTTTAAAGCTGAGGAGAGGTGGAATGGGAGGAAAAGCTTTCCTTGTGGCTCTTGGAATATATGGCCTGCATGAGAAACTCTGACTAATGCTCAAGAATAACTGTTGGATGCATGCTGAATGTGGAGTGCAGTGCTAGTAGAGCAAGCGAATCATAGACTATCCTGAGTTGAAAGGAACTCACAAGGATCATAAAGTCCAACTTCTGTCCCTGCATAGGACAACCTCAACATTCATAGCATGTGTCTGAGGGCATTGTCCAAATGCTTCTGGAATGTTGTCAGGCTTGGCATCATGACTGCTTCCCTGGGGAGCTGTTCCAGTGCTCCACCACCCTGTGGGTGAAGAACGTTCTCCCAGTATCCAACCTAAACTCTCCCCTAGCACATTTTCCTGCCATTACCTTGGGTCATGTCATTGGTTGCCAAAGAAGAGAGATCACTGCCTACTTCTCTTCCTTCCCTTGTGAGGAAGCAGTAAACTGCAGTGAGGTCTCCCCTAGGCTGAACACAGCAAGTGACATTTTCCACTCCTCATATGGCTTCCCCTCTAAACCATTTGCCAATTTTGTGGCTCTCCTTATTGGAGGTAGCATTTCAGGAAAAAGTGGGGGGGTGGAGGGAGGGAGGGATTGGGAACCAGCTAGGTGGGGCAGTATCTTGGTTTTAAAACAAGCAACGTGTGGGTGAATTTAGCAGCTGCAGCACCACAAAGAACCACAAGTTGGTTAACGGCTGGGAAAACTATTTGAAGAAGTATTTCATATCAAGGAAGCTAAAAATCCACATTTATTTCTTTACAAAAGCATTAATAATTTCTTCTCTCCTCCAAGATTTCCCAACTTTTGCAATTTTTTTATGGTTACTGTTATTTACCGTCTAAGCAGGTTTTGCTGTAAAGAAGGAGAGACAAGCGCAAAGATGAGAATTTAAATGTGGACTGCTGTCTAGCCTTGAAAAACACTTGCGTGTTGCTAGGAAGTCTGCATGCAACTATTCTTCTCCAGCACTCTTTTATTTGTCTTGTGTTCTTTGTCTTATGAATAATAATTTCTAGACTGCTTCATCTATAAAATAATATATTCAGTAGATGGTAGGTAGCCTACACAAAAACTATATGTAGTAAACAGAATATATATGCAGTGGTGAGGTTGGTTTATCTTAGGCAATGGCCTTCGATTGCCACAAACTCAAGCATCACGCAGGCTTTCACATGCTTATCTTCTACATCTTTTTATAAGACAGGAAAGATTCTGACATTCTTACGATGTGACAGGAAACCACGTTGAAGGGTTTTTTTTGTTTGGGTTTTTTTTTTCTATTTTAACACATTACAGACTAATACCGTGGTAGATCAGAGTCTTCATAGATGTGGGATGGCCCTGTGGATGCATGCTGATTCAAAGTAGCCACAGATATTTTGGTTAAAAAGAGTTCACACATCATCACTAATAGTTTAGTGTTTTTCTGGATATTTCAACTGCCTCTCTTAAAAAAAAAAAAAAAGTGGCTTTTCCCATATGCCCCATAAAGAAGAAAAACACCTCTGGGAAATTCACCTTTTAGGTGATAGTTCCAAGATGGCTGAGCCACTTGTATGTCATAGTTGCACAAAATCCGTATGTTCAAATCCACCACGTAATGCAAGCAAACAGAGTAGCGTTCACACCATTCTGGTACAAATGATGTTGGGAACACTTATATGGAATATTTTGTGTCCTTCTGGACACCAACATGTTAAAGACAGTTTGATTCTGAGTCATGTAAACACACTGGGAGAGCTCCTGAAATTATTTGGGGAATAAAAATTTATCTAATATCAGATGACTAAATGCTTTCAGCTTTTTTTAGCTAACCCAAAAGAGTCTTAAGTTGCGACATGATTGCTGTCTATAAATATTTCATAGTTGAGGAATAGACAACTGAGAGGGAGGAGAATTTATTTTGAACTGTACTGAAATAAGAGCAAATGAGTAAAAATTGCACTAGTCGGTTTGATATTTTGAGAAGACTGCAAGCCACCAAAAGGAGGGACTTTTACAGATGCTTTCCTAAAAGGACTCAGAAGGATTTAAGTACCTACTTTGAAATGAAGTGTTCGAGAAGTAACTGATGTATAATATGATTTGGTTATCTGTGATAGTAGAGGATCAGCGAAAGATGTTTCTGTTAGTTAATATTGTGCCCTGATAAAGTTGAAGAGTTCATCTCACTCAAGAAATGAAGGACTTGGTAGTACTAAAATAAAGGATGAACCAATTAATACATTTTTAGGATATTCTGCTTGTAGTGATGGTAGATGCCCAAATGTTCACAGGGATACAGGACTCCAGTTTTTAAAAATTTGTGTTGTTTAGATCTTCCATAAGGCAGAATTGCTTTGTATTTGTGCTAACAGATGAATGTCTGTCTCCTACGATGACTTTTCTCATTTTGAGTTCAGAAAAAAGCTCAGGAGAGTGTAGTCCTTTAAAATAGCTCAATCCTATCCAGCTAAGCCTCTGCAGGTACCCCCAGATTCCATCAGATGACCTCATGCTTGATTACATTTGCTGGTAATCCCCTCAAGTGAGAGCCTGGCTGCTGCAAAGTCCACCATCATTGAAGTATAATTGGTCCGACTTCTTGAACACTGTGCTGCTGGAGTTATTTTGTAATGCCTAGTACAATACAACTGTAAATGGATAACTAAAGCATAAGCAAACATTCAAATAGGAGTTTGCAATTGGGCATAAATATACGTACAACATATTCTATAGCAAACAGCATAAAGCATACCAAATATCATAAAACATCCTTAGCTAGATGCTTTAGTTCCTTACAGCTATGGTACTGCTTCTTAAGAGATACCACTTTATAAAATGCTGTTATCTGCCTGCCTTCGCAGACTATCAGAGCAGTGTTATAATTTTCACTTTTAGTAGCAAATAGCACTTCTCTTCTACAACCCTTAAGGTTCAGAAAATTTTTAGAGCCCAAAAGGCTCTTCCAGTCTCAGGTTAAGTAGTTAAGAGCCAAAAGGGGATAATCCTGCAAGGTGCCTTCAACAAAATAATGTCAGAGATAAGGAATTCTGCAGTGCTGTGGCTGAAATGAAATACTAAATAGATAAAACCTCAGAATAAATATATAAATACAGAAAACCAGAAACAAAACAACTTTTTGTACCTCCTAATCCCATTTTAAATGAGAGAGTGGGAAAACAGTCTCCAGACGAAAAAAAATAGATAAAATGTGCATACAGATCTGTCTGTTATAGACAGAGGGAACAAGGCATCTGCTAGCATCTCAGATATAAATAGAGTGGGAAAAGGTAATGGCAAATCTCCCATTGCCTTAAAAGGAGCCAGGATTTCAGCCTTTTTTTGTAGCACAGTTTTAGATTGTTGAAGGTTGGGAGTGCCTCTGTTAGGTTTGAAATCTAGACTTAGGCTGAAGCAGTTTTGTCAGTTTTTTAGAAACAATTATGGCCCATGGTCAGCTTTGAAGCCCAAGTTCTTTATTGTTTATGGAGAGGAAATTCTGTAAGACAGAATTATTTTAACAATTATAAGTTTTAATCTATAAAATTGTTTGGTGATATCTGTCATGGCTGAGGTGTTAAATCCAGGTGCCCCAAGAAAGGAACATGAGTCAATTGGTCTCATTTATTTCAAGAGTGATGGTTACATGGGGCTTTTGTATTCATCTTGTCCATGCTAAGAGCAAGCAGGTACAAGCAAGGTTCCGTTCATCTCCTCAGTGTCAGGGGAATAACTGCCAGGAGCTGCTGCCACTGTAATGGGCAGCTCTGTACTTGCTGCAGAACTTGCTGCAAGTAAAACTTGAAGTCCTGCTTCTGTTCAGGCAGTTTGGCAGACCCTGTCTTCTCTTGTAGAGTTTGGAGTAGCAGGACCATCTGAGGGTGTTATGAACACTCCCATCCCTTTCTGCTCCTCTTTGTGGGTTCGTACATTAGGTGCAATGGTGGATTTCAGAAGTTTTGCGCTGTTTGGCTATTTTTCAGTTTGCTTTTTTAAAAACATGTTGGGGGGAGCAAAATTAAGTTTGCAGAATCACAGCTAAAAGTGAAAATAATGGATGCTAGTGGCCTGCATGGTCTTTGTGCATCTGCACCACATTTAATGATTTCTAATTCAGCTTTAATTACACAATCACATACAACTTTTTCCATCAGACCTCTGCCTTGTTCATTGAACAGATTGGATAACATTCAATTAGAGAGCAGCTATTCAATATCTTGTATTCTTCCCATTGCTCAAAGTATAGCCCTGTGCCTTCACTGCTGATTACTATTCATCCCTTGCTCAGAAAATGTAATTACTCATTTCTTACAGAGCTTTTCTGTGGTGCTCATCACTACAATATCAAAGTGCTTCACAAACATTATTTAATTTATCCATACAATACGAGATGAGTGGTTATTACTCCTGTGTTACAGTCGAGGAGTTAAGTTACAGATTAAGCCCACGGATTTGGGGTTCATGATTTATGACATCTAGCATCTCAGGGGGCAGAAGTACTTGGCGTTTTATAGCACTTAATATGTCCAAAGTGCAATTCCCATTGATTTTACTTGAAGCTGTGATTGCTTAAACCACTGCAAATCAGACTCGGGATCTCAAGTTGGATATTCAAGAAACAAGGAGGGTAATTAGCGGGTTTTTTCTTGCTTATCATTATAAAGTAAGTTCATGCCAAAGGAGATGTAGTCCAGTTCTCCGGGGCACCATTCAGCTGCTTCAGGCATTGACTTTTTCTCCTCTCTCTTACTCTCTTCTTTATAGCTTAATAATCCTTTTTGTATTTTGTATTCCATAGCAAGTGAATGTGAACTCTCAAGACAAGACTCCCTTTGACTTCGTGGTCCTGATTAATCCTAAATCACCATCCATATTGTCCCTGGGATAAGCTAGCAATCTGGCAAGGTGGGACCAAGGCTGTAGATGTAAGACATAATGTGGTTAGAGACTTCTCTTAATCTGCTGTGGGGATAAGGATTCAGGGTTTGAGGTGTTGAGAAGTCTGAGACTTCTTCCCTGATCAGCAACAGCAACTGGGGCAAGGTTCTTAGACAGCGGCTGAGTGCAGGAAACATTGATGATGGTTCTGCTTCCTGGGAAGGCTACTTGCCTCAAGGTCTAAGGACCTGTACCTAAACCATTTGACTGAAGTGAATTTGGAAAGACTGTAATTGAGCTTCTCTAGTACATACTGATACTTCCATTAGAGGGAGTTTATATTAGGGTTTCTCAAATTCATCCTTCCTTATATTTGTTCTTACAGTACATCCTAGCATGCCTGATATCTCAGTTTGAACTTTTACCCTGTATGAGTTTTCTACACAGGTTACTAAACCACATTATTATGGTGTGGTTAACTTGTTGTCTTTTCTGAATGTGCTGCAGACCTTTCACAGTATAATTTTTCTCATTAGAAGCTCTACTTCTCTTCCTGTTTTATTTCAAGCTTCCCTGTGTGACACTTCATGTAACACTTCATGTAACATTTGTTATAGCATTTCTTTGATACAGAAGATATATCTTAATCACTTTATGCCTTTAGGACTATCAAAGGCTGTTCTAATGTGCATAGGTTTATGAAAAGAGTACCATTTTGTGTGGATTAGTTTTGTCCAGATGAGAGAGTGTTATAATGTAATCACAGAATTGCTGAAGTTGAAAGGGACCTCTGGAGATAATTTAGTCTAACCTTACTGCTCAGAACCGGTTGCTCAACTCTGTGTCCAGTTGGGTTTTGAGTTATCTCAGAGGGATACTCTAGCGGGTGGAGACTCCACAGCTCGTCCGGGAAATCTCTTCGATCATCTTCACCATAAAAATATATTCTCCCTCTTTTTGAAGGCAGAACTGACATCTGCATCATTCCAATCCTTGGCAGGCTCACTCAATTGCCGAGGGTGGTTTCTCAGTGAACCAGCTCCCTCAGCACTCATGGGTGCAGCTCATTATGTCCCATTTGTTATACGCTCCCCAGGCTGATTCTTCTCCTCCTAGGGTGAGTCTTCCTCACTCAGACTTTTCTTCCACTGTTGCTTTTCAAAGCAAAAGGAACCGCCTCGTGTTTAGTTGATTCTCACCTAGAAAATGCCCCTGACATTTTTTGCTCTATCAAATTGCTTCACTTGAAATTCATGGGCTTTGCAATCCATTAGTTGCAAAGTAAATAACTTGGACCAAAGGAAATGAGTGCAGGAGAGAAACAGCCAAGAGTTACTCTCTCATAGCCTGGTTAACTGCTAGAGTTGCTCAAGCTTCTGCCTGGACCAAAGATCTCCCACTGACTGACACTGCTGGTTTATACAAGGTTGCAAATGGGAAAGGCAGACTTAAAAGCCCTGTCAAGTCTGAGCGATATTCTACCTCTCAGGACTGAGTCCCATGCTTCTGAACACATTTTTTTTTTTTTTCTGATTTATTAAATAATTTTTTAAAAGGTCCATCTGCAGATTTTCTTCAATGGTACACCAGATGACCAGTAATAGGGGCAAAAAGCCGTAATGGAATCGCTGTTTCAGGCAGTAGATTTTTATGTTTATTGAAACTGTTCAGTGGCTCTTGCCTGGAAAAGAATATATGAAGAAATTCAAAAGGACTAAATAAAGGACTTAGAAAGTAAATGTAGAAAGGCTGTATTTTAGAAATTTATTCAAGTCACAGCATGAGAAAAATACCAGAATGGAAATATCCTCTGCAATGGACAGATAGATACTATCTTAAAAAACAATGTGATGTCCATTAATCAGAAAACCTGTATAATATTCGGTAGGAAGAAAACTGGGTTTCTTTGAATTTTTTGGTAGCCTTTGCAAGATGATAGCCATTTGTGTGTTACTGATCATTCTGATAAACTATATACTTTTGAATTCTTGTAATTTAATGTTTCACACCTTTTCCAGAAATGGTGTCATTGCTATTAGCATTAATGCAGTTGTGTCCAATTTTTGCATCAGGTTTCATTTGCCTTTAATTCTTCTTCATTCTTGCTGAAAACTTGTCTCCAGAATAGGGGAATTTTCTCCACTCATTTCCTATTCATGGCATATTCACATTCTTTTGGGCTATTACCAGGCAAAAGAACTAGTAGATAGCTTTCTTATTTGTACCCACCTGTTTTACTTCATCGGGAAGTTGGTTTATGTTGTATTCTTAATACAGAAAAGGATGAGACTTGATATTTCCTGCTTAACTGTTGCAAAGCCCACTCCTTCATTTCTTTACATGTAACAAATAACTAAGGCAACTTGTGTATTTGAAGTAGACATATGGCAAACAGTTCTTGCATCATCAGAACAGCGATGCTTATTGCAAAGCAGGGTGATGGATGATATTGAAAGAGGTAATGTTGCTTTATTAGGGAGTGACTCTGTGTGGGAACAGATCGGAACAATCAAGACTGAACTTTTTCTAACATGAACAATTTGAAATATGAAGGTTTACAAATTTTTTGCATGCTCTGCATGAGAACTCTGCTAGGCCTTTTCTTCATTAGGCTGGGATGTTCTTAATTTAAAGCTAACGCCTGTGAGGAAGAAGTGTAATAGCCCTGTACTTTCAAAACTTGGGCATTTATGCAAGTTTTCTGTAAACATTTTAGGATTCTAACTGTATGATTCCGTTTCTGGAAGGGCATTTTTTGTCTAGAGTAGTTAGCTATGGATGAGTATTATTATATGTATTTTCACAGACTTGTGGTCTAATTTTTTTTCTAAGAATAATTATATATTTGGAGCTAAGCATCCAATTATTTATTCATCCATTTTACCACGTGGACTTAGCAAATGGACTTGTGTTAGCCTATACACCATATCATGCATGCAAATTCCACTCTTAACAATACTGCTGGAAATTATGTAAGTGATAGGTGCTAATTTTCTCTGATACAACAAAATGATAATGATGGACTATTGGGAAAAAATAATAAGTACTTCTTAGATTGTGTGCACTGGCATACTAAACTATTCATAAAATTAGAAAAAGGGATTGGGAAGACACTAATCTATTTTAAAATGATGTCTTTTACTTGCAGTCTTTTTAGTCTTTTAATAACAGGAAGACAGCATTCATACAATGATAGCACCATATTCATGAACGAAACCGTCTCTTTGCAGGGAGGGTGGTTGTTAATGACTTCATATGAAGGTGAAGTTGAATTTGAGATATTCCGGTGTTTTATAGAGCCTTAGGAACTACAACTGATATTTCATATTCTCATACTTCTGCAGTGTCATCATGCAGGTACTGTGTGCTGAATGTAGGGCAGCAGTCTGTCAAGTATGGTAGATATGTGTGTATTTTAATGCAGCAGCGTTGCATGCAGCTTTCTAAAATAAATTAGGGTGATGGAAAATAACACTAGCACTTGGACGCAGTGGTCACACAGAGCTACATTTTTTTTCTTGTTCCACCTCTGTTTTGTGTGTGAGAAATAGAAAGGTAGCCTACCAATTATTCCATGTTAATTATTCATTTAAAAGTAGGAAGAGGAAATATGACAAGGATGAGATCTTTCACTGACTGTTTAATAATAGAATATCATTCGTGGAAAGCTTATGAAAATGTGAAGGACGTTAAAAGCACAAGCAAAACATATGTATTACTACGTGCTTAAAGAGTTTTGTAATAAGACAGAACAGGGTTGAACAGCAGAGGTTTTTTGAACAGTATTTGGGTAAATTTGCTTGCTTGAGCATCCCTTTTTTCCATAGAGTTGGAAAATGTTCCAGAAATAGAGAACTGAAGGACAGTATCATCTTTCTGACTTTCCTTTCAGTCCTTCCTATTGCCATTCTCACACTTACTATATTTTCTATTATGGTTCCACTAAGAAAGGGAGAAAGTCCTTGTCACTGTCACCATTCTTTCTGTCCTTGAAGCCTTCAATAACAAGTTCACAGTGCAAGAACAATAAGCCACCAAGAAAAAAAAGAAGTGGGAAGGGCTTTGAGTGCTTCTACAAGCAAAGGTGCCCACTTTGATTCAACAGGCAAAGACAGATCTAAAGTATTGCCATATAGTGCAGGTGGGGGCAGTCCAGAATCCATATGCACGTGGATTATGCAGTCCATAATCCAAAATCATTGTGCATTGAAGTAGTGGGGAAATCCTTAAAACTAAATTATTTCCATCCAGATGTGGGACAAAATTAAGATTTCAGCTGAAATCAGAAACAAAAAGTTTAGGAAGACAGAGGAGAAGATATCCCGCATCCAGAAAGGGGATCGGAGCAGGCCACGGTGAGAACACTTCTCCCATTGCAGACAAGAAAGTAATGTCTTTAAAGTGGAACTTGCCAAGACTACTGATAGAATCATAGAATAACCAAGTTGGAAGAGACCCACCGGATCGAGTCCAACCATTCCTATCAAACACTAACCTATGCCCCTTAGCACCTCGTCCACCCGTGCCTTAAACACCTCCAGGGAAGGTGAATCAACCACCTCCCTGGGCAGCCCATTTCAGTGCCCAGTGACCCTTTCTGTGAAATTTTTTTTCCTAAAGTCCATCCTGAACCTCCCCTGGCAGAGCTTGAGGCCATTCCCTCTTGTCCTGTCCCCTGTCACTTGGGAGAAGAGGCCAGCATCCTCCTCTATACAACCTCCTCTCAGGTAGTTATAGAGAGCAATGAGTCTTCTTTCAGTCGCCTCTTCTCCAGGCTAAACACCCCCAGCTCTCTCAGCTGCTCCTCATAAGGCCTGTTCTCCAGCCCCTTCACCAGCTTTGTTGCTCTTCTCTGGACTCGCTCTAGAGCCTCAACATCCTTCTTGTGGTGAGGGGCCCAGAACTGAACACAGCACTCGAGGAACGGTCTCACCAGTGCCGAGTACAGAGGGAGAATAACCTCCCTGGACCTGCTGGTTACGCCATTTCTGATCCAAGCCAGGATGCCATTGGCCTTCTTGGCCACCTGCTGGCTCATGTTCAGTCAGCTGTCAACCAACACCCCCAGGTCCTTCTCCTTCTGGCAGCTTTCTAGACAGGCTTCTCCTAGTCTGTAGCTGCACAGGGTTGTTGTGCCCCAAGTGCAGGACCCGGCATTTGGCCGTGTTAAACCTCACACCACTGGACTCTGCCCAGTGGTCCAGCCTGTTCAGATCCCTTTGCAGAGCCTCCTGACCCTCCAGCAGATCCACACTTCCACCCAGCTTAGTGTCATCTGCAAACTTGCTAAGGGTGCACTCGATGCCTTCATCCAGGTCATTGATAAAGACATTGAACAGGGCTGGACCCAGCACTGAGCCCTGGGGAACCCCACTTGTCACTGGCCTCCAGCTGGATTTAACACCATTTCCCACCACTCTCTGGGCCCGGCCATCCAGCCAGTTTTCCACCCAGGAGAGTGTGCGCCTGTCCAGGCCAGAGGCCGACAGTTTCCAAAGCAGAATGCTGTGAGAAACTGTGCCAAAGGCTTTACTGAAGTCCAGGAAGATACATCCACAGCCTTTCCCTCGTCCAGCAGCCGAGTCACTTTGTCATAGAACACGATCAGGTTAGTTTGGCAAGACCTGCCTTTTGTGAACCCGTGTTGACTGGGCCTGATCACCCGGTTCTCTTGCATGTGTTTCATGATCGCACTCAGGATCACCTGTTCCATGACTTTCCCTGGCACTGAGGTCAGACTGACAGGCCTGTAGTTCCCTGGATTCTCCCTTCTTGTAGATGGGCACAACATCAGCCAGCCTCCAGTCCAGTGGAACTTCCCCAGTCTTCCAGGACTGTTGGAAGATGAAATTTAAAGTGAGAGAAGGTTACTTATTCAGAAAAGGCTCCTGTTGCTCAGGCCCCTGCTGTCTTTATTACAAAATGAGCTGCACTTGCTCATGTGCATGTTTAGCTTGTGTTTTTCTCCTGTACTTTTACCATTTGCTCTACGTGCTTCCCCAGCTCTCTGGGTCTGACAGGAGAAGGATTTACAAGCAGCAAACCTATTTCAGGATGCGAGGAGTGTGTGTGATAATCCAGGTGGTGCCACAATTTAGCCTAAGGGACATGGGCAGCCACGTGGCTGTGTCTGTAAATATAAATAATATAAAAATATATAAAAAGTGTAAAAATATAAAATATAAACCTGTCTGCAGAGGTGGGCAGTCAAGGTTATAGGGAACAGGGGTCTAAACAGGGTCATCTGCAGCAGTGCAGGGGTTCTGTTTATCCACTGTTTGGTCCATTATGTCATATGCATCCATATTTATGAATCAGCTTGTCAGGGTTTTTTTTTTTCCTTTCCATGGTATGTAAACACACTGTACCTTTTGTGTGCTCGGAACCCTTGACCCTCAGCAGAACCATGGCTTCTCAGTGCTTGATTAGCTGGGTTAATTTCATTTTGCACAACTATAACTAATGGCCATTTAAAACTGCCAGAAGGCCACTGTTGGTTTCTTCTTGTGCCTGACCATATTTGTGAGCAGCACATTAATCAGCACTCTCTGTCACGCTTTATTGCTTAATGATGAGGGTTAACTGACCACTTCCTAGTAATAATGAAAAACAGAGGTCAGCAATCACTGACTGAGCAAAGAGAGGATCTCTTCTGACTTGTACTTTTACTCCTTCAACCTCAGGCGGCAACAAATGTGTCCAGTCCACCACTTAAACATGAACACTTATCTTAAAGTTCATCTTAATTATAGATCAGTCCATGTCACGTGTTTATCCAATCGAAACAATCAAAACCACTGAGCCAGTTACCTAATTAAAGTCGATGCAATCGCATGTGCTGGTAAACTGTTAGATTTAACAAAGTCTGGTTTAGGAGCTGAGATACAACATGTGAATGCAGCACGGGAGCTCCCCAGCCATGATATTTTTACGATGCTTCAGTAATCTGTGTCCCTTCTGAACATCATAGTTTAATTACTGCGTGTGGATACACAAACAGCTATAGTTTGCACATTTTGATAATATTGGTTCACAAATTCTTGTTGGAGGATGCTTTTTTTTTCCAAGCTTGTATTTTTACTACTCGTTCTGGTTTGTGCAAGCTTTGCATACGTGGGATACAGTGCTAGCTCCTGTGATGGATGGTCTTGCTGGCCAGTGGCACCCATGCCGAGGTAGGCAGCAGATACCCCCCTACCATTTCCTCTTCCTGCAAAGGTTTAGAAAAGCAGAGAACATAAATTAAAAGACAATATTGCCATCATTTTCTAAGGTAAATATTTATTTGAACTCCTGAAGCTGAGCTGCAGGTTATGAGGGAGATTTTGCAGTCTCCTGCACCAACACATAGTTTTAGGTGCTGTGGAGCTGCTGTAATGCCTTGTGCTTTTCCCAGGAGCATGTGGGCTGAAGGACAGGAGGTGAAATGGGATGCCTGTAGGAAATCCATAGCACAGTGCAGCACTTATCTGCTAAAGCAGCACCTGACTGCCCTCTGTCAAGCTGTGTAGCTGTCTGGTAGAAGTAACCTGGGTATCAAACAGTATTTTGTGGGTTCCTTCTTGTATCTCTAGGTTTCTGTGGTTGCCACTGGCTGTTTTCCCCATCCCTACAGAGAGAAGCAAAGGTGGCACCAGGCCAGTTTTGGGCTCTCCTCCTGACATAGGCTCAGCAAATGAGGTCCCAGTAGTCGTGAAAACTTGAGGGCAGAGTTGGGGTCATGTGCAGCAGAGCTCGGAGCACCAGCTGCTCTCACTGGAGAATGGTAACCCAGCCAGGGGGTTGTCAGCCACCTTGGAAAGCAATCTCTCTCAAAAATGGTAAACATTCAGAAAAATCAAGTTGTGGGAGTGACAGGTCAGGCTCAGTGCATTAGTAGACACTTTTAATATTTCTGGCTTTACTGTCTTTTGGCTCCAGTTTCCAGTCTGTAGAGATGGTTGTGCCATTTTCTAGGGGAATTGAGTCTTAGTTTTCCTGCATTCAGCCGTAACACTGTAGAGAGAGATATTCTTGGACATTCTGCCCCCAATTAATTTTCTTCTCAGCCACTTCTGTTTATCCAGTTACCACCCATCTGCATCCCCCGCCCTTTCTGGTTCTGACCAACACTCACCTTTGGACCTTTCCTTATCTCCTTCAGCTCATCAGCCTCTGCACTGTCAAACTCTCCTGACCACTCCTCTCTTCCCCAGCTTCTCCAATATCCCACTGCCTATGTCTCCTCCTTTTCCCCACTGCTTTTCTGGGGAGCCTTTCTTCTAAGTCTACTACCTCCCTGAACTTCTGTCATCTCTCCTCATTAAGTTCCTGGTGGTTCTCTTGCTCTTGCAACCTATGCCATGTTCCTCTTCCCTCCGATCTCATCCCTTGCTGCAGCCTGAGAGCATGATGTGGATATTCTGCATGGAGTTCCCATGCCAAAGCATCACCTGGCATGTGGAAGGAATAGTTGGAACACTAGATCAGCCCTGACCCTCTGCCTTGGTCTATGATTTTTGCAAAGGGAAGCTTGGAGACTGGCAGCCAACCTCTACCAAAACCCTTGCAAATCATATCACGTACAAACTGCAACTTTTCAGTGTTTTGTACTATGATCCGTTATAATTTTAAGTGCTAATGTATGAGATGGCAAAAGGCACATCTGTGGTATCAGAGCAGTGATGCTTCAAAGGGTCTGTCTCAAAGTGTGAAGGCTCTTGAGCTTTTCAAATATGTCTGAAAAAAATGTAACACTGGGGAAAACCAACATGTTTCTCTCTACCCCTATTCACAAACTTACTTTGCACTAAGCTTAGTTAGTACTTGTAGCTGATACATTCTTACACTTGCAAAATAAAATTCAGCCTGAGGCAGACATCCAGCATGGAAAAATTCAGCCTTAACTGCTAATGTGTGGTAAAGTTATAAGCAATAGGAAGTGAGGTCTTAAAATGAGGAGCATCAGGCAACCTTAACTATATGTAGTCCTACAAGATCCAGTGGTGATCATCTTTTTTTTTTGACAGATTTCATCCAATTTGCAGATTCATTTTGACATGAACTATACAAAGAAAGGGGAAAAAAGTCTCTGGAGTAGGACTGTAAGGCTTATAGAAACCACGTTGTAAGCAGTGAAAGCAGTGATCAACTGTGCAGTCATTATACTTTCTGCCAAACCTTTAAAACAGTGCTGCAGAAAGTCCATAAAAAAATCTTAATATAAAATCAAGGCACTGATACACTGAAGGTGAAACCTGTTTATTTTGTGCCAGTTCTTATCTTATCTCCATAAATGAAAATGTCGGTTGCAGTTGAGTTATAAAAATATTGCAGAGATAGTCACATAAAAGCTCTTGTTACTTGCATAGACAAAAGCATAGGATGTCGTGCTATTCACACATGCATATCAAAAGCAATTTTAGTCATAAATACTAACTTTTCAGTAAACACTGCAAACTTCTGTCTTGTTCTGGGTCTTCCCCTCCTATAGGTTTGAGGGGTTTTTTATCCATTTATGAGCTAAAAATCTCTGCAGGGTATTTCTCCAGAGTGGAACTATGAACTTTGCTTATCTGAAGCATCAAGAAGAGATTTTAAGCACAGACTAGGTGAAGGTGGGTGGGGCAGGGGGTGGGTGCACGCAGTTAGCTTTGAGATCACATTTCTGAGAGGCCTTTCCTATTGGTAGAGGGGCTTGGGAATCCTGCATGCCCAAACGTGGCTGTTGGCCTGGAATGTTGATCGGGGATTATATAGCGAACTGCATCCCATCAGGCTTGTTTGCAGGCTGCCTGCAGCTGGGCTTCTTTTTTTTGTTGTTGTTGGGGTTTTTTTTTGTTTTTTTTTTCCCAAATTGCATGCAAAATCAATGTGTGAATGGTAATCACCCGTTCCCTAAATCAGACCCTGGCAATGTCTACGTGACTTTCGAAGTATCTTTCAGTAGAGCCCTGCTGTCAGTTCTACAGTTATATAAAATGCTACCTTCTGAAAAAATCACTTCCCAGCAATGTCAGTGTGTGAGGAGATAGGAGAATCCAGTTACCTTCCTGCTAGGATATAATTTGTTATTTTTCAGAACCTTCCCACCTGGGTTATACACAGTCTGGGGTAAAAATGTTTGCTTAGTCAGGTCTCTCTACCTGGGCAGGATAACTTGGTGCTGTGTGTTTGTGGAAAAGACTGCAAATACTTGTGTACATGGGTAAGACTGTTTATTTTTAATAGTCCTGCCATCTCATGGAAAATCAACTTTAGATGTAAATAATTCTTCCCATTATCAACAATAAAATGTGAAATTTCAAGTGATATAATCTACTTCTATTATGGTAGCTTAGTTAGTCATAATTCATTCCTGGGAGGATCTCAACAGTGTGTAGCCTGACTTTTTTTTCCTTATTTAATCTTATTCTTTTCATCAGGTCAAAATCTTCGTGTACTCATTATTCTTAAAACTAGGCACATGCTTAAGTGCCCAAGGTAAAGGGGCTTAAGGCACATACTGGGGACTTGAACTAGGTTGTTATCATTTCCCATCTCCAGTTATCAGAGAAGTTGCAAGCGGGTAAAAGGCTACTTTAAATTTTCTTGTAAATCACTCCCTCTGGCTTCTAATCATTTCCGTTCCACTTCTCTGGACTTCCTCCTGTTTGTTTATATTTTCCAGTAATGAAGTGCCTGAACTGCATACAATATTCCAGGTGTGGCTGCAAAAGAAATGTATAAAGAGAGCACTGCCATGCCAACCTGCTCTGCTGTGCAATGCTCCTACAGAAAGAGCCAGAGATGTTATTGGTGTTTAGTTCTCTGCCGCATTGTTTCTTACATCTCCTGTTCCTAGAGTCTTTCAGTGTTGATGCTTTCCCAATTTTGCTTTGTTATTTTGCTTTGCTGTTAACTCTTTATTTTGGATTACTCCCTTGGTGCATGCAGAAACATTTTTCTAACTGCAATTTTATTGCTTGCTTCCTGTCTTTTGCTTATAATTTTTCTACACCCTCTTGTATTATTTATCTGTCCATGCTTACGTTGATAACTCCTCCTTTCTTCCTGTTTCCAATGAAAAGACCAAAATAAGCAATGGTCCTTCTGATACTCTGCAGGATACCTTCCCAGCATGATAAACTGCATTTGGCAGTGACTTAGCCTTGATAGAAATTTGCTGTAGAAATTCTTAATGGCAGAATTTATGTAGGGTATTCTCATCCTGTAAATCTTGCCAAATAATAACAGTGAACTGGACTCTCGATGTCTTCCTTAGTGTATAAACAGTTTTTTCAGGTGAGGAGTGGCAGGAGGGAGTGGTTAGTGGATGAGAAATGTAATGGATAAAACGAACTGAGCATTGTGGATCTGTGAATAAATAAAGTACATTTCCTGCATGAGTGCATCTCCAACAGTATTTCCATATCTGTGCACTTCACCCTTTAAAGTAAGTATTCCTGAATCACTGGGTGGGTCAGCATCTTCAGGGACCTTTACTTCGGAAATACGAAGGGTAAGGATGCTCCTAGAGGCCGAAGTATGTTGTGCCCAGGAGGGAACTGCTGACCAGCTCTGTGTTTTTCTGTAAAGAAATAAGGAGTTTTTTTACACTTACATCCAGATTTCCACTTTTACTTGGTGTAGGCATCTAAACTTGGGTGAAATAGAGGTAAATCACGGTCATTCCTATCCTGCAGAGTCTTCTCCTCGTTGTGTGTAGGTATAAATGGCTTTGTACTCTTAGCCTAGTTTCATCTGTGTCTTGCCTAAACCAGTACAGCAGGAGAAAGTGTCACCTTCAAGCAGTCCAAGAAATCCCTTGGGGACAATGGTGTGCCTCTTTCAGAGGCTGGAGGAGCTTTGTAGAGCATCATCTGGTCTCCCCACTGTGATCTACATGCTCTGCTTTCCATCTTTCCTTTTTTCTCCTGGAACTTGTGCCTTCCATATCTACAATATTTTGAGTTTTGCTCTCTCACTGTATTTTGCTGAGTTACATAGGCGATGGATAAACTCAGGACCACGGCATAGGTGCCATCCAGAAAAAAATGGGAGTTTCCTTTATTGCATCAGCACTAGCATAGAGAGGTCTTATGTACCAGCTTCTTCAGGCTTAGAGTGGCTGTAATAGCAGGTCAAGTCAGGCTCCAGTTGCCTTTTTGTAGCATATACTCCCTTTCAAAATATGTTCACTTCCCTGCTTTGTCTTGTCTTCTGACTAATTTTGGTCTTCTGGTAAACTGAAAATTAATCTATCTCTCTAGAAAACCCCCGAAATGCAACAACAGCTGATCTTTCCACAAAACTTCTGAATTATTTCTGCATGTGATTTTTGGCAGTTCTCCAACTTTGAAATCATTATGCTGCTTCAGAGTGTAAATAAGTGGGACTGGATTAATAAATTGTATGAAACATGGTGCCACACTTCATTATAATCCACTTATCAAAGTGGAAAAACCTTCTAGTACAAAAAGTGCATCTGCTTTTAATTTTTATTTTGATCTTTTCTTTGTGTGTTTTCAGACACGAGTGTGCCTTTTAATGCTGGTGCCTGGCAGTTTCAAAATTACTTCCAAAGGTGGCAAAACAGAGCTAGGAAATCTGGGATGTAGTAGAAAAATAATAGGTCTGGTTTATCTTCTCATAATTATAAATGGGGGTGAACTACATCACACTGAAATATGGTGTAAGTAGAAGGCAGATCAGGTTTTTGATGTTTCCTTTTCAAAATTTCTATTTTCTTATTTCAAATTTTATCACTTTCACTTATAAAACATGTTTCAGACAAGTAGAATTTTGCCTTTAGTCACTATCATTTTTCAAAGATAAAACAATTACTTTTGATGCCAGCAGTGAAACCTACCATTTATGGAATACAAAAATACATTGTCAGCCACATCAAACTGACCTCAGCTTGGCTTTACATTAAATGACCACCACCCTTAATCGTCCATTTGCTTCACAGACCTCTCTTGCAAAGCTCTAGATCTGACGGTAATTGCTGAAGAGATTGGGCTTTGTCAATGGCTACTGTCTGTCACTTTAACGAGGAAATTGATGTATTTTATGAAGGTTAACTCGTGCTGTTCATATGCTTCTTGTAAGCAATGACATTTTAGTTCACGTGAGTTTGTATTAAACAGCTACTTGCAGGAAACTAAAATTAATTCTATCTGCTTAGCATTACTGGAATTTTAATTATGAAAATAGAATTAGAACTGTAAAAAAATCTGTGTTCAAACATGCCTCTTCTGAAGTTAAATGTGAGTAGACTTAGGAGTTTTTTATTTTGATTTTTTTTCTGAAATATATTGAATGCAAGGGGTGGAGATACATATCATGAAGGAACAACTACCCTAATCTAGGGTGAATTCTGCATATAAATTATATAGTATTAGGTCTTTAGTTTTCACTGAGCAAAACAAATTTTGAAAAGGCAATTGTGTCAATGAAACTTTGTTGTGTCGTTCTGTCTCTTTTTTTTTTCAGTTTTATCTTCAGTGGCCACCATCATTTGAGCTGAAATTTGACTTATTTCTTTTTATCTAAATACATGTTTCCTTATAATGAAGGGAAAGCCTGATCCCCTCAAGATCTCACTCTGAGATGAGAATAATGTTTCTGAAAAATTTGGTATGCTTTAAAACATCACTCTTTTTTTGTTTGGTTGGGGTTTTCAGTTTTTAACTCCCTGTGGTAATGCTATAGGTGTTGAAAATGCTGTGTGCAGATGGAATCATCCACGGCTTTAGTTGTTCAAGACCTAGGAGGATTCTGGTGGGAAAGATCACCACTCGATCTATTTCCATAGCAACGCAAACTGCAATTCCTAGTCAAAAGGTGCAGCAAAGAAGGTGTGGGTCTGGCACCCAGTGTGACAGCTGTCACCAAAAGGCAAGCTTTACTCTCACTTTGAGGATGGGTCATCCTGCTACTGCTGGCATGGCTAGAGATCTTGGTCCCAGCACACCAGGGTGAAGTGGCCCACAGGAGTGTCACTTGCAAGATGATCTCCAGTAAAATTTGGGAGAATTACATGAAGCTTTGATTCGTCATTGTCTTTACTGCTAAGTGATACTTTGCTCAGCCTTTTGTGGTTGGATGCATAAGCAAAGAGGGAAGTAGCTGTTTTCAGCATCACGGGAAGGTTGCCTTGTTTGTGAACAAGGACTGTGGACAGAGCTGTCTGGCTAGCGTGACCCAAATTCAGGGGATGGAGAAGGCTGGAAGCCCATGGAGATGCACCCGCTTGGGCAGGGGAGGGGCAAAGGTGTGTGCTTGGAAAGACCCACTCATTCTTTTAAAGATTAAAGTGGCAACTGTAATTGGTGTAATACCCTTTCTGCTACTTAATTTGCACTTCTTATTTCAAGTTGTTACAGTATTTTAACAGTAAACGTACTATGAAATTTCATTATAATCATCAGATCTTCTGCTATCTCATCATCTTCTTTCTTCAGACTGTTTCTTCAGTTTTACCTGGAATCACAGAGAGCTGAGGTTCTTGACAAAAATAAATAAACAGAGAGAAAAATGAGGAAAAATTAAAGACATGTACATATTTCAAAGGGTAAAACAGATTCCTTTTTTAAAAGCCAGCAAATAAATGCAGAAAACTTCTAAGTTCACTTTGATGAGCATCTAATATTATTTTGGTCAGCATTTCAGTGTTTGGGATCTCAAGAAATTCTGCTAAAAGGTTATGTTATGAAGGTATTGCTGCGACCATTAAAAGAAAATTATTACTGACTAGAATTCCAGTGGAAAAGATTTATCAATGCATGTGCTGACAATATTTTAAATTGTTGCTATTATTCATAATAATATTCATTATTACGAATTTAGCATATTTCCAGTGTGAGCTGTAGTAAACTGTACATGAAAAATGCAAGAGAAAAATATGCTTTGAAGAGAATGTGTCATTCACAAGGAATAAAATTCATGATCTGCTGAGCATGCTAAATGCAAGAACATAGCAGACTTGAACTTTAAAATGTTTGCAAAACCTGAAGGGTAGCTACTTAAAAAAAAAAAAAGTTAATATTTTTACTGAGATCAAGACTTGGGAAAAGTTTTACTTTGTGACGCAAAGTAGCCTATTTTTTGTGTAGTATCTTGTATAAAATAGCATGCATTTCATTGAAGGAGTCAGCCTGGAATTGCGAATTAAAAAAATGGAGATGCAAGACATGGATTTAATGCCGTATATCTTGATTTTTCTGTCTGTCCTGTGTGAATAGTTCTCTCTCCTTCTGCAGGGTCCATATCATTACTACAAAGATAGTTTGATACGTCTCCAAATGTATCAGTAGGATGGTGGAGCAGATTAAGCAGTTTGAAGTAGTGAATAGAGTGTCACAGTCTATAGCCCTATAGACAAATACTAACATTTTTATGGAGGTGAATATTCTCAGTAGGGTATTCACTGAAGGAGCATAGCTTAGGGAGCCATACAGTCAGCTAGAAATCCCTTCATTCCCAATTAGTGCTGCATATTCCAGAATACATCCCCTCACACCCTCTCAAACATTTCTTTAAATGAACTTGGTATTTCACACAAATCTTATCTCACACTGTGTAGTTCCTGAAATCTACTTGTAACAGGGAGCTAATTGTAGAGCGGGATACTAAATGATGTATGTAAATGTAGCAGAGTGGTTGACCACTTCTATCAGAAAAATGGAAGGGCATTCCAGTTGCAGTTACATATTTTTGTATGATGCTTTTTTAAAAAGTATTTCCAGTCCTTCTAAACCATTTCTTGTACATTGAATTTTTCCGCTAAAGTGTATTGAAATTTGTAGTATGTCAAAAATGCCTTATCAGATTTTTAGCATGGGAAAGCAGAAGTAGGTATCATGCATGCAACATGATCTCTTGTAAATCTATCATAGGTACTATGAAGATAGCAGCGTCTAAAGATTTCAAAATTATTCTACAGTTAAAATGAAAATTTGGAAACTTGCTGTGAAGGAAAATGCTGGAAAATATTAGATTTGTGATTTTGTCAAAACAACATCCTCTAGAGCTCTAATTCTCTTTGTATTACTCTGTTATAATCTAAAATCAAAAGCAATTGCACTGAAAACTAATTTAAAAACAGAAACAAAATTATTTAGCTTGGTAACAGGATTCTTCTGGTGTTTCTAGGTACTAATCCTTGGTTTTCCTCCTAAACAGATTTCCAATGCTGTGTGATTTCACTGAATTGGAAATGCGTTGCAGCTATCAGATGCTTTTTCCTGTTCCTTTTCTGTGCTCTCTAGTATCATTCAGTGTTTCTTTGACCACATGAAAAGGGAATTACCTCCGTCAGTCGTCTGGCCATGTTTAGGCTTCCAGCATGCTGAAGCGAAAGCTTTCTTAGCTCCTCTGGGTTTCAGGAGGCCCCAGCTGTCCTCCAGGACTGTTAATGTGGCTGTTTGGTATGAACTTTGCCTCATTTTTGGAGACGACATTGGGGGCCCTGGGGGAGTGGTCTCGCTGCCAGTTTGGGGCATGTCTTGTGTTGGTAGCTCAGTCCTCCTGGATAATGCATAGTTGGGTCACCAGGCACGGTCTTGGAGAGGCTTCCAAAGTTCTGCAGCCTGTTTTAAGCATGGCAGAAGGAAAAACACACATGTACCTCAAATATTAGATATTTTTCCTGCTCACTTATCTTACTGTGGTTAACAGGTTTCATCCCTGCTGGATGGTTTCTACTGCAGAAAATAGTAGCCTCCTTTGGGCTATATCCCATGTTCCCTTGCCAAATTTCCTCTCTCTCCTTGATTGCTGTCATTGGTGCCCTTTCGGTCTGCTTAAAATAGTGAGTGAGAACCAGTTTTATAACTTCTTGTTTCCTTTGCCAGGATCAACAGACTGTACCAGTTGTTTTTGTTAACCTGGTCTCAGCCCAGTGTGAAAGCAGGCGTCCTGGGAAGATGAAGGAGCTAGGAGGCAGTCTCTGCGTTAAAATCAGCAGAGCATTGGAGTGGTCTGTGGTCTTAGACGTGCATAGGGAGTACGTAAAAGTGTGGCAATTCGAAAACTTTCATGTATAAAACATCAGGGGACGCAGCCCTCCCTGCTCCACTTCCAGAAGAAAAGGGAATCAGCTTTATATCTGTAGTCACTTCTGGAGGAAGCGCTGGTAGTTCATACGTGCTTTCAAACGTTGGCTTTCCGAAGGAAACAAGTGTGGTAAGTTATGCGGAAAGCCTTAAGTCATTGTTCATAACATAATCACCACCCAAGGACAGTCCGCAGCTCTTTCTCTGAGATAACAAGTAAGAATCGATAGCATGTTTCAGATTAGATAGAGGAAGATTAGGTGATCACAAGCCAACATGCTGGATTTGAGGATGCTTTTGTCAATGCTGTTTAATTATAACATGCTATAATTAAATAGCAGTTAAAGACAAGATTTAAAACACAGAGAAAATTTAGAAAAATACTGTGTTGTGGAAGTTGTAGACTGTCCTTGCTATTTGAGCACCAACTGATGTGCCTGTGCTTTTAAAAGAGCCCTAGTTGGTTATGTTAGACACTGCAGAAAATGGTGCTATTGAGACTGTGTTTTTATCCATGTCCCGGGTAGTTTTAATATACTTTGGTTGGGTGTGTGAAGTGAGCTGTAGCCATACCTTTGACTGCTGTATAAATGTACCCTGTGATGTTGACCAGTTACAGGCTGAATGGAGGAAATAATAAATTTTGAAGGTAAATGAGAAAACTGAAGAAAGAATTGTGGAACTGGAGAGGGGTAAAAGGCTTAAGATGAAAGTAGGTAAAGGAGAAGCTTAAAAAAACGAATTTTTTTTTGAAGGAAAGAAAAAGGAGGGAAGAGGAGAATAAGGAGATTTTCAAAAATATAAAAATGATAGGTAAATTAATCCAGTTAATAACCATAACGAAACTGAAAGATGTCTTGGGATCTAAAAGCAGCAGAGGGTAATTGAGACTGAGAAGCAGGAAGTAGCCCAGTTACGGTGAATATTTTTCCAAAATTAGAATAAATTTTAATTAAATCTCTGATTTATAACAGAAGAGAGGGAAAGCTCTAAATTCTTGCTTCAGAGAATGGTTTAGACTATACCTACACTATAAGCACATTCTGTGAAAATGTTAATAATAGATCGTTATTATTGTCTTAAGCAACTGGCAGATACAGCCTTTGTCTGTAGCCAAAAACATGTTGTCTGAGAATGATATGGTGAGATGAATAAAGCTGTGAAGTAACAAGGGAGATAGACCCTGATGTGAGACTGAATTTTGAGAAACTCCAAGATTTGGCATCTAAAGTACAAAACGCGAGCGTTTGCTTTATAAAATGAAGGAGCAACGTTCACGTCTGAGTTCTGTACCTTATCTGTGGCATTTATAAGCTTATTCTGCGTTACACATAAATCTCAGTGTGAGAAATCAGGTTTATTAGTCTACCATGGTCAGACTGGACTGGTTTAAACAGAGCCGAGAAAGTTAATTATCAAATGTCTTGGGTAGGTCTAGCAATAAGTAACTAGTTATGGTGAGAGGGACTCGCCATGGCTGGAGCCTTTGGAGCTGCAGCTGGGGAACGGCTCCTGCCATTGCATGCGGATGGCTGGCTGGGAGTGACTGCCCTAATCTCTTTCCCAGGTTGTTTGAACCAGTTCAAGAGCAGTAAAACAAGGTTATGTAATTGACATGTGATGTAGCCTAAAATAGTGACTGCAAACATAGGCTGCTGTTGCTGGGCAGTTGTCAACTGCTTTAAAAAAAAAAAAAAAAGCAGCCCTCAACTGTGTAACAAATGGACCTTTTACATGAAAATGCAGTTCTGATTTTGACTGAATAGGAGGCATTTATTTTCCTTTTTTTGTTTTTTTTTTGTTTTTTTTAATTGCAAGAAATAGAGGCTCTGTGGAAAGTGAGATTTGGAAAGATATTCATTACTGTAGTTATCATGCTGCTTTATTTGAGATTACCTACCTGCTGCAGATGGTGAAATAAAAACCTCAGGTATACACAGTTTGTTTCTTGATAGTGTGATGAAACTCCTGTCAAACAGAAAATCCTTTTCTGTATGTAGAAAATCATTGTGACAAGTCTTAGCTGTAATTTTATTTATATACTGTCCATTAAAATGTAGAAATAGTTTACTCTTATTAATTAAAAGAGCTTAGATGGATTTAAGAGATAACATCCGTTCCACTAAATCTGTGAGGGTTTCGGAGCTGGATGAGAGGAACACATCACATAGCTCAGTGAGCACAAATGAGAGGTTAGGATGTGCAGATTATATGACTTTTTTTTTTCTGTAGGAGGCAAAGCCATTCATTAGGGCTGTACCAGAAAGAGGTAAAACCTAGTGATAAGTTCTGTTTGCTGACCAGATATTCTGGAGGTGAGAGGTGTCCCTTAGAAAATCCTGATGATTTTTTGCAGCGTGTTTTTTTTTGTCTTTTCTTCTGCGGGATGGGTTTGTAGCACAGGTCAGAAGGGTTACAGGGGTTTATGCAATCTGACAGGCTGGTGGGTAGGGGGATGGGACAGAGTTCAGCTGTAAATAATATTTATGGAATTGGGAGAAACTTAGTGTAGAATTACAGCCATTCAACGCAGATTTCGTTTTCTTCCTCTCATTCACTAGTGTTATCAGGAGTAACTTCATTAATATGAGTGGATATGCTGGTAAATACTGATAGGGGCAGCAGGAGGATCTCTAGAGGAGTTTCCTGCCCTGAAGATGCTCAGGTAATAGAGTTTAACACCTATAGATGCCTGCTCAAAACGGTGCCAATAGGTATTCCAGGCTGTAAGGCTTTTACATGTACCATTGCAGTTGTGAAGTTGATCTTCCCATTTGGGAAATACAAAAAAATCTAAACCCTTGTTCCAGCCCAGAACCTGCAGAAAGGATTCCAGCTCCAGATCTGCAAGGCAGGGCTGGAGGTGGCTTCCAACTCTTCTCTCCTCAGTCCCTGGAAGAAGGTTTGGGTGTTACAGCAAACTGCAGGGAATAGACTGCTTTGCCTGCAGTTTTATGAGTCAAAGTATTAATTCTTATTATGGAGGATGAAGGAAAGTTTGGGCATTTTGCATGCATTTTGCTGTGCTTTAGTCAGATGTTATCTTAAAAGGTGAGTGTTTTTCAAACTACTTCTGGTTGGTTTGGTCCTCAGCTGCCACTCCTCTGTCTTTTTTCACTTTCCCATCCTTTTGCGAGGCATCTTCAATCGCGTCTCTTTCTTGGGACCCAAAGCACACTCTGGTTTCAGATGTTGTACCCAGAGTGGCTTTGGACTTTTTCCTTAATTTTCCCAGGGGATGTTGCAGTCAGTGTGTAGCTCTAGCAGAAGGAAAGAGATTGTTGGCTGCGCAGGTAAAAGTGGGGAGGACAGTTTGGAAGGCAGCAGTGTCACAGGAGAGGAGCTGGGTGATAGTGGCACGCAAGCGTGCTTGAGTCAACAACCTAATGCCATTGCTAAAAGCCAGATCTGGTCCAGGATTGCATTAGCAGAACCGTTGTGTGCAGGATGCAGGAAATAACCATTTTAGTGGGCTTAGTGATGGTTAAACTCAGTGAGAAAAATGCACCCAGTCTGGGGCATTCTGTTTGACGAAAGAAGCCAGAGGAGAATTAAGAGGAATGATGACAGATTTAGGAAACATGACCTGTGAGGGAAGATTGAGAACTGGATTTGTTTAGTCTAGAAAAGAGATAGGGGACATAAATCTTTCAATAGACACAAGATTGTTGTACGAAGGTGGCAATCTATTACTCTGTATGTCTTCAGAGGAGTGCTAACATCTCTTTCAGTTGAAAAATATTCCTGTTTGGGTTAAATGTAAAGGGAAAAAACACAGTTTAAAGGCTAGACAATCACTAGCCTAATCACATGGCTTGTGGAAGTTGCAGAGTACCTTCCCTCAGAAGGTTTTAAGACAAATTTATAGAAAGGAGAAAAAAAACACCCCACCTGCTTGAACTGTTAAGTTTGTCTTACCACGCTTCCATGAGTGGGCTTGAATTAAACAGTATTTGGATCCTCTTCCATCACTACGGGGTTTTTTTCTTACAGAATTTAATGTTCGATCATAGTAGTTGCTATTTTAACAAAAGAGCAGAAATGTAAGGTTCATTAATGATTTGGAGTTCCTGACTTAAACTTCATAAAACTAGAGGGAAAAATAATTTTAGAAGGAAGATAAAAGGTGTAGTATTTCAGAAATTTCTGTAATTTTCTAATTTTGCCTTAGACAGTAACAGAAATATTACTGACAAGAAATATCTATTCCCCATTCATATAGCAGCCTTAAATGCCTGGAAATACCATGACCCCTTGAAGAGTGCAGCAGCACTCTGCACAGGTACATGAACTCAGCAAGTTACTTTTTGGGACCAGTGGCTCAATTGTTGTGCTGGGGTTTTAAAGTGGGGAAAGGCCTAACTGCTGCTGCACTTTTCTGCTGCAGCCTCCTTTAGGCAGTAATTTGTAGGCAAATAAGAACAGCTTTTTTTACTCCACTCATTTACTGCTGAATTTTTCTTGTTCAAGAAAATCTAGTAAGAGGGAAGACTGAACTTCATGAGTTTCTCCTTTTGGGTTTTCTTTTGTAAACATATAAAAGCAGGGAATTAAAGAATGTTTGCAGGTGAGAGGTTTGAAAACATTTTTGTGCGTACATTTGGATGTGTCATTCTGTGGTGTGTAGTGACACAATAACCTGAAAAGTGCAAACTCAAATATTCCTCTAGGTCTACTATGAATGGGGTAGGTCTCTATTTCTTCTTAGTGTGTGACTGTGTAGTACCTATTATTTATTTTGAGCAGGAAACTCTTGTGGCATCTTCTGTAGCTCTGTATTACAGATGGAACATGAATTAGCTTATAAAAGTGCGCTTAATGATGGCATATATAAAAGTTACTTTCATCTTAACACATTAGCACATGGCAGGTGAGAATTCAATATCAATTCTGTCACTTTCCAGCCCACTTGTGGGTGATGAAACTGAATAATAACAACAGGATTAAGCTAAATGCAGACTACATGAGCAGATCAATAAGCATGTTGAAAGAGTTGGAGATGTAGCATCACAGAAACATTAGCGTCTTTGCAGGACATTCTCTGTCACCTCATTGAGATTTTGTAACATCAGTTAGTAAAGCAAAGACAGTCGCAATGAACCAGTGTCTTCCATTTGCGTAGCATGAGCCTCACTCATCCCCCTCACCTTCAGAATTAAAAAAAACTACACACCTGAGATTGCTGCAGCTCCCTCAAGACCCCTAGGGCTCCTCCGGGTCTGCTTTTATTTGAAGTGTACCATTATGTGATTGCATGGAAATCTGAAGCCATTTTTTTCATCATAGAAGATAAACTTTTTAAGTTAAAAACTCTTCACGTTGCTTTTATTAATGTAAACTTTAAGATTATTTTGAATATTTAATTTATTTGTTTTAGAAATTGAGAAGAAGACATTTGCTTTTTGGAAATACTCTTTTTGCCTTGCTTATTAGAAAAACTACTTAGATTTTGTACCATACGTTAGTATTCAGAAATGCATGATGCAAAAAATGATGAACCTTAACTAAGATGTTTTCTGTAGTTATTTGGTCTGGAATAGATAGGCCAGAAAGTAATAATTGCGGGCTGGCTAGACCATTTTGAAGGATGACTTACAGAAGTATTCTGCTGTTGTGCGAATATTTCTTACTAAATCGCGTTGTGGTGGATGGACTCAAACTATTTCCAAAATTTTTAAGAATGTGACCTGAGTATATAAATGTTAATTTCTTTTTATTAAATACATTAGTAGTGAAAAATGTTGACTTAACTGGTGTACAGTACCATACAGCAAACTGCCTTCAGGGTAATTCTCATTTTGCAGCATTTGAGATGTGTTGTCATATTAATAGCCTGCACCCGCCTGTGGAAGTTTAAAAATGGTATTGCAGTCTCTGTGGTGTACAAAGGACATTGTATGAGCACTGAGCTGCATTCTTTGCAGGAAAGAACTATTTTTCCCCTCCGCACAAAAAGATAATATACCAGCACTGTATATCAATACTGTCAACACTTTTGTTTTGTAATTTCATGCTGTCTGCGTGACATATCTTCAGATGTGCTCTAATCATTACAGGGCAAAAATGTATATAGGAATTAGGTTGACATTTCTTTCATATATCTGGTTTTTGGTAGATCACATCATAAAGTAAACATGGTGGGATAAGCAGGTTTGAATTTTGAGATTAGCTCAGAATTTTATCTTTTTATTCTTCAGAAGGCATACCTAAAGTCCAGCTGATAGATACTGGTGCTGCCTCTATATTTTGCCGCTTGATTTTATGCCTGATGTAACTTCTTAAGTTCATTAATTATTTTGCCTACCTTTTATTGTTTTTCATCTGTGTCACAGTGCTAGGTGCTTCTTGTTGTCCAAACATCTAAAGCATTACCTAAATAGTGGTACCTTTGTGATATTACAGTAACATTTTGCTTACTCAAATAAAGTTGGTTCTCTGCATATGAGATGCTCAGTAAAGAGATGCAAGAAACAGCCCAAAGTTCTGTTTGCTGTCTGGATAGATAACGTGGGTTAAAGTTGCAGAAATAGAAAACTGACTATCTGAAGTTTTAAGGCAAGATCTCCTGTGTCTTTGTCTTTCCCCAAGAAGTATCTGGGTATTGCAGAAAATATCTTGGCAAGCATATTTTATGCCTCCTGTGCTACAGCAGCTCTGTCCTCTTACTGAACCTGCGTCTTTGCTCTCATTCCCTGCATGTTTCGGTGCAGCTCTGCTCCTCTGCCTGCCCGGGCTGCCCTTCCCCACTCACGGCTGGTGCTTGCTTCAATCATTGGCATCAACTTTGATATTATCTGTGCAACTCTTGGGCTTCTGCATGTCTCACCTGCTTCATTCATGACCTGCTTAGGAGTTTCTCAGCCAGCTGGTGTTACTGCATTTACAATCTGGATTTTTTTCGTCTACCTTGCATTTCAGACATCTTTGTTACAAACTTATCGTTAGTTTAAAGAGTAATGAGAGCAGCCCTGTGGAGAAGGACTTGAGGGTGCTGGTTGATGAGAAGCTCAACATGACCTGGCAATGTGCACTCGCAGCCCAGAAGGCCAACCGTATCCTGGGCTGCATCCAAAGAAGTGTGGCCAGCTGGTCAAGGGAGGGGATTCTCCCTCTCTAGTCTTGTGAGACCCCACTTGGAGTACTGTGTCCAGTTCTGGAATCCCCAACATAAGAAGCATATAGAGCTGTTGCATTGGGTCCAGAGGAGGTTTACAAAGATGATCAGAGGGCTGGAGCACGTCCCATATGAGGACAGGCTGAGAGAGTTGGGAGTCTTTCAGCCTAGAGAGGAGAAGGATCCAGGGACACCTTACAGTGACTTTCCAGTACCTTAAGGGGGCCTACAAGAAAGCTGGGGAGAGACTATTCACAAGGGCTTGTAGTGATAGGATGAGGGGGAATGACTTTAAATAGGGAGCGGAAGATTTAGATTAGACATTAGAAGAAATTCTTCATAATGAGGATGGCGAGGCACAGGTTGCTCAGGGAGGTTGTGGCTGCCCCATCCTTGGAGATGTTAAGGCCAGGTTGGACAGGACCTTGAACAGCCTGGTCTGGTGGGAGATGTCCCTGCCCATGGCAGGGGTGTTGGAACTAGATGATCTTTAAGGTCCCTTCCAACCCAAACCACTCCATGATTCTATGTCTGAAATGCTTGTCCCTTGAACTCTGTGGTTCTTACAGTACCCACTGCACGAGCCCATACCCAATTGTTTCACACAAGACTGTTTTCTCAAACTTCACATGCTGGCCGATCCTGTAGCTTGCCTTACAGTCCATTGTTCTTGCGTGCTGTGTCCTCTCCTTTCATCTTTCCTCTGGAAACTCTCTGCATTACTTTTTGTCAGATTTATTGCAGACCATTTGTTCTGGCTGCCTCAGGTCCCCTGTGCCACTTCTGGATCAAGGCAGCTAAAATAATATCCTCTTGCTTCTTCTGTCACACTGCACCAGCCCCTCATGGCTTCCTTTATTTTTGCACATCAGATTCGAGCACCTTACTTTGAAAAGGCCACGTGGCAATGCCCTTGCCTGACACGCTGCATCCATTTGCTCCACTTACATTCCTCCCACAAAGCGAAATGCCTTTTAAGTATCCAAGTTGTTAAATGCCAGCCTATTTCCGTGGTTGCCATGTATTTCCTTTCTGCTAAATGTTGTATGTTAAATACCTGCTGTCTGCTCAAGAGTGCTTCCATAGGGCTTTACAGAAATGTAGTAATACAGTTGTGATTTAATCCTGTTTTGGTAAACCTTCCAGAAACCTTCTGTTGTATCGTATGTAACTAATTAAATCAGAAATGAAACACTTGGTGAACTGGTTGAAGAGAGTGGAGTACATTGGGAAAGTTAACGTCTACTTTGCATTTCTGCTTTAGATTGTGAACTATTTTAGCTTGACAACAGCCCTTGGTTTTGTACCAAAATTAAGAGCTGTCAGGCTCCTTTCTGATACAGCTTGCGTGAGAAGATATGAAAAATCTCAAACAATTGCTTACTTATTGCAAAATAGAAATTCATGTACTGCGTAGAAAAAAAATGAGATCTCTCTTGTAAGTGACACACCAAAACTTGCAAATTAGACAGAGCAGATGCTTATAGGAAGGCCCATGACAAGTCACCAAGATTATTGGGAATGTCTGCGTAAGAATGGGATTGGGAATATCTGCATTAAGAAGCAGCTCAAAATGACTGCAGAAGAGCACAGAAGAACAAATTGGAATGATTTAGATACATTCTCTAATAATGTGTTTTGGTTTTGGTTCGTTCAGGACAGCACAATTACCTGTGTGCGGGAAGGAATGACTGCATAATTGATAAGATTCGAAGGAAGAACTGCCCAGCCTGTCGATTACAGAAATGTCTGCAAGCTGGAATGAATTTAGGAGGTAAGCAGAATATTAATAGTTTAGTCTCTTAATTTGATAAAGCAAAAAATTGGAAATCTGCAGCCCTTTTATAGTTTTTGCAGCTGTATAATCTCAAAAGTTTAAGATGAAATTATCCTGAAGAAGTGCTTAATAGCTAATAAATTCTATTGTCATTCTAAATTGGGTTTTTGAGATACGTGTTTTATGGATCAGAAAAAAGAAAAGTGGGTGTTTTATGATGACAGTAATTTTAGTGGAATCTCATATAGCTAAAAATGTCAAGGTTTCAAGTATTACCTGCTTTTTTTTTTTTGGCTGATGAGCATTCTCTCAAATACCGCAAAACATTTTACATCATCATGAAAGTAAATTCAGACACGGTGAAACCTCTCGACTGTTTTTTGCTTATTCAACAACTTATTGATTTATTTCTGCAACTGTTTGGATATGCAATAATTTTGATGATACTACTTCGTCATTTATATACCAATAACAAAAAGGAAAAACCTTTTCTTAATAATTATAAAAAGTATTTTGAAAATTATGGAAATTATGGTAGCAAAACTTAAAATAGGTGTGGGTTTCCCCTCTGTTGTTCTAGTTCTTCAATTGCAATGTCTACACAGTTTTAGCTGAGCTTCAGTGGCGATCTTGTTTCAAGTCATCACCTGAGCAAATTGTATTATAAATTACTTTTTCCCCACCAATTTTAGGTTTATTATATTGAATGGGGGTTAGGTTACCACTGTGGGTCCTTTCCCTGATGCACAGAATGACCCTTCGATTAGAACATTTTCATTGTCCTGGAAAATTTTAACATTCCTGCAAATTCCTCCAAATCATTTCCTGTCCTGCAGTTTGCTCTTTATCCTCTTGGACCTGCTCTCCCAGTAGTTTAGGTTAGTTTTACAGACAGATTTAGTTGCTTGTCTTTCATAGGTTATATGCAAAATGCTGGTTTCTGCCCACTGCCTGGTACCTTTTTCTACCTCCCAGACTTCTTATTCTGTCTTGTCTTCTGGCAGAAATACTCAAGCAAACTGCTCCTTACTTTTTTGGGGAGAGTAACCCTGTTAAGACGTCTTCCAACCCCTTTCTCAATTTTGAGAAGTTGCATTGCCCTTAGGCCCCTTGTTTCTGCTTCCCAAAGGAAAACGGGACAAGATCATGGCACGCTGGGGAGATTTTCCTTGATTTTGGGCTGCACTGTTGAGACTAGCAAAGGCAGCAGAAGGGCACTTTTGTTTGATGAAACAGGAGCTCCATGGTGGTAGCTCTGCCTTGCCAACAAATGGTCTGAAAATGTATGTGGAGCGGGAAGCCCAGTTGTCTGGAATGCTGGAAATTTTGCTGTAGCCGTCCAGCAGCTGGTGCAGGGTACCCTCTGTTGCCGTGCCCTGCGTTGCACCAGCAGCGCTTCTGCAAGCCTCCCACTGTGGGCAGGACTGAGAGCTTAGCACCCCAGCAAAATACAGGGCTGCCATCTGACTGAATAACCTTTTGAAACAACAGCACCTGATGCTTAGTCTGCAGTGTCATGAGTTCATCGCTGTTATTTCCTGGCGTCTTTCGAAGGGCACATTCACACTTTTGCACAAACAGTCAAAGAGAGGGGATAAACTTTGCTTTTGTTTTGTTTTATTTGTTAATTGGTTGGAACGCTGTGGATGAGGAATGCGTTGGAGAATCTTTCCTTGTGTTGGATCTTGGTAGTCTGCTGGAAATTGTAATTGGTAATCTGTGTTGATTGACCTAGAAGGCCAAGTCTGCCCCTCTAGCATACAGCTGATGTGCTGCCGAGCTTTTGGGTTTAGCGGATTTGGTGATTTTCTTCTTGTAGAGGAATTAAAGTGAAATTATCACTCATGATTTGATCCCTTAATGCTACATAAAGGAGTTAAAATGGCATGAAAAGATCCTCTCATCATTGCCATGAATGAGATACTAGAGAGACAGCTCTGGATGTCAGTGCAACACGGTACCTTCTGCATTGTGGAGGAGAGAAAGTCCAGGTTGGAGGCAGAGAGAAGGAATTCTGGAAAGGGTTAAAATGCCTGCAGCCCAGAGATGATGTTAATGCTTAAAGAGCCCCAAGGCTACCAAGTTATGCCAATGGACCTTTCGGCCTTTTAGCCAGCCTGGGTCTGGCAGGAAATGTTGGCATCTGAAGGCCACTTGCTGTTCAGGCCATCCTTCTTCCTTGGTGGTGAGCTTTGCGTTGGGCATCTACAGAGGAGCATCACAGCATCTCAGACTAAATTTGGGAACTTCTGTGTGCTGTTGCAGGAACTATCTGGTGTGGTGGAGGTCATTATGAAAAAGGGGGTGGAAATGGCAATACTAATGCATAGTTGAAAGCAGTAATATTCTCCTTATAGAAATTCCCAAGGTTTGGTATTAATTTTTTTTCATAATCAGCTTGAATGGACTGAGTAGGTTTGTATGGTTATGAAGTTATGTCATAGTTTATGGGTTTGTGTGGTCAGTCAAGTTTTGCGAAGAATATACATTAAACAATACAAACAGGTAAAAACCTCTTGTTTTATTCGGGCTTGCAGGCAAAATATGCAAGTATTTTGTTAGGCAATGTGACCAGTAAGGAGCTGGAGAAAAACTAATTTATAAATGCAGTTTATCTGAGCCCTACTTGCAGCATAGTACTCTCTCTAGCTGAGTCACACTGCACAGTGCTGGGCTCTTTCTGCAATAGATCTAATTTAAGCTCTCACCCTCCAAATGCAAGCAAAGGTAAACACCAAAGACAAACTGTATCAGAGATGCCTATGTGTTTGGTTTGTGAGAAATAGATTAAAACAATATGCAAAAGGGTCTTAAGCATAGCTTGGGGCTGAAATGTCTGCAGGCTGCTGAACCTATAGATATTTCTTTTCCACTTGTACATATTATATTGTTTTATCTCCTCAATTAAAAAATAACAAAAAAAAAAACCCTAAAAGACCAAACCAAACAAAACAAAACCTCCAGATGACCTATGAGAAATTTTGCCTCAGGGAACAGGGTCATGTCTCCCATGGGCTGAAAAACAGCTTAGCTCTCCTTTGCAACTCTCTCCATCTACAGATGGGAGTAAAAGAACCTAGGCTGCCCCCCAGCTCCTCCTGGTTACTGCAACAGGGAGTTTATAGAGCAAATTTTGTAACTTGAAAGTTTGTCATTGTCTTCCTACTATTAGTGAAGATCTTAATCTCTGTAGTGAACTTTATTCTTTGGTTTTGTGGCTTCTTTTTCATTTGCTTGTATTCTTTCTTAATGTTTTTTTAAATGTTCTTCCTATTGTTTACTGTGTCAAAGTGTTACAGGTTTCCTTTGATGGCGTTCTGCTTCTCAGTGCACTGATTATTTTTTTTCTTTTTCAATAATATTTTGATGTGTGGCAGCATGCCATGCTTTAAGTACTTTTTAAAAAATACGTGTAATTCAGTGATACAAAATACACCTTTTTATGAATGCTCAACCAGATTAATTTGGCAGTTTTATTGTTTACCTCCTCCTTTTGTTTGTTGAAAACTTGGAGCATTTTCCAAGCACTTATATACTCTAATAATCTTTAGAAAATTATTCATCAAGTCAGCAAATAATTTACCTAATTATGTTCCTTCTTTCAATTTTTGTTTTGATTTTATAAGGAGCATCTGCAACCTGTAATTTGTGCAATGTTGAAGTTGCCAAATGGCACGTTAATTCACCCGCCTCATTTCTAGAAATGCAATGCAGACAGACACATCTCTTCCTCAAGTAGGACTCCAAAACTTTTTGGGAAATCATAGTTTGTTTGTTGTTTTGATTTTTGATTTTTTTTTAAACTCCAGTGCCATATGCTAGACTTAATTATTGGAAGAGATTCAGAGTGAGCAACTGCACTATGAAGGTATGCTGGCCCATTTTTGGTTTATGCTCTTTTCAAGATTCTGTAATTAATTTTCAGTTAATTATGGACCAGAATGACTTCATGTATTGCAAAGTTTCTTCTAGCAGACGTTGTGATCAGATTTGTCGAGTCTCTATTTCCTGCACGAGACATTTTTATTTGACTCCCACCTCGTGCTGCTATTCCTTGGTCATGTCTGTCTCATGGCAGCACCGGGGTGGAGGGTCATGGTGGGACACCCCAGTTCCATGCTGGTGATCATTATGATTTCTTGTGCCTGCATCCAGGCACTGGTGGTACAGAGCCTCCTGGTTTCACCTTTGCTCTGTTCCGTGCTGAGGCCTGGAGAAGGGAAATGTTTTGTATGATGTGACACCCCTACCATCATCTTGGCCCTCTGATGTGACCTAGTGAGCAAGCATCCCTCCCTCTTCTGCTGTGTAATGTGCCATGCATGCTTAGGGGATGAGAAAGTGTTGAGTGGTCTGTAATTTGTTGGATTGCAATCCTTTGTGCCTTGGCTCCCATGTAAAGCACCGCTGAGACTTGCTGGTACTGCTCTCCCGCAACTGTGAGGAGCAGCTTGCTGGAAGTACCTTTTGGATATCGAAGGGGAATAAAATAGATTTCACCGTGCAGATTACGTAGTTTGTTGCTCTGTATGCAGAGTCGGCCTGTGAAATTTGAGTCTGGGTTTTGCATGCATTTACATATATAAGACTCTCTGTCCACAAAATGCTGGGTGCGTTTTGTAGTCTTCACTTGTAGATACCCTTATTTGTTATTCAATAAAATATTTCAATAATCTAAAAAATAGATTAAATAGGAGAATCGGTAATAAAAGATACAGTACCTTTTCATCCAACTTCCCATTTTGTTTAATAACTTGTAGTGATCTAAAACTGCAGTATTATTCTCATTTACTGCGGTTTATGTGGTTTACATAATCATTGTTCCTATGTTTTGAGAAAAAGAAAGCAACAGGGAGAAAAGGAAGAGGGGGGAAAAAAAACCATGAGTATTTGAAAACTAAGAAAAATGAAATGCAGTAAAAATGTATTCTCTTTGTTTACTTTAAGCATTTCTAACAACTTTCTGCTAACAAAGTTTTCATAAATTTGAAAGGAAAAGAAAACCTGTGTGTAAAGCCATTTTGAGTACATATATGGTTGACTTTCATTTTTCATTAAAATTTTAACTGCAAAGTATTTTGAAATGCCCATTAGCTTTAACTGCACCCGTGCTTCCTTGTGCTGTGTTTTTGTTAGGTCTCCCAAATTGTTGGTGGCTCTTCAGAAGAGGACCTTAAGGTGCTTTTGTGAGGTGGTGGTGCAGGAACACATTGTGAAAAAATGTCATTCCTTCTGTTTTGGATCTTGTAGGAAGAAATTTGTTCAGCAATGGACTTTTCCTACTTTTGTGTCCATCTTCCTCCACGTTACAAAATACTGCTCTTGCCCTGCGCTCAGTGTGACCCCCTAACTTAAACTGTCCTCAAAAACTGTCAAAACAGTCCCTTTTACTTGGGAATGATGATTAAAATGCAGAATTTTTAAGAGGGCTGATAATGTCAGAGTAATCTCCCAGGCATCAATTAAAAAATGATATTGAAAGTGTGTCCTTGTACTCTACATTTTGCTGATGATTTTATTTCATATGTGCAGGCAGCTCAAGAAGACGCACTGCAGTAGTCCGAAAGCATACAGCTTGCATCCCACAATACTTGCTCAAACTCCTACTCAAGTTCATGTTCTTAGTCCTCTTTTGTTTTTTCAAGTTTTTCTGCTTTCAGCTCTGCCTTCTGACAAGTGCCCAGCTGCCAGCAATGTTTGTCTTTCCTCCAGGAACAGCCTTTCAGGCTTCTGGCACAGGTCTGCTGAACTCCAGACTTGCCTGCTTTATCTGCTGGACGCCCCATCATACCATTCATGGCATAACACCCTTGGTTGCCAGCCTCGCAAAGGAGCTGCAACTTTGCTGGGCTCCTGCTGAGAGTATGTGTCCCAGCCTGCCTCGTGTCATGTGGCAGCACGGTGCGTTTAGGCTTGAGGGGATTTTGTCTGGTTTCAGCAGCACACAGCTATTATGATACAGGCTCAGAGATTACACTTTTCCTGAGCAGTTTGTATCCCATATGTGATTGTCTTGCTTAGATTCCAAACACAAAGTGAAGAGGGGCAATCACAGCTCTCCGAGAGAAAGGTTTAGATCCTCCCAGGGAAGGTACAAAAAAAAATCTCCCACTATTGTGCTGTTGTTAGGCAATACGACTGAAGCACAGCAGTGACTTTTGCTTGGATGCCTTCTGCCAGGCATTCACTGGCTGGCTTTCCTGGATCCCTTGTGCAGTGCCCATGAGCTTTTCTATCTATTGTCAGGGTTCCAGCTTTTGCCTCCAGGGTGCCCCCAGGTTAGATGATGGATTCTTAACTCCTCAGGATCAAGGCTGACGCCCCTTTCCCCTGTGCCCTGGTATGCTGCTTCTCTGTCTTGTAGGGCATTTGAACTTAACAACCTGTTTTCCTGAGGATCCTGAAATGAGTTGCTGTTTATGCATCTGTATGAGCAGCAAAGATAAAAAGCAAGCAAGCCTGTAACACCTCTGTTCATTCCTTTATCTCATCATACAGGAGCAGCCCAGACTTCTTCAGTGTTTCCAAAATTTGTTTCACAAAGCTCTTGGTGATGTTTTGCTTTTTCTCGAATCACCAAATTATCGTGCTTCCTTTCACAGTGCTCAAAGTCCATATGCTTTTTATCCTTCCCCATAGTAAAAGTGTAGTCTGTGCTATGAAAGCATGCCCATGTCTCCCGTTCCTCTTTCCAGAGCTGCTTGTTATCATCAAGGCCCTTCAGAAACCTCCTCCTGTGGTCTGTGGTGGTGTGTTTCCATTACTCACTTCGCCTTCACTACGAGAATCTGTAGGAGCAGGAGGAACTTGTCCTTTTAGCTTCTGCTGAGCCATTGCTTCAGAGTTTCCACCTGAGTAAGAAGGTGTGAAAACTTGCCATGCTTGACACAACCTTGGCCAAGGTATGGTGGGCTCACTGTGCTGGATATTGGTTTTAGTTAAAATCCTCTTTAGTTGCCTGGAAGTGTGCTGGGGACCAGCTTAAAAGAGCCTGGAGTAGAGAAACAAGAGTGATCAGTAGTTTTTAAAACTTGGCTGATGGAATCAGATTGAATTATTTGGAATTATTTAGTCAAAAAAATAAGGCTGGAGGGGAAGTTGAAGAGAAAGGGCAACAAGTGTTGCTTTATCTACAAGTGTTGGTAAAGAGAAAAAGGAGATGAGCTGCTTTCCATGTCTGTGAAAAGCAGGACAAGAAGTAATGAACAGTAAGGAAGATGCAAATGAGAAAATGGAAAGGTGTCTGTTACTGTAAGGCCAGAGAGGTGCTCAACTAGATAGTCTGGGGGATATGTGGAGTCTGTCATTGGGTACCTTTAAGATCAGATTAGAAAAACATTTGTCAGGAGTGGTGAGAGTACAGTTGGCTCCGGTCTGAGCAAGGGGATGGATCATGCAACTGTCCCAGGTCTCTTCCAGACTATGATTAATACCAGGTAAGTAGAATTAAGCTAGATAATTTGGATGCAAATCAAAAAAATGTGATAATGTTGTTTCTGTGTACAAGAAGGCTTTTTACATTGCTGATCTTCATTTGAATGAGCTATTCCATATCTTTGTCCTCTGTGTGATGGAACGTTTTGAAGAAGCAACGGTGCCAAGGCTATGCAAGTCGTGCTCTTTCTTCTGACATTTTGTTGTTTTTTTGATTATCTGCTACCTTGGCACTTCACATGTTTTTAACTGTCTCTAGAGCTGTGGTTTACTCCAGTAATGTCATGAGTAAAATATATCCAATCACAGATTGTGCCCTAGCACACGAATCTGTCTTTCTTTCCCCTTGTCCTCTCAAACGTACATTGCTTCAGAATTACCTTAGGAACTTGTATTTTGTTTTAAATCATGTTTCCTGCTTATTTCCCCAGCGATCCCTAAGTGCGTACCTTCCCAGTTTTAGTATCTGTTACACTAAAATGTGTGAGAAGTGGCAAGGATACTTGTTTAAAAAAGCTGACTGTCATGTCAGTAGAAAGAATGATCCACAGCAGGTTATGAAGGAAACGTAGAGCATGTTTAATCCTTAGAAATACACAACAGATTAGAAGGTGGTGTTCAACAAACAGGAGGGCAAGGTGAAGGCACTGGATGAAGCATTCCTGAGCCACTCAGTACCACTCATCTTCCTGCAGATTGATGCTGGTTATTTGTGTGCCTTTGTGGTTCTTTGTCATCGATTTTCCCGTTTCCTCTGGCACACTACCATTTTAGTAATGGAAATAGTCTTCCCTGCATAATATCCCTGCAGAAGGTGCCCAAGGAGGAAAACTGTGGAACTTGAGTCCACAAGAACAGTAAATCCTGAGTGGACACTAAGGGGAGTTGTCAGGAGGGATTAGAGCAGACACTGTTGGGGGAAACTCTTGTGCCCTCGAAACCCTGTTGTTGTCATACTAGAAAGAAAGAGCTGAGGAAACTCACACGTGGCTTCTGGGTCTGTGCACGTGGACCAGGTGCATTAAGGCATGTCATTTGGGCATTCCCTTAGTGGCATGTGTCAATTTTAGTCATTACTGGCATTTCATGCACAACTACTTCAACTTCAGGAGAATATAAAAATGTCCAACATTTGCTGTCACAAAGCAGTACTCTCATGATTCAGATCACACGTATGGGTAATATTGCAGAATTGCATTTTCCCTGGATAAGAGGTTAATATCACATACAGGGGTTTCCCCTAATGTTCAGAGTGATTGGTTAAAGCAGTAGGTTAACACGGTTTTTGTTTTGTTTTGTTTTTTTAATGATTAATCATGAACTGGATGGTGGAAAATACAGCTGAGATGGCTGCAGAAGATAACAAGCCAGTTTGTATTTCACAGATAGTGTTACTGTTCCAGGAAGTGAGGAGGATGTTTTCTAGAAGATGAGGGACAGACCAGCAACACTGAACTTATTAGAAATTGGGTCATTTATCTGAGTTGATAAGAACTGAGGTTATGGAACTTTTACAGGTGAGGAGATGAAGGGTCTCAAAATTTTTGCTACTTGGGAAAAATACAAGAGGGAATATGGTATGTTGTGATGTAACCAGAATGACCACAGAGTGACATGCAGCACTTAACAGACTGAGTTCTAGTAACAGTAGCGGAAGCACAAAAATTAAGCATTTAAAGCATGGCACGCTCTTTAGCATGGAGTGGAAGCGTGAGCACTTGAGATACAGGATGAGAGGTGCTGTGGCAGGGTTTGCATATTGATGCTTTTGAAAAACTCTGAAAAGCTTGTTTAGTACCTGTGTCTACTATGTAAACAGGAAGAGGAAATTTCATACATGGTAAATGTCTACAGGATTGCATCAGAGAAAGTTGAGATAGCTTAGTGTTACGATCAAGATGGAGGGCACATATATCATGCAACAGTCTTAGCATTGAGTAGCAACCCAAATAAAAGTGAGAGAGAAGACTTGGACAAGGAATGCCTGCAGAAGGTTGGATGGGAATGGATTTCTTGGGAGGAAGGTTGTCACTTGGCACAAGGCAGAGACCAGTGATCATAGCCAAGAGCGTTCAGTCTGGTACAGTAGATGATTTCAAAATCTGTTCTCCAAAGTTTCCCTCACTTTGTTTTTAACCAAAGTAGTATCAACGCTAGCAGTTCAAGCTGCTGATGTTTCATACCTGCAGGTGTCTTAATGTTGTAAGCGACAAATACTGGAATTGTAGGTGATCTACTCTTTGCATTCCATGTTGGTATTTTACTGCTAGTCTTTATGTGATGAATAGTCAAAAGTACTGATGAATTTAGTACACAACACTTAGATCAAAATTCCTGGGATTTGCCATACGTTTGAAAAACAAATAAATAATCAGTAAAATAGGAGTTACAGGAGCATCTGAAAAGGACTGATTAAGATTAGCTTTCAGTATTATAATTTTCTTTTGTAAGCTTTTTTAAGGTTTTGTTTACTGCATGATTTAAATATTTAGTAAATACATTTCTTTTGAAATTAATGAAGAAGTGCAAGAGGGAGCTTTATATACCAAAAATATTAGCTGTGAGACTGCATTATGTTAGTTTGGGATTTAATATGAAATATATTTGGGGGAAATTTTTATACTTTAGCCATTTCTCATTAAAAAGCTTTATCAAAAACAGCTTGATTTGATTTTAACAGGAAACCACTAATTGGCATTTGGTAAAAGTTGTTCCCACATGGGGAGGAGTACCCCTATGAAACTGTTATTTTTCAATTAATTATCACTTTGAGGATTGCTGAGAAACAAGCAAACGTGTTAGACATTTTCCCTGACAACCTAAATATTCTGGTAAAATGCACTTTGGAACTCGGCTTTCTTTTGTCACTTTTGTCCACTGTCTCTTCACAAATGTGTTGACTGAAGCCCAGTACAGCTGCAAAAGGGATTAATCCCCTCCGTCTCTTGCCCAGATTTTCCCCAGTGCCTTCCCTTCTTGATTGTTGTGGACATCACTGTTGCACTTACCAGACAAGTAGGTGACCTGAGCCTCATCACTGAGTCAGACCTCAAAATATGCAAGCTTTGATCTGAGCTTTCACCTTAGTTTTTCTGAAGCAACTGTGACGGCTTTTGTGCTATCTTTGCAAGGCTGTTTCTTGTATCCATTTTATAAAGGCCATCCCAGCAAGCAGATATCCAAGGCTATGAATCCATAGTCCTGAATCCTGTTTGCAAAAACCATCATACTGCAGAAGAACTACGTCTGTTCTGTGAGATGTGTGTAAGCGCTGTTGTGAGGTGCCACCTCCATATATGCATTTGTATTTCACTATTCAATATTTCTAGCCATAAAAATAATCAGAAGGAGGTGCAGAATTCTCTTTAAACTATGATGAGATTTCTCATTAAGTGGCTGCACAGTTACTTGAAATACCGTTCTCCAAAAGTAAGTGTGAGTGGTTTGCTGTCATCAATGGAAGGTCATCTGAAGTAGGGTCCTGTTGAGGGGCATTTCTGTGTTTACAGTTTTACTAATAACTTGCATAACAAAGTAGAGGCTAATTGTATGCATGTACAGATTTTGAAGCTAGAATCAGAATTCAAATGCATCTTCAGCTCTAGTATGTGAAGCCAACACGATAGCATTTTTAGTAAAGTGCAGAAGGTTACGTTGAGGAGCGCACGTTGAGATATGCAAGAATGAAATACCTGAGAGCAGCTGTTCAGAGACGGCAGTGGAGAAAGAAGCATAGTTGCATGATGATTGTATGTTAAATTTAGAGTTGATTGTGTAAAATTGTTGTGAAAATAGACCAGTCTCATTTGATACTAAGACATTACTCTTCTTGTCAGAGCTGGCAAGTGTGTGGCTGTTGATTGTCCCTGATTTTGAGCAGTGCTGGTCAGGGTGGTGAGGATGGGGCTACCTTGTGAAATAGTCACCTATGTTCCTGTGCCAGCTGTTAGGAGTAGCAGTACCGGTGTCCTTCCTGATGAACACGTCTCTTATCTCATCTTGAAGCTCTGCTGTGTCCCTTGATTCCAGTTTTAAAGACCTTTACGTTTAGAAAGGTTTCCATAACATCTAAACTGAGTCTTCCTTCCTGAAATTTCATATTGTGTGCCTGAAGAAAGGTGTATATAGGTTAGAGACAGCCCAAGGAAGAACAAGGATAATAAGAAGCTTAGGGGGGAAAAAAAAAAACGTAAATCTGTAAGGAAGAGTTGAAGAAACTCAATTTATTTTAGTGTAGAAGAAACATACGTAGTCTATAATACCAGTCTTTTATACAAAAAAAGTGGTGTAAAAGAGAGGACAGGAATGATAAGTTGTTGTTTATGGCCACTGTGGGAGTGATGAAGAGAAATTAACTTGACTGCAGAAAAAGACTATGTGATACTGGAGATGTTGGGGGAAAACTGAGTGGTTAGATGTTGGAGGAAGATGAGGGGTTATCGTGGAATTCACTTTATTCGAGATTAATAACATACTAACTGCATTGGGCAAAGTATAGTTAATTCTGCTCAAAGCAAGAGGATGAACTGTTTCACATATATTGTTCCTGTGCTTTACAATGCTGTGTTGGAGTACCATTGCACTGCATTGTATGTTAGAATCTATTCCAAACAAAGCAAAATGCAAGCTCTTCTGAAATTGTCATATAAGTAACCAAAGTAATAAGCAGAAAATATTTAGCTAGTTATAATCAGTTTTATTAGTAGCTTAAATCCAGCTAGAATAAAGAGTCAAAATATGTTTAAATCAACACAATGAAAATAGTGTGCAATTATGTAGATTAAAATGTGTATTAGAAGCTCTTTCTTCTATCTGTGCTGCACCTCTCTTTTTAATATACTGAATGTGAACAAAGAACAAGAATTTCATTTATAGGTATGTCTGGATCTTTGCAGGGTCTGACCAAAGGCAAATAAAATGTGACATACTCATAGGTCAGACTTCATTCATGTTTATTCTTTAATCTGTCCAATCCTGACAGGTTAAAGTGTTACTTATTAATTAGTAAGCAGTTGTGAATGATGTTGGCAATGTCAAACAATGTTGTTATTTCTGTTATGCCTACAATTTCATGCTGCTGAATTCAGTCATTGGCTTTGGGCTTTTTCTTCAGTAAAAGCTTCCTTCTGCTGGAAGAGGATAAGAAATAAGGAAATTTTCATTGCTGTGTTAATTAAGCTGTACTGATTCCTCAGGCTCACATCAAGTGGTACCATTTTTTATCACTTTCTGTCTTCTCTGGGTCACAGCTGTTAGAGATGAGTTTTAAAATATATTTTGCTATGTGAAGGCAGGACCTTTCTTTTCTTCCTAATCAGCTGCCGTCTTCCTTTCTTTGTACATTTAGACAAACTGCTTGGTCTCTTCAGCATATCCGAAATGACACCCTAGAAATCACCCTAGAAGGGCCCTTGCTTTGCAAGAGCAAAGTCCTTTTGGTAGTGACTTGCGTGATAAAGTAATTAAGGGCTGTCCCCTGCTTCAGGAGTTGCTTTTTATTTCCTTTTTCCTCTTGGTCTTTCCAGTCAAAGTAGCGACTCATCTGCTTGTCTGTGTGTCTCCCAGACTTGTACCTGGCCCTTCCTCTTCCGAACGGGACAGTGCTCAGGGTCACATTTAGAAGTTCTTCCTCTACCGCAGCTCTACCTGAAAAGCAGTGACTTGCTTCCCAGAGTGGATTGTTGGCTTAAGCAAGATTTGGGGTGATTGTTCCCATCTTTGATTACTGAAGAATAAAGGGTGCATGCCTGAATGCACTTTGTAGAGCACATGGGACAATGCTGTAAGATCTTGCTTGCATTAGTGCTTTTCACTTTATTCTATGCATTTGCGTGTGTATGTATGTATATATATAATTTCTATGTTATTGTCTGGAAATTTCACAGCAAAATCTCATACCCATTGTGCTAGACACTTAAGTGAAAAAATGTCTGTAGCAAGATAGCTCAAAATTTTCATATATGTCAAGAAACAACAGATTTGGGGGAAGGGTAACACTATTTGTGGTAGCAGTAAAATAGCTAATGAGAACAGATGTCAGCTCACTGAAGTAAGTGAGGCAAAGGCACCAGGCAAACATGATGAAAAGATTCAGAAGAGGGAAAAATGGCATTGTGATGGAGCATTTATCTATACAAGATAGAAGCAAACAACAAAGCCCGTATGCCTGATGTGGGCTCAGAGGAAAGTTTACCCAAAGGCTGTCAGTGGCTCCTTCAAGGGGAGAAATGGAAGCCTGATCCTTTGGTGACTCAGGTGCTGCAAGATGCCGTTGGTTACATTTAGAGAGGAGAGTCAGGCAGCAGTTGGAGATGTGTGGAAAAGCCTAGAAGTATTTAGCGTGGAGTGGAAGGGAGAAAGCTGGGAGCTGTAGAGGTTGGGAAAGAGGTGGTGTTTGTAGCTGAGGTGCGGAGCGCAAGCAGTGAGGTTGGGACCTGGACAGAGGAGCTCAAGTATTTGAAATGCAGGTGTGGTGTACAGAGCTGGTACAATTAAAGGTGGTTGAACTGTGTTCATTCTGCAGCATGTTGTGTACCCTCAAACTGCTGAAATCGCTGGTAGTACTGTACGTACTTTGAAATAATCCCAAAGTATGCCTTGTTTGAAGGTATATCATTATTTCTTTCCCTTTGTCTCTTACATGCAGTTACTCAAATTGACCCTTTCTCCCCTTCTCCTTTGCCTCTTTTTTTTTAAACCTCCGTTGCTTTCTGGGTTCTGTGCTGTGTCCATTTTGGTTTCCCCTTTCCTTCTGCTGGTATTCTCTGCTTTACACTGGAGGTAGCATATGTTTTTATAATGTGCTTTTGAAGTCACATACTGATTCAAACATATCCTGCAACATGAATAGAATAAAGGTCTATTGGGTGAGGATCGGTTTGGTACTGTCTGTAGCGGATCTTTACATTATGTGATAAATACAGCTCTTGGTGCTCTGTGTCATGTGTTTAGCTATGCAAATAGTAATTGTTTTTTGGTAGGCAGCAAGACAAACACTGAATATAATGTTTTCTAAAAAAAAAACTGATTCCAGGGAATTATCATAGCAAGTCTTGTAGTTCATTCTATCTGGAACTATGGATAGTTTTCTAAACTTCAGATTTTGCTTTGGAGTGCTTGATGCCACCATGAATTTGCTGAGCATTTTAGATGGTTCATTTGCTAAATTTGTCCTCTGATACTATTCTGCAAACAAGATATTGCTCTGTTATAAAACTGTTGAGTTAAATAATAATATTTATGGGTTCATTTATCTACTAGTGATAGCATTTTGTTCTTTGATATTTTTGGATGCCATTTCTTTAACAATAATGCTGATGAAAATTAATCTTGAGCCTGTGAAAAATAGTTATCAGATGTGTGGCTTTGTGGAGTCTATAACCTAATTTGTGTATATTCCCTGGGGACAAAGGGAGTATAGATTAGCTCCCTCTAGACCCAACTTGCATAACATGTAAATTTGCTATGATATTTTTAAAAAGAGTGTCTAGTAGCTTACCTGTCTTATAATAACCCTAAAACTTCAAACTTAACCTTAAAAAATTGGGACTGCTATAGATTTGTAGCTGATTATCACGTTGTTTTGTATTCAGGAAAAGATTTACAATATGGTCACATCCAGTTTGTGTCCTGTTATTTGACCTAGAATAGCATTCACTTCTGCAAATTACCAGAAGCCTATTCAATGTTTCACAGATGGCATGAAAGCTACCAATCCTGAAATTGCAGGCCTGCCTAGTTTGGCTTTGTGACCATAGTCTTACAAATGAAGGGTCAAAACCAAGGAATGAGTTGTCCAAAACTGAATTCACCCCCGTCTCCTGCCAATAGCTGTTTTCAAATTATTAAGTCCTGTCTTCTTGCTGGATCACAAGACCAAGGCTGTTTTAATGGGGGAAAGCTACTAATTTGCCTTACAGTCTCAACAGTGCTCAAGGCTGTGTTAAACTGGTTTTAATATGTCATCTTAGCCTTCCTCAATGCTTCTGCAACAATAGCATCGTCCTTTGCTAGGCAGGTGGGGCTGACATTGATGGTGGTAACTAGCAAGCTGATGTTTGCGGGCTGCTCTTGTCGAGGTCTTCTGAGCACGTGGAGCAACGTGTGGTTTTGCAGGATTTGTAAGCTTTTCTTTGAACATTTTGGACACAGGTCTGTTCCTATGAAATCCAAGTAAAACTTTGCCTATTGCTTCCAGAGGAACAGGGACTTCTGTTTGTGGTTGCGTATGCAGCGTATATATTCCTCTGTTATACTGTAAGTCATATATATTGTATGTATACTTGTTAGAGCTACAGAGGAGGTCTGTTGGATGTGCCTTTTTAAAGTCCAACTTCATGAGACTTCTCGGATGCTTCACCTTGGTTTTAATTATTTTTATTGCAACATACAGGACCTAAAATACTTATTCAACAGAGTTCATGTTGGATATTTAAGGTGTTAGCCTCAGGTATATCTGCAGTGTGCTTCTCACTGTTGCTGATTTTTCTTCAACTGTTTCTCTATCTCAGAGGATTTAAAAAGACAGGGATTATAGTGCAATATCCTGGCTGCAGTAACACTGAGTAGGAGGGGCAAGTTCTGCAATTAGAGATAATATGCAGTCACTGGCTGTGCAGCTGTTTGGATGAGAGTCTTGTCCTAACCTCAAAAAGGCTTCAGACTTCAGCTTTGCCACGTGAAACGCCTCATTCCCTGGTCTGTATGGAGAGCCCTTGACTTCTTGAACATTTCTGCATGGCAATCTTGATAAGCATGGTTTTTACCCACTAGTTCCAAGGTGGATTTCTTTATTTTTTATAGATGGTATTGTGGGTAGAGAGCAAATGTGAAAAACAGCTGCAGAAGACCAACTCTGAGTATGTACTGCTCAGAGTTGTATTTAATCTTTAGTTCTTGGTTTCTGTGAGAGTTACCAAACCAGTTGAGCTACAGCACTGGTATGAAGCCAAATGAAGAATACAGTTTTCTTCACTGTAAACATGACTGTCAAGCAGTTATGTTTTTCTCAGCTTCATTTTAAAGGCATTATAATGGAAGAAAATGAAACTAAAACATGTTTTTATGCCAGTGTTATACATGGAAGACTCTTATTCTTTTTTCCTTTTAATGAAAAACTCTTAGAGAATAAATACATAAAATTCTGTATTAATAAATATGTAATTGGTTATCTGTGTTGCTAGATACTTGATGGAGTTGGTAAACCAATACATTTCGTATTCTAGTGTAGTTATGATGAGAATGCATTTTTTATTGCCTCTGTGAATATGAAAGCTATGTAAAGTTCTTTATTTTTACTCCTGTTTCAATAACAGGAAAAAAAAATCAAGTGCCGGATAAAACTTTATGAATAATAACAGCAAAGGCTAATCTCTATCCACTCTTTTGGGCTTATTTTTAACCTCTCTTTTCAGTGGTCAGTAGCTCTGTTAACTCATGATTAGGTATTCTGCTGAACTTGGCCATCCTTGCTTTGCTTTTGGGATGTATTTTGTTGGAAAAGTGTGAAGTTAAGCTTTGCCTTTTTAAGATAAATGCTGTATTTAGTGCTCACAGGGATTTCACCAGGATGTCGTCATTTAGGTGTGACTTCATTTTGACATACTTTTCAAAATTAAATTTTTCGGAGTTATCTGTTTTCTCTCCATTTTATTTTGCAGAGTGAGGAAAAAGCTTGTTTAACAAAATGTCTGATCAGCTACTGCTTTGTAAAATGGCTTTTTGGGTGCTGGGAACAGAAATTGTGTCTTGAAGAGATATAGACATCCATGTAACTTGATGCGCAGGAGAATGAAAAATCTTCTAGTTGTGCTTCATTGTTTGAATTATCTTTTTCAAGAATTTCATAATAGAAAAGTAAGAAATAAGATTGGAAGGGACCTTCATTGGCGTCTTCTCGTCTGTCCAGTCTCTTGAGACAGAATCAGCTGCAGTGAAGTTTTCCTAACAGATACTTACCTCACCTCTGATTTCTGTGTTTCCCTATGTAATCTGTGCTAATGCTTTGGGTAACTGGGAGGTTTTTGTGAGGTATATATGTATAGTTGAACAAGAAAATTTTAAACTACATTTTTTTAGGACCGACACATTTTTATTTGTGTATCTAATCTTTTATTAGAAATTCAACCTACCTCACTTGATCTGGATGTTTGCAGGCATAGAGAAATTAAGAAATTGTTCAAAGCAGACATACGTGCTGTAGGTGAATTAATTAAATGATGTCCAGTTTTTTTTTTTCTGTTATCCAAACAGGAGTAAAAATAAAGAACTTTACATAGCTTTCATATTCACAGAGGGAAAAAAAAGCATTCTTACCATAACTACACTAGAATAAGAAATGTATTTGTTTACAGACTCCATCAAGTATCTAGCAGCACAGATGGAAAAGCAATGAAAGTTATACACGTATCTCTGAAGTTCTTTGCAGATCTCCTGACCAACATTGATGCTGAAATCAGTCAGGACAATCCTTCTTCCGTTGGTCGATGGAAATGACACCAAACTGGTGTCCAGGATTTGCACTTACTGCTCGGCGCAATATATGCTGCAGCAATAGTGAATAGTATCCCAGTTTTGAAGGTTGGGGAGTGGCTGTGTCAAAGCTGTTTGACTGGACACCTTCAAGATCTTGTGTATGAGTTGTAACATCGCTGTTTTCTATAGCAGTGTCCCATGTTTACCCTAACAAATAAGTTTTTCTTTTGGATCTTGAGATGATCTTCTCAGAGTTCAAGGTAGTGTCCCAGCGAGGAAGTGATGAAAACAACAAGCTATTGTTGGAGTTGGGCGTGCATTGTCCTGGACCCTGGGCGTTCGTATCCTGCCTCGCAGGCACTATGAGCTCAGTCACAGCCACTGGCTCTAGGCAGGCAGCCCCAGTTTCAAGGAAACAGTAAAACACTAATGACTGCTGTCGCCAGCAATGGTTTCAGGGCAACAGCAGCTCTACTGTGAAGGAAGTTTTTCTTAAAATATGGGTTTTAAGGAGATTGTGAAAGAGTAATGAGGCAGTTCTGTGGATCTTTGTGGGGAGCTTTCTGTGCTGTAATAAGAGTAGGAAGAAGCACATAGAGCAAGCTTTGAAAACTTCCCAGGAAGCATTGGCATGGCATGCTGAGCTGGAATAGAATTGAACATTTCGATAATAGAGAAGAGAGGAGAAGCGGGATGGAAATTGGCCAGAAAGGACCCTGAAACTGCAGAAAGGGCACTATATTTAAGGAAAGATAGGGAATGGAATTGATGACAGGAAAAAACTCAAGGAGATAGACTTGGGACCAGCCATACTAAGAAGGTGTTTGCAGTAGTATTCCAAGGAGAAATAAGAGACTGCCAGTAAAAGTATGTTGCAATAGTCAAGACATGGGAAGAGAAAGGGCTGGACGAGGGTTTTAGAAACTTACATGTGACACGTTGCTCTGAAAGAGCTGTGAACATTTTAATGTAGTTAACTATTTATTGATTTTAATCATTACTTTAGTTCCATTTTTCTGTGGCAGAAAGGGACATGATGGACTTTTGATTTGTTTATTTTTATGTGTGCTTTTAAACTTAGTTGTCTCGCTTTTTATTTCCTATTCTCCCTCATTCTATACAATCATTTTGCTGTGGCAGGGGCAGGAATTTCTGCCTCCTTTCATATCTGGGCTTCATATGGCAAAGCTGAGGAGGCAACCCACAGCATCTCTACGAAGACTGGAAGTACTCTAGCATTGCGGTCTTCTAACAATACTTGAAAAGAGAAGTAGGTAGAGTAGCATTAAAGAAGAGAAGAGAAGGAAAAATGGAAGGCAAATCATTAAAGAAATGTTGATGGCAGTTAGAAGGGTGTTACATGAGCCTATGTTTTTTCTTTAACTGGGTAAATATTTTTAGCGTTACTTCAGAACTACTCAAGAGAAGGAGACAAAGCTCTTATGGAAGTATCAAAGCAGCAAAAGCAAAGACATTTGACTATCGTAGGCTGTTCAAAGTGGATTGACTGCATTTCAAGTTGAAGCAAAGCCAAGGTGGGCACTAAAAAGCTTAGAAGGGCTCTGGGTCTGCTAATTTTAGGCATTGCCAGGGAGGTTTCTTTTGACGACCATTGCAATGGAGAGCATGAATGATAGACTTGGAGGTGGTAAGTGATTCATTTAAGCTACAAAAACAATTCTACAAAGTTCTGAAATGTTTAATGGGCACCATCTGCAGTAGCTGGGATGTTTTGTGCATGTCTGCGTGGAGACAGATACTGGACATTGTCTTTTATAAAAAAGTATCCAGTAAAGCAATGAAAATGAGCTTACAAATTTCTTTTTGTCCTTCTTCCAGTGTAATGATGCTGCAGGCATTGAGCCATTTCTTAGGGTCCTGCACCTGTTTCACTTGAGAACTTTGAGAAGATACCTCTGCTTCCATTTCCTATAAAGCCAGGGCTACACCAGCTTTTTGTACTCACTTGTTCCTCATGCTGCTTGTCTTTACAGCCCGGAAGTCCAAAAAGTTGGGGAAATTGAAAGGGATGCATGAGGAGCAGCCACAGCAGCGGCAGCAGCCACCTCCCCAGAGCCCTGAGGAAGGGACAACATACATCGCGCCTGTGACTGAGCCCTCTGTAAACACTGCACTTGTTCCCCACATGTCTGCTATCTCACCAGCACTTACTCCCTCTCCCGTTAAGATCCTTGAAAGCATTGAACCGGAGATTGTGTATGCAGGATATGACAGTTCGAAGCCAGACACTGCAGAATATCTGCTTTCCACCTTAAACCGCCTGGCTGGCAAGCAGATGATTCAGGTGGTGAAGTGGGCAAAGATACTTCCAGGTAGGGCCACGAGGCATTTGGTGAAATTTCTCTTCATTGTTTCTTTTAGCCTAATGAACTTGACAAATTGCATCTTTAATCTGTTGGCTGTGTTGAAAACCATCAGAGGGGTGTGAGATGAACATTTGAATGAAGATTGTTGTTTTTTTTAATTGGTGTACTGTCTGTTTCATATGGCTGTGATCGATACTTAAAAAGTTTTTATTTTGAATAATAGACTCTTAAGAACAAAACATGTTTTGTCAATGGAATAAAAAATTGTGATTTGGGGTTTTTTCATAACTATAATTTGTGAGAGCATTGCTCTTTTTTCATTAATACTAGAAAAATATTCAGTACTGGTTTGTCCAACCCTTGTAGTGCACGCTGTAGTTGATGGGTGTTTTCTGATTTGATCTCCAGGATTTAGAAACTTGCCTCTTGAGGACCAAATTACTTTAATTCAGTATTCATGGATGTGTCTGTCATCGTTTGCCTTGAGTTGGAGATCGTACAAGCACACAAACAGCCAGTTCCTCTATTTTGCTCCAGACCTGATCTTCAATGAGTAAGTATTCCTTCATGGTGTTTTTCAGTGCAGGCTGGAAGGATTACTCTGGCTTTATTTAGGTTTTGGGCACACCTGCTGTCTAAGAAAATTTCAGATAATTCCAGCTTAAAAGACAGTTTAATTTTTTATTTGTTTTTAGTGATTCAGTTTTCACTTGGTGAAGCTTTGATGCGCCCATACGCTTCTCCTTACGCATGTGGATATGTTCTCAAACTAGGACCATCCTCTTGGCTTGAAATATGACTTGTACATCATGAACAAGATTTATAGAAAAAACATTTTTTGGTATCTACTGGAGCTTGGAAAAATATTTAACTTCTAGGAAATGTGAATGTTTAAAATGCCAGGGTTTTTTTCAGAGCAGTCGTATAATGGTGCTTTTGTTAACAATATACAGCTGTTCAGCATGTTTTCTTGACAGTCTTAATTACCCTTCTTTGCAACCATAAAAGAAGCCAAAATGTTTTTTTTTCAGTAATGAAAAAATTCTTTTATGATGCATTCAGACAAAAAGAAGGATCTTCCAAGGAACCGTTCCTTCTGAGTATATGTGTTCCTTCATATTTTAAGTCTGCATTTTAGTGCTTTGCTTTTGATGAGTATAATTTAATTTCTGTTCCATTTGCCTAGTGTTTATTCCAACACAGTAAAGTCAAAATTTAAGCAAATACACAGGCAGTCAAACTGGGGGCACATCATAATGCTTATCCCAGATGATAGGGGTTTTTTTTTCTAGAGGTAAAAATGAGGCATAATCAATACAATATGGATGCTTTCAATGGGGAAAAAAACCCACCAAAAACAACAGGAGAAGAATGAACAAAAAACCTTACTACTCAATTTCCTAAAGTGTTCTGAAATGTTTTTCTTGAAGAAGCTGCTTTGTCACTGTCCATCTTACTAGTCGTTCTTTGATTTAGGAATTAATAAATAATTAATGTGGATAAGATTGTTCTTAAAGCAGTAAGCAACATCAAAGGAGGATCATTTGGTTTGGGTTTTTTGCATTAAGAGGAGAAACAGGTGATTCCCTGCATGTGGTTGAAAATGTAGTGTCAGCCATTTTCCTTGCCGAAAGTACCTCCACTGAGGCTTGGTCATTAGAGAATCATCACAGAAAAAGTATCTGTAGCTATAGCTAAGTGAAAATGTGAACTTTGAAGAGTTTGCTTCTCATGGGGAAATGTAAACTTAAAGTTCAAACATAGAAGCAGCTTTCCCTCATATCAAGAAAGTGTGGGTGTGCCTAAATTTATTGGACAGGGAAATCAATCCCACTTACAAATAAAAGTATGTTCACTGCTAGCATTCTTGATGCTGCAGTTAGAAGCAGCTTCTAAAAGTTGAGATCAATTGCGAGTTTCATGCTGTGAATCCTGAAGGTAAGTCCCTGCAGAATTATACCGAGGTTAGGATCCAGTTGGGAAAAGGAGTGCAATGTCAGGGAGTGCAAAAATGAAAACATCCCAAACAAGATATGTATGCAAGATAGTAATTTGGTCTTCTACATATTTAATGATATACTCATTGCAGAGGTATCAAAGGTAGCAGAAGGCAGATGTTTCTAAGGAAAAGAAAAATAAATTACCAGGAGCTATGTTGAACTTCGAGATTTAGGACAGGGGCTTTTCAGGTAGTTGTCAGGGCAAGAAACTTCCGTGGAGGTAAAAGCCTAAGAATTTGGTGCTTACTCCAGAAGGGTAATGGACACATCTCTGGAACAAGAGGGTTTTTCTCACTTTGCTCATATTTCATACTTGGTGGGAATCATGGGAGACGTTTGTTCCAAGGTTCTCGTGTTGCCACTCAGGGTGGTAGTTGCAACTGCCTTTGCAGTTTCAGTTTTGTGCTCCTCGGTACAGGAAAGTTTTGTTGAGGAACAGCAGAGAGACCATTAAGGTTGGTGAAAAGGTGGTCAGAAGCTGGCCAGGACACAGAGGGAGCTCAGCTCATGGGACCAGAAGACCATGCTGGGTGCAGTGGGGATTTAGTTGCAGCCTGCTGCTTCCTGATGAGTTGAAGAAGAGATAAGAATCAATTCCAAGTCTTAGACAACAAACTGCCTCCTGGGCAGCAGAAGGCTTTTCTTAATGAGATGGTGGAATAGCAGAGCAAGTGCCTGGTGAGACCCTGGAGTCTGTCCTTGAAGGTGTCCAAGCCTTGACTGGACAAAGTTCCGAGCAGCCTGCTCTAGCTTTGACATTAACCCTGCTGCAAGCAGGTGGTTGGACCTCCACAGGTCCTTCCAGAGGCAAATTATTTTGTGATTCTGAGTACAAGAGATTCAGTGCTCTTCCCAATTTTGACATAATGTCAGAGGTTGAATTACTGGAATTATGGATGTCAGCCAATAATGTAGAAAACATTCAGATAAGCACAAAGCATAATATATATATTCCTATTCGTGAAAATACACTACTTTGAAGGTTTGCTCTGGAATTGCTGAAGGCTGGTCTTGCCTTTACTTTTTGACTACCATGAACTTAGAAGTGTGATTTGTACTTAAAAAAACAGGTCTTCATTTCTGTGCCATGAGGTTTATCAGACCTCCCTAAAGTTCACTTCTCTTCCAGCTTTCTGAGTGTTTTATTGCCTCTGGCATTTTAGGACATGTATGAGTTGATGCAAAATGAATGGGAGATGCTTTAAAATGACTTTTCCTTCTGCTAGCTTAGGAGAATTATGTTCCTGTTATCACCTGACCAGGCTTTCCTTGGTATTTCTTCATACTGTGTCTGGAGAGGCCATTTCCCATCTCTGTGCAAGAAATAATTAGGAAGGTCCCTGGCCAGTAGCGTACACACTTGCCGCCCCAGAGGGTTCTGCGTTTTCTTCAATGAACAGTTAAAAAAGAGTGAAAGTAAAGGTTGGCATTAGCAGAATTATGTTGCTTTGTTTTATGTTGAATGAATTTTCCGTTCACTCCTAACTACTGTAAATAAAAGGAAGTCGTAATGTTTCTGGAAGGCCATGATATATGATCTTGTTTTCTTTCTTATTCTGAAGGCCAGTAAACAAGGCAAATAAAGAAATGAGATCTCTGTTGTTAATAGCTGTTAAATGTACCTTTGATTGTATAAATACAGTGCAAAACGCCTCCCTACTAATACATGGCTTGATTTCCTGTTAGGCTTATGGAGTACTGGAAGTATTTGTCTGCCTTCATGTTACGTATCTAATTAAATGTACTGTTTGTTTTTATGGATCTTGTGTATATTCCATTGATTTAATTGTGCTTGAATAAATGTGAAGATGTGAACTGAAGGATAAGAAAATGGGTGCTCAGCCCATTACAGATATGTCTAAAACCAGCCTGAAAAGAAGTGTAAAATAGTCTGATGTATTTTATGGGAGTGGGGGTGTGTAAGTTACAGTATATGGGATTTTCTTAATCCATTTATTTTGTAACATAGTAGTTGTAATCAAAACTGATATTTTATATATGTAGCTTTAGTTTTTCATTCACAGTAAATCTTTAAAAGACTGTCACATACGTGACACCACATAATTCCTTTTGCAGGTGTACACTCTTAAAGGACGACTGTTGCATATGTAATAACACTCAAAAGATGTTGCAATAATGTTCTTGAGGCTAGAAGCTCAAAACTGAGAACTTGCGAAATTCCAGAATTAAGGTGGTCTATGAAATCATAGTTTAAGCCCTTTGGGTACGTGCTTTGAAGACTATATCCATAACCAAACCTTTAAGTTATGTTATCCCATAATATTTTTCCCGTGTGACTCCTTTTTGTATTCATCTGGTTGGATGACTTGTAGGGATGTAGGATTCTGTAGTGAGGGACTGTTGGATTTTTGCTTCATTTGTTGCCAGCGAGGAAGCCTTGGCTTGAATAGATCTAGGGATTTGGGAGAACAGAGAGATACTAATGGGGAAGATTTTCTTAATGCATAGCAAAAGATGAGTCCTGATTGAAGACCTAAGCTCTGAGACATTTCGGGTTCTGACTGCAAAGTAGCAGAAATCCCACTGAAAAAAAATGACTGGTTTAATTCGAGGGAGGTAAAAAATTTCTCATAAGACTTTGGTCTCTCCCTTACTGGTTGAATTAGTCATTGAACTAATAGCTAAAACAACTCTTTGCTGACTGTTCTTTTGGAGGAAAAGTCCCCAACGTTTTTGAAAAGAGGCAGCATGACAGTTTATGTCCTAGAAGAAATCCGATAATCTGAATCTTTCAGTAGTAGAATTCATGTGTTTGCAGTGCGGAAGTCAGATACTTAAATACCAGAGGAGGCAAGGGATGCTTCTTGCCCTCATTTCTGTGATGGACTTGGGCAGTTGTCCCGCCGCCTGGTGGTGGCAACTTCCCAGGCATCTGCTTCCACCCATACATGAAGTCAGGGCACCAGCTGGCAATCGTTCAGAGGCTCAGGAAGGGATAAAAAGCATTTACGAGTGCAGCACTGCCAACAGAAACCTGGCAGGAGCCAAGATGTGGTGCAGTAGGGATCCTTGCTCCCCTTACATGGGAAACTAGTGGGAGTGGTGGGACACGGACTGCCTTCAGGGCCATGACTTGTACTCCCATCACGCGTCCCCCTCCCAGCTAGAGGCCAAAAACTGCATCTTTCATGGCAAGCTGCCCTGCTTATCTATCCTTTCCCATGAGGCAGAGGGATGGTGGCTTTTCATGTTTCCATAGGGCAGAAACCAGGCTGATGGTATTGCTGATGAATATTAAAAATCAAGCCATGCATCCTTGCTGGCACACTGGTTTCTGATGGCTTAAAGAAACAAGAGAGCCAGCCTAGTACTGGACTTCCCAGTGGGTCTCAATTTTTCTTTTGATTTTAAATTTTACACAGTCTTCATAGACATCTAAATCCTTAGGGATTTCTGGAGAGACTCAAATTCCAAACCGGTTTACTATTTTAAGGAAATTTACTCAAATTTTATTATTTACCACTGCAGCCTTCTGTGGCTATAGAACAACAGTGATGTGGGATAGTGAAAGAGTTCAGTAAAGCTGAAGACACTGTGTTGAGACACTTTAGTACATTAAAGTAGAGCATCAATATTTCAACAGTATTTTGCAAATGCACAGAATGACTAATGTGCTGTGTATTTTCTTGCTTCTTTGATTTTTCTTGATCTGTCATCTGCAGCATAAAGAATAAATCACATGTGCATATAAGTGTACAGGTTCTGAATTTCCTGGCTGTTGTACTTTCTTCTAACTGTCATCGTTTTTTTACGGAGTTTTTTACCCTAGCCAGGGACTTGAGGGTTTTGCTGATTTTGAAAAGCACTAGGCATTGCACAAGGTTCCCAAAATTATTAAAGTGAACTTGAAAAACTGAGTGTAAAAAATTGGGTCAATTTTCACAAGCATTTGGATCAGCAATGTCTTTCTTCCATCTCCAAAATTATTGTATTACATCATATACAGCTTGGTCCTTACAGTAAAAAGATTTCAGTAGAGGCTGCAGTTTATTGAATATTATGTACAAAACATTAAGAGCAGTATGTGCTGATTGATGTATTGATTGGTGCTTTTGACTGATAAGGCAGGGCTTCAGAACTTTTGAACCAAGAGGTGACTACTTTCACTGTTGCCCTTTTGGGCAATTGTGACACTCCTGGCCACTTTTCTGCCTTGTAGTGCAGTATGGATGGCTATTTCATTAGAAAATTAAATTGTCTACTCCAGATATTTTTAAATAACCCAATAATGCTATGGATGTAATGTAGTTCAACAAACTAACAAAGGTTACTGCAAATTAATATAAACTCTTCCTTCAAAGTGTAAGATTTAACTTTCAATAAAATGTAATATTGCAAGGTTCTTTCATGCGCTGCCTTTGGTAATTCCCCGAATGTGAAGTTTTAAAATTTAAAAGCAGACAGAGGTTGGTATTAGCAATGGAGGGTAAATGGAAAATACATTTTTCAAATGAGAGAGTTGGTGTAGACCGAAAAGAGGCACAGAGAGGCAGAAACCTAGCTTCAGGACAGGGAAAGTTTCTGTGCTAATGTTGTCATGGGATGTGAACAGTTAGAGGATTTTGTACTGTTGAGGAGAGTCATAAAATTAAATTAAGAATTAATCTCCCATTACTTGGGAGTGATGATAAAGCCAATAAATAACTTATTTCATTGTTTAAAAGTCTACTTTTTTGCTCTTTACGTTTTAGAGGAGGATGGCTGTTAACCTTTTTGTTTTCTTTTGCGATCAGTTAACCCTATAGTGTCTAAATCGAGGTACATTTTTGTAATCTCATTTATCAAGCAGTCTCCAAATCCCTCATTTTTAATTAGTACTGCTGCAGTGATTGTTGATAAAATTTGTTGATGTTCATTCTTAGCTGATAAGTGTGTGTGTGATTGCTGATCTTGTTAAAAGGTCATCAAGCACTTCTTGATATTACTCCCTGCATGATTTTTGTTCGCATTTAGTATTTTGAAGAGGAGTACTGCGTTCATACAGTATAAAGTGTTGATACAGTGAAAACTGTTATCTTTATCAGTAAATTTTTTATATACATTGTTATTTAGTTTTTCATAAACTGCAGCTCAGTTCCCACACAGGGAAGTATATGAAAGGATTTGTTACCTACTCACCCCAAAAACAATTCAAACAGAGAAGAAAATTGTGAAGAACTACTTTCATACCTGTACATAAAAGATGTGATATGCTTCAGCTAGGATTTCCAAGTCTTATTTTTACTTTTTCTTCATAAACAGGTCAATGATTGTGCAAAGCAATAGATTCAACTTCTTTGCATGTTCTAAAGGCCCTGCCTTTTAATGCTTTATCTTTAAACACTTTAAATTTCTGGGGTGTTTCAATTAATGCTGTGAAAACAGAAGATAAGGTACTTTGAAAAGAGACCTATAAGAATGTGAAAACTGACAGGAGAAAAGTCCATTTAGCACATTTTCTTATCCTGTAAACTGTCCGGTTGCAAAGAAAGCATAAGATCAGCACAGGGGTAAAACGATACTTCTTTATTTGCTTTTTTTCCCAGCAGTCAGTGATTTAAGTACTTTCTGAACGGGAGATTGCACTCAGACAATTGTGCATAATAACCCTTCTATATCCTTCTCTGAATTTGCGTAATATCTTTTGAATACATTTATAATCTTGACATCTAAAATGTTCTGTGGCAGTCACTTCTGCAATTTAATTATGCATATTTGTTTGCTGGAGATGCTTCTAAAGCAGGTAGCTGATAATTTAATGGAGTGCCACTTCATTCTTGTGTTTGTAGTAATAGGATATATTCCTTTTCATCCTGTGTATGCCATGTATCACTTCAAGATCTCTGTCAAGGCGCATTGTTTCTTCTATGAGCTGAAGAATCAGCTAGTCAGTCTCCCATGTATATCAGTTGTTTGCTACCCCTCTCCCTCAGTGCTTTTTCTAGCCTGTTGTATTAATTTTGGGAGGATACCAGACTAACACACTGTGTTCAGAGCTCAGTGAATTTATGCAGTAGGAAAATACGGTTTCTCTCTTGCTACCAACTATTCTTCTCTTGCTCTTCGCTTTTTTTGACCATTAGTAAATACTCAGTAAGCATTTTCAAAAGACACAAGCCCCAAAAACCTGTTCCAAGTGACACTTAGGTCTCTTTATAGTGTGATGTTTCTTAATTTAAAGCCAGTTACTTTCTATGTATGGTGGAAGATGATTATAGTGCCTACATTTTCTTGCAGTTAGCGATTTTCGCCTTCCATTTTGTCAGCTGGCCACTGAGTTCTGCAAGATTTTTCAGCAGTTTTTCACAAGCAGCTTTTGATTTCATGATCTGGAGTTATCAGCAAGCTCTATCACTTCTATAGATCTAATTTTTTTTTTTTTTTTTGGATCATGTACACGTACAGTTTTCAGCCCAGGCCCCAGTACAGAGCTTTGTGAGACTCCCCTGGTAACCTGCATTACTTGCGAGAGTTGGCCCTTTGTTATTACCCTACTATTACTCCTATTTTTAAGCCACTAATAATCCATGAAAAGCCCTCCTCCTTATCCTTAAGCTCTCTTTAAGAGCTTTCAGGAGATCTTTTTAATAGCTTTAGAATCCAACTTTGCCATGATTGCTTCCCTACATACGTCCTGACGCAAAGCGCAGTGTACAGGAGGTCCTAGACCAGTAATTACCCGTGCTGGCACGCCAACAGACAGTATTGCAGCCCATACCAAAGCTGCGTGCCCCAGTTTTCTTTGTGTGGAAACCAGGGCAGAGCAGAGGAGGAGAAGGTTGGTGTTTGCTTAGGTCTCACCCCATAAGGCTGTGGGATGCAGCTAGACCTGGCATGTGCAAAGCATTTCTGTCATACAGACATTGCCTGGGTTGACCAGAACATCCTTGTGCCATCATCAGAGCACTCTTACAGATTTGTGAAACTTGACCTTTCTTTGTTAAAGACGTGCTGGCTTTCTTCTCTTCTAGCCTATTTATTTATCAATTAGTTCTCCTCTTCTAAACATTCTAGATATAAAAATGAGATTTACAGGCATCTGGTCTCTTGAGTGCTCCCTCCCAACTCCCAGACCAATTTTAAGAAATCAGTCACGTTTGTCACCTTCCATGCCTTTTATAAGGGCAATTTAAGTAATAAGCTGCACAGCACAGTTAGTAGTTCAGCAATTCCATATTTAAGTTACTTTACAGCTTATGAATGGATGCCATCTGGTCTTGGTGATTTATTACTACAAATTTTACTGGGCTTTTTTTTTTTCTTTCTTTCTTCCTAAACCCTCTTCTACTCACACTTCCATCTGAAACGAGTTCTCCCACTTGCTTACAGTTGCAGAGCCTTCTTCGACTCCTTCACAGAAAGCACTGGTGCAAAGATTTAACTCTTCCGCTATGGCCTTGTCTTCCTCAAGCACTTTTTTTTCATCTCTGTCATCTGTCGTCCCACTGGATGTTCTGGCAGGTTTCCAGCTTGTGATGTGTTTGAATGGGTCTGACTGTTAGTTTTCTTTCTTTAGCATGAAGATTTGCCCAATGATTTTACATTTAGCTTTGCATAATTATATTCTCTTAGATTTGTCTCAGGATGACTTTGGGACATCCACAAGCCTTTTGGAACTGTGTTTTTTTGCTTCTCTCAAGGTCCTTGGCAGAAAGGGCTGGAATAGAAAAAGAAATTTGTTCCTTTCAAGTGTCTGTCTGAACATAGTACTTCTTTAATCTTTCTGCACATCAATGAGTGGTTTGGTGGCATCGCCAAATGCGTTTCACATGCATAGTGCTTCCTTTTGCCACTTCCCCAGTGGAGTTAAATATTTATCTTCCAGATTAAAATTAAAATTGGGAAGTAGTTTCTTTAAAGTGGTATGAGAGGAGGGCATGCCTCGGTTCACTTCCAGAAAGTGCCAGGCTTTGCGTGACAACATGAGCAAAGTCTTGATTTCTAAGGCATTCTTGGCACAAAAGGAGAATTGCTGCTACTCGTGGAGCATTGCAGTAATTTAGCCGATGAAGTACTGCAAGTGACAGTGATCCCTGGCCTGTTGGTTGTATAAAACAATGCCTAATGGACAGCTTCTCTGACTGGTAATACTTTTCTCTGATTAACTTTAAAAGAGTTTTTATTGTCATGTGTACATTATCGTCACTTATTATTGAATGTAGTTTTGAAAAAGCATTTTAGTAAAGGCATAATTACATACTTTCTCGTTTAAACTGTGATTTATCTCTTTTAGAATGCAAATGCAAACCAGAAGAGATTATTTGATATCAGCATTCTGCTAACTGAATAATTAACTGTTAATTCCAGTAGATACTTGGGGGTTTTTTGCTATTGATGTGCTCGGGATTTCAGGGTTACATAACTGGGTGATTATTAAGTTGGATTTTAGCACAAGTTCTCCATTACTGATTGGGAACTGAAACTCTCCTTTGGCAATCATTATCCACAAGCTGTTGCCGGTTCCTTTGTTGACAGGCATATGAGAGGAGGGCACTTAGCTCAAACTTTAAAACATTTCAGAACTTCATAGTATCAGTTACCTGTGATTGTGTTCTCTTGGATCATGAGGAGGACTTTCTTGGGGAAGATACAAATTGGCTCCTTTATGTTCAGTGTAAAACTTGCCAGAATTTTATGCATGGGTGGCTATAGCCCACAAATTACCAGCTATGTCTGTAGATCTATTTCAATGTGAAATGACTTTCTTTGTCTGGTTATCAGTTTTCAGCATTGTTGGTCCTCAGTCTAATCACTGTTTTGTCCTGGCTTCCGCTGCTGCTGCTTCTGCCAAGGGCATTGAAGCATCCCACACACCTGGAGAGAAGCTTGTGAGGTTACATGTTTTACTTTGGCCATGGTGAGTGTACACTTTCTTGGGACAGGGCTAGTGGCGGAGATCATTACTGGAGTACTTCTCTTTCAGTGACTTTTAGAGCAGGGAATCTGGCTTTTTTGCCTACCGTGCTTCCTTGCAGTGAGCAGCTTTCTCCTGTTGCATGTCAGATTCCTGCAGGAACACAGCAGCAGGAAGAATCTACAGGACCCTTGAGCCAGTTCCCTGCTGCTACAGGAGGATCATGCCATAAAATCTCCTTATTTCCAAAGTAGAATGTAGTGCCAAGGCCTTGCTGCAGTGTCAGATTAATAGGGCACAGGTGGTTTTTTCTCCCTACTTTCTAGGTAGGAGAAGAAATGCTCACTGTCAGTAGTGGCTAAAGTGAGGTAGGACGGGGGAGATGGATTTAGGAGCAGCAGGAGGAGCTGACTTGACATTTGGTGGCAAGTCTTGCAGATTTGCTTTAAGACGTGACTGCTGTCACCTGCTGCCTCTGTATGAAACGGCATTTAAAATGGCTAAGAGCTGTATCAGGCAGTTCAGACGTATTAGCCAAAATGGCGTGGGCATGTCAGGGTATGCTGAAAACCCAAACTGTCACTGGAGGCTGAGGCAGTGGCACTTTGTTTTGGTTTGTTGGGGTTTTTTTCCCTGGAAGGACACTGTTTTCCAACAGCAAGATAGAGCAAGCAGCCAGGGACTATTATGGTGTAACCTGGCTGAGATCCACCATCACTTGTGTAGACAGCAAGGTGGTCATCTGAGGCTGTCACCTTTATGCTACCTCTAGGCTAACACTTCCCTTGACAAACCACCTAATTCCCAGTCTGTATTTACCTATGGCAGTGCAATAACTTAATGATGCTGTTCCAGTACTGCTGACTTTGGTTGTGTTTATAATGGCTTCAAGATGGAAAATAGGTGTCTGGGTACAGTCCATTGAGCAGAATGACGTGCAGTATTTCCCAATGCTGCTGCACACAACGCGGTGCAGTGATTGCCTCTTTACATGTAAAAATAGGTTTGGGTTTGTGCTAGGTAGTGTTCAAACTTTTTTCAGACAAGTAAACCTCTCCTGCGGCAGGTAGGATAATTCAGGCCAAGGGCTTTTCTGATTAGATGGTTTGAGCAGCGAAACAAGAGTCTCTGTGATTCCATGTCCCTGGTCGTTTTCCCCTTTTATCACAGCTTGCCTGCCTTGCCCTAAAGGTGTCTGGTGATGTTTCACTCCTCTCTCCGCCAACTTCAAAGTGACCCTTCTGGCATGGTGGAAAGCATACCTTGTTTTCTGAGGTTTCCAAGCTGATTTTGGCCTTAAGGCCTTTGGCAGGTTTTCTTGTTGGGTTGCATTTGTTTGTTTATTTGTTTTGGGTTTATTACAGTATAATGTGCTTTCTAAATTTCTCTGAAATCATTTAAAATGATGGACAGGCTTCAAATGCATATAGGTTTTAGTCTAGGAAAGGCAAGGCTCTTTATTATAAAATTGGAAGCCGTTCTTATAATCTTCCTGATTATGTAAAATCGGGAAACACAAAGAAAATCTTTGACATCCGACTTTTTTGACACGTGCTGCCTGGTCTTTTCCCAGGTCTTTTCTGAGCGGCGGAGATGCCATTGCCCAGTTTTTCTTAGGATAATCAGAAAGCCCCTTGAGTAAAAAAACCCCACCACATCTTTCCCTTTCTTCATTTCCATGTCTAATTTAGGTGGGTGCCTTGTGCTGTGGCTTTGAATAGTATCCATGAGAAAGTAAATAAAGCTTGATATCAGGGTTGGTTTGGGGCTGAGTTTCATCTGTGAGCGAATATTCCTTGGTGTGTGGGTTCCATGTTTTTTGGTTATGCCCAGTTGAGTTGCAGTTTCCATCCTAAACAAGGAGATTTATGATACTAGTCTTCAGGATGTCTTCATAAGTTATCTTATTTATAACAAGTTATTTCTGTGAAGTGTGCCTGCAGTTTTTAAATTTTTGATGTGGCCATTCCGTTTCCATGAAGGTCACATAGGGTTATGAATGAGATACATGACTGGTTTGGTATTTTGGATGCCTTTTCTCAAACAGTTTCTTTAAACCATCTTTCCTTCCCCACTGTGACTGCTCAAATCCTACATCTCTTTTGTAGTTGAGTGGCTCATCTCTTCATGATTTGAGGCATCAGTCCCATGTTGGCTGGATGCCCAAGATGTTTTCCATGTCATTTGACTCTGTGTTAAAGGATGGGTACTTCCACAGAGCAGGGAAACAGGAAGAGCTAGGTTGGTTTGTCATGTTCTCATCCATGTATTCTACTCTCAGTGGGTAGATGTTGAGGGTGAAACAGGCTGAGGTGTTGAGCTGGTACCACAGAGCTGGTCTCCATGCAGCCTGCCCATGAAAACAGGATAGGAGATTGGGAGTCAGTTTGGGACTAAGGGTGGCAGAGACGAGAAAGGCGAGGACAGAGAGATTGCATGGGGTTGAGGCGAGGTCCCAGATTGAGTGGGGAGAAAGAGAAGACAAGCTCAGAGAAAGTACCAGGGAGTCTCGTGACTAGGAACACATTTCCTGTGGTTCATCAAGAAGAAACCAAATAGCAGGAGCAAAAGCCTTCTTTCCACTAAGGCAGCTGAGATGCCTCAGAGGGCTTTGCCAGCAGAGGTACCCACCTTGTTTTCCTCACGGGCAAGAGAAAGGAAAAGCAGCAACAATTCGGTTCCAGTGAAGTTGTGGTGAGCAACTCAGTGACCAGTTAACACAAGGTACTTGTGGCCAAAGAGGCTCCACAGGAGCAGGTAGAAATTGAGCAGAGCAGTACGTGGGGTGTGGGCTGGTTGCAGCCAATCTGCCTGCCCACAGTGCCGCAGGAAAGGTCAGACAGAATGTGAGCCGGGCATTGAATTAAGCCGGTAAGGAGACACTCAGGGAACTTAAGATGGATTAACTTAAAGTGTAAAGTTTAAAGCATATTATTATGAAGGAGGATTAAGCTAAACTGAGCTAATGACACCGCTTTAGAATGCGTATCCCCACAGTGGATTCAGAGCTTTGGTTCCACACCTTTTATTACTTAAATGTACTTAACTACTTAAGTGTCCCCATAAAGATACATACCCTTATATTCCAGATGTTCACATTTTCCATATCGAGAAGTTTATGTGCTGTGTCAGAGGGAGAATGGTTTTGGTTGGTTGGGTTTTGCCTTTTGGTTGGTTGTTTTTAGTTTTTCCTTTAAAAAAACCCAAACCAAACATGGAGGGGGAGGCAATACGAAAGTTTGTTTTAATTTTTCCCCGTGGTGGTAATGTCATTTGTGAATACTTGATAGTGTTTATTCCAAGATGAGGTATTTGGTAAGGAAGAAAGAACTTTATTCCCATTACATTCCATTCTCTGTATACCTCATCTTTTTTATATATGAGCCATTTCTCTTGGTTTATTTTGTTCTTACTCTGGTGGTATTGGGATATCTGCAATGTCAGCATCTGAATTTTCCAAAAGCTCTGTACCGTGTGGGTTAAAAATCAAATGTAAAGTTGAATACTGTAAACTCCCACAAAATAGTTATTTTACATTAAACAGTCATGAAATAACTAATATAATTTGCAGTTAGTGATAATTTGTAAATAAGTAATAAATCAACTGATTTTTACTTTCACAGGAGGGAAACTTATTTGAAATTACAGGTTTGCTGTATGTCAAATGAACTAGTTAGTAACTAGTTCTGTGTATAATTTTGTCTCACTAACAGTGCCATCAGGTTTTACGTAAGGGTAATCACTATTTGTAAGTAGATGAAGAACTAAATATTTAAAAGAGAAACAATAATATAAAAAACCTACCAAAAAAACCCTTGGCTTTACTAAAATTATTCTATTTAGGCAGTCTGTGAAATCAGAACAAATACAAAGAAAAACATGAATGAAAAAGTAAAATGTCACGAAAAGTGCAATGCAATGTGAAAAAAAAAATTTGAGCTAGGATACTTTCAGGTTAACTGTCACAGAGAGTGTTGTGCCATGCTGTTTAGTGAAAGCATAAGAAACCTGAAACAAAACCTCAAACTGTTTTGTTTTATTTGCTGTGTGGCTTGTGGTATCAGATGAAAGGTCTGTCACTTCCGTGTCTCTGGAGGTCAAACACCGACAGGGGTGGTGGCAGCTGCTTTATGATCTGAGGCTGGAGGAGCTAACTGTGGTGTCCTGCAAAAGTAATAATGGACAGAATAGACTGTTCTTGGTTTGAATTCTGCTAGTCTCTAGCAGTCTGAGATAAACCGTAAATTTTTTTTTTTATAATACAAATGTCCCTTATTAATCATTTACCAATCAACTTCATTACCTATCCTTCTGAGCCTCCTGGTACAGGTCAGTTAGGAGTCACAATTGTCTGTGTCCTAGACTTGGATTAGGTAATTTTGGGAAGATGGAGAGGAGCAGCAGCAGCTGGAGGGAGATCACTCCCTGGGCTTTTCTGGCATGTTTTTTCCCAGCTGTCCCTGGGTTAGCTCAGAGGTACCTGCAACCATTTGGTCTCTGGGTAACAACGAGTGGTGAGGCTGGAGGACCTTGGGCTGCTTTAAGGTGATGTCCTTGAAACAGAGTAGGCTGAATCATGCAGCGGCCAAATGTGAAGGAACCCCCATAGTTGGTGCACTTGGTCATCCATGCTAAGGGCATATTCAGACCTCAGGATGAACCCAGGTGCTGCTGTGCTGGGTCAGCTGCAGAGCTCTGATGGTGGCACCAGCCTCGGGCAGACCTGGGGCTGGTGCAGACCCCAGGCACAGCAGCTTCAGAAATGCCCATTTGTGTGCGTCTGATGTCTTTTAATTCTGCAAATCCTTTTCAGTTTCACCTAATCCTAGTTCCTCAGGGTCACTCTGTGTGCAGCCATAGCGTGTGACCAGCATTGAGTGTGCAAGTGGCATCTGTAGATCCTCTGTGCACGACTGGGCTCGTGTGCTTATGCCTGTTGTGCTTCCAGCAGTGGAGGCTGCTCTGCTCAAGCAGAGCGCCAAGTAGAATTTCAGTCACTGTCCAAAATGCTCGAAAATCATTTTATTCTGTTCATTTTCTTCACTGCAGTCCATGATGTGCAATAAAAATAAATAAACATGGCATTACTACTACTATTAAATTAAAAAAAAAAGAAGCTGGAAGTTCTTAGTCTCAAGAAGAGGGTGGAGCAGGGGAAAAGTGCAGAGCCCATATAACAATGGGGAGTCCGCTTTATTAGTAATAAGGAGGAAAATAAAATCTGCTCTGGCAGTAGTAAAATAAAACACCAGAAAGATTACGTCAGTCTTTGTTTGCACACAGTATGATTCTTCTCTTTCACCAGCCAATTTGTATACTTGAAAAGGCAGTTGCTTGGTTAAAATAATTATCTGAACTTCATCCAATTCTCCAATTATGTGAAAAAAATGTTTGAAGAAATATAGACAGTTGTTGAGTTATTTAAAAAGAAAAAAAAAGAAAAAAGTAGTGGTCACTAAACAATTATAGCACCATGTCTAAATATCTGCATATATGTTGTAGTTTCAAAATGAGGCAGGCAATTCTCAGTGACTCTTTGCTGTAGCTGTTGTGGTTTGGGAAAGCAGGCTTAGAACTGTAGCATAATCGTAGCTAATTCTACCTGAAGCCAAGTGGTGCTGGCTGCAGGTGTGAGGCTGTCAGTTCTCTTTGGTCATCCCTTCCCCCAGCTCATCTCTGCACCAAATACTTCTGAAATGTCTTTCCACCTGTACGGCAACTGATGGGGGATGTCATTTAAAGTGTGCATGCAATGGGTGTAGGTGGCCCTACTGCACCAGTTCTGACCCCTTCAGCAGGCTTATTTCAGTCAGGACAGAGCTGAACAAATACTGATAATTCCAACACATATTGGAACATTTTTGTCCGTTCGTTGACCTCATCAGTGCATAAAACTGAAATTACGTTTGTTTCTGTTCCTTTTAGGGGGGGTAGATGTTAACGCTGCCTGTGATCTACTGGGTAGCAAAGTTCATTCAGTCACGCATTGCGGATGGCGTGAGAGTTGAGCAAGGCGATGCTCAAGTTCCACCAAAGCTCAGAGGCAGTGGCTTTTTCTGTCTGCCTGGGAGCACAGGGACCAAGCGGTCCTTGAGGGCTGGCAGGGCTCCAGCTTTATCTCTGTGGTCCCTGGCTTCCTTAACCAACCTGAACTTTGTAGCTGCGGTGTGTCTTACTGGCCTCTCTGTGATCAGTCCTTGGTTTACAGGTCAGCCTTTGCTTTCCTCTTGCGTGGGCTGTTCAGTGCACCTTGTTTAACCCGCGTTTATCCTCTGGATTTTGTTTCTTTCTCTTTTCAGGGAACGGATGCGCCAGTCTGCTATGTTTGAACTGTGCCAGGGGATGCACCAGATCAGTCTGCAGTTTGTTCGCTTACAGCTTAGCTTTGAGGAATACACTATAATGAAAGTGTTGCTGCTGTTAAGCACAGGTAAGTTAGATTCATGATTACATGCAAATACTTGAAAATATATTCCAATTCACAAAGAGGTGCAGAGATTTTAACTAATGTGACTAAAGAGCCAAACTGTTTCCAGCAGGACTGCAGGAATAAGCCTGGTTTTATGTCTTAGGGCTTATCTGCAGATCTCGCTCTCTATTGGCGTGGGAAGTGTCTTTGCAGTTTAAATATGTCGTGTGCATTAGAAGGACTAGTGTGGCTAGGAACCGCTTGAGTTGGCCAGTCATGCCAAGGAAGTACAACGGCTATGGGGTCTGGTGAGAAATCTCCACTTAAATCTTCAACCCACCACTTTGAGTGACTTAACATCACCTTTAAGATACAAAGATGTACGCTGCAAAATGGGTAATTTTCTAGTGCCAAGTGAATTGAGAATGGTAAGCCCTTTTACACGACTCTAAAAGTTTAATAAATGACAGTGCATACTGTAATTTTCTCTTGAGAGTCATGCTCTGCGTTTCCTTAAGATACAAAATTATATCTTGGTGTTTGTTACTGCACTGGGTGCTAATTAGAAGATCTCTTGATCTTATCTTGCTGAAAATATTGAAAAACTTCTGTCCCAGTACAACTGTATAAATACACAGGCGATTTGTGCACATTACTTTTCCATCAGTCTTGAAAAAACTAATTGCCTGTAAACAAACTTCCTTCTGTATAATCATGCTCCTTTTTGTGGGGTCCACTTAGTGACATCACGATGAGATAGCACATCAGCTCTATTGATGTGCGTTCATGATGACACTTCAGTGAACTTACCAGGCAAGAATTCCCCTGGCAGAAGGAGGCTGGATGTGGGGTGCATGGCGCGGAGAGAGGGGGAGCAGATCAACGGGGCTGCTGTGCTTATTCTGACTTTCAGTTGCAAGCTGTTGGCAGTAAGAAGCACACTCAAGGCTGCCCGGGCTCATGCTAGGCAGCACATTTCTCCATTTGGTGGTGAGCAGAGCCCAACATGCCTTTTGAGATCATGTTGTCTTCTCCCACCATTCTGTCTTCTGCCGCAGCAAGGTGAAAGAAGCAAAGAATGGCAAACGACAGGCATTAGTTGTGCAGCACTGGGAAGCACTTACTGCCAAAACCACTAAAGGACGCCAGAGCAGGCTGATGCAGCGGCAGAGTTGGACACTCAGGAGCTTCCCAAGTCCCAGGCCATGGCGTGGGCACTTTGGCTGCAGGCAGAGTTAGATGCCTATGAAGGGATTTGCAGCATCCAGCGAAGCTGAGTGGCCACCCCTTCAGGCCAGGTGGTAGGACAGGCATTTTGTCTGCAGTGCCTTTAGTTCAGGCTTTGCGCATCCCACCCAGCCGATAGCTCTGTGGTTTAAGTACTTGCCTTCGAAGGAAGATTTGAAGCTGCAGTTCCCGTCCTGGCTGAGGGAATTGGATCTACTAACAGAAACCTCCTGGGGCAATAAGTTTTTTGGGCTGTCTCCCTCCCTCCCTTCTGTGGAAGCCATTCCAGCTCCCTAGGATGGGGAGAGATAATGCCAATTGGGGAGCACATTGTGTCCCAGCCCACAGAGTCTTAACCCCTAGGTTCTGCTCCACGGAGGGTTTGAGGAGATGATCTGCTGGTGAAACTGGCACTGCGAGGAGCTGATATGCTCCAGGATAGCCCTGGGGGTAAATGCTTAGGGGTTTTTTTGAAGGTTGTCACTTGCAGTCTTTTCCAACCGAATGATTCTGTGGTTCCCAAAAGTGACTAGCAGTGCTTAACATGGATGTGCTCAGGGAGGGTCTAGCTCCCAAAATGTTCTTGAGTATGTGCCTGGATTGGAGATCTGGCTCTGCTACTTTTTGATCAGACCTAAAGGGGAAGAATCTTTAGAAAAAGAGCTTAAAGGCATTCAGCATTTCTTGAAGCTAGGTATTATTCTATCCTCTCAATAGTGTTAACTAATAACTAATCTGCTAAGTGAGATCAGCTTGGCCAATTAACTTCAGGTAGCTGGGTCCTTTTGAGATACTCACTGTGGTCTATAGAAAATCTAACAAAAATAGTTTGTTTGGGAAGAATTAGTAAACAAGTTTAGAAGGAGAAAGAGGATAGTGAAATGGAAATTAAGACAGTAATTAAATCCACTAAGTGCCATGTAAAGGGCAGCAAACCTGGTTTCAAATGATTACACCTTGATACAACCTTATGACAGAAAACACCAGGTTTGTTTTCATGTAAATTTTTTTAATGAATCATGTGATGAGCAGAATACAAGTTATTCTGAAAATTTTGTGATGACCACATCAAGGAAGTTTCAGCCCATTTACATGTGGAAGAAACCGCACATTACAACTCAATTGTTTCTTGCTTTCCACAGACAATTGATTTTGGGAGCTTGCCAAAAGCATTGCTGCATTTAATAACTAAAATCAGAAACACTGGGCAAACCTCCAGAATTTCATGTTTTGCTTGAGTTCTCTTTATTTGTGGTCTTTCTTTCTTTCTTAATAATTTGGCTGGGGTGATGGTATAATAATTTTCAGACAGAACGGTAAAAGGTATGGTAGTAGAGACAGAAGGAATGACTCTTAACAGTCTTTAGGCAGCATGTAAAAACTATGGACCTGTAAATATTAAAGGAACTGTAAAGCCAGTGCATTTTGTGTAAAGGCCACAGTATGCTCTGATGGCTTTACTCATCTTGATTGGTGTCTCTGTAATTTCTTCAGCTTAAACTGAATTTGTATGTCTGTTCCAGTCAGCTTCTTTTATCTGTCAGCTGACTGACTGAGAGATTTGGCATTTAGGATTTAAAAATTAGATTTTTGTATTTATATAATACAAATATATTTACTGAGTGGTAGGGAGGTTGGTGCATTACCTCCTAAGCTTTTTCTAAAGATTCCTTTCCAGCATTTGGTGATCACAAGTCTTTTTTGCTTATGTAGTAGAGCTTCTCCTTATTTTTCCATTGCTGAATTGCTCTGGTAGATACTGATGATAGAAGACACTGGTGCGTTTTCTCAAAACTTCTACCTCTGGAGCCTGTGGTGTGGTTGTTACATGCCTGTGATATGATTGCAGTGGGATGGAGGGCAGTTCACAGGATTTCTGAGAGAACAGAGGAACAGGACGATTTATTCCAGGGTGTTAAGTCGGGGTAATCTGGATTGGAATCTCACCTTTTTTTTTGCTTTCATTTTTTAATAAGTAACTTCTCATTTAGCTTACTCTGACTAGCTTTCTTGCTTGCTTATTAAATAAACTCACTCCTGTACTGTGTAGTATTTTATTTTCCTTCTGCAGACTAGTATTAAGAGTTGCTAGAGTGGAAAAATATTTGATTGTTAAGCAGTATTCAGTCAATCCAAGTACTAAAATGCCAGAACAGTTATTTTAATCTTCTTGGGGTTTTCCTAGAGATCTGATCCTGTAAGCCATTCCTGTTTGGGGCAGAGCCCGCTGGATTGCAAGGGTATTTGGAATCTGTAAAGAAATGATATATTTGCTTTTGTAATTAGCATTGTTGATAACAGTCACAGTAAAAAGTATCAGAAAACTCTACCTTTAGCCAATTTGTGAAATGATCCCTCTGGCAGATGGGAACTTTGATAGGATACTAGAAATGCTTGCAACTGTATGTCGTGGTCAAACACTGGGTCAGGATGCCTGTTTGGAAAAGTCTTATGTTTCTTGCAAAATAATGGCTCTGTTTGTTCTAGGTGTTATGTAGATGCTCACTAACATTGAAAGAAATTTTAGATGTTACTTGATGGCATAAAAACGTGTCACTTTGTCTAGCAGTTCTGCACATAACAGCTGTAATCTTGTGCCTTTCCCTCCTCTGCCAAGTGTGGGGAATCATTCAAGAATGATAAATCACATCTTCAACTTCTAAAAAATATCCTTTATCCATCTGTCTTTTTTGTTTGGTGGCTGGGTTATATTAAAAAGAGTTTCAGCATGAGGTCAGCATATGTTGTGTTTCTGAGATGTTATCTTATCCTCTGCCACAACTTCCGTAGTCACAGATCTGGAGAGGATGCTTGAATCAGTTGAAAATTTGTATAATGGTGTTGATTCCTTACCAATGTCTGTAATATCATGGGCTTTGCTTAAAGATTTAATTTTTTCATACATTAACTAGTTTAAATCTTCAAGCATGCACATCAAAAGAATAAGCAATACAGTAAATATTAACATAAGACTGTCTTTTCAATGACAGTTCCCAAGGATGGTCTCAAAAGCCAAGCTGCATTTGAAGAAATGAGGGCAAATTACATTAAAGAACTAAAGAAGATGGTAACTAAATGTCCAAGTAACTCTGGGCAAAGCTGGCAGAGATTCTACCAACTGACTAAACTTCTTGACTCCATGCATGATGTAAGTATTACTCCTCAGGGAGCACAGACAAGTTAAGCAAAAATCTCTCCATTAAGGTAAACCACTAGCCTGTAATTGTGTTAACTGACAGGGAGAAAAAAAATTAAATTCTTTTTGAAGGAACGTCTGAGAGTAGTTGTCAGATGAATTTAAGGACAACTGCCAAGTAAAATAAGAAAATATAAGTCATTAAGGGCTGTGTCCTGCTACCTTCTCCTGTGTTAAATAGTAGGTATGTTCCTCCTACATTTCACTTAAGGTCAGTAGAATTATTTATTAGTGGGATCTGAGGCTCGACAGTGGGAGGAGTGATATTAACTGTGACCCTAAGTTAGATGCAGCAAGAGTGCGCCATGGCGTATCCAGTGAGTCACTTCTCAATGAAAGTTGCTGGATTAATACATCGTGCACCTAACATGCCTGATGTGCTAATAAGTATTGAATCATTTGGTGCTTTTTTATAGCTGGGATTGTAATAATGATGACTTTAAAAGATTACGTAGAAAGACTTTGGAGCCCTCTTAGGTATCTGAAGCTTTATTTGAGCTTTTCAAGTATAAGATTCGCTGTATTGTTAGGTTATTTCTACCACACTGTCTCATTCCAGTGCGACATGTTTCACATGTGTCAGGTGTGAGATGCAGTGAATGACATGGGAAACTAAAAGTTTAGACACAAAACACCCTGACTGTTGGTTCTTTAGCTTAGAACAATTCTGAAGAGTTCTGGTAGGTGCCTAATGCATGGGACCAGCCCATGATTTCAGAAGGGGGTATCCGTAATGTTGAGCTGTTGAGTTGGGTGCAACTCAGTTCTAGCCAGTAAAATGGTAAGTGGAGAGGTCTACCTCTCCAGGTACTGTGAACAGCAGGAGGGTTGTATCCCTGTTCTCTCTGTAATGGAGCCTGGAGTCTCCACAGAGGAAGCCAGTAACCCAGCTGTAATTGATTCCTCCCGCTGAGGGTTTTATCCCAGTGCCCACCTAAGAATGCCCTGAGTATAAACCCCTTGCCAGGGGCCAGCAGCAGGGAGACTCATGGGGCCAGTGAGAGTGACCTTTAGTCATGTGTGGGTATGAGAGAGGAAGAGTCCCGTGAGCAGAGGCTGAACCTAGCAGCTCCTGCTGATCACCTCCCAGCAGAAACTGGTAAACTGTCCCAAAGGAGAAGACTGTCCTACTCCATCCTGCGTGGACATCGAAGTATTTTTGCTGCGTGAAGAACCTGCAGCCCTTGGTTTTAGAGCCTGCATATAAGTGTACTTCTTTGTACTCAACTTAAATTTCGATTTTTTTAGAGATTGTATAGTACAGTGCACTTGAGGTCAGTTCTGTATAAGAGCCTGAGGTCTGTTTACAGACTGTACATATGGAATTACTTTTGAAATATTGTTCTGTTGTTCATTAAAACATTGCAAATCTTGGTGGGAGGCAGGGAGAGTATTATTAGTACTGCAGTAATAGCTCATTCTTCAGAGATCAGGTTTCACTTGCTCTGTGCCAGCAAAGGAAGTTGTAGTGTTTTAGTGGAAAGAAAGAGGAGGATGAGTGATAAAATCATTTGCAAGATATTCACATCTGAACCTCAGGGCAGCGTAACAAACCCCTGCATTTATGGAGTCTTCTAATCCTCTTCAGAATAGGCAATGACTATGATTTGTTTGTGTGGTTAAGGTGACTGGATGACAGACGCTTACTAAGAATGCTACCGTGACCTACAGACATTTTCCAAAACACAGCATTAACCATAGGGAGCTGAACTAACCAGAGCAAGCAGTCTGCTCTTGCCTTTTATTTAATTTTTAATTAAGCTATTTTACATTACTTTTGTTTCAATAGAGCACTTTCTTACAAAGGACTTTTTAAAGAAAGTCCCCATTGTCAGCATTCTCTGTTAAAAAGGCCAGTTGTCTGTACAACAGTGCTTCCTTTCAGAGGCGATTTTGGAGACTTGTTCAACAAAGGCACTTGTTTATTTTTTCTCTTTGAAAGTAATTTTTTGCTTTTTGGTTTTTGAAAACCATCAGAATAAATTCACAGTGATGATAATATTAATGAGCAGTGCGAAGTGCTTTTCTCCCTCTACTGCCTATTAGTTCAGAATTTCTCCATTCTATCAATGTAAATGAAAATTTTCGGCTCAATTCCTTAGCATAGGAAGAACATTTTTTTCAGCTGACATCTATGTATTTTTAACTTACTCCATTATAATTTTAGAGGATCAGAATATATTTGACGCTGAACAATCTAACTAGAGGTGAAGCCCCATGTTTACATGCTGCTGTAGCCACAGCGTTGGCATTTGCAGCGCAAGCCTGAAGGGACTGGTGCAGAATTCATGCTTACTCAGCCATCCTGCCGCCTTTGGCTTTTCCATCACAGCAAAGCGGTATCTCTTGATTCGTGGAGTTTACTATACCTGAGTGTAGCAATAAACAACAACAAAAAAAAACCTGCTCCTTTGCATCTTTACACTTGCTTTCATTGACCTCCTTTTTAAGTAGTCTTTCTGAGGTCTGTGTGAAATAAAGCACATGAAAATATCAAATTAGTGTCTGCTTGACTTACATAATATGTGAAAGAAAAAAAACCCAAACAGGATGGGTTTACATTGCTCGGTATACTAAATCATTCATCCACACAGTGAACATATGTGCAGGTAGAAAAGTGCAGAGGTGAGGAAAAAAGAAATTTTCAAGAAGGCCAGGTAGGCATCTAAGTATTCGAGAAAATCAGCAACTCTACTTAATGAACCGTAAAGCCTCAGAGCACCAGAAGTGCAACTGAAAAACCCATCGAAACCCATCCTGAGCAGACAAGATAAACACGGTTTCGTGCACGTGCGTGCGCACACCTGCACTTGGCCTTAGCAGCGTGCCTGCAGGCTGCCGTGTTGTCTGCGTCACTGCTGCCGCACACCAGAACACTCTTTATTTGCATGATGCTGTGTGGAAGCAGTGGTTGCTGATGCAACAGGCGCTGGCTGACAGCATCGGTCTGTTTACACAGCGCAGCCTTCTACTCCCTCCGCACAAGATGACAGAGAGGAGTACGTTTCTATGATTTACTTGCTGTTTTTATCGTTTACTTGCTGTTGTGCTACGCCTCAGCCTTGCTTGTGTGGATTGATCCCAATCTGAGTCTAGATCCCAGTCTAGGAGCATTGAGGGCAGCAATGTAATCTGTGTGTTTCCTTCTTCTAGGGATTGTGTTTCTACTGTTGTGGCTGGCCTGCGTGCATCGTTTCGCGAACCAGCACTCTATGTTGAGAAGCTTAGTGTAGCAAGGACAACTGACCAGTCTGCTTGGTTTCAATCTTGTGCCTGTGAGTGGCCGTGGGCATTCCAGGGAAAGATGCATATGCAGTGCTTGTGCGTAGGTGAACTCCATTATGTGATTAGACAAACAGCATGCAGGAACATTAGAAACAGATGTACTACACATGGTATCAAGAACTTCATTTGGATCCTCTTCAGCATCTCCTGTTGGCTTTGGCAGGAAGGCTTGTATGTTGCATGGCAAACCTCATTTCATATAGAGAGCATAGTGTATGGTTTGGCGGTTTGCAGAACAAAAGCTGAATTTGGTTTCAATCTGGCTGATACTAAACAGACTTAGAGTTAAGAGGGCTTTTGTTTCAATGCCATGACATTAAACCCTAATGTGAGCCTTCCCCTTGGCTTGGCAGGGCAGAGCAGTGCACTGTCGTTTGCTTGTTGATATTTTCTGCCAAACAAAAATAAATTCTTTAAGGCTCATGCTGTTGAATAATTAATATTTTATGGTTCCTGAAGGGAATACTTTATAGCTGAGGTGGATCTTTCCATAGGCTGAAAGCGCCAGGATTATACTCACTGAAAAAGCTGACAGTGGGAAGAAGGGCAGAGACCCTCAAGGGGCAGGTTTGTAAGGCGTGCTGCACTGGATAAAAATGTGCCTCTGCAGGTGTTTAATCCCTCAAATATGAAGCTGCAGATGAGCTGCTCGGCTCTTGCTAACACCTTTGGGTGCACATACTTCTGCTACTGATCTGCCAAAGTTGTATCTTACAGCTGATGAGCTATTTGGAGCTTTGTTTTGGTCCCAGTGCCTGAATTCCCAGAGTAGGCATTTTCTCAGTTTCTTCAAGAGGCTAGAATCCAGTTCATGCTCCCATTGTGGCCTCTACAAAGGCACCAGCAATGTAGGAACGTGCATTGGATTGTGTTGCAGCAGCTAATATGCATCTGTCAAGTGAAGAATTCATTGCAGGCTCCTTAATGGAAAGAGGGTCTACCCTGAGAGTTATGTTGCTCAGTTTGTGATGGCTGAATATCTTCTCCTTCGTGTTCAGGGAAGAACCTTGCTAATATTGACAGAAAAGCAAGGGAGACTTGGCTGAAAGTTTACCCTGGCCAAGGGCTGAGGATGCTTCACTGGTGTACAATAATGTGGGTTTGCATGCGTCCTTCAGGCATACAAAATGAGTTCAATTGGAGTTCCTCCGTGTTGTGTCCACGTGTCAAGTACTGTGATTTCAGTGCCCACGTTTATGAAGAAAACCTGAAGAAATCAGCGCAGTTAGTAAATCAGATGAAAGCACCTGTTCAGGCACATCTAGATTGCTTGTTTTCATGAGCAGCTAGGAATTACCCACTATGGCACCAGAGGACATCTGAGAATGAGTCTGTGAGCCACCCCAGGGGGAATTATTTACTTACTGAGCCCTCAGAGTAATAACTAATTTACATCATGGGCTTTTCATAGGACTGGGAGCAAAAGGGGAATATAGTAGTAATGGAATAATCGCGTTGTGAAGCAGAAGCTTTGTATGCACTGCATGAAGGGGAAAAAGCAGGAGGTTGCAATAGTCCCAGACTCACCAAGGGCTCTTTGCTGCCTGGGGGAAAGGATGTTGGCTGACCTCTGCTGCTGCTTCTTCCCTTAGCAGGGCAGCAGGCTCCTGACTACTGTGCAGCTGGAAACACAAAGGTTTTTAAAGTAAGAGGCAAAACACTGCTGCTCAGATGATGGGCAGCAGCCTGCCCTTTCAGGGAGCCCGGCTCAGTGCAGGTGGTCACCAAGGCTGCAGCGTTATATAATGTGGAGCTGCAAGGTTGCCTCCTCCACACACACACCTGGTCTGTGCTGTGTAGGCAATGGGCAGAGACCCATTCCTGAAAAGGACAGAGAAAATTTTTGGAGCATCATTTTTATATGAGAACAGTTTCTGACAGTAATAGCTGTCGCTAATAATAGGAAGAAATTACTCAGCATTGTGTTGGTACCCTACTGCTGTCTTAATTGCTGTATCAGTAGGCTTAATCACAAAGATGCTCCTGATAGAGAAGTTACTGTGGGCTTTCATACCACACTCGGAGATTGTGAGAGATTTTGAAGTCAGAAAATGAACTGAGCACAAAAACGTGCACCATTGCAAATCAGACAGTTCTTGCTGTTTCTGGAAATACAAGGGCATGGTGAGATTGCCAAACGAAAATCTATTCCTTTTGCTGTAAAAATTCTGCAAGTGCTTAAAGGTCACTGTAACTGTATTAACTTCAGGGACTTCATTAAAGGACTCTTTTCTTTAATTATAAAGAACAGTATGGGTGAAAAAGTCCATTTTAAGGAAAACTCATCCTAATAACAGAAAATGATGTTTGATTAATGCTCCTGTTTCTCAGAGGTGCTTAATACAGCATACAAATGTGAAAATTGATTAAGTAAAAATCTCAAAATTACTAAGGCTGCAGTAGTCTTGAAAATGTTTAAACACAGCACACTGTCTGTAGGGTAGTGATGAGAGAAAGCTTCATAATTACTAACTGAAGTGGAGAAGGATTATAGCTTGCTGGCAGGAAGAGATGTTGTGTCTTGCAGCAGTCTGGGTGACACAGATGTGATAATTCTGATCTGTGTGTCTGCAACCGAGCTCATATTAATTTATTTATTAGTGGAATTTTCCCACCTGGAGAGGTTGCAATCTCCATGCTGAGAGATAACCCAGGACCCAGCTGGGAGAAGCCTGGCACTGCCTGCCGGGAGCAGGTGGTACCCAAGTTCCCATCCCCCAGCACTGGCCCAGTTCCCCCACGTGCGGAGGGAGGCTTGCAGTGCCATCAGAGGTCCTGAGCCACACTACATTACCAGCTCCAGAAAGAGCTGGACAACTACCTAGTAGAGCAGCAAGAATGATGGCCTGGTTGCATCCTGAGGAAATGGGTATTATTTTAGTTTTGGCGTTAACAGTGTTAACAGCACTGTCTGTGCTCTACTAAGCTGTAAATCTTCAAAAGTGTGCTTCAGTCGCTGAAATAATTGGGAGATTGTAAAAGTAAGTAAGTTTCTAGTTACTGTTGCACTGCTTGTGAAAACACTGGTGCTTGAGGTGTTTAGGGGCATTGTTTAGAGATTGGTGGGAATGGTTGGACTCGACGATCCGGTGGGTCTCTTCCAACCTGGTTATTCTATAATTCCAGGACTCTATGATTCATTCACACTGCTTAATTACAGTTGACTTTCACACTGCTGTACTGGAGGAAGTGTCAGTGTTTCCAATATAATCTACCAGAATCAGAGGGTAAAGGTCAGGTAAAATGTGGTCAAGTAGTTCTTAGAGCATAGGGAATTTACAAGCCTTTGAAGAACAATCTGAAGTATATTTCATCTAGAAAATTCATAAGCCAAATTTAGAGGTGCTAGATAGCTTGCACTACGTCACTTGTAACCTATGGTGCATCAGTCACTGTCACTGCAATGACAGAGCTTGTGTGTTACAAGAGAAGGGAAACTTTTTCATTTCCTTACTGAAGAGAGAACTCTCTTAAAGCAGAAGACTAGCTAAATTATTTACCTGTTATAAATTAAAACTATATCAGGAGAAAGTTGCTTTGGATCCAGAGGCAGGTACTCAAATTTCAAAATTAACACTGCCTGCCGACCCTGAATTTTTCATTCCTTCAGTGCCTCTTCATGCCAGAGCTCCTGGGCTGGTGGCAAGGAAGGTGCCTTTGAAGATGTACAAGAACACGCCAGCAGAAAGAGCACTGCTCCTGGCTCAGTTCTTGGTCTTACAACCTTCTCTAGCTGACCTTATCACATCACTTACATGTTAGTGACTCTGAGCTGCCTTCGATTCTTCCACATTCCTTTCTTTTCTTTGTAAATCAGTGCTAGAAATACTTCCCCAGCCCCAAAAGCCACACAGCTTTTAACGTTGCAGTTAAAAAGATCGTGACTGCAGTCCTGTGTTCCTTGACATGTACGGGGTGTACTTCCTGATACTTGATTATCACAGAATGGTCAGGATTGGAAGGGACCTATGGTTCACCTAAAGCAGGTTTCGAATATCTCCAGAGAAGCAGACTCTGCAGCCTGCCTGGGCAGCCTGTTCCAGTGCTCATCACCCTCACACTAAAGAAGTTTTTCCTCCTGTCCAGGTGAGACGTCCTGTGTTCCAGTTTGTGTGCATTGCCCCTTGCTGGGGACTGTTGAGAAGAGTCTGGCCCCAAGAACATTAAAGTTGATAACTTCGCTTAAGAAAGAGAGGCTAAATAGGTATAGAATATATACTATCAGAAAAAATAGTTTTCAGGAAAGAGTCATTGGGCACCGGCAGAGGCTGCCCAGGGAGGTGGTTGAGTCACCTTCCCTGGAGGTGTTTAAGGCACGGGTGGACGAGGTGCTGAGGGGCATGGATTAGTGATTGATGGGAACGGTTGGATTCGATGATCCGGTGGGTCTTTTCCAACCTAGTGATTCTGTGATTCTATCCTTAAGGCTCCAAACCCAAGCATTACATAACATGGTCTTCTAAGTATTTTCTTTTTTAAATAGTTGTGTAAACTTAACCTTTTTTCTCTGTTACGAGAGTCATAATGTACTGTGTTATGATAGTATCCGTGATCACGTTCTGTTTTTCCGTGCTGGACTGCTAACTCACTCATTTATTGCATAGAATAGAAAACACACTCTTCATTAATGTTATTATTTCTCATTTCCCCTTTTGTCCACATATTCATTACACATACATGTGTACTTGATACTACTAAAAGCTTGCCGAGAAGGCAGAATTGTTTTTACGTAGGCTTTTCTGTGATGCTTATCTCACTGCATTCAGAGGTTTCACATGCAAGTGATGAGGCAAGAACTAGCTTGAGTTGCTCAAAAGATGAGCCATCAGCACAGAGATGACCCCAACTCCTTCACTTGCGAGATGTGGGACTTCTTGTGTTCAAGTTTAGGAAAAGCAGTACGTTCATTATGTATTATTATTAAGGTGATATTATTATCATTATTAAGGTGGTGTTGGGGTGCAAGGTTTAGTTTGCTGAGGTCCTGGTATTTGGTAACACAGGGAGGCAGGAGATAGTCATGGTCATACCCAGAGACAGTTTCTTTCACTTTGGTTGGCTTGTATTATGTTTGGAATATTTTTGGTACACAGTCTATGCAGAAGCAACCTCTTCCTAATGGGTAAAGGAAACCTTTGAACCAGCAGCATCTTTCTTCCCATTGTAAACCAAATTATGTCTACGCTATTTATTTAGCATGCATCAGTTTAATTAGTTAGTATTGCCTTGTGACATGCCAGATTATTGGGAATGAACCAGGCAACAGCAGACTCGTGCAGTGCTCAGTAGCAGAAAGCCATGGGTTCAAGTGATTTCAGCACTTCTCTGTGTTGTTCATAAACTGCTTATGTTTGCAAGAATGGCTGTGAAAGTCTTGAAAATAATAATATGGGGTGTTACAGGACAGTAGTCTGTTGCTGCCTTCTTATTATTTCTTCTTCTGCCTTCTAGAAGTCCCACTTTTCTTTACTCTAACAGGGACTTTCCTTCAGAGTGCATGTTAAGAATTGAAATGACAAACCTGTGTTTGCTAAACTACAAAACCAGAAGTGGTTTAAGTCCTTCACAAGGACGTAAGGCGCCAAAATTAAGCTGTGCCTAACTTTTGAATTTTTAAACAGCAGAGGACCTAGTTTTTCTTCAGTTGTACAACACAGTAATTTGGTAATCATCTGCTATAGACATTAATACACGAACTGAAACCTAGACAGGCTTCATTTACAAGTGCTTCAGAAGCTGACTTGCAAGTCAGCCTTTTGACTGCCTTGCATAGTGTTTTTCTCAAAGACTGTAAAAGGGTACAGTGTACTGTATGCTTTAGGCGATTCATTTAGATCACTGAAACAAAAAGAAGTCTAGTTTTGAAATAATATACTCTTACTACTAAAGGTCATGAACAAGTGTTCCTTGATTATGTCTGTGTACTACGTAAAACTAACCCGGCAAAAGCCTGCATGCATGTAGGTTGAGCCATGAGATTGCTTTGCCTAGTTTTTATCATTAAAATATAAGTAATATCCTGAGTAGTGAGACTTGAAGAGATCTTGTCTTCATAGTTCTCTCAATCTAATGGTGTGTTGTTTTGTAGCACAAAACAAGACAAAAAAAAACCTAAAATGCTCAAAAGCCAAAATTAATGCTCATTCCTGTAGTGTGAATAAGTTTCCCTTAACATGTAGACCAAAACAAAGCTCTGTAACTGACACAACTTGTAACACCACAACTTGAGACAAGGTAGAAATCATCAGACTGAATTTATTGGTGCTAGGAAGACAGATGGTATTTTTTTCCCACAATCCCAAGTGCTCATGGTACCTTCATGCCGTTTAGTACTTCAGCTCATGTTCCCATTACAACTGGAGACCACCTTTTATTAGGATTGCAAAAGGGTTGTCAGTTGCCATTTGGGGGAACCATGATACAGTTTCACCCGAGAAAACCTTTGCCACCCCGAGGAAGACAAAGGGCGAGTGCCACGGTGCAGTCCACATAAGGGGCAGTTTGGTTCTGCTGCTGGGAGGTGGTTCCATGCTAACAGATAAATCAGCACTTGTGGTTTTATAGAACAAAGCTTTCTTCTCTGTCACCGAAAAGCTAATTAGAACTTTTTATCTTTAAAATTCTCAGCATTATCCTTAATCCACTGAGAGAAAGCAAAGCAAAAGCGTGCTGTTAGCCACCACTGCCAAAATAGAGAACATACTTAGGGTTCCTTAAATATTGCCTTTATAGTTTAATGAGGGATAAGCAGAAAAACAAGCTTTGTGTGTGAGTATTAAAAAATGCATATCTATATATCAATATATATATAAACAGAAGTACAGATGAACAACTTCATATATCTAAAACCTGAAATGCTACAGTGGGACACAGCAGTCATGCTGTTGAGCTAAAACCATCTGGCTGTAGGTTGCAGCCCCTGGAGAGTGCACTGAAGTTAACCAAATAATCAGCTTTAACAAACTGAAATTTAGAGATACAATAGTTTATGGCTGATCTTTTCCCTCTGGGCAGAAGGCTTTATTTTAATAGGCACTGAATACCTATAGTTTTTCTCATGGCCAGTTGCCTGTTAGTGAAATGAAAAGTACAGTTAGGCTGAAAAATCAAATCTGTGTTAATCTTGGGTTTCCCTCACTGGAAGTTTTTTAACAATTTAAGTAGCACTTTCAGATTTGAGTTCTTCTATTGGATTTTTAGCCTCTGCAAATGGACTGCCCAATCAGAGTAAGACATCATTTCTTGTTAATAAACCATTATCAATAAGCTGTTGTTTTTCCTAAAAAGTGTTTCTCTCTGTATTTCAGCTTGTTAGCGACTTACTGGAATTCTGTTTCTACACCTTCCGAGAGTCTCAGGCACTGAAAGTAGAGTTTCCAGCCATGCTGGTGGAAATCATCAGTGACCAGCTACCAAAGGTGGAATCTGGGAATGCCAAGCCCCTGTACTTTCACAGGAAGTGATAGAAAAATGTCTTAAATGGAAGAACTTTGCCTTAAGTTTCCCTGTGTTATTCCACACCCATGAAGGACCCAAGGAACCATATTTTAAACATGCTATTTACAGTTGTTCAGCAGTCTCTGAATAGTCTAAAATCACATGAAGTGTTTGGGGAATGGAAAGCAGTTGACTCGGATGTGGCAAGACCTAGATGTTTGGAAATTACCCCGTAACCCTAAAATACTTAGAAAATGTTCCTGTTCCTCTGGATGAAAAGCCATATCTAGTCAATAACTCTTTGATTTTGATATTTTAACAGATGGAGTTTTAAATATGCCATGTAGTTTCTGGTATCGTTTGCTTGTTTTAAAAGGGTTCAAGAACTAATGAGAACTTTTTAAAGCTTACCCTTGGTTTGCACATAAAACGTAAAGTCAATATGGGGCATTAATATTCTTTTCTTGTAAAAAAAAAAACAAAAACAAACAAAAACTATATATATATACACACACATATATACACACACACACACACACAAACCCTAATGTGTAAAGTAATAACAGAACATTTGGTGTGGAATACTCTGTTATCCCCACCTGAGGCATTTGTTATCCCATGTTATCCCATCATAGACGATAATACACTGTGTTAAGTGTCCATTTACTATTTAATTAAAAAGGATAAGATGTGAAAACAAATGCCCTGGTATCAATTTATAGTATCTATTGTGCTGGCTTTACAAATAATTTTTTGCAGTCTTTTGCTGTACTGTACATTGCTGTATGTATAAATTGTGAAGGACCTGAAATATGGTGTAAGGAACTTTTGTAAATGAGACAAAAATCTTTAATGGTTAATAGGATGAATGGGAAAGTATTTTTGAAAGAACTCTATTTTGCTGGAGACTATTTAAGTACTATCTTTGTCTAAACAAACAAGGTAATTTTTTTGTAAAGTGAAATGTTCTGCATGCATAATGAACCGTTTACAGTGTATTTAAGAAAGGGAAAGCTGTGCCTTTTTTAGCATCATATCTGATTTACCATCATACAGTATCTGTTGTAAATAACCACATTTAACCTTTTCAGTTTTATTTAAGCCTTTCTATTTTCCTCTATACTTTTCTCCCTTTTGTCTTGCTTGCAAGCGTATGTGACTTGAGCACATGTTAGAAATCCTGCTTCGTATTTCGGTAGGAAACTACACGATGTTGTGTTTGCCACTTTACGAAGGTTTCATTTAACAAGACAAATCACAGTCTCTCCAAAGCTTTTGCCAGCTTAATGATGTAGTAAGTTCTTGCCCTCTCTTCCCTTTCTCTCTCAGGGGAACAGGGGTCAATAAGATGTTGAATGATTCGCTTTTTTTATTAAGGTTTCCCCGATCATTTATTTTTCCTTTGAATACCGAATACAAAAAACATCTTAAAAGGTCAGATTATTATTTCAGGTGAGGGAGGGTGATTTCAAGTTATGATGAAAGGAACATGCAGATCATTACAGTAAGTATATTGAACAGATTTGTATTGGTGTGAGGGATGTTAAGGTACTGATAAGGGCAGAATAAGCAGAGTAGAATTTTTAGTGATAAACTCAAACCGCCGTATGTAATTTTGTAAGCGTTTTTGTAATAATCAGAATACATCTGAGAAGACAAATGTTCACACTACAAGTTCAACGCAGTTGGTCTGAATTTGTCTCAAAAAATGTTTTCTCTAGAATAAGACTGCAAGGAAAAACTTTTTGAGGTGATTTTCGCTATTTCACAATTTATAAGCAAATACAAAATTTTGGAGTAGAATAGAGGACAGGTGAACTTTTCTGAGGCTCAAAAGTTGCTACTGTAAGCTCATGTTTAACTAGAATAGTTTTTCAGAGGCCTAATCTATAGCATTCTCTCTGGGTGCCATTGGTATTTTTGAGCTCTAGTTCATCCCTTGGCTGGTCAGAATGTAGCATTTCTTTCAAATGGTAGTAAAAAATGAAGAATTCTGCACCCTTTCTGAGTTCCAATTTTGAGGTGTGCTTTGGTGCACTGAAGACAGTCAGTGCTGCTTGTCTTTTTAAATGACACCTGCCTTATGCAATGGGTAACCTGTAAAGACTGTATTCAGAGAGGTTTTTTTATATATAAATATATACATACATATATTATTTGCATTTTGGAAGTCTAATTCATAGGCAGATCTTTAAATACTGACCTGCACAGCAATATGAAAGCCAAACTTCCAATGTGAGATATACAGCATGCAGACTGGTTGTTTACAGTAAAGACACAGTCGTACATCCATCTCTTCATTTACATTTTTTTTAAAAGCCTAAAATAGACAATTTCAAAGCCAGGTTCTGGGTGAATACAGTCTGCAGCAGCTTTTTATATTAACAAAGTTACTGCCTCCTTTTCTGTCTCACAGTAACTTTGCTTGATTAAAATAGCGAAGCCATATTCTACACTTCACTGTTAAATGCCTGTCCCAGTCCAAATTGTTGTCTGTTTGCTCCTATTTTTGTACCTTATTACTTTTAATCTTGGTTTGGTACAATTCATAATTCACAGAAACTTCATATAATTAAACACACTAAATTAGTTTTAAAAAGCAATTTATATCTTTATGCAAAAACGTATGTCTGTCTTTGCAAACAACTGTAAGCAGATTATAATAAATCCTTTACTTTAATCACCTGTTGTTTATGAAACCATTCATTATTATTTTTTGCTAGAGATCATTGAAGTAATAGATACAATTGGATATAGATGTTGTAAGAGGCAGTATTCTCTTATCAAGGACACTTACGCAGAATAGCCATCACTTTTTTTATCTTAACCTGTGTACAGAAAAAAAGAAATAATACCAAACAACCCTAGTTTTTAGCTACTGAGGAGTTACATTTCTTTTGAATTTGTTTAGAATGAAATAGGCATTTGTCTCCTGCAAAATACAAGGCAAACTGAAAACACCTTTTCTAAGTGGGCTTCTGTTCGTTGAGCTAAATTATTTCGTTGTAAGAAGGAACGGGGATATACAGCAAGAGCATTGTATGCACAGTGAAAAATGTAAAATAGTGTTCATGTACTGCAGTGGGTATTTCAGGAATACTACACATCATGCGACTGAACAGTTGCATAAAATAAAATAGAAAAGACTAAAGTTTGCAATATCAAAATCTTATTAAAAATACTTTACAATCAATAATGCAAAAAGCTAATTCACAGGGTGGTGTTTTTCACTTACTTGTTAAACATTTATGAAATTAAACAATTCTACAGTTAATGCACTTTTAATTGTTTATTAAAGATTTGACTTTTTTTAGAGCAATGTTTTCAGCTGGAGGTCAATGACTTGATAAGATAGACAGCCGTTCTGAGGCCAGGAAGCTCAGAGGAATGTTTAAGAATTCTTGGAGTTTAAATAGATTCCTTGATGAGAAATAAAAGCAGCCAGCAGTATGGTGTAAACAGTAGAATCTATGCATAATGATGCATTTATAATTAGGGGTTTGCTTCTGTATGTTTAAAGCTTTTTAAATAAATAGAAAATATTGTTTGGTCTTTATGTTAATGTCTGCAAGTACCTATTTTTCTTTTTCTTTCTTTTTTTATATAAATTGTACAAATATACATGAATTAAACTGGTTTGATTGCAAGTATTTCTTGCATTTTAATGTCAGATAGGTGCTGGTGCAGTGATATCCTTAGACAAGCTTCTGTGTATCAATTAAACACCACAAAGTAACTCACAATGCAACAGAACATCTTTCTTCATATGTCTAGAAATTTGGTTTGATCAAGCTCTCTTAATTTGGATGACACAGCACAGGGGATGACCTCAGCTGCTCCCGCTGTAGAATAAGGAATGCCCAACTGTGAAGGATTTGTTCACTTAACCTGGATAACCGTGCTTGCCAAATGACGTGCTGACGCTGTTCCGTGCGTAAGCTACATCCCACTCGGTGAAATGAACCCAGCAACCTTCAATAGCCGGACAAGCCTGGCTTCCAGTTTCAGTTAACCTAGAGCTGCTGTACCTATTGACTCTGAAGTCAGAATCTGGGAACAGCAATATTGACTATTTTATACACGTAAGTTTTCCCCAGTGACCAAATCAAACTGCCTTCTCAGTGACAGGTCTTTTCCAGTTATAATTCTAGTTAAGATGGGGAAATAAAACTCTTTCTTGCTGTTCTGTGCACTAGCTACCTCAAAAATTGACTGCGAAGTTCTGCGTGAGGTTAAGTGGTGCCAGGCCACTGTTTCATTCCATTTTGTTTTCTATAACAACAAGTTACACAGATGTTTTATTGTTAAAAATCCTTGCACCTGCCTTCTGTTTGCTGGATTGTCAGAAGAAAGAATAGTAGAGGATCAGCAGTGTTAAGAAAAATTTCCCATATGTTTACAAGCAGATGCATGTGTCATATGTTGGTCTAGAAATAAGAAAATGCTATCACTACTTAAAAACATGAAACTTATAATCTGACCTCAAGCTGGGACGCAACTTTCTTTCAGGCATCTACAGAGATTGAGAGTTTATGATAAGCACAATATTACCAAGAGAGAAAGAAGTGGGAAAATGCCCTTTCATTTCAAAGGTTTTGTAAGTCAAAATATGCTATGAGGTTTTTAAAAGCACGCTTTTAAGTGTAGATGTTAACAGGATGATGTTTATTTGGTGCTTACCTGTGGTTATTGCAAGAACAGATGCGGGCGCGTTGTTAAACTTACTTGTGTAGAAAATTATGTCCGAGGCATATTGAACTTGGTGAAAGGTGAAAGTCCAGTGAAGATTTTACAGCCTACATAATAAGCCCTCTGTCAGCAACGGATGAACTTCTTAAATTGCAAACCAGGTAAGAATTGTGAAATGGGGTGGGAGAAAGAGAACAAGGAACAGAGCACGGAGAAAGGCAAGTCATTACTGAGGCTCAGCCAGCAAAAAGCTGTGAGCAACGTAGGAAGAACACATTTTCACTACAGGGCAGGTGAATAATCAGCCAATGAGATTTTTCTTTCACTCCTGATGAACGACTGGACATAAGAAGGAAACCTGCCATGAAGATCATCTGAGACAATGAGTAACAACAGTAAGCAGCCTGACAACCCTGGGGTTTTTAAGCCAGCAAAGTGAAAACATGGTCCCAACCAAGGCACTGAGCTGTACACTGTCCGGTGACTAACACAGACTGGAAATCCCTACTGATCCCAGGTAGTCAGGAGTCTGAGCTTTTCCATTAATTAATCAGCAAACACTGATTCCACCTTAACCCCCAGGCTGAGGGATTCAATCTCTGGCCCCAGGATAATGGCAGAGAAACCAACATTTTGCATAAGAAGCACAGAATAGGGTTTTTTCCTAGTTCACACTCTGTAACTTCCAGTTCCCCTCATACATTAACTACCACAAGTCTCAGTTTCTGAGCACTGGTAACTCCGTGCCCCTCCGCATATTAACCAGCCTGAGGATTAAGCTGATCCTGCACCCGCAGCTGAGACACAAGAGGGGACAGAGACCCCACAGACGAACCGCTCCTGCTGCCAGGCCAACAGAGAAGGGCCCTTTGACCAGCTTTCTCCACACCTTTTTTCTTTTCTCCACAACCTTTCCTCCTTCCAGTTAACAGCACAGTACTCTGCTCTTCCCAAACCTATCAAGCCATGGAAAAGATGGACAAGAGGCGTGTGCTAAGGGCCAGCCTCAGGAAGGAAAACTATCTCAAAGGATGGGAAGGGGGTCTGACTTTCTTTGTATTATTTTTAAACTTGTAGCACCCTTTAACCTCTACTTCCAAACTGTCAGTACGAGGCTGTCCTTTACAACGCTGTTCAGCACCAAGGATGAAGATGGGCCATGATGCTGTGGCTACTCGGCTCTACAAGTCTGTACTTGGCCTTAGTACGACTGGGCTGATGGGGTGGGTAGCAGTTACTGCAACTAAATTCCTAAGAGGCTGTGGTTAGCCTGAAAGCCAGACCTGATCTGGCTCAGCTCACACCACTGCCTTTAGAGAATGTCTAGGATGTGAGAAAGTTTGGGTTGGTGTTACCTTCTGCTCAGTGTTATCATTTCGCAATAGAAAACTTTTCTTCTTGTTTGGGTTCTGCGTGGCTCCAGAAGTAACAGGAGTCTCAAAAATATCTCACCTAAAGGCAAACAAGGTCACAGTACTGGACGGAAGAAACACTAAGTCTTTTATTCCTTCTCTATATATCTGCCTTTTTAAACCACCACAGTTAAAAGGGAAAAAATAGAATAACCAACAAACCAAACCACTGAGCTAAAGCTGAGAAACGCATTGAGAATTTTGGAAGACAGCAGCCAGAACAAGATGAAACATGCACTGCACGTGCAAAACAAAAGCAGCGGAAGTGACTTATAAAGCTTGTAATCCTCAGATCGTCATAGCTTTACTATCTGATGAGCCAGCATACCCCGTGCCATGCCTACTAGGCGAGTACCAAGTATTTACATTCTCCCTCTTCTTTCAATATTTTCTACCAGCTGTGAAAACTGAGTCTGGCCACACAAAATCCATCCTGCCTCCAGAATGACTCTTAAGGCCACAAAGGATAAGAGCTGTGATAAGAGCTGTGGGCCCAGGTGATGCAACACCCAGCCAGAACAGCACTTTGCCGTGAACAAGTCTGAAGGAAATAAATCTGTAAGGAAACCTGCGAGCTGTTGCTGTATGTGCTCATGCAACTACTTCCTTAATACTGAGTCCAGAAGCAAATGAAAGAACTTTAATCTCCCTCACAGAAGTTGAAAGCTCATCTTCAGTGCTTGTGTCAGCTCCTAGGCCAAGACAGGAATTGCCTAAAAGCTGTACGGCAGAATCACTGCTCGAATACCACAAGAATACACCAAACGAAACTCCTCCAAGCTATGAGGTTTAGTGCTGGAAAGCTGTACTGACTTGGCCCACCGTTGCTCCATCTGGAAATGATCTGTGCGTACTCCAAATGGTCTGGGCAAAGGAACAAAATAATGGTATGGAGTTAAATCTTATGTGGGGGAAAGAGCCATCCCAACCTTAAGGCAGCATTAACCATTTACTAATCACATTAGTTAGAAAAACTTGCAAGCTAAGTATATCTGCAGTAAATGACTCAAAATCCATGGAGTCCCATTTAACAAATAAGTGAGCCTGTTTTAGCATGTCAACCCGTCACATTTTCCTGCATCCTCTCCCACTGCCTCCCAGAGGGTCTTAACTTGAAGGAGAGAAAAATGCAAAGAATAATGATAAAGCGCATGTGACTTGTTTTTTCTTTTTTTTCAACCCCAAGGCACATATTTATATACCACAAGATTTCAGGAAGCTTTTTCTACGACCATGGATAACTCTCTTACTACTTAAATAGTTCTACGAATTATGAGGTAGATACTTAATATTCTGAAGTATCATTATGACCTTACAATTGACAATTATAGGGGAAGATGAAAGGGAACCTCAATCAAGGAGGAGTTAGACAAACAGACAACAGATAAAATACAAAATGCCTCTAGGATGCACAAGGATCATGGCCAGAGACCGTCTTTTCCTTTTGGCTTGAACTTGCAAAGTTGCCTATTTTCCTATTTTCTGTGAGGAAAGTTCCCCATCCGTTTTGGAGCCTGCTTGAGGCTGACTGCATACAGCTGCCAATAACCAGCTGCCATAACTTAGAGAACCTCAGCAAAATATTCTCCAACGTAGGAATGACTTAGGTCAAACAGCAAATAACTTTTTATTTCATTTACAGTGATATTTTTGAGTAGCAAAGGAACCATGATATATAGGAGCCTTTAATAAAAGTTCATGTGTCTTATCTTTATAAAATAAATCATACACACAAGATAAACGAATGTGTTCTTTGAAGACATTTGAAAAATGTCATGTCTTGATACCTATTATTTTACTTACTGGTGTCTGTTCCATACTGTCTATTCCACTCTGAAATATAATTTAATTGTCAGCATGATAGCTTTTTTTATCCAACAGTATTTTCCAAACCCAAAAAACATTCTGTTAAAAAATGCTGGTTATTGATGTGTAATCTTCAGGACACTAAGTTTATAAAAATCTTCTTCAACTGATAGTTGCGTCACAGATCAACCAAGTATTTGACTTAAAATGCTAGTTATCTTGCAAACAAACATACCACTACTGCTCTTTACAATTGAAAAAAGCACTCTATTAAAAATTTCACCTATCCCTCCATCCCTCTTTCTTGTGTCCCCCCACCCCATTTCAACCCTTTAAAGTATCTTTTTTTTTGTAATTCATATTTGGCAATGCTGAATGTCTTTATACAGATTAGAATCTTCAACTCATAGTCAGGCTCTTCGTTGATTAAAAGCAGTCACAAAAGAAGAGAGAATTGACTATAACAAAAATCCATGGATACCATGTACACCTTCTTGGCGTTCAATACACAAAGCTATAAAAACTGAACATAATTTTGTGGAATAAGTCCTCTCTTGCCATTTAGCGTGCCCTCTAGCCATCCTGGTTCTCTGGAAAATTGCACTGCAAAAGAAAAGGAAAAAAATTACTGCATCTTTTCATGCTTGAATTATTACTTTTAGCTTTAGCTCTATGACACCCTGTGAAGGATCCATAAAAACACTGAGGCTTTTGCAATGACTAGTTTTTAATAATCTGGCTAGGAAAGATGAAGAGAATTATTAACTTAGCTTAAATACTTGCATAATATAGGTGCTTGAACTATCTTCTGCAAAATACACTTGATGAAACAGCTTATAGGTGCAGGAGACTTTATTAAGGGAACTATTAATGGAATTTAAGAAAGGTTTATGGAATAGAAATTCTAGATGCCCTTGGGAGAAGTTAGAATTCATATCAAACAGTGGAAAAACAATTTCAGTGGCGGGGGTTGATGCAAGACCAAAAACCTGTCTTGAGCAGAGGTGATGAATGTGGAAGCTCAGAGCCCCAGAAAAAAGGGCATAGGACCTTACTCTGCATGAAAAGTACGCATGTAAAGGATTATAAGGGAAATAAAAATAAGCCAGATCTCACTCCAAGTATCATCTTTTCACAGAGTAGATCTGCTATTGGAAGAGACCAGTGGATAAAATCTGAATCATTCCGGCCAAATCCTCTCTCTGAAATTCAAATACATAGTGCTAGTCACATAACAGGAAGGAAAGACTTGAAAAATACACCTTGTTCCTTACTGCCATGCTAAGGGTTTACCACTGATGATCCCAAAGTTTATGCAAGAGTTATCTGTGAATTTCAAATAAGAAAAATCTCAGCTCAGACTCTGAATGTCCTCTAAGTAAACTTATTCTGTTGGCAACACAACTAATGAAATCTGGTTTCCTATGTATGTATTTTGACCACATTTGACAGGAAGGTCCTCAAATTCCCCTGCTATATTTCTTACAAGAATATGATACAGGTACCTACTCATCTCTGTAACTGTAAAATTCCACTTTTAGAAATCTACAGTATTCTCTACCATATTAATTTATCCTCACAGTGCTTCTGAGACAGACATTATTTAGGGAGGAGATCAGACAAATGCTGAAACATGCTGCCAGCCATGTCAGTGCTTTATTTAAAACACATTAACACATTGAGGAATGTGATATTTGTAGCCTTCCACAAATCAGGGAAATAACAGTTAAGAGACAGCAACATGTTAACTCTCACTTTCAAAAGCACTGCAAGGCTCTGAATTTGCACACTTAAAATAATTTTTCCTCACATCCTATTACTGTCAGATAGTGAAGCCAGGAACTATGCTCAGAAGCCATGGTTTAAACAACAGCTATACCTCCAATGAATCCAGAAAATAAAACTGCTTTCAAATAACACTGATAGTTTAGATTCAGATCAAAAGTCTGGCCTTCTATTTATGAATGTTTGACAGAAAGATTCCCAAGAAAAAAAAATACATGGAAATTTACCTTTGAGGATCCCTGCACACGCAGTAATTTAAATTATTAGTAGTAATTAACAGGCCCTTCTCTCCCTTTGTCATTTTTATTCCACAATTACAGAGCACACATGCACTTGAAACTGCATCGCTGACACCACTACAAACCTCCCTCCAGAAGCTTCACCGCAGTGGCTGTAATTCTACCCTTTCCAGCAAACCCGCCAGCAGCTCTAGCGGGCAGCCAAACCTCTCCCTGAAATCTCCCATGCCTAGGGAGCACATCTGTATCACAGGAAACAAACTCCAAAAAAAAAGACAGATCGGGAAGAAAAAATAACTGGAAAACCTGCAAGGAGGAAATTTCTACTTGTCCTCTGGAGCTCAACCTCACTTTTCCTTAGAGAGAGGACAGATATTACTTACATGTGTGTATCTACAAATCAAAGGCCTGTTTTAAATAAGAGTAGCCCTCACCCAAGGGGATCACATTTCAAATTTACCTAATTCCTACTTACCAGAGGAAGAAATGCTCAAACTATGCTGAATCACCCCGGTCAACACAACATCAAATTTCAAAAGTATTTTTCTAAGCAAGTTTGATAAGATAATACTAAACTCTGCACACTGCAGCACGTTCGGAGATAATGCCAAGCAATTGGACTTGCCGAGCAATTAGACTTGAGTGACAAATAACATTTTCACCCCAGAAGACTGGACATGCAACTTACAACTAAGCTCTGTGCTTGGGATATTAAATATCACACATATGGGCTACGTATAGCTCTTGTTATTTGTTAGGAGAAGCTTCTTGTAGACTCTGAAGACAGAGAAAAGAATTAGCACTGAGCTTATACATGCAAGATCACTACTTCTAGAGACTGTCTTTTTCTTTTTTTAAAAAACCCCAGAAATAATTCTTAATATTTAGCAGCAGTAGTGACTGTCATACTGGGCAAGACTTCAGCGTCCATTCAAATCACCTTATACAAAAAGTGTTAAGATACCACGTACGTCACTAGCTTCTTCTGTAGGCAAATTATATTAAAAGGAAAGCTGTCCAAATGTAAAGCTGCTTTATGCTCCACTGATCCTGTTTCCTTTGATAATCCATTTCCAAAGTTTAGTGCACAACATCACTCATTTAAAATAAAAAAAAACTTTTACTACCACACACAGCTCTTCTCAAACCCAGGACACAGGCTATTTCTGAAAAAAAACCAGAGATGTTCCGTAGTGTCCCCTTTCTGTCATTCCTTCTCTGTCAACAACAATCACAGTTCTTAGCACTTTTTCAGGCCTGCCTCATTTAAAAATACCTTGCTTCAGAATCCACACATTTGGCCTTAAAACTACAACCCATTATTGGACCGAGCATCCCATAAGATTAAGTCCAATGTTGGCTAGTGACTGGAGGGGAAATGACTTGTAGCATAAAAGATACGGAGCAGAGAACTAAAAATTAAATATTTTCAGCAAGGTTTAACAAGTATAGCAAGACCGCACAACAAGACCAATCAAAGAACCATCACCAAAAGCCATCACTTCTTAGGACTGTGGAAATAACAGTAAAGTTGAGAGCCCACAGCATGATGGCAGCTTCCTCAATACCTGCTGCAAGGCCATTGCAGCTATCTCACTCTAGTGGAGTCACAATGTTGAGAAGGAGAATGTCTGACCCATCAGTGACAATGGCAGGCACTACAGAAACAATCACACCAGCTCACGTGGACAAACAAAATCAACAGACCTTCAACCTGCAATCCGATATCTAAGTAAAAGCTTTTCTGATTTTTTCTAATCAAGAAACACAATAAGGTCAACTTGGCACTTGCAGCATTTTTTCTTACTTTTCTGTATTCTCCAAAGGAAATAGCTTCAATATTGCCAATGTTATGATCATCTAACTGCAAACACAAAGAATTTGCAAGCAGCTCTTCCCAGAGACCCAGTGCTACACGCAGACTTTGTTCAGCTTTGGCAGCTCAAAATTTTCATGTATCTTGACTACAAATGAGACTAAGACTCATTCCTACAGTGGCGTTAGTTCATTGCCAAGGTGCCTCTAACTTTAGCAGGACTGAATCAGACACTGATTCACACCGATTTCCACATCTTTGTTGAAACTAGCTCTTTGGGGAGGAAACAGAAATGGGGGAGGCAATCTAACATACGTGGTGTCTGGCACAAGAGGGCCTCCTCCCTTTCTGATGAACTACTTGACCAAACAAAGCAATGACCCCAAAGAGCCACATAAACGAGACTGCGTTTTGTCAGCAACAGAAATCTCACTGCTAAAACCCCTACAACAACACAGTAGACTTCCACAGAACTCAATCACACTGGCCAACTTTTCACCAATACATTAAATTAAAGCAACAAAATAGGCTTGCAAGTGTTTAGAAATCCCTAAGGGTTTTTAAAATAATCCCTATGGTTAAAGCTGACCACAGAAATCACAAGCATTTAGCATGCTTAGGCTTAGCATGGAATTTCAAATTTTAAAACTTGCTGTTTCCCATAAATATCCTGGGACAAGGAGAAGTATCTTGTGGACAGGACATAGGTTTAGGAGTCAAGGGGTTGTCTTCCTGACTCTGCTAAAGATTCACTCTGTGACCACAAAATAAAGGAGTCTGCCTATAAGGGCTCAAGCACACTTATAATCTACAACAAACTAGTGAAGGTGGAATTAAGCTTACAGACTGAGACCTTGCTGTACAGAAGCGTCTAAACCCTAGGAGATGCAGTCAATACAATGACTAGAGAGAGCACCCAGAGAATAATTTGGCTCACTGAAATAGAGGCAAGAGGTTGGTTAGCTGAGTGGCTGCTGAGTTCCTTGTGCTGGAACTTGGTGACCTGTGTGTAGGCATTGAGACTTGGGGTCTTCCTACCGAGCTGATTTCCATCCCACCCAAGAGCTGAATGTCTCTGACAGTCCCACACACTCCAGCTACAAGGCAAAACGCATTCATTTAAACATCTTCCATTATAACATTTCACTTATAGAGACCATGGCTTCCACGACACTGTTGGCAGGAGGAAACTCAGACTGTTTACGGTCAAGCTACCTTCAGTGACTTTATACAACTTCTAGCAAAGTCTTTCAGATTTCGGTAGTGCCCATTTGGTCCTTTTTATTGGTGAGCAGTAGTTTCAGATAACTAGCTCCAAATGGCATGGAGGCATCTGAAAAGGAGAATATCTGTCCACAGCCTGTACTCTCAGTCTCTCCAGGTGTAAAACGGAGATAATTGATACGCGTGAATGTTTCCAAATGCTTTGAAATCCACAGACAAAAGGTGAACACAGAAGCAGCTTTATCCACATTTTTACCTCAACAAAAGAATTACTTGCACATACAACACAATATAGTATTTCGGGAGTACTACTTCTCTTTGATATAATTTCTTCACTTGTCAGTATCATGAAGAAAGACAGTCCAGAAGCCTCAGAGAGTGCCTTGGAGTCAAACCCAGGGACATCAACTAAGATTGGCACTTTGTTATGCTATGAAAGAGAGAGAGGGATGACAATGGCTATATGAACACGTTGTGTGTTCCTGCTATGCTTAGTAGGGATTATCAGTGCCATACTTTTCCTGAGGAAAATCACTATTACAAAACACTTTCTCAGTTTTCCCCATATTTTCCCTCCCCAAAAAATATTACTTTAAAAATTGTAAAAAGCTTTGATGAGAGCTATCTTGACAAGTTTTCAGGAAGCCTTCCTGCAAGCAATAGTGCCAAAGAATTTTGTGGTGTAAACACCATTTACCCTATCTAAAACACTTCTCCCTAGTGAAATTCCCATTTTCTGATTTCTAAGTAGTCTCTTTCAAGAACCAGTAATTTAATAACACTTGGCTCCAAGGCTGGCAAGTTTTCAATGCCAGGAAGTCAGATTATTCTTTCCATGATTATGGGGAATATCTGCTTCGACAACAACAAAATATACAGCCAGCATATGTCTCTCAATCTCAGATCATACTCTGCTTCTTCCCATATGTGCCCTTATCCAGCTGCAAATTCTCAAGCTTTGCCTCTAACCACTTGAATTATATTGTTATGTGCTGTCAATAATACAGCCTGTAGCAACTGGGAAATAAAAATATTGGCACAGCCTAAGGTAAATTGAATTGAAGATTTTTTTTAAGAAAAGCCAGTGGAAATAGTTCAGATTGCATTATTCATTTCCTTACACAATTCAATTAAATAGAAAACCTTGCCTTTTCTTTTTAACTTACCAGATGGCACCTTCGCGTTTATATTCTACAACGCTTTAATGGAAAGATGGTGGGATTTGGGGCAGCACAACAAACATGTAATGTTGGAAACACCTGAATACGCAAATCACAGAATCACAGAATAACCAGATTGGAAGAGACCCACCGGATCGTCGAGTCCAACCATTCCCACCAATCCCTAAATCATGCTCCTAAGTACCTCATCCACCCTGACCTTAAACACCTCCAGGGACGGTGACTCAACCACCTCCCTGGGCAGACCGTTCCAATGCCTAACCACCCTCTCCGTGAAGAATTTTTTTCTAATCTCAAGCCTAAATCTCCCCTGGCTGAGCTTGAGGCCATTCCCTCTTGTTCTGTCCCCTGGCACTTGGGAGAAGAGGTCAGCATCCTCCTCTATACAACCTCCCTTCAGGTAGTTGTAGAGAGTAATAAGGTCTCCCCTCAGCCCCCTCTTCTCCAGGCTGAACAACCCCAGCTCTCTCATCCGCTCCTCATAAGATTTGTTCTCCAGCCCCTTTACCAGCTTTGTTGCTCTTCTCTGGACTCGCTCCAAAGCCTCAACATCCTTCTTGTGGTGAGGGGCCCAGAACCGAACACAGGACTCGAGGTGCAGTCTTACCAGTGCCGAGTACAGTGGGAGAATAACCTCCCTGGACCTGCTGGTCATGCCGTTTCTGATACAGGCCAAGATGCCATTGGCCTTCTTGGCCACCTGGGCACACTGCTGGCTCATGTTCAATAGCTGTCAACCGACACCCCCAGGTCCCTCTCCTCCTGGCAGCTTTCCAGCCAGGTTTCTCCTATTCTGTACCTCTGCTTAGGGTTGTTGTGCCCCAAGTGCAGGACTCGGCATTTGGCCTTGTTAAACCTCATGCCGTTGGTCTCAGCCCAGCAGTCCAGCCTGTTCAGGTCCCTTTGCAGAGCCTCCCGACCCTCCAGCAGATCCACACTTCCTCCCAGCTTGGTGTCATCTGCAAACTTGCTAAGGGACCACTCGATGCCTTCATCCAGGTCTTTGATAAAGACATTCAACAGGACTGGACTCAGGACTGAGCCCTGGGGAACCCCACTTGTCACTGGCCTCCAGCTGGATTTAACTCCATTTCCCACCACCCTCTGGGCCCGGCCAGCCAACCAGTTTTTCACCCAGGAGAGTGTGCGCCTGTCCAGGCCAGAGGCCGACAGTTTCCGAAGCAGAATGCTGTGAGAAACTGTATCAAAGGCTTTACTGAAGTCCAGGAAGATACATCCACAGCCTTTCCCTCGTCCAAGAGTTTAGTCACTCGGTCATAGAAGGTGATCAGATTAGTCTGGCAAGACCTGCCTTTCATGAACCCGTGTTGACTGGGCCTGATCACCCGGTTCTCTTGCAAGTGCTTCATGATCGCACTCAAGATCACCCGCTCCATGACTTTCCCTGGTACCGAGGTCAGACTGACAGGCCTGTAGTTCCCCAGATCCTCCCTGCACCCCTTCTTATAGATGGGCACGACATCAGCCAGCCTCCAGTCCAGCGGAACCTCCGCAGTCATCCAGGGCTGTTGGAAGATGATGAAAAGGGGTTTGGCCATCACATCCGCCAGTTCCCTCAAAACTCTTGGGTGGACTCCATCCGGCCCCATAGACTTGTGGGCATCTAGCCGGGCAAGCAAGTCTCTAACCACCTCCTCTTGGACCTTGGGAATCTCATACTTCTCATCCAACCCTTGGGGTTGTGCACAGAGGGAACAATTTTCCTTGCTGTTAAAGACTGAGGCAAAGTAGGCATTGAGCACTTCAGCCTTGTCTTCGTCCCCTGTTACTGTTGTTCCCTCTGCATCTGCTAGGGACTGGATAATGTTCAGATTCTATACAGATTCCTATCAGGTGATGTAAAGCTTAATTTAATATTAGTAAATCTAACCTTGTCAGCCCAAAGACAGTCCCCCGCCCCCCGTGAGAAATAGGAACTGGAGATGAGAGTAAAGGTTAAACTTCTTGCACCAATATTACATTTAGCAGCTATGACAGGTGCAAAACTGTACTGCACTAAATGCCATTATCCTACCTCAGGCTAGAGCAGCTAGAGAGATTCATCCAGGATAATAACACATTAAGAGAAAACTGTTGCAATCAACAACTGTGGACCAGAAGAGACAAAACAGAAGAACAATAGAGAAAGGGAAGTGAAAAACAGAAGGGACACAAAGCGGGGAAGAGAAAGGAAAAATCTGAAAAACAAACAGTGAGAGGTGAAAAAGACAGGATTAGAAAAGTGAGACAGGCAGTATAGAGAAAGGAGAAATGGATAAAACCTTCACTAATAGAAGCAGCACTTTTTAGTAGACATTAATTTAACACAGTTACTTTTAATGGTTGATACTAGCTGTATGTCAACTTGATTGATGCGTTGTCACTTTGATAGTTAAGGTTATTGGTAGAGCTGCAGAACTGATGTATTATTACTTTAATTTCTCATTTGGGGGCTTTATTACAGCATATGGGAATTTAAATTGAGTAACTAAGGAACCTGAATTGATTCACTGGAATCTGATCCCAGCACAGACACACGGGTGCCTAGTGCAAAAAGTAAAGTCCTATGTGAAGGCATTTCAGAGGTTTCAAATATGGTATGAGAATCCTGACAAAGCTGTACATGACAGAACCTACTGGGAACCATTATGGAATAACCATTAAGTTATCACACACATCCATTTACTGCCCTATTACTTGCATGCTTTCCTCCTTTTTCTGCCAATCCACAGGCTACCTTAGGCTGAAAGCCCTGCAGTACAAGGACAATGTCTATAAAATAACCAGGATCCAGTGGAATAAATTAAAAAACAGTATATAAGGAAATGTGATCTTTCTCATTGCAATTAGGTTTTCAAAACGCAATCCAAATAACCTTTTCCCAAGCTTCCAATCTTATTTGTATGATGATATGGAAAAAGAGTCTTACAATTGAAACATTTCTCCACAGCTGCCAAAGAGCTGAATTCCATACTTACTCTTGGACAATCCAACTCTCTAGTTCAAAAACTGAACTGAGGCTGTAACACACCAAAAATAGTATCTTTATCATAACTTCTAGTGACCTCTTTGCACAAGAATCTTAACATTGCTTTCACACAAATGTGTGACACAGAAGCAACTGCTTCTTCAAAGACTTTCTTATCCTATGCCAACACAAGAGGCAGGCAACCCTTTGTTCCTCTGCGTTAGAAATGCCTCTTTTCTATACTTACACTACATTTCTTTTCCTGTACACAGTTTTATGTCTGCTGAAGATCCCTATAAGTCATGTTTTAAAAAGCTTAAGTTAAAATAACTGGAGTTAGAGACTTTTAAAAGAGCAATCATTTAGCTAATTCATCTTTAAAAGGTTTCCCACCTAACTTGATTTAGACATGATTTGCCTGCAAGGCAGCTCTAATAGGAAGCATCAAGTATGATTTTGTAACTCAGGCGCTGGTAAGGAAGAATCTAGTGGGCACCTCAGACCACTTTTCACTGCAAAAAGGGCGGAATTGAAGTCTGGACCAGGCTTACTATTTACTTGTTTTGGAAGAGACAGAGGAGAGGAACGTCCTATGCTCTGCCTGCTTTAAAATAAGCATCACAGAAAGAGGAAAGGGATGTCTATGTCTGTGTCATTTTGTTGTTGTTACAGATGCTAAAAAAAAAAAAAAAAGAAATTAAGATTCTGCTGAGCTTCCCATTTGCTTCAGCTCATTAACAAAGCAGGAATGTTCTACTGGGGTTGGGGAGCACAGGACAAAAGGACTTTCTTTTATGAGAGAAACTTTCCCACACACACTTTTGATCCAGTGCTAACAGAATTAATGGTGCATTTTAAGAAATATAAGACATATTTAGTTAGCTTTTTAATGCTCTCAGGTTGATGTTTTCCAGCTGCTTTAGTCTGTGTAGTTTTCTCTTTTTCCTGCTGGATGTAACCTGGGAATATGGAATACTCCTCCTTTACTGGACATCCAACCAAAGATACTCACATGTGCTAGTTGAATGATGGGGCAGTAGATCTCAAGAGCATTTGGTCAGCAGAATTAAATACCACTTTCCCTCTGGAAAGCACATATCGGATTTCTGACCTGGTAGCAAGCCAAAAGCTGACAATGGATAAGCAGAAAACAGGCATCACCACAGAATTTCCAGATTCTGTAGAGGTCAGTATGCCTCTTACTGCTCCCCAGCCTCTAGACAAACTGGAATACTGTTCTCAATACTCCAAAAAAAAAAAAATTAGGGATGCAATTGTCAGATCAATTTGAATCCCTCTGTCTGCACAAAACTTGGATGAATATTTGGACAAACTTAAGAGTCTTCTGGGTTTTAGTATGAATGTAATATTTTGTCTGTCTAACTGTGCTGCTGCTATGGATTAATTTCTACTTAGAATTATTAAACTGCATTTAAGTAACAAGAATTGCTGATTCTATCCAGGCCTTGTTGAGCCATTCCATCTCTTTCTTATAACGTGAGCAACCTTGTGAATGGATGAACCTATGCTCTAATGTCATCTTCTGCATCTTCAGATTTTGTATTGCACTAGTCATTTGCTGGCAAAAGGTTTAAAAGCTAAACCCATCCCTATCAGTTTGAAGTCCCTGTGCAGTTACTCAAGAGTAGAGCCATGGAAGCTCACCAAGGAGCAACATGGTCTTGACCACAGGCATTATCTTCTGTATGTTCATATCCAATACTTTATTTGGATCCATAAACATAGGTTTTCATTCTGCACGTCAGTGAATATTCCTTTTTCCACAAGGATGTACACACACTGGAGGCACCCATTGATCCACAAAGTAAATGCTCTCTTTTCTTTCCAGTGATCACCAAGGGAGATTACCTGGAGCTCCGCTTGCTTGGAAATCTTCAAGCAGATATTTTTTCTTTAAATGAAACCCACGTTTTATTTTACAACAATATTTCACATTTTAAAAAATACAGTTTCTTAGGCCAAGATGTTTTTCTCTACTGCTGAACAACCATTTTTGGTATCACAACACATTTAAATGCTGCTGAAAAATTAGACCAATTGAAAGTGTCTGTGCACCAGGAACCAAAGGCATTGCCTCACAGTGCCACGTATATGCTAAGTAGCTTCTGCATGCCAGAAATCTTTTATGTCATCAATTGTGTATCATCAGCAATGCTGGCAGAATACCAGCTAGCCTTATATTTTTATCCAAAGCCATTTTAGCAGTTTTGTCAATTTGTTTTTCATTGCTTTGTATTTACTCAAGCAATACTTACCATCTTCAAAAATTGCTCCTATCTGAAATGATAATTCAGAGCTGTGTTCTGCTTCACATGGATAAACTGCTCTTGCTTTTCGGTGGGTAATGCTGAAAAATGAAATTATGAATTGTAATAATTTTTTACTTTTATGAAGACACTCCATCAACCGTTCCCTCTCCATTCTCATTTGGAGATAACTGAAACTTTAAACACAATTTCACATGCGTCACTACAGGCTTATAATTCTTATACATGAATGCCAAAGCTGAGAAGCTTCACAGCTTACTGCTGGTATTTCTGAATATCATACTCCCAACTTTATGCGTATTTATTTTTATGATAGTTATTTTGAACTTTTAACTTCAGTTAAAATTTTGCCAAGTGCTAACCAACAATGAAATCAATAGTAGGCAAAGCATAATTAGTCTAATTTATAGACTAATCATCATTATGTCTTCTGAAATGTTTCTTCATTAATCTCACAGTTCAGCTTTTCACTACCACTGTACAGGATTTGGTTTCTGTATTTGTTTACAGAACAAGACTGCCAGAATACTGAAGATGCTGCCCTAAATGCAGTAAGATTTCTACCATTTCAGGCAGTTTTCTAAAGGTGTTCTTGAGATGCTCAGCAGTAAGGCATCAATATGAATTTTTTACAAAGTACTCATTTTTCCAAGCACCACAAGCAGAGATATTGGAATATACAAGCATTTTCAGCACATCTTAATCAATCATGCTTTTGCAAAGTGACAGTTTGCTGCTGCCCAATGATGCTTTCTTTAGACACATCACCCACACCATTAAATCATCTTTTGTTGAGTCCAGGCAACAACAACTACACGTGAAAGATTGAGAAAAATTCTTCCCGTGCCAAGGAGCTTGCAGTCAAACAGACAATGCAGTTCTGATGCAAAATGCAACAGTAATGAGAAATGGAATTCTATTATGAAGTGTTGGAAAGAATTTATGAATATACTCAACTACTTTAGTTAGAAAAGCAAATATTATAAAACTTGAAGGAAAAGCTAAGATGGTGAAGATCTTCAAAGGAAAAAGTGAAAATACCTCAAAAGATGGACAACATGGAAGGAAGCAGAAACAGGATGGGAGGAAAGCAGGCCAAAACAGTGAAAGAAAAGAATGAAACCACAGAGACAGGTAAAGACATGGGGAAGTATTTCAGAGGAAAGAAGGCTAGATTAGAAACTTAAATTTGGCACATAGATAGTTACAGAGAATAAAGAATTTGCATCTTAAAAGACATCGTAAGAGAATCACTGCAGTAGAGAGATAATACAAACTGACCACAAATCAAAGTCTGCTTGTATTAACCAACAAGCCACTGACTCACTCTAGGTGCTTTACAAGGTAGGTGTTCAAAGTTATAATAAGACAGAAGTAGATAGGATTTTTATTCTGTCAAAATCACTAAAGCTGCATTTCTTGATTTGAGATAATCTTTCCCACACTTTAGAAGACGTGTTAGCTATTTTTTAAAAGATACAGGAAAAAAAGGAGGCAAATAAATAACCAGCAAAAACTGAAGTGCTCATCATACCTTTCCACCGCCCTGTCACTCCCAGCGGCAGGGTTAGGGAAGAAGAAAGTGGATTGTGCAATAGTTGTGGTGGCTGGGTTAGCAGATGGAGTATTCATCCATGAGACCATCGATGGGCGGCTTTGACCAGGACTAAGAGGAAATATATTCAAGGCAGAATTAACAAGGCTAATCAAAATCTCTTTTCATATCAAAATGCTTGAATCTTCATAACTAGGTAACTAGTTAGATCCTCAAACTCAAAATGAATAGCAACATTGAGCTGGTTTTGCAGACATGGCCATCGTATGAATCTGTATTTTCTCCTTGGAAGTATTTCTCCTACATGCCCTACATCCTCAGCTAAGATGAATTACCACAGATGTATGACATAACCAATGAAAAGACAAAACTCCACATTCCTTATCTAATAAAGACAGATACAATGAAACTGCATATAGCAGGCTATTATTTGAGCTGCCACTTTACCTTTACAAATTTTGATGAATCTATTTTAACATCTTCTCAGTGCTGTACTAAGGTATGTGCGACTGGGAAGATTTCAAGAGGCTGCAGCTATTCCAACACTGGAATCACGATGCTGGCTCTGTATTAAGATCTCATTCGCATAACTGCATAGATACCACTTCAGTGGTCGCCCTCATGAACACACTAATCAAACGTATTAAATTAATGGCTGAATACATAGTTGCCCCAGGAGGAGAAGAAATAGAAGCCAAAGTTAAAACTTTGAGTCACTGGAAAACATGTAAAGTCTTTCCCAACATAAAGGTTGTGCCTAATTTTACACCTTAAAAACCTAAAGCATTCCAGCACTTGAAGGCTTTCTTCCATTGCATGGTCAAAACAACACACAGTCCAAACATTTAATGTCAGTCTATCTTTGGAACAAAGAGCTAGACTCCAGGTAGTTTCCGAGCAGAAACAGAATTAAAATCATTCACACGCAGCTTTCAAACAGGAAACATCACTCAGAAGTATAGACTTCATGATATAGCCTTTATCAGTTCAACTTCTTCCACGATTAATCTCTTACATAGCATAAATCTGCAAAGTACCACCAAAATCCAGGAATCCAGTACAAAAGGTTTTTGTGGGGGTGTAAATACACACCTAATCAAAGCGGATTGATCAAAAGCAAAAAAGGGATCAACAATCCCCCAAGTTATTACTGTAAATTAATACAAAGAAAGCAAGAAATCTAATATATAGTTGATTTTAAACTTCTTATGCACTGGGCAATTTAATTTCTAGAAAGAAAGGATCACTACTGTTGGTTTGTATAACATGTTTTACAACCAAATTCAACTTCTACCAAGTGATTTTCCTAGCCAATAATCTCATAGTCATTCTAGTAATTACATAGTTAGGCAAACATTTATTTTGGTTATTAATTTTTAAATTTAGTACACTATAAAACTGTGAACAGTGCATTCCTTATTTAACAAGACAATAGTTTTTCCTTTGGATCTGCATCAGGCAGCATTTGGATGAGAACTGGAATGCGCAGTATATGAAAATAGCATTCTACAGTTAATTCCACTAATAAAAATGAAAGTTAAATGTGCTGGAATCATAACCAGAAGGGTTTATCAAAACATGCTCTGCTATTAAAACTATCACATTTACCAAATAAAGAAAGGAATCTTATGCAGTAAATTGAATGAAAGGCTGGATTGTGCTGACTAGAAACATACTTCATGCCTAACCTAGTTAAGATTACACCTAGTCTGCTTCGCTGTTTCCGATTCTTCCATTACACAGTCATTTACATCTTTCAATAACTACATACTTTTGAAGACAGCACCTACATAATTTTGGGGTTTACTTTTACTTGAATTTGTCGTCCTACTCCTCCTATTTTTCCTCAGGTAAAAGAAAAACCTTCAGCTAAAAATCACTTCATTCACAGAAGAAAAACAAAAAGAGAACAGTAGCATTTGTATTGCTCTCTCTAAATACTGAAGATAAAAAAATCCTCAGTAGTACCGTGAAGTTTATAATTTGCTGGAAAATATATTATTTTTCCCTCATTCTGCACATCATATAAATGTGCAGAAATAATTTTACTCTGTAATACAGAAGGTGAACCTAAGACAAAAGTTTATCAAAAGTGAATTAATGAAGTATACTACTTGCATGGACTAAACTATTATAGTTAAAGCAATCCTGATATTTAAAGCAAAAACAATTTCCTCTTATTTATTCAATTCAAATAAATTCCAACATTAAAATAGGTGTCAGGCTCATTTCTGAAACCCATAAAACTACAGAAAACAGAAAAATAATATTCCAACTGTATTGCCTGAACAGTATTAATGTGTCTGTAATTCAAATAAATCACTATTCAAGAATATTCTACCAAGTGGTCTTCTCTAGTGTATACCTCAGACATGTGAAACTTGCTTTTCAATGAGTGAATAATAAAATCTTCCATTTATTAAATATTTCATTGAAACGTGCATCATATTAATCAATAAGACACCACCTGTGTGTAAGACACAGGTTTAATCATTACAAAACACTACTCTGAACAGTCGATGAAAGCTAGCCCCTGACCCAGGAAAGCAGCAATTATTCATAAGAATACTTGGAATAAATACCAGATGGTTTCTCACCAAAAGTTGGAGAGGAAAGAAAGAAAAGAGGAAAGGTGAGCAAATAAAGGAACAGAAGACAAAATAACGTTCAGACCCATCTCAGGGCACGTTTATTTCTTGAGTCACGGTGACTCAACAAGAAGTGTATCTATCAACTATTAAGACCACATTGTTCTTTACCAGACAGCATTATATAAAGGCCTGTAAAACGTGGCAAGTTTTCTACAAATTCTGAGGCACTCCAAAAGTTCTAGTGGAAAAACCCTCCAGAAGTGCAGGTACGTGGCGCATTGGGCTGTTCCTTTCCCCCACTTTTGATTAATTCCCTTAATACATTTCAGCTGTAACGAAAGCACTGCAGCACGGCTCCTGAACTCGCCTTCACTTTCCACTCCTGGTTACCGAGCAAGAGCTCATGCTCTTGGATCCAGCAGGGGGGGAAACCATTATTCAACAGCAATAATTTCATCATGTTAAGAAGGGAAAAAATATATATTTAGCTTTAAATATTAAGCACATTCTAGAATTTCAAGAGTCCTATTTACTATACTTGGCTATCTGAAGAGCCACTTAATTTTATTATTAAAACAGAAGGTTTTACTCAATAGGAAAAATGAGTTCCAATGTTGTGGTGCGTAAGCAACAAAATGCTGGATCGTATTCTTTTTTCTTGAAAAGATTCTCATGATAACAAAATTTATATTGCTGTGAAGCTTTACACACTTTATCAAGACGAAGATATACCAGGAAATATTGCATAATTTATCATATAGTATATCAACTTTAAGAAGGTACGTTGAAGAAATCCTTTTCCAGAGGGCTAAAACGAAGGCAATACATTTCCTGAAGGGAGAGAAGCAAAAAAAGCTATTGTCTGGCATAGCAAATGCTGGGAGGAGGGGGAAATGGCCTTACTGAAAATAAGCTAGAGATTTTGTACCGATATTCAAGAAAAACTCCTGTAAACCAGATTTTATTGGCTGTTTATCTGACTGGTTCCTAAGGTAACACAGCTAAAGAGCAGCCTCTTATCTTGAGAGCGAGGAAGAGACTCTGTGAAAAGAATCTACACTGCAACTCTTGAGAAAAAAGAGGTTGTTTCATAGTTGGGCTCGGCAGCCCTATAACTGTTGTATCACAGTGTCTGGCTGACATAAACTAAATGAAATTGTTCTTAAAAGGTTTCATTATAAGACGACAACGGTATATCTAAAGGTGTTGGCTATTTCTGATTGCAGAAATATGGATATGCAATCCAATACTCTCCACCACCAGACAACTATCTTCCTGCATGTTACAAACTCTGTTCCCTGGGTGAGGCTGGGAAGCAGAAAAATACAGACAAAACTCTAGAAATTGTTGCAGCAAAGCTGGAGACAAAACAGAAGGTCAGAATTTCCTCATCTGTGTTCCCTCTGAAAAGAAACTCCACCCCCAAGATTTAAAACATGTAACATGTATGCAAGATTCCAGAACCCTCATTTATACAGAACACATCAGCCAGTGCTGAAACAGAGGTTTTGTTAAACTTGGATTGTGACGTCTCTGTGAAGCAGCTAACACATTAGTGAAATGTTTTTTTATGCCAGTCTGGTAAATCTGAAGCTAACATCTACAAGCAGCTGACCTAAGTTGAAGCACTTTAAAACAATAACTCAGACCAAGCAAAAATGTAAAAGTGTAAGTGTATAGCATATTGCTGTTCCTTTTAGGAAAAATTAAAAGAGACCAAACAAACAAGGGGGCTGTGTTCCCTAGAATCACACAAAGAGAAGAAGAATGAAAAGAAGGAGAGGAGAGGGAATAATAAATATATAAAGAAAAGAAAAGGGAAAGGAAAAAGCTGATCACAGTGGTTGCATCCCAATCTCTCTCTGCTCACACAGCAGTGCTGCTGTCAAGCCCACTGCAAGACAAGGAGATGGCAAAGTCTGTTTTGTATGAACCACATAACTAAGTTATATTATGCTTGTTTCAAAGGAGCCGCAAAATGAGGGCTATTGCTTTGCTTGCATAACAAAAGGGTAGAAAAAGAAGTGCCTGCTCCACTAAACCTCTCTCAAACTGCTGAGTCACTGAAAAGCTGGCAGCTGAAACAAAAACAAACTGCAAAATAAGCACAATGAGCTACATATCTGGACTGTGCCTTCTGCATTTTCATAAAATAAGATGACATTAGATATTATAAAAAGCCTTCAAGACACCGAAACTGAAGCCCCTCATCATTTATGTAAAATTGCCAATTCACACCACAGATGGAAAGTACAAACTATTCCAGTTTTAAGGCAACTATAGATGCAGCCTACTGATGTAGATACAGCAAGGCTGATGGGAATTCATTCAGCAGTCAAAAAAAATTAATAAGCATCTCCGAGGCTTCTGTTACATGTAGAACACCACTATTTCTACCCTCTCTTGCCATCTGATGGCTCTTTTAACATCAGTTTGCTCACCAGGAATTTGAAAAGCCTGAGATTTCACAAAGAATGAGTAGCTTCTTCCCAGCCTGGTCACAAAGACCTTAAAAGCACTCAGGGTGCTGCGCAGCACGGCTCTCATCATCATTTTGAAAACCTCTGCGGGTATTTAAAAAGATACCCATAGTGAGGTATATATACACATCGAACTGGGTAATAGATTATTTTAGAATCGGGAGAATCAATAAAAAACAACTGCAAAAGAAATGAAAGAAAGCCTGCTTCCTCTGCCACTGGTCCCTTGCATATTCCTGAGACCATTTACATTGATGCTTCTAATTTCTCCAATTGATTTTCAGTACCTTCAGCATTTGGACAGACAGGACGGTATCTTACACATTCCTACAGCACTATTCAAGGTTGGATTCAGTTTGAGAATTATGAATCTTACCATTCTGCACCCAGAAATGTAACTGCTTTAACAAGTCATGCACCTCCATTCATACACACACTCAGTGAAGAGGTTTGAGGGACAGGATGTCTTCCACTCCCTCCAGATACAAAATCCCAAAGGCTGAGAGAGGGAAAGAGAAGAGGACAAGGTAAACAGATACTCAGACAGTAACATCATCTTGAGGAAGGCTACATCACATCCTGCACCATGACTCCATACAGAGCAACCACCAGAAGTCACCAAGTTCCATCTCCCTAGGAAAACCAAAAGCCCTGTAGACTCAGATCCCAAAAATGAACTCTACAGCCGGGGAACAAGACATTAGTTTTCTTGATCTGAATGAAAACAAGATTGTCCAGATAATGTAGGGGACTTCCAATGAAAAAAAAACCGACCGTGACCCAATTCTGAAAACCCAGCACTGTGAGGGGTAAATCTGTAAGCTCTGTAGATAAGCCCTGGCATAGGCTATTGTACTGTAAGCAGAAATAATGTTATGACAACGATGGGCTAGTTACAGTAACAGATCTTTTCTTATCAGAAGATCTTCAGAAATATAAATTACATGTACTGAGTCCAGGGAATACCAAGTGTTCGGCTTTTTTTGTTCATTCCGAGGTCAAGTGAAAACAGACACAAGGCAGTCCACAGTGTTTGAGGATGTGACTTGTAACCCACCTTTCAAGGGATCAGTCACCACAATAAGGGAAACCTACGCTAAATGCATTAGACGTGAGCTGCCACTATAGCCCACGCTCCAGGAAAGGCTAAGTCTGATTTCATATCAATACATGGTTCTGTCCCACTGCAAAGTCAGCAAAGAGCTTGATGAACATCTCCATCCTGATTATGGAAGGTCAAGACCAGTAAAACTAGTCCTTACTCTGAAATTCTGGAATTACTGCAGGTATCCTGAGTTTGTGAATTAAGACAATTCAGTTTTCTCAAGATCTGTATTAAGCACAATCCCCTCAAAGATAATAGGAAGTAGCTGCCTTATGAACCCTTCTGTTAGGATTAGAGGAAATAAGTTCTCCAGTTGCAGGGAAGGATCTCTTGTCAGAGCAGCATCTCAGAGATGTGAGCATGGAGACAGTACGAGATCTGACATGGGAGCAAGACAGTCCAATACCTAATCTAGACATAAAAAAGCAAAACATCAGTCATATCAGGTGCTCATAGGACACGCAGAAATTTCAGGGAGGAGACTGAAGTAGGGTATGCCCAAGCCTTACACAGGTTCAGAGAAGCAGAATGCATTGGGAACTGAGTGTGCGGAGGCCATACAATCAAAAGAGAATAAGTAACATTTTCTGTTTCATCTATTACAGGACCTGGAACTTCAGGCAGATTCAAATACAAGGTCCTCTGGTTTAAGAGACTTGATGCTTCTGTTTCTTAAAGAAGAGAGTTAGTTACCACTAGTTACCCTAACATTTTTGGCATAGGAGTCCCAACCAGCCTCAAAAGTAATAATGTCTAAAGCATAATAAAAAAAGTAGTAGAGAAAAAGTATTTTAATAGTACTTGAACAATAAAAAACAGGCTGAAGATTGAAAACAATTTTAATATAGGTACTAATGCCATCTGTTAAATTCTAGAACCAAACCACAACAGCCCCAAAAAAGTTACCCTCACCCTTTTTTAACTGAATTGTATAGTTTCATGTCTGACATGCCATCTTTTGCCCTTTCACCTACTTCACCACAAAAGAATGTTAATGAAAAAATTTGCTGTCTTTTACAGACTTGAACTTACATTGTACACCTACTCATTTAGATATATTATCAGAAACAGACGTATACCTAGTTTAGCTACCATTATATCTATTGTTTGCATGTCTAAAGCCAGAATATAACATGGTGAAAGTCAACCATGTTCACTGGCTTTCAACTGCATGTAAAAGGAAAGGTCAACTGCCATTCCATAGTTCAACTGCACTTTGAGAGCAACCCATAACCCCTTCAAATATACATCTCCGAAACCAAGATGACCAGTGTTAGCAAAACAGCCTGGGAGCTAGCTTAGAAAAGCCGGTCAACTCCTCTTTGAAAGTACATATTTTGAATTGTAAAAAATTTTAGTTTCTTACACCATAGGAATGAAACCCTAAGTGACTAAGGTGTATATCTTTCCTTGCCAATCAGGAAGGCAGAAAGTAACGTTAGGGTCACAGACTCCAGAAGAGAGCAATCAATCCTCTTGCAAAAAAACACGTGGCAGATTTATTTACATTTTGGGCAAATGCAACAGGAAAACCAGAATCTACGTAGGACAGAAATTAAGCCAGAGGATGAATTTCACTACATTATATGCTTCACACAAGTATTCAGTGTGGACTCTTACGCCATGAAGTGATGCTATAAGGCATTTCAAAGAAATAGTGGCATAACTTTCTGCATGGCTCAAATAAGGGCTGGATAAAAGGAATCAATTATGATGGTTTACAGTCTTCACCAAAAAAATGTTAGAAACAAATGCCACCATCCTACAAACCTGGGAAGCTAAAAAGTGGATCAAGTAGCAACATAAATACTTTGAGCCAAAATTCCCAAGAAATCTTGAACACCACTGCAAAGCTCACACTGCATTAAGTGCATCCTACACAAAAGTTCAGGCTTTCTCCACTTTTAAAGCAGATACAGCACTAAGTATTCACACAGGGAGTGCACGGTGCCTTGCATGCTATACTACAGGTTACTGAGCAGCCACTTTCCTTTACAAGCAAATCCTAAGTAATTCACAACCCTTTTATTCTCGTTAAGCTCTGTCCTCTTCTACTGCTTTCTTTTTTTCCTCTTCCACAAAATTCAGGAATAAATTCAGATTTCCCTCTTGCTACTACCACTATGGGGTATTGGGGCCACAATATGCTTGTATTTTTGTTTTCCTCTTCCCCTCACTTTTGGTTTGATGGCTCAATTTTGTACACGAAGTCATTTACTGTCCTGCATTTCCAGCACAGTCTTTTCCTTTACTCATCTTTCTCCTTCCACTCTATGTCTTCCCCTCATCTATTGTCAGCAGATTCATGGTGCTTCTGGTGACACCTTGATGTGAATAATTTTCCTTACCAACACTGCCAACTGCCTGTTGCCACTTCTGCTGGAAGCAGTAACCTGCAGCAGCTTCCAGATCAGAAGAAATAGCAAAAATACTACTAGGAAAGTGGGAAGAAAAAACCACAAATTAATTTGCCATGAGAAATTAGCAAATACCCACCCCAGATCAACACCGGGGTTTGAAGTAGCTCTGAAGGAAGGAGCAGAGGGTGGATTGTGGCTTCTAGACACCCCCAGGTAATTTGCAATTTTACATTAGACAATAGTTTGTGGAAAACTGATGGCTATGGATAAACAATGGTTGGAAGTTTACTTGGTTAGGGCTTTTTGTTTAAACCCAGGTCAGAGTAATATTATGAGCAGCACACAAAATATCTCCTTTCTGTATGGAGGGAATAAAATGTTACAATACAATGTATTTGTTAAACCCAAGGCACAACATGGCAAATATCATTGTATTTGTACATTCCGCTTTACAAACTTATATATTGGCCAATTCCTGAAACAGTGAATATTGCTTGTTTTCGCATGCCTCAAATAGCAGAAGATACAAATCAAAGCTGCTAAAGAATGCCTGTATGGATAACTGCATTTCATCAAGAAGACACTAATTACCTTCAAAATGCTGACTACGGCGTCAATCTGAATTAGAAGGAACATCCAAGGAACTAGGTAGATCTAACATGGAAACCTTTTTTCCCCCCTGCTAGAACCAGCTGTGACTTTGGGGGAAATAATAAGCATTTTAAGAATGTACTGCTAGTGAAACTATACCAATATCAGTCCCAAACCAGTCTGAAACATGCTGTCCTTACAGAAATACTAACCAATCTGGAGCTCTGTCAGAGTAAAGTGGACTTCAACAGTGGTTCCAGTAGAACCCGAGGAAGATAGATGGCTGCACAACGTTAATTCTGTAGCTTGAGGGCAAGCATGTATGGGCACTTAAAGCAGTGAGAAAAAAAGAAAATATAAATGCTTTGGTTAACGTTAAACTGAGCTTGCCATTACTGCTGTGCCTTAAAGAGAAAAAATACCCAAACCAGTGGAGAGCCCTGTGAACAAGGAATACTTCTATCCAGCTCACTATCATAATTATCAGTTTATATCTAAGATTAGCTTGTGCTAAGTATCCTTAGATCAAAGGGATTTTCAAACAATATATGTTTATGACACAGTGGTCCTTCAAGTAGAAAAAGTAATTTGCCCATCCTGTGCTATCTGGAGTTTGAATCCTGTGTCTACATAAACTACTCAGCAACTTTGTGACTGACAGGGGAAAAAAGCTCTCTATGTTCTACTATAGAGTGTATGCAAAAATAAAATGTATTTATTTTTAGTATTTGGCTCTAGATGGAAGTGTGAAGTTAAAAATATCTTCAGGGACAAGGTTGAAAAAAGTTTAGGGTGCAAGATAATCTCAGAACAGAAAACTTGGGTCTCCACTGAGAACCACCCTTGCCGTGGGCAGTACGAGCCAGCCAGCCCCCAACTCTCTGCTCACCCCTACAGCAGCACATGACAACACAGGGCATATGTCTGATCCACACAAAGCTTTCAAAGAAAATCTAGCATCAGGCAGACACACACTTATAGACATGAAAACCAACAGCTTAGCGGGGCTTCAAAATGGCACATATGTGAAACATCACCTTCCAGTTACACCGTATGTACAGTACATCTTTAAATACTGACATAACAATTGAGCAGTCAAGGCTTTGAGAGACATTTCAGATTAGTGGTATAGCACTTGCTCTCTTAGCTTCTTTTACCACTCTGGCCATGCAGTTCCCCCTAGTGCCAGCCAGGAGATGAGGGTGAATTTGTCTTCATTTGGTGCTCCTCCTACCACGCTGGAAGCTGTGGCTCCTATTGTTTTTAAAGGTAGGACACGGAAAGGGCATGCATCAAAAAAACTATGCCATGAAACATCATGGTGACATTATCTATCATTCAGGAGAAAAACAAGCCTTTCCTTTTCTGAAAGGAAATACCACAACAAATATCTTGCTATCCATCATGTGTTCTTGCTTAAAGCAAACTATTGGTAGAAGCCAACCTTGGACAATTTGACATATCTTAACCCACAATGCAACATTTCTCCCCTGTGGAAAACATGCAAGCAACTCTTCTACCGCAAAGAAGTCACCATCACCTTGTTGACTACATAACTTCATAATGATTGATCTCTTACAAGTAGTACCCGTGTGTTATAAACATCAGCAGAAACCTGAGAAACCGGATTTTCTTGTATTTCCATCTCCCCTAAACTCTGTATGGTATATACCATAGCTCAGTGAAGACCTGCAATAACATTTTAGAGAGGACACTGAGACTTGAAGAATTGTTTTTGCTTCAGTTTGGCACAAAATACAAAACGTTCTGAAATCCTGCACAAGCGGGAACTTTTTCCCCTAATTCTGGGGCAGTCCAATTTATGAGAATAGTCTACAACCAAAGTAGAGTTCCAAGTTTCCTGGAGCTGTGAGAGCCACCACAGCTACACAATGGCAAGTCAGGCAGAGGCTTTCCCTGCCCGCAGGACCCCAGTGATGCACAATGACTGCTGAAGTCCCCCAAGTACATTCTCCGTTGTTGACATCTACACCTCTGCCATTAATACAGTGGGGCTGTTTGAGGAATTTCTTTTTAATTTTTTTTTTTAAGGCAAGGCCCTCTGAGTCATCAGAACTATAATAAAAGGGGAAGAGAAGCCAATAAGGGGAGAGAAAGAAAAGGAAAGAATGTAGTGTTCACACACTATTCTCTGACACCGTCCAGGCTTGTAACATAGGTACCAAACTTCATAGACAGGTGAGTGGAAGAAAGAAATTGCTTTTTACAAATAATCTAGATGCACATACCACACACTTGTTTTTTCCTTCCAAACAGAACTGTTTAAATATTGTTTCTAACTGAGCACAAAATCTCAAGCCATCAAACAAAGTTTCAAAACATCAGTACATATAATTCTCAATGAAAATTATCAAGTGCAAAAAATCCAATATCCTTTCTAACACCCAAAATTCCTGAATCCTTTGGGTAAAATCAACGCTTTCTTCTTGCATTCTCTGAAGTGACTTTATCAATGTTCTGCTAAGCCCATATTCCTTAGTTAGCTACGCTTGCTTTCACAGACATTCCAGTTTTATGCCACCCATAGCATGTTTTCCCAACATGCACCTCTTTTCATCCAACACAATTTAATGTTAATCCTACCCATTATTAACAGACAATACAAGAGTACAAGGAAGAGTACAGGCCTTATGAGGAACAGCTGAGAGAGCTGGGGTCGTTTAGCCTTGTGAACAGGAGGCTGAGAGGAGACCTCATTGTTCCCTATAACTACCTGAAAGGAGGTTGTAGAGGGGAGGGTAACGGCCTCTTCTCCCAAGTGACAGGGGACAGGACGAGAGGGAATGGCCACAAGCTCCGCCAGGGGAGATTTAGGCTGGACATTAGGAAAAAAAATTTCACAGAAAGGGTCATTGGGCACTGGCACAGGCTGCCCAGGGAGGTGGTTGAGTCACCTTCCCTGGAGGTGTTCAAGGCACGGGTGAACGAGGTGCTGAGGGGCATGGTTAGTGATTGATAGGAATGGTTGGACTCGATGATCCGGTGGGTCCCTTCCAACCTGGTTATCCTATGATTCTATGAAAGAGTGACTTCAGTCTTCTACTAAGAACGAAGAGTTACGTAGGATACCTATAAATCTGGAATTCTTTCAAAACATATGAGAAAATACTGTTCTAGCTAGGAAGTACTCTCATCAGCAGTTAATTATTTGTGTTTGCATGTAGAAATATAAGCCCATCATATGGCTATCTGTACATTCTCACGTTACATACGCCTACACATATATTTTACACACTTGCTTCATCAACAGAACAGGCTACTTAGAACACCATTATGGAAAATATTTGTAACAAATCTTTTCTCCAGACCTGCTCCTTCCCATCATCTTGGCACTGAAGGCTGGAAAAGTTCATCTTGATACGTTAAAGTTTGTATGAATAGCAAACCAGAGAATTCAATTCAAGTTCAACTTCTGATTTAAAAAACAAGTTATGTTCAGCCTTTTGTACATCAAACGTGAACATGTATTATAGAGATAGGACCAACGTTGTAGCGTCAACTTCTGCTAAACTGAAGTTGTGCTCAAAAACTGAACATCTACAGAGTCTACTGAAAGTGGCAGACTGCACTACAATTGGAAAACAGGTATTTAGTTTGTTAAGAAGAGATTAACAATGATAATGGTCTCAAGCTCCGCCAGGGGAGGTTGAGGCTTGACATAAAGAAAAAATTTTTCACAGAAAGGGTCACTGGGCACTGGAACAGCCTGCCCAGGGAAGTGGTTGGGTCATCATCCTTGGAGGTGTTTAAAGGACACGTGGATGAGGTGCTCAGGAACATGATTTAGTGGTTGATAGGAGTGGTTGGACTCGATCATCCTGGAGGTCTTTTCCAATCTAGTGATTCTGTGATTCCAGCACACACTCAGAGTGTATTTATCCAGTCCTAAAATTTGCTCCTAAATCTTAATAGCCCTGCATCTCTGTGTAGCTTAGAAATAAAATTAAGGTTTATTTTTCACTTCACACAGAGAATAACTTACATATTCATCACCCAAATAACAACATTAAAAATTTTATAACAGGTTACAGTAAAATGCACTAGGTCTCTATAGAAAATCATAGAATCATAGAATAACCAGGCTGGAAGAGACCCACTGGATCATCGAGTCCAACCATTCCTATCAATCACTAAACCATGCCTCTCAGCGCCTCATCCACCCGTCCTTTAAACGCCTCCAGGGAAGGTGAATGAACCACCTCCCAGGGCAGCCTCTGCCAGTGCCCAATGACCCTTTCTGTGAAAAATTTTTTCCTAATGTCCAGCCAAAATCTCCCCTGGCAGAGCTTGAGGCCATTCCCTCTCGTCCTGTCCCCTGTCACTTGGGAGAAGAGGCCATCACTCTCTTCTGTACAACCTCCTTCCAGGTAGTTATAGAGAGCAATGAGGTCTCCTCATTTCTTTCCTATAAACACTCAAGTAGCCTCTAACTCCATCACAACGTATAAACTGATACCTTTTTGTAGCTAAAGAAAACAAACACATTTATATCTAATCTCTAAACATCACTCGCCACTAAACTGAAAAGGGAAGCGTGTTTCACATGCGCAGTCATACTAGTTGAAAAATCATTACTTAATATTCGGGTTACTTACAGATTCGTTGTCCAGGCTGCAAGATCTCCACTGTCCATAATAAGGTCGTTTCCATCCAGGAGTCCAGGAGGGCTACTAGAGAAGGCAGGTGTTGGAGACTGGGAACAAAGAGAATCCATGCTCCCAGTTGGAGTGTCTTCTCTAGGAGAGCTGTGACTGTCAGCTAGAAAAGAGAGCACAAGTCAGAAGGATACTAGAATAATCCTTTTGTGAGTCAAAGCAGCTGCCTGGGTAACTAAGTCCTGAAATATGTATGAGAATAAATCTTAACTGTACTATCTTCACAGGATATTTTGGAGGACAAGCAATCCCCCAGCACTTCCCCAAAGGGTACCACTGCACGATATTCCCATCGTTATCACCAGGCTAACTTCACATCACAATATATTCCTGGTCCCTTCTTCAAGCACATATTTTATATGGATGAAATGCTAGGTTTTGGCAGGGGTGGAGGGTATTTTTGACAAATCACTTCAGATAATGCAATAGTTTAGGCAACACATATTTACCCATCTCTTCAAAAACACATTCTCTAAAAATAATTTAATATACATTTGAGTAAATGATTGCTCTCAAGTAGTATAAGCACAATCCTATCAAACATGAAAAAAATGAAATTTAGAAAGGTCAGAATAAGAGCAAGATCTCTAATAAACACACAAACCCCAAGAATGTTGTGTTTATTACTCCTTTTTAAGGTGTTACATCTAAGAGAACTCATTGTATTCTGCTTCACTATTTGTTTTCGTAGGCTATTCTTAGAATATCTGTCAGGAGCCAACACATTCAGATACGATTGCTAAGAAAACACTAAAGGAACACCATTCCCATCATAGAGACAGAAAGAAAAAGTTACCAATGTGTCACTGCACTCACTGTAAACTATGCACGTTCTTCACTGAAAGGTTAACCTTTCCTTTTTAAATTTGTATTTAAACATCAGCTGTATGTTTTCTAAATTCCAAAGGAGGTATATGAAATGAGGATGGCTGTAAACATTAAAGTATCCAGTACAGAGTTAGGCCCACAGTCTCAGATATGGCCTGTGGCAGTTTTCAGAATACTAATATTTAACACTAATAAGGGTCATTTCCAGCCACACTTTACAAGGATTCCTACATCTTTTCCTTTCCTCTTCTGTCCATCCCATTCCCACCAGCACTCGTGAACAGTCCTCAGCCCTGCTAAATAACAACATCACAGAAGTCCCTCTAGAGTGGATTAGATACCATTTACCCCACCGTTACTGTAAAAGGGTGGCTCCTTCAGGGCAAAAAGCTTTGAAAAAAAAAATGAACAACCACCATAATAATATGATCAAAAGCTGTTAAAACATTGTGCTTGACAAACTTATCTCCTACATACAATACTATACAAGACAAAGGCCTGTACAATATTACTTTCTAATTCTAAATTAATTAACATACACACAGCAAACAACTCAGCTTAATTCTACTCCACCAAGCTAAGCAGTTACTGTTGCAGTAATTTTTTTCATTTGTTTTTTCTTAATTAATTGAAAATGGAATAACAATGAAACATGGACAATGAAAAGACACGTTCACTGGATAAAATCCCTCTCTCAACTTTATTACTGCCTCAATCAGTTCAATTCCCTCTACTTTAAAAGCAGAAATCTAACAAAGCACTCGCCTGCTTCCCCAGCCACCTTGTCCTCACTCCCTCCCAGCAACTCTCAGAGAAAAACGTCCCTAGGGAGTAAAATGACATACAACTAAAACCACCAAAATGATAAAAGTGATCATCTGGAAATTTCTTTCTATCAGCTACTAATTTAAGGATCAAAAATAGCCCGTAGTAGCAAAGTGTGATAAGCTCTGAAGAGAACATTAACCTGGGAAAGTGAGTTACTCCCACTCCAGCCCAATCCTGCTCACCTAACATCTCGCTACACCCAGGCCATGGTGCAGCAAGTTCATGTTCACATGACATGACATGAGAACTATAGGAGTGTCTGGTAAAAACTAATTAATTACATCTCATTTACAGACATATGTGTCACAATAATAAAATATCCGAGAGATTAGACAGTAATACCACAACTTGACTTTATAAAGGAACTGAATTCCTTAAATCTAAACAGACTTAAGCCCTTTTAATTCATTACAATTTCTTTTTTAAAGTAATCGTAATGCAGATTATCGAAATACATACACTGTATTAGGCCATGTTTACCACAGCCATTTACTTAACATTACCAAATCAGCAGCAGAAAGGAATGTTAATCTGTTCTTTAATATTACAATAATATTATTAATATGACCAATTCAACACACCTCCCTACAGAAAGCAGAGGGGGGGTTCTGTTGAATTATTTCTCAAGAGTACATAGAAAAAATGAAATAATACACTTTGGTCACACACAGTAGAGTCTACGTTGGAGACTGCAGTACACAGGCAGTTGCATTTGATATTATCATAAATGAAACAGTGTTAAATCTTTCCTCAGTTATTATTTCTTCCTTCCCTTCCTTCCTGAACCAGTGTTTTCTCACGGTTAGTGCCACGTTGGACTCCGAAGAATAAAATCAGGTTTAAAAACTAAAAAAAACAGGTATTGAAACAGGAAAATGCCTGCTAAATTCCATGGGATTAAGTGAACACCCTCTAAGAATACATTCACAGATACTTTATATTTCTGATGTTTTCAATTACCTGTTTTTGTAAAGTAAACCAAGACCTTTATTTTCAGGAAAAGGGAATTCTGCCTAACTGCAAAACCAGATGACTAATGATCATCTAGCACATTTTCATGATCAAAATCAACGTATGCTCAAAACCTAGCATCACTGCGCTAATTTCAACAATACAAAGATTTCAGCCTATATACTGGTGACAAAAAGTTTTGCTAACTTCAGAAATTATAGTAGCTTCAGTAGACTGCACTTGTCACAGAACTGTATCTAGTTATCTCTCTATTAAGCTTAATAACTTGCTTTTCACCAATGTCCAACTTTTGTTGAGCCAAACTGTATCTTCCAGATTCTTTGTCTGAAGGCATCAGTAGATGATAAGGGTAATGGAGAATCAATTGGCTGTTAATCAACATACTCAGTTATGCATGTACCTTCACTATGTTAGCCTTTATTTTCCAGGCATGACCCATGTAATATGCATTGCTAGTAACTACAGTATTGCTTATATCTGATTTTTGTTTTGTTTGCTAGTATCTAAACAATCTTCTTTAGTTTAACACTAAATCTCTTATTCTAAGGGATTTTGCTGTTTTGGAAGCATACATCTGTTTTACAAACCTGTAATACTTTCCCAAAGTTCCTTCTGAAGAGCATACGTCATATTTGAATTAATGAATTTTTTTTGTTGCGGTCCCACAAGAGCCACATTGAGCATTAATTCCACCACTTACTCCTATGCATCAACACGTTGTTTGCACATCCAAGACTAGCATTTTTTTTGCCACAACTTTTAATTAGTTTATGATGAGTTAACTGTCCACTGTGACCAGCAGAGGATATCATCCTTCCATTCTGTAACAACAGGCTACATTTTTCCTTAAAATCAGTACATTTATTTCTCAGTACAACCCAGATTATTTTGTTTGAATGAGTGCAGCTGAGCACACAACCACAACTCCTACTTAAGTGCCATTGCCATTATTTGCAATTCCTCCTAACTTCATCCCATATGTAAATAAAACATCAAGGATTTGTATGTACCTTTCTTAACTGCTACTACATTAGCAGTTTCTTCCAGTTTCTTCAAACTTCTTCAGCATGCTACAAGATCTTTTAAAAATTAACACTGCCAAGCCATTCAATTACATGACCAACAAACTTTTTTAGGCCAAAGCAGCAGGCTTCACTACATTCAAAATATTCTACTTGCAACAGGCCTATCTGTGAAGATTTCTACTCAGTCCTGGTGATTATAAATCCCACATCGATTTTTACAGCCAAGTTATTTTTAACAGTTCTTCAAAACTTGTGGCATATATTGACTGCTAGCTATTTCCTCTTTTTAACTTCCTACCGTTTTCCTGTATGTTGCTTTGTGGAGCTGGTAAAGATTCTAAACATCTGGAGATTAAAAAGCCTTTAAAATTTTGACATAGTATGTTTGTTAAAAAGTGTGTTAAGGACATTGCTGGAATTCAATCAGCTTCATAGTTTTCATTTTACCTCAGAATTCAGGGGCTCCCTAATACTGATAGTCTAATATTGTTACTCCTTCTGTCCTCTTACTCCACTTTACCTCCAACACTGTTCTCTAATCATCAGAATTCCTACTTCTATGAAAAGGCTGACTGCCACATTGCACTGACAGGTGCTTTTGAAGATAAGCTCCAGAAACTTCCTATTGTTCTTTTCTGCCACTTGAATTTTAATGAGCTCTTACACTATAAAATAGGCGATATATGATTTCTTCTAAAGCTAATTTATATTATTCTTTGAGCATACTGTTTGGTGTTCTCGATGCCTTCCTAAAAACATCAATCCCCCTCCCTTTTTTCTCCCATTACACTCTTATCTTTGGGTGCCAGAGTGCCAAAACAGATGAAGGACAAGAGGGTTCTCACTAAAAAAGCAGTAAGTCTGTATGACATCTCATAAATTTTTGTCAGCGCTCGAGCCATCAACTCTTCACCTTTCAATCTTTACACTTGTAAGAAGCCTCTGAGTGCCCTTAGCTTGGCCATCTTTCTACAGCTGCCACCAAGCTGCTTCTACGATTCCATCTCCTCATCCTATGCAAATAGGTGTAAGATCCAATTTTACCCTCAACAGAGTTAAAACTTGTTTCACATTCTTACCACCTTTTGCATACTATTTAAATTTTTTTTGACTGATCAGATCCTTTTAAACTGTCATCTAAATTATCTTCTTGTTTCACTGTTCTAATCACAACAGTCATCCAAGCCTTAGAGCTTTCACTGTGCCTCTGCAACAGATACTCACACTTTGCCTTTACAGCCATACACAGTTCAGACCATTCCCATCTAGAAAATAAGACAGCTTAGGTTGATCCTAACCATTGACTGGTTATCTCTAGCTGGTACTACTTACCATTTGGTTTCTAATACAAATATCCTTCCTCCTTGCCCTCCAACCCCTGCCTTGTGTCACCCTTTCTCATAATGAAAAGGCCCCCCAAGGGAAAAAAGCACCTATATAAACTAAGTCTTTTCTCACCTAGTTTCTTTGTAACAAATATGTAACCCATGATTCCTTTTCCTTTTGCCTGGATGAGCCTCAGATAGCAAAGGCTCTCAGACCCTTCATACCAGAAAACTGAACTCAGCTTCTACCTAACAGCATGAGATGCCTCCCTGTTGCCTTCCCCCACCCCCCTTCTCCTTTTTCCATCTGGCTAGTTTAAGAACATTTTTTTTTTGGCATCCAAAGTTGAAAAAAACTGAAATACTTTGGCTGTGTTAATAATCAGATCCCTACTTTACTCTAAGAATTCTAAATAAGAAAAAACGTTTGCAATACAAAGCAAGCCAGAGAGCTAAAACCTTCAGTTACTTGCTTGAGTGACAGTTTTCTTCCAACTTCAGCTTAAGTAAACTAAAGAATTACACACTTACTATTAAATGAAAGATTAATCTTTATCATCATTACAACTAAGGTCTATAGTTTAAGGGTAGCCAGAGGATGAAAACAGTTTATGAAAGTGAATGTTTCTGGAGTAATGAGCAACATATAACAGTTCCTATTGAGATACAGAGAACGAACAGAACTGCTATGTATGTTTTAAGTGCTTATCAGATACACAGATCATGGCAAAACAAGAAGATAAGAGACATGCTTTATTCCACTTTGGTACAGTCACGCAGGTCTAGACGTAGGCTGGGATGGTGGTGAGAATTACTGAAGAGAGTAAATGAAAGATGCTGCAAAATCTCTATTGCCACCTTCAAGTCTGACATTTTGTGCATCACAAGATGGGGAAGCAGCAGCTGCACTGCTGTGCATCCACCCATCCTCCCTCATCAGCATCACAGCTGCCTCCAGCTTCGAGACAACAAACACCCAGTCACCATAAATAGCTAACTTCCCACAATAATACAGAAGTTTAACCAAGTAGAAAGTAGCTTTGCTCTTACGTTAATTTGTGGGTATGTACTATGTTTTCATTTTAGTAGGAATCTCGCAGAACAGAGATAGAAAGTAAACGAGTATCATAAACATTCCTGTGGCAAGCAAGGACTTGGTTCTACGTGCTAAAGCTTCAGCATCCTTATTCAGCCATTCCTGAAATGCTAGAAGTAAATCCAGAGGAAAAAGTTTTATGTGATAGTCAAAATGACCAAAGGACTCTGCAGCCAAGAACGTCTTTTCTACATGTAGGATTGCAACCTTGGTTCACTATTTACAGTACAAATAATCCTGGTAATCACATCAGGCACCAGGTGAACTCAGACATTCCTCTAATTCTTCAGATTTTTAAAGTTTCCTCAATTAATGAAGTCCAGTCATCAGTTTCTGAGTAAATTAAGCAGCTGTGTACTTTTGTTTATTGCACTGAAACTGGTCAACAGAATTATTTCTCACCTCCAGACTATGGTGCTATTTAAACACATAAGTTTCCAAACCAAGGTGAAATCATATAAAAGCAAGCTAATAATGATCTATTATTTGATTAAAATAATCATAGTGAATGCTAAAACTAAACACTGTTTCTGAATAATGAGTACTTAGGAGGTAAGATTCCTGCAAGCACTCAGAAAAATAGCTTTATCTTACCACATCTCATTATCAAAAAAGTATCCACTACCCTCATTGTGCAGCAAATCCTATATATTGCCATAGCATATAGCCAGCTCTTACAAAAAGTTGGACATCACAGACTCATACATCCTAAGATCAACAGAGCTTTCATGGACCGAAAGGACAGCAGACCGTCCACATACCTATCAGTTTCATGCTGTCTTTCAAAACAGAGTAAAAGTTAGATCTCTATGCCAGCTATTTTTTTCTCTCAGACACAATAATTAACACAACTATTAAAGCTGACTACAGATAAAGGCACACTTTGATATATTTTTCAAACGTGTGCATGTAGAAGCATGCACAGAGTAGGTCTCCTGTAGAAAGTCTATTTTTCCCAACCCCATAATGATTCAGATATGTTAGAAAAAAAGAAGGAAGCTGCACTAGACAGAATTTGCCTCAAGACTGGCTGATGTAACTCAAGAATTGTAGCCAGAAAGGTGGGTGTCTGAGTTGGGGCTAGGAAAGGGAAAGAAACATGCTCATCTGCAAGTTACTTAGGGGCAAGTGAATTCCTCTGCCCTCCTCCTTTTTGATAATTTTTTGTTCATTTCTAAATGCAAATTTCAATTTTAAAAAAGCGTCTTCCTAGACATACACTACATCCTTGCTACAGTCCTCTCTCAAAATTCGGAAGAATTATTGTTTGGATTACTTCTTTGCATCAATAAAATTCCAAAGATGTAAAGAATTGTCAGTAAGCTTTCCAATGTGCAAGCTAAAACTAAGATGGGTAAATAATTCAGTATTTTTCCTTAGACTGCAGAAAAACAGTTCAAGATACAGTCTGGAATACAAGGCTGAGGTGTTAATTTATATCACATAATTAAATTTTGAAACACAACAGAAATTACATACAAACATGCAAAGGGGTTCCTTTTGATTTGTGTATGGTACGATAATGAGAGCAGTATTTAAAGGCAAAGATTACTCATTTTTTACCAGAGTTTGCTTGGCAGGAAACCACCATGTACTTCAACCTTACCAGGCTGGTCAGATGCCACACAGTAATTTCATGGCTGAAAAATGCAGTAATGAACTGAAGATACTTCCTGAAAACTGACAAATAGTAAGATAAATGTATTCTCCCACAACTTTCATAGCTTTTTTTAGTAACACTGAGTGAATTTGCACCTGTTACAGAACAACAGAAACCCACTTGCTCAGTGGAATAATCAGACTTCCCAGGTATCATGCATCTTCTTGCTTACAGATTACCAGTAACATCATCTCTGAGATCAATTCACTTGGTCTCAGTCAAGTAGTCTCAGATGAGACTGCAATCCTAGCCAAGCTAGTCACACCACTATTCTCCATGATATCCCGTAAGTACTCCTTCAGTCTCTGTTGGTTCAGCAAGTTGCAAGTACAGCTGGGAATGAAAGAATTGGTAGTTATATAATTCACCTCGCATTACGTACAGCTTTCATAAGAAGAAAACAGAAAATAAAAGGAAAAATGAAAGCCAATAGGACAAAGTCTTCCATGAGCTAATAGAAGAATACACTTCTTTTCTAAACAAATGGAAAACATTGATAGAGTGGGAGGAAAACAGGAAGAGGAATCACATTTTCTAATTTACTTGTCAGCCTTTTATGAAGTCCACCACCTCCTCCCTCCAAGTTCTTCTTTCCTCTCCTTTTCACCAGTGAAGGGAAGCAAGAGCACCCCATGTGAATCAAACCTCATTCAGGGAAATGCACACTGTCATCCATAGGAAACTGACTGAAGAGCTAAACAGCTCGTATTATGTGCCCTTGCACGTCTGTGTGCAGAAGGCAGAGAATTAAAGAGATGAAGGATTATTACAGGAGATTAGAGACTTCTAATAATGCCTGGCCTCAAGGAAAGGTTGACCCTTTCTTCTAAACTCCCCATTCCTTCTTTAAATTCCAGTTTTAGTTATAAGTCTATTCAAACTCCCCTATCTGACACCACCGAATCCTGTTCTGTGTGTGTGTGCACGCACACATGGATGTGTTTACTTTGAACATTTCTATAGCCTCTACATTTCATATACTGAAAGCAGACAAGTAGTGGTGATGAAATTAAGACTATTCTCACACCAACCATTAAGATCTGACACACACCATTTAAAAAGAAGTAAGAGTTAGGAGATGTTTACTACATCATGACAGTTAAATTTTATTTCAAATGGATGTGCAGCAAGTAAGCGGTAGCAAGTAGATTACTTGCAGGTGTAAGAATGGTTAGACAATGCATATTGTGTTTATGCATGGACTAAAATTATTTCATACCTCCAAGAAAATAAGTAGCTTCTATGGGCCCAAGGCTTCACAAGCAGATGTCGAATATGTGATAGGAAATGGGAAGCCTATACATACTCACTATTACCTAATAAAAAAGCCTCATCTTTACTGACACTAGCTCCAAGAGGGTTTTAGTTTGTTTAGCACTCATCCTACTCGGAGACATCAGGTGGAAAAGCTGTGGTAGATCGCACAGAACTGCAGGAACTATTCTTGCAGCAAGGTGAAACGCAAACAATCTTAAACTCTACATGGCAAAGAGCAATCATCCTAATCTTCCCCTCACAACTAATATTGGTGCACCTTTTTTGTAACAGCATAACTGTGTGTCCTGCTCAGTTGTTAACAATAGCTTTGTAAGCAAGTGTTGCAAGCCCTTATGGCTTTTTTATATGCCTATGTAGCCGCTTTTCTTTCCATTTCCCCTACTATGTGCCAGGTTCCAGGAACAATTCCAAGCAACAGACTCAGAAATAGAAAGAGTTCAAGGCCAGGTTTCACACCTGCAACTTTGCAGCTCTGGGCTGTTCAAACCGTGAAGACCAGTCTCCTTATTAAAAATCCACGGCTTCCTCTAATATCCAGGTTTTATGTTTAGTAATTCCAAATTAAGTTTACGGTTCTTTACTTACTTGTTTTGGGCAGGAAGGGATGTTAGGAGGATGGAGAAGCTATGCAATCATTACATGTATCACATTTTACTTTGATTAAGTTATTTAATTGAATGCCACAGTAGTTAATGCAAAGTAATTTATAAACCATCTTACCATCTTAAGACATTCTGTCATTCCAGTTCCCACAAAAAAAAAAAGAAAATCAAAGAGCTACTCCTGTTCATACTAACATACCGTTCATACTTTGGCTTCCCTAAACACTTCAGAGGGTAATACAAATTAGCACACAAAGTTTGAAAGGGTTAAGTATCAGCTCTAATTTTTATTTCTTTTAGAATTCTACACAAGAATCATCTGTTTTGTAAAGCACTATGAGCACAACATTTAGTTTAGAGCAGCAGCAGAAAGCCACCACAAACATTCCATACACAAACAGGAGACGAACACCTTGAAAAGAAAACAAAGAAGCCCCCATTTGATACTGGTGTACTACGCCCATCTATGTGCCCATGAGAAATTTTGGCAACTAGGGGATATTCAAATACAATAAAGCACCAACATGCACTGCAGCTTAAGAACATTTTGATTTCTTTAGAAAACAAGTTGTTCTGTAGTTGGACAAACTGCAACACAAGACCCATTTCTCGATTCCAGGTGTGACTTATGCAACTCATGCTGACTCTGTTCATACAGGATGGACTGTATTATACTGCCTGCCTTACACAGGACTCTTCTTGCCAGCTGCTCTAGTAGCCCTGCAAAATAGTTTAATAAACTCTATGGCACCGAAACAGGTTAAACAAACAAAACCCAGTTTATTTTTATATTTTATTTTTAAAATAAAATTGGGAATGAACAAAACTGTTACATCTGCATTGCCCTCTAGAATAAATATAAACAGAACTCTCTTCTGATATATACTGACTGTCTAAATGGAAAATAAGGACCTGATGACATCTTAGTAGAACAGGATAAACAACTCCCTGTTCTAGCTAATAGACTTTCTCTCTGCACAGAGAGAGAGAAAATGCAAAGTCGTTTGTACATAGCTCAGACTGTGAGCCATAGGAGTTTCTGCATTGCTACTTAATTCACTCTAAAATTCATTCTGATAGTAGAAGGAGGAAAAAAAAAATCAAAAGCTATTTCCAGCAAAAAAAAAAAAAAAATCCCATGTCTTCGTTTTAGAAGGCAAGAAAACTCTGGAAATTATCCTAATGTAAACCTCAGACAAATCTGCATTTTGATGAATGAAACAAGAACTTTGGGTTAAGGCCTCATATGAAAGTAGCTCGGAGTTCCCCATTAAGTCTATATCTACTTGACACACGGAGATGTTGAAAAACTTCACAGTGAAAATTTAGCAACTGGCTCACCGCAGAGGCTAAAAGTTGAAAGAAAGACAGAATCATCCATGATTTGAGTTTGTCTTACAGGAAATGAAGATCCTTATGGTAGTAAATATACTACTTGTTTGCAAATAGGTTTAATCACCTAATTGCTATGTGCAAGGAAAATCTATGCGCTATCAGAACTGAGCACAGATAATTACTAGAAGGCAAAATAAAGATTTTTATCAAACAGTGCGTGTTCTTCAGCTATTGTATCTATCAATATTTATGGCACTTACAGCCCTTTCTGGGTGGTTGCTGCATACATTTTTTGTGCGGTCAAGAAGCTTCCCAACTGCAAACATGCTTTTAAAAAGAAAAGCTGGCGCGAACCCTGCATTTCCAATTCAAGCAGTCGATTCTGAAGCCTGTTAACTCCCTGGAGCAGCTGAGAGTTAAAGACTTGTTTCCGCTTTTCTAACAATTTCCTGGTTTGCATAACAATCCTAAAAGAAACACACTCAAGAAGTTTTCTAGCACAGAGAGGTTTTGTCTCCAACATACTTCTAGTTTCAAGGCACAGAAAATATTTATATATAATTACTATAACTTTAGAGATACATTTGTCTACAAATATGTTTACGTATAAATATGTATCAGCTACTTGCTTTAAAACAAGATTATGATAATTTTGCCATATCCAGGAAATACAAAACACTAGCTTATGCCTGGTGCTTAACTCATGCCATTGTGAATAAAGAAGGGGGAGGGAAGGGGTTTAATGTTTAATTTCCTGTTAAAAACACACACAGGATAAAATCTTCCAAAGAGCAGTTATAAAACATGCATTTGTTAGCCAAGAAACTAGGTAAATATGGAATGAAGCCCGGACTCACTTTTATTCCTTCCCGCCCTCTCCAGAGAACAAAGTTACTGAAGGCAACAGTGCATATTTGGAAGCACTGAGCTCTACTCAGTACTAGATAATTCATCAGCCTGGCTGATTTATACACCTAGTATTCATTGGGATAGTTCCTCAGATAATGCAATGACTCAATAGTTGGGCTCAAGGTACTGTATTGCCACGTATACTGCACACATGCCAAGTTACCAACTAGTGACTACCTTATGGACACAACCATCAGCCTAAACACACATCAAATAACTATTAGTATGTAGTTGGGACCTACCATTAGCCAGTTTCTAGCAACAACAGATTGGTAATACCTCTACCTTCAATAACGACTGGAGAGACTACAGAGTATGTTTTCTTAGATGTTAGAAGAGGAAACGTTATTTCCAGTTCTCACTGAAACTCAGTGCCATCCATCCTAGAACTGTGGCTTTACCTGCAGCAAATCAGACTTCATCACAGTTCTACTGTGCATAATGATGTATTAGGTTATCTTGCAAGTCATCACACTGAAACTCCCAGACAAGTATCAAATTTCTGTATGATATATAACAATTACAAGCTTTAACGATCCCAGTTCTTCTCCTTGTTGAGATGTCCAAATTAGACAAAAATATGGACTTTATTTCAGAGAAACTTCAAGTTTAGAACAGTTTCCAACATAACACTGTATTTTTGGATCTTAGAATGAAAACAATTCATCAAATACTTTCTGTGTAGTGTGCTAGGGTCAAAGCCAGATCCTCAGACTACTGCTTGCAGCATGGAATTGGAGAAGTTGTGGTACTTCTTGCAACCTGCTGGGATTCACATTCCAAATTAGATGTAAACAACTTTTGTGAGTGGCTTCGATTTTGTGTTGTTTTTCAAATGAGGATAAATTTATTATTGCAGATACAGCTCAAGAGCATTCTCAGCATTTGGTAACATATTATTCAAATTAACACAGCTTAAGCTTTTTAAGTAGATGCTCCTTAAACACCTCCTAGTCAAAGCATTTGGTTTCATATTTGATGCAAGGAAAAAAAAGCACAGATATTACCTGTTTCTCTGGTGAATTAAATCTGATAGCAAACATGCTGAATTTCCTGCAGACTCTTTGAAAAACTGGCTTTGAGACAATAAACAGTCCTGACATTATTTCGAAAACCTGCACTTAACAGCTGTTATAGGTATTTGCGCTGTTGACCACTGATTTAATGACGGTTCATCAACAAGCCTCATACTACTGCATGAATTCAAAATCTTGATGTTTATTTTCACTTGCTGATTACTGGACCTCATGCCCCGATCCCATGATTCTTCATGTGAAAAGACAATTTACTAACAACATTAGGAGGGAGAAAGGGAATAGGGTGGAGAAAATCTGTAACACAAAATGAGCCCTGACTTGCTTTCTCCCTTCCTAAGGTACCCCCAAGCAATGAAATTTCAGGAAAATAATTATGTTTCTGGCCAACAGTCAGAATATATAAGATGTTATACACCCTTTGCCTCATTATATGTTGCTACTGCAGACTCCACGCAAAAGCAAGATGTTTCTTTTTCTTCCCTTCTCAACAGTAAGGCAAATTTACAAGTATCTACTGCTAGTTACATCAAGTTATTAAAGATTCAAGTGAAGTAGGAGGATTCTCTAGTGCAATGGTGACCTGAGCCTTTAATCCAGATGAATTTAACTGTGGAATGCATTTGCTCTTCTCATAAAAGATATGCTTTAATTTTAGTTCTCTCTCCATTTATCTTATGGCTGTGTAATCTTCAGTAGAGGTCAAAGAGATTTCCCCAAAGAAACACGAGCTGCTTCTTTTTTAGAGGGGAAAAGCATATTTAAGACAGTTCGTCCTACTTTTAAACATATGTCACGGGACAGTACTCCCTATGCTCTCCTTTCTCTGTACTCTCCTTCCTTCTTTACACATTCCAAAGCAATTAACTAAGCATGCATGTGCATGCACACTCGTATACAAATGAAATATAAAATGAAAACACCTAGTGAAGATAAGATACACATCCTGTCTGCTACAAACCTGAAATTATAGCTAAGACCTTACCATCATCCAGCTCAAGACAGAGATTGTAAACAGCCAGAGGCCTCTTAATACGTTGTCCTTGTCTTCTTGGTTGCCTTGGTGGGGCATTTGGAGGAGATACTGACACAGAGATTGGCTCAGGGAAAGTGGCATCAGGCAGGGTTTTGAAAATCTGCAATCAAGAACACAAAGGGTGTTAATTATTTATCATGAAGAGCAACCTGTGTAATACAACTGTAAACCATTATCAAACAACATTTGTTTTGGATTTCATTCAAAGCAGGCAGGAGCCAAAAATCCATTCCTTTAATTTTGGGAGTATGCCGTGGGTCTTTAATGAATTCTTTTTAAAATAAATAAATAAATAATATATGAAAATAAGCAAGAGCACTGTCTACACATTAACCAAGCTGCAAATCAGTTAATCCAAAGACAAAATATTTGCAGCCATGCTTGCCAGCTAGGATGCAGGAGAAGGGGGAAAACAAGGATACTAAGTTTATGAGCTAGTAACAAAAAGCTTTATAGCTCTAGCTTAGGACCTATAATTTTGCCAGAATACCCATTTTAATTTTCAAAACTTGTGATATCATTATAATATTGGCCATTTGAATTAAAAAAAAAACCAAAACAAACATAGCTTAAAGGGAACAAGGTGAAAATTTTGATGGGATGGACTTTTAATGAGAAATACCATAGTAACGTACCATGTGAGAATTTTTTCAGTTAACTATTGCATATTGAGTCACATATATATTAAAAAGATGCATACAAAAAAAGATTGCATTTCTTGTCATCATTTTATCTCTACAGTCATGACCATTAGCATATCACTACTCCACACAAAACACCGTGTCATTTCTTTCTTGATAACCAGCAACAGATATTTGCTCAATCTGATAGCATTTCCACTTTAACTGTCGTATAAAGGGTAAAGCTAACTGATGCTGATTTATGTCTAGAAAATCACCAGTATGTGGACGTCCAGCATAACAGCAGCCTTAAACAAGCAATCATGGCAAATTCACATGAACAAATTAACTTAATATGTATTTCACCAAAGACAAAACCAGCTACTGTACAAGAAAAGCCCTGTGTCTGTACAGCACTCTACAGCAACACAACATGGTAAGATAACAAGATATAATGAAACAGTATATGGTGTTGTTCTACTCTGCAACTTTACATTGCCATGTTTCTCTACAGGAAATATTATAAAGAGCAGACTCAAAATGAATCTTCGAGGGAGAAGCTTTTTATTATTTATACATGAGGTATAAAGAGATGCCACAAATAAGATATTTTTTGATCATTAAGGCACATGTCAGATGCAGCACGAAGCTAAAACCCAGCCATGCTACTCTACAGGTGAGAAAAAACACATAAGCAGCCTGTGGTGAGGCACTCGACATCATGTTAAAAGCATAAGAAACTCTACATGCCATCATACGCCGGCCTCTTAACCCTGAATATTAACATGTGTAAAAATAAGATGATCCAAGTACCCACATATACACTTGCTTATAGACACTTAATCATCACTCTCATCCTGGCAGGTAGAAAACTGTACTGGTACAAAATACTCAGAAGCAGCACTTTGCATGAAAGCTGTGGAAGAATGATCACATTGCCAATACTGGGCTACAGTTGGCCAGAAGCCTATATGGGGTGCAAAGGAAAACTCCAGTGGAAATAATACCTTCCTTCCCAATAAGTGAAAGTTGCTGTGGGAGAGGTAAAATGATGTAATTTTAATTTCCTCATACCAGTGTTAAGAAAATTGGCTCCCACTCCTTCACAAGAACAAGGGATGATGAGAGAGCACCAAAATAGTGCAAGGAGCTCTCTAAAAACACAATGTTTATAAAGAAAAAAGGAAACAGTCCAACCTGGTTCTCCTGAGTACAGACACGACAGCGCTCTTAGGTAGTGACAAAGATCTAATTGTGCTCAGATTGCTAAAGCCATTTCTTAAAACATGATGCAATTTATAATATTGAAATCTGATGTGCACCTACATGGCACTTGGCTAACAGTACCACACTGCCCCCTTACGTGTAAATACAAAGCAAGATTGAGCAGGTTTAGAGATAAATATTTGCTTCTGAAAAATTCTAAAGTACCAAAACTTTAAATGCCATCTTTTCCATGGACTAAGTGTTGCATTTGGGCTCCCTGGTAAATAACTCTCTGCCAAGAGGTTTCAGCATGTTGTTTACTATGTTACATTCCGCAGCTGTGTTTATTTGTACAGTCCTATTCACGTGTCTCCACAGAAATTAATGATGGTGAGAAGTATTCCCCAGGAGTACTTCATAAGAGATGAGACTTCTTGTATGTATTTAGGTGACCTGTAAAGGTTGCAGTAAAAACTTTTAAGTGCTTTTTCCTCATCTCTTACAAATATTTCAATCTACTCTTCTAAATCTATTAGCATGAGAAACTAAGAGTTGTAAAAGCTAAACTCAATCAAGAAGATCATAAAAGCTATCCTTACTAAATGATACTTGGTGCCAGACAGGCAACAGCATAATGAATTGATGACAGGTATGAATCCAAGTAGATTTCTAACTGCAAGTAGCTATATGATGTGAAAAGATCGGCTGGTTTTTGTTCTGTTTTATGAGGGAAAAGCCCCGTGCAACAAATAGGAAAAATAACAAGCAAGCAGTGAAGTCACATTTCAACCAGTGACAGCTCAGCACATGCTAGATAACTTCCCAGTGATACCAGTGGCAAGTAGTCATGAGCTGCCCAGAACACTTTTTCTCCCCTGATAAAACAAGACTTAGAGGTACTGGAGCTCTCTTTCACTGTCAGGATAAGCATAACACCTCTACTTTTCTTTAGCAGCTGAGCTGCACGCAAATGTTTCCTAATAGCACTGTTTAGCACAACCCAGTGCTACCCAGTCACAGCACTGGGATGGTGGCCCAAATTCCCTTCTGCAGACAAAACACTAGGGCAGGCACCGGGGCCGTCCCCTATTTTACCTCACTCTGCTCTCAACTTCTCATTTTAACAGGTTAGTTGGGAAGTTCCATTTCTAGGTTAAGGTCAGCAAGTAGTATATTGCCTTCTAGGGAGCAAGAGCAGCACAAGGCCACCTGTTCTCCACAGTTACTAGTACCAGGCAAGGGTCCACACAAACTCCGTCCTCTCACTCTCACATTTCTCTGATGCAAAGTTATAAGCTGTAGCACTTTTTCCCTTGTGTTCACTTTCAATACGTGCCTCTACAGAAAAGAACGAGATTCCTGGAAGAAGTATTTAGAGATGAACTAGAGAATGTCACCTCTAGACTATATGCAGAGCAAATTTACCCATGCAGAGCAAATTGAGGCTAATTGTCATATTCAGCAATAAAATCACCAAGTATCATGAACTGCCCTCCAAGGAATCCAAGACATACAAAAACACCAACCCCAAACAACCACACAGATAACCACCACTAGAAAGATCACTAGGGTTTTCATTTTTACATAAAAGAAACAGGAAACATCCTGCCCTCATATGCTGCACACAAAAAAAGTTTACTTGGGGTCATTTTTGCTCTTTCAAGCAGCTCATGTTTCTGCTCATCCCTACTTTGGTATTTTCTTTTATGTTTTCAATAGGAAAATAAAATCCGGTACAGTCCATCCATAAATAGACCTGCTTTTTGAGCAGCAGAAATCTCTTTCTGTCGCAGGCCGAAGCTGCAGCTCATACCACAATTTTGCAAAGGTGAGCATCTGAAAAGGGGGCACAAGGTCAACCTCTGCCCTAAGAAGTGCACATACGGCATTCAGTTTATCTTTCTTGTTTTATTTTCACTTAAACAGACAAGTATTTTTCATTGTGTCCTAATGGATATTTGTCTCCTGCACTGACAGAAGCTTTGTAACACCTGCCCAAGAATGGGGGGATGGAGGCGTGCTTTATTTCAGTAGTGCGGAGAATAGCTTTTTTGTTTTGATTTCATCCAAATTTGCTCCTAGTCATTAATTATTTGAATGTCATTCAAGTATAAATGTTTCACAGCCAATAAAAGATGTCTGCTGCAAGTTACCTATTGTCAGGAGCACCCTGCACATGCACAGAAGACAGAACTGAAAATCATACACACGCTATGTACTGCGTAAGCACCTGAAAGGGTAGTACCATTGCTGAGTTTTGACTGATCTGCATAACAGCATAGGACCACACTAAATTTCTGACTAAATTTCAGAATATCTTCTTGCATTGCAAGCTTTTAGTACCAGATACATGGCAATGCAAGCATACATACTCAATTGGATGGAAACCCTCCCATGGGAGAATAGAATTGGAACAATGCTATTTAATAAAAGATTTCTTTGCTGCTCCAAGAAAGTATCACTTCAAGTGTAAGTCAGACCTACCACCATCACTCATCTGTACTGCAGAAGCTATCACAACTTAGACTAATGCCTGTATAAAGACAAGACTGAAGTCTGCTCATTGAATTACCTCATTCAAGAAGCAATAAAAATGTACTAACCCAACTTCAAAGGTTAAGGACTTAACAGTCACATCCAGTGTTACATAGTTTTTGAGACTGCGGCCAAACTGCATTAGATTTATAGAATATCTGTTCTCTACGATTTAGTTCCCAAAAGCACTGGTATCCTGCTATTTACCTGCTTGGGGGCAAATGTGGAAGCTAAGTGAAACAATTCACACAGGGAGAAGACTAACACATGTAGCTTTTAAAATTTTATCAAAACACAAATCTGACTTTTAGACAGTCCTATCTCACTCAGTCCAGTATTTTAAATATTTGTTTAAGTCTGATCTTACAGGTAAACAGGATGTAAAAGTGAACTTAAGTGGCACATCAGTCTTCCAGCCTGGAGTATAAATTTGCAACAGAAGATGAGACTCAAGCTACTTAAAAGACTGTTATGTTTGACCTATTTCTCTCAATGCAATAATACAAAATGGATACTTTACAAGGCTAAACAAACCACAAACCATCTCACCGCTAATAACAGCTCTGTCTAGAACAGTGAGCCCAAGACCATCCCTACATACAATCATTCCAATCCCTCAACCTGTGTCCTACAACCTCTATGGAAGCATTTCTTGAGAGTAATGAGCCAAATTCAATATATTCTCATACTGCATTCTACCAGCAGATCTACATGGCAGCAGCCCAAGGAATTCTGCCAGATCCCCCTTAATCTGCAACAACAGTGTTGGACTCTAGATTCTGAGCTCCTACTAGAGCCGATTTTAGAAATTCAAAAAACTCATGGCTGGGAGGATTTAACTTGGCCTATTCTATGAGTTTATGACGAGATGTATAGTTGTACATCGAAATGCAGATTAGATTCTGCTGCTACAAAAGAATACTGATCTGTTCTTTCTGGTCTCAAGCAGAACTAATTAATGAATTTCAGTATGTTTGCCAGGAATCACTTTAGGAAGAGACCCAGACATCAGGTCATCTCTGTCTGCTTTGTATCACTGGGGTAATTAAAATTTCCTCTAAAAATCAGTGGGAGGCAAACAGCAAGGACAGAGTGGGATGAAAAAGAGAGGAGAAAAATACAGAGGCTTAGTAATATAGCTAATAAGGATAAACTTATAAAAAAAAAAAAAAAACATTAACAGCTTAAAGCTGTGCCATCGTTTTGTTGCAAGACAAAACCCCCATTCCCTCTCATAGCACCTACCACATAGAACATGCATCTATGTCCTTTGAATATACAAACAAGAATTAGAGCATCGGAAGGCGCTGTCTAATACAAAAGAGGCTAAAAAGTGCAAGGGCATTACAAATTCTTTCAAATTTGGATAGTGGTATAGCCTCCACTACTATAAAATCACATTTTTTAGAGGACAGTGTTTCTCAAGACAACATCAGCAGAAGTTTTTATTTGGGTAGTTTACCTTCAATACATATTTGATTTGCACTTGGTAAATAAAATGCACACAGATGCTTTAACTAATGTTTATTGAACAATACACTTAACAATGGCCACATATACTGCCTTGCCCTGATACATTTTATGGCTATGGTACTCATATTTCCATAAGAACTGTCTATAATATATGCTGATCAAAGAATATTTTATCAAGTAGAATCTAATGGGATAGTGCAAGAGAAACTTATCACCAACATTGTTTTTTCTTGACTTAGCTTCCTTTCAATGTAATGCCAACCAAATCCAGGTTAGATCTAGCAACCTATATAAAATAAAAATATATGTATATTTACACTAGAGAAAAAAATGCTCAGAAAGAGAGTCATAGTGTTTCACAGCGTGCTCTAACCCTGACAGACGTTCTAAGCCTTTTTTGACTCTCAAGATAATGAAGATAATGCTTGTGTCATTCTGTCTGCCATTTTCTCGAAAGAAAAAGCAACATCTTTTATGGAAAGTTATAATCTTACTGTAGATACAAGCATTTCAGGAAGTTCAAGGTGAAAATACCTCTTAAAAGACATTGTAGTAGCTCAGCCACTACTTGTAACCACTAGCCACTAATTGTACACTAACTGTAAATCACTTTTTAACATTCAATAAGATGAACAATTCTAGATTTTTTCTTCCTCTTTGAAGGGACTACAGAAGCTAATTGGAGCTATTAAAGATTTAATCATAATAGAAATTATAAAAGATCAACTTCTGGACAGCTAGTACAAAAGTTTTATTTCAAAACTGATTTCTGCGCCAATCCTAACGATTTTACAAGTTTTCTACTGTGCTGAAAAAATGATCCTTTGTCACTGGAGTTTACTTTTTTAATTTTTTTTTATTGTGGACAATGTAAGATCAACCTGCTTCATTTCTGGTTTTAGTCAACACAATCTATTTCTTCTTCTGGTTCTCAGTCACATGATTCAACAAATATTAAATACATGCACTAGAAATTCTTGACATTTAAATAGAAACTGTTTTCAGTTTACAAAATGTGAGTTCATTATTTCTAAAATATTAAATATTCACATTAAATATTTTTAAAAGGTTTACAAAATCTTCAATGAAAAGTAACAACCTTATAAGAAACCTAAATAACTTACCTCCCCACCGTTACCATTCTGTTCACTCAAATAGAGGTATGCTTGCCTTGAAGTAGTTATCTTGACTTTTGTGCTTCAGCACCAATACACTGTAAAACATGATTTGCTGTGGACTGGCTTCTGTGAGGTTGCACAGGATGCAGATTTTCCAAGCTCTGTACTTTGAGGCTTGAATTCCAATACAAACCACAAAACACCTTTATACAATATTCACAATCATTATATTTGGCAAGGGGTGAGGTGGTGGGAATCAGATCAACAGTTGAAAAACACCCGAAGCTAAGCCCCTAGGGGGCCAGGAACCAGAAAGCATCAACAATGCTCTTGATGTTGCCTGGCACAGTCTATTAAGTGACAGTGCAACAGACAATGCAGCCTGAAAAGTAATCAGGTATAAGTCAAAACTCGAAACAGAAAGTATCTTTGGCAGTGAGCCAAACCACAAAGCTCAATAAATAAATAAATAAATAAATAGGTAGGTAGGTAGATAAATAAATAAATCCAAGACAGCTTTTTCCTCACTGTAATGGTATCATTTGCTGAAGCTCTCTGCCCAGCAACCTGACCACCCATAACCACACCAAACTCTGCTTTTAGGGATCTGGACAAACTGCAAAATATGAGAGTGACAAAAGAATCAAGAGAATTTTCAGACAAATCTGATGTATTTGGAGACCTGAATAGCTACTCAGTTGACCTGACTACCTTGAACCACGTAGTTCCCATCTGAGCTTTAATAAAGAAACTAAAAGCAGACTGTAAAACATGACATTACAGTCTCCAGGACAGCTGTGAAAGGATAAAAAAAAAACCCACCAAGGTTAAAAACATGTCCTTTGATTGCTTGCAAATTATGAGTTTGTTGACTCAGCCTTTCTAAAAGTAGCACTCCTGATACAAAGCCTGCAGCTTCCACCATATCACATTTCGCCTCACCTTTTAACAATTCATGAGGAGGACGCTCCTGGTAGCAGCCCATTCACTGCTATTAAGCAATCCATTTTATTCACTGAAGGAAATGAGAGAGTTAATCATATACCAGGCTTGAAATACCTACACATCTGTCCACCACACCAGCAGAAACAGCAGATTCACCTCCTCTTCTATGCTTACCTACTCTAACTCACACCAAGGAGAATATTTTTAAAAGGTTGTCCTACTCTATTACAGTCACACATAATAGCTTTGTGTATCTTGTTTAGTTACAGGAAATCCTTAAAATAAAATAAAAAATCTCCAAATTAAAAGATCAAATACTCAATTTAATTACCTACCTTTTTAAAACATAACATACTCCTAGTTACTAAATGCAAAATAATGCAGAAGGAGAATGTTTGCATGTGTTTTCTCTTGCAAAGTGTGTGAGAACTCTTGAGAAGATAAAAGGCAGCACTTACAAACCTAAGTCAGGAGTCAGCAAAAGCAACAATCATGGCCAAGCACATCACAAGTAAACATGATCTACCCTTCATTTGTAATAAATACACATAGACAGGCATTTGAACACACACAAATACAAATATATATATACAGTCACACCTAGTTTCATACAAAGTATATTAACAGAAACATAAATAACCACAAATGGAGAAAAACCTATATTGTACTCCCTACCACAGTGTGTCGTACGAGGCATCAGATTGAAAAGTCAAGACCTCTGCAAATGACACGTTCCAATGGTAGCTAACCATGCAGCTTCACCAGCATTTTCTTCTCCATAGATTTTCCTACTGCCATTACAAGGAGTTATGTCATCATTGATTTGCACAATATTTTCTGTTGTTTTGATCAAAATACATTTTCTTAATCTTACATTATCACTGTAGGGCCTTGGAAGGTAAAGAACGCATTTGTCATTTGTATACCCAGCACCTTCTGCAAAGAAGTACTGCTGCTTTATTAGTGTAAATAGCACGTACGTGAAAATATTGGAAATGAAGTATTATCAGTAGACTGCCACATCTTGCCTAATCAAAAATCTGTTAAATCATCTGAAATACATTAACCCTTCTGGCAGGGCAAAAGCTTAGTAAAATTCTGAAGAGTATGTACAAAAACCACAGGAATATATTGCACTATTATCCATGAGCAATGATCAGAGAGAATGGCATTCAGTCGAGTTTAGCCAATATAAAGAAAAAAAAGTTTGTAAATTCAACACCACTGAAAGCCGCAATGAAGAATAAGTCTCATGTCACACAGCTTCTGCATAAGAATTTACTTTTTAAACTCTTCAAGAGTGCAACTACTTTTCTCCTTTCTATACATCCCTGCAGCATTCCACAGAATATTTTCTTTGACTAATAAAAAATGTTTTACGAACATCCGTTTTACTATTTTCCATAAGGATTTTGCCCTTGACTCCTGCACAGATGCAAGCACAGCACCTTGACCATCAATACTGAAGCAAATATTAGTCAACTGTGTTCCATTCCCTTATCATCATTGCTGTTTACGTACTACAAACGTGGTCTGTGATCACTGGAAGATGAGATCCTTATCAGTTGGAAATTTCCTATAAAGTTGAGGGCAGTCTTCCAAAATTAAGTGGAAATTATGAAGGTAAATCAAGACAACAGCACCCATACTGCTTGTACATGCCTATTCATAGGGCAACATCTAGGCAAACCGCTTCTATCCCTGAGAATATGATTTCTGGTTTGATTTTCTTCTTTATTACAGCGTGGTTACTCACAGCACACATTTTGTTTCTTTTGGACACAGCCTAACAGCATAGCAATCTAGGTACTGAACCAGACTCAGTTCCTTTTAATGTCATCAACTGTAGTCACAAGCATGAGTGAAGATTTGATACACAGTCTTCTTACTATGCATAAACTACGTAAGGATTTAGAAAAACTCTATTTTTTTCAACAAACAAGCCAAAAAAAAAGGTTTGCGGTCAATTTATCACACCGTGTGTGGCTGTCTCACATGGAAGGGCTTTCTACTATCCACAGGGCACAGAAAGGGTTTCAACAGTTAGCACAAACAACAGAACGAAAGAGTTGCTGTGACTTCTACCAGAAACCATGATGAATTTCTCTGTGGTGCCTGCTGCCATTTCTGCTTTAGACTCAGCCAATCTTTATGGCATGTAATTCGAACAAAGCTCAGGAATCGTTTCAATAACACTTCTGAGCAGTTATATGCTTCTAGTTATGAACATGCTGAATACCTTCCTGAATTGAAGCTCATGACTCTTAGCAAACTCTGCCCTAATAGAGATACTTTTAATGTAATTTTTTCCCCCTTTTCAAGGCAGGCACTTGTTTGCTTGAGAAACTTTCAGCTTGGGGAGGTTTCCAATTGCTATACCACAGCAAATCACCATAATCAAATGCCTTGCTTCAGGTCCTCTGTGGTAGCCAAAGGCAAAGCAACACGAAAGCTGAAACAAGTCCTGTTTAGTACTTCTCATGTGTCCCTCTACCAGGAGTTCAAAAGACCTGCTGTATTGTCAAAAAACAGTCTTATTTTAGATGATGGGAGTGCCACTGTACCCTAAAGCATTTACCTGCAACAGAACTGCTTTAAACATACAGTGATTGCTAAGTGGAGACAAATTCCCTGCCTGGCTGTGCCACTTCATACTCTCAAATGGAAAACTAACTTCACCTGCTTCCATTTCTTCCGTTTCATGAATATTGCATGTATTATGCAACAGGATATGTATTAAGACTAAAGATTTTCCAAGTATTACTACATGAAGTTGATGTTGGCTTAAGAGCTCAGAAGTATTAAATTCTTCTCTTCCTTGTAGTTTAAAAAAAAAATCATAAAAGTGCCCAAAGTAAGAATTAAAACATTTTTATTTCATAAAATATTATTTCTCCATAAAACTGTTTTGAACAAAATGAAGCTAAAATAAAGATGCATTTTGTTGTAAGTATGTAAAATCTTTGTCCTTTATAAAAAGATTTATACAGAAAACCAAGTAGAAACAGCTTATATCTTATATGTAGGAACTATGGAGTTTTTCAGAATGGAAGTCTTTGAGAGAATTTTGTCCATAGGTTGTCTGAATTCTAGAAAAAGGTATCTTTTACAATGCCTGTTCCTTTTACACTGCCTTCCCAGTCTCCATTACGGTCTTCTGTCTAGACCTTCTCTTTTTTCCTTCTACTTTTTTTTCACCATAACATTTGTCTTCTTTCTGTTTTTACAATCTTGCTATTTGTACTCACTATTCTTTCCTCCCCCATATCCTGGTTTAAATATTCCAGTCCCACTGAGATTTTTATTCCAGCCTCCTCCCTCATCTTCTTTCATTTCTTGAATTTCTTTTTTATCCTGGTTTTTTTTTCCCCTCTCTTAAAATAACGTTCAGGGAACTGAGAAACCAAAATGGTTCACATTACCACTGAGGCATCTCTAAATGGCAAATAAATAAGCCCTTTGAATGGTGACATTCATTCCCACAAGATGCCAAAACATTATAACAAACAGCAAGATGAACACGTGCATGGTCTTCATTCTGCCATGGAGGGGACTGCCCTTCTTCCTCACTGAAACTCAAAGAAAGACCAGAAGAGCTGAGATGTCCAAGATTTCCAGTTTTAAACTCTAGGGAAGAAAAATTAATTTATACCCTTGAAACTCACATGTTGGAGGAGGAGAAGAAAAATCAAAGCCTTTTTTTGTGTCCAAGCTCACTACCACATAACTAAAGGCCAAGCAAAGATTGTTCCTGGCATTGCACAGGCAGAGCCACAGCAAGTCCCGAAGTTTGTTACTTCAAGAAAAGCAGCACAAATGCAAGGCGTAGCTTCAAAGCAAAATGAACACAATAATGAGACACAAACATGAATTCTTCAATGCTTTTTTAGTGAAGAGAATTATATGGAACATGGAAACCAAGGGAGACCAGACAGATATGGCAAGGGAGAGGGGGACAAGGCAGCCAAATATGAAATGATATTAAAGACTGCAAAGGAAAGGGAAGCGAGTGATGGTGCACACAGCCCAGATAGCAAAAAATATGTAAATTTCAGGCAAAACTATAAAGAGATCATTTAATATCAAAGCTGATCATGCTTCTACTTTGCCTGCCTTTGTCTAGCTGACCTTCCCCTATAGCTATACATAGGAGGAAGCAGGAAAATTCACAGGTCTCATTTTCCTCTGGACTGGCTTCCATTCCAACAGCAGGTAGTTCAGAGGGTGCTGGGTTAAATACTGCCTCAGCCTAGCTCTAATTTTTGTTTTTAGTTTCCAAGTAGAGATCAGCTGGTTCACAGCCATGGTTTGGAAGTAGATATGCAGCTTGTAAACAAGGTGAAAGCAGTACTGATTGGTTTCTAGCTAGGAAACAAATATACATAACATTAAAATACAGCAGCTTATGCCCTAAGCATGACATTCTTCACTCAGCGCAAGTCTCCATATCCAGGTTTCCACATATAAATTGCATAGAAATTCTCTAATTAGGACTCAGCAGAGTGATGATGGTGAAATGATTGTGCAAGGACTTCAAAGTTAGTAATCCAATTAAATACGTCTCCTCCTAAAAATGAATTGTATATCTCCATCAATGAAGCTATCCACACAAGACATAATGATCATTGACGGAATGTAAAAATATAATTAAAAGGGCTATGTAAGTATAAATGTAAGGGCTATGAATGAAAATACCTAATGCAAGACACTTACAAAGTCTGAAATGCATAGAAACTCAAACCAACAGTATAAATGAACATGAGATTGAGAATAAGCCTGCTTTACATTAAAAGTAGGTCCTTGGACTGCTCTACACGAAGAGCCCTCACTTGTAAAAGCAACACATTCAATTTCACTATAAGATTTTTGTAATGCCTTAACACACATCTCTCCATTCCCTTTGCTATAAATACACAGAGGTGACACTTGGGGCTTCCTTCCATCTCGGAAGCAGCTCTAGTGTGGGAGAGGTTGCTGCAAGCAGACCACTGATGGCAAGTTCACTGTTAGAAATGACTGTGAAATAACAAATCCCTTAAAAAAAACTATAGCCTTCTAAAGAAAGCATAAAACCAAGGAATTGCAGAAAATGACATTTTGATGTACTTTCCATTCCCTGCTTCTCTACATTTTCAGAGGTGCAAGAAAGGCCACTGCAACTAATGTTTCAAACATGAACTTGACATCCAGTTTTTAAACACATGTGACTGAGCTGGCATAAGAATAAGATGGTGCTAATCTATGGTGATACAGTGATCTGAATAAGCATAACTCAACCTCAACATGTTCTTAAAACACCCTGGTTCTGCTCAGTGTTATCTTCCATTTCTTAAATTTCTGTGGTCATTGCAATAGCTTCATAATTGTGAGCTTACTGCAAGTTTACCTTCATTTATAAGGTCCAATATGAACAACATGGCTTACAATTCTTGGAGTATATATCACTTAGAACATAAGACACATCTGCAGCACAGCATTTTTCTAATAGAACAATTCTGTATCTGCGCAATGTGTGTATGAGGGCAGCATTACACCCTAAGTCAACAAAATCCACCGTGTGGATACAGCTATGCCAACAGAAGCTTTGCCCAGCCTGCGTAATTCACAATTACACCGTCAGAGAAACTTCAGAGAGAGAGAGATTATTTAGAGTAGATAAGACTTGACTTAGATAGCCAATTTCAACACTGTTAACCTTTAGAAGAAATAACTATTCCAATGCTTGGCGTGTTTAAGAAAGAAGAGAGGAAAAAGCACATCCTGGAATTTTTCCAAAGTACTTTTTTTGGCAACCAGAGTGAGGGAGATGCTGCCCATCCTCCCAGGACAAGCAAAGTACCCCAAATACTCAGTTCCAGAAGACAGCTTAGACATGAGGGACCCCCAAAGGAGTACCCAAACAAAGAGACCACTAAAAGACTTTTTTTTGTTGTTTTTAAACTTCAGATCCCAGTTTACACGTGGCAATATTCTGGACAGCACCTTGAAAGCGTAAGGCACCTCAGTAATCAGCAGCTGCCACGGCAGCAGCTTCTATTTTCAGTATTACCTCAAATGCAAAGTCTTAAAATAACACCCATTCTGCTGAAAACAAAGGAAATGTTAATACCTGGTGCTCTCATAACACTTTTTACCCACAAAATTAAGAATATAGTAAAGTCTTCTTTTTACTCTGTGAAGTCTGAGAAAAGTGAAGGCATAGAAAAATAAATGTAGACCCTGCTCAAAGTACTTAGTGGAAGAGCTAAAAAGCGAGTCTGGGCTTTCTCTTTTCTAGTCTTGTCTCTTTTGCTCAGAAAAAAAACATATGCAAATATCATAAGGAAAATCTATTTGTGTACTATACACACAGAAGCACTGCTATTGCCAGGAAATAAGCATTCTGAAATGTCAGTTTACCTATGAACAGGAATAGTTATTGAGTATAAACAGCCAAAAGGATACACTGTATAAAGAATATTCTTTAGAATTAAGCTATTTGTAACATCATACTTACTCCAACACTACCCATTGAGCCCAGCCGATCGGTTTAGGCAATGCTCAGAAACACAGATGTATCAAAGCTTACCTTCTCGTGATTTTCTATCAGGATTTCAACGACAATATTCTGAAACTTAAGGTCCATGATGGCTGCTACAGTTTCTTCCTGTGGCCTCATTAAGGTTGGTCCAAATACTACCCCTAGATTTGCCACAGTCATTAGATTCCTCTTGGCATGCTTTGAAACACTTTTTGAAAAGAATTGAAGGAAAAAACAGGAAATAGGTTATGAAAAAATTCCATTTCTTTTGGAAACTGCAGACTACAAATGAAAACACTACATTTCCTTAATCAATGTGTTAGAAGGTTGTTTGCTGCAAAGTTTCTCCAAATAAAGTCTTACTTCGGAATACAGAAAAGGCATTCTTCTGGCAATTTAAAACCAAAAGCAGCCTCTTACTGAACTTAAATATATAAAATACACTTAGCCTTGGACCAGGGCAAGTGTGAAACCAACTTAAATTTGCTAACAGCTCTCCGCTATTCCCTTTGCCAGAGTTTGCAAAAAGAAAGTATAATGTTCCCTTTCTCACTTCAATCAACCCCTCAACTGCTGGCAGGACTGCTAAAGTAAATACTTATATGGCTTCATTAATGGATTAGATATCTGCCTTTCCCGCCAAAATATACACAGCATGAGTCAAATGTCTTGTCTGCTTTTGCACGTTTGGTTCTTGGTATTGTGCATGACAGCATCACGATGGGCTTCAGCTCCAGCCACACTTAACTAAGGCAAAAAGGGTGAGGGCAAGAGTTCTGACAAGGTTATAAAGTAGGTCGTAACACTTACTTCGCTAAATGTTTCACCAGAATTTCCAGCATCTCTTTGTTCTTTTCTGGGAGTTTATGGACCAAGAAGTGAACAGCATTAACACGAGATTCAGGACTCCCACTTTCTACGGGACAGAGAAATAAAAAACTATCTCAAAAAAATGAGAACCCAATAAAATGCAGAGAAACACAAAGCCTCTCCCACCCCTGCAATACCACACACCTTTTGCTTCTCTGCTTATGTATCTCCAAACATAGCAATACTGAACATATGTGCTTTGTTTTCACAAATAAACTTGTTCTAGAATTATGTGCTTATTTGCTTATTTTGTAAACTCATCTTTCAATCCACCTGCAAAAGGATGCTTTTGTTCATCTATTTTTAAAAACCGACAGATGTAGTTATTGTTTTGCAGCATTGGACTTATCTGCTTATGAAAATACTGCAAGGTGAGGAGTGATGTTACTGGGTGCGACGGAGTGGAACTGTACTACTTTATATTTTAGCATCATTAACTGATTGTCCTCATCATTAAAATTCAGTTTAGTTCGTACTATGCAGTTAATGATACTGCATTTATCCTACTTTGCATTGGGAACTGTGTAAGACGACGTGTGCAAAAGATTCATATGCTTACAAAATCTATGATGTCTAAAGACACAGAAGAATAATCATGCAAAAGGCCTACTGAGTGAGATTACTGTAACAAAGGGCCCTAAATAACAGAAGCATCCCTGTCCCTGTCTAGTACAGTACAGAAATAAAAGTTAGGATCTTTTTATTTTTGTGTTGCATGTTGAATTGAATAATTTTGGCCCCTACAGGTTTCACTAGTTCATAGATGAAAACAAGAATCTGTAAAAGATGACAATAATCCCTCTTCCTAGTTCTCAAAGTCGTATTAAATCACAAAATTATGTCTCAGTAGTTGTTACAATGAGACAAGCGGTAGTATTTCTCTTGTATAATAATACTTAGTACAAGGTACATAAACAGAAAAATTTAGAACCTACTTTGAACGCAAGATGTTTTGACACCAGGACAACTCATCAGGTCCCAGTTTACTCTAAGGCAACTTCAGTTCTTAAGTGTATTTCATATGAAATACCACCATGTTCCTTCTGTATATATTGCTACAGATTTAAAGGCTGGGGTTTTATTCTTTTGCAGTGAACATACCTGCACAGATTACAAGAAAAAAAGCTACCAAAATGCAAAATGTCTAGCTTCTAGCTGGCTAATCAAAATTCAGACAGTCAGAAAAAAACAAACCTTCTTTAATGCAAGACTATTTTACATATATGTGAAATCACAAATTCTACTTAAAGAATGGCTAAGTAACTTAATCACAAGACACAGTCAAAGTGTATATAGTTTCCATCTGCACTGAGATGCATAAAGAAATGAAAACTGAAAGGACAATCTTTTAATTTTGGCTTTCCTTTTTTCTGCCCCCTAATAGTTTCAGAGAAAAGGATATTCCTTACTATTCCCGGTGATGTTGGGTTTTTTATAGACTACATAGGAAACAACACCGACTACCTATTTTTAAGTATACCGTAACTCAGATCTGCAACGTTGATTAAATTTCCCTCCCCACTACATAGGATTAACCCCTCTAAGAAATCGTTTACTCCTTATGAACAATGTACTATTAAAAAAATGTAACTTCAACTAAATTCCTTTATTGAATGACCATAAAATACAGAAAAGAAAATAAAGCAAGAAACTCCTGGCAAAACTTCATAGGTCAAGAAATTATTTTCATACTCTGCAATACAAACAGGCAGACTACCCATCTAGGTAAGTATGTTGAATTTTGTTTAAGCACTTGGCCTCTGAGATGTGCTTTGGCAATGAATTTCATGGGCTAATTCTCATTTTGAATTAAGGACCATAAGTGAACACATTCTGCAGTCCTGGAAAGTCATTACAGCAATCCGAAGAAGATAAAGCAATTGTCTGAAAGTTTATTTTAATTTGCTTTCCACAGTTTGCCAGAAGTGCTACAGGCTGGAGAGAAAATCAGCTAAATATCTGTTTGATACTTTGCCAAAAATTTTCTTACACAGTTTCCCTCCATTCTCTTCCAAAAAAATTCTATGTACATTAGATACCACACAGCTGAACTACAAATGCTGTTGTGTCTTCTCCAAGTCTGTATTTGAACTGCCATAGTGTAATCTGGCCTGCTCTTTCCTTCCTCCTACTAACATATAAGGAACATTTAAGCCAGCTCTATAGAGCTAACAAGGCACAGAAAACAAGGGTCAGGCAGCTGTGCTTTAAGGATTCAAATGAGCTCAAATTAGTGAATTTTCTTTTACTAAGCTTCATACTCTTTATAAATGGAAATAAAAAAAAGACAATTTAAGTAGATGTTTATCATTATGTGATTAAGAAAATAAGAATGAATGTTTACAATGCCTGTCCATAAGCTTTTCCATAAAAGTAAAAACTGTGCTACACTAAGTCTTTCAGAAGCTCACCTGCCAATAGATAGGTCGTATGTGACACACACTACAACTGAACATTGGTGAAAAACTACGTATTTTTAAAACATTTCTTATTCCTGTATTTTTACTGGGTTGAAGAATTTTTTCTGAAATTACATTTGCAGCTCGCTCCTAAGGCCACAACAGTACTGTAAGAAAAGATTTCTATTTGAACTACAGTCATATATTTACTGGCAGGAATGATGAATTCTCCATGCAGCTCGTATGTCATCAGTGGCTCTGGAAGGCTTCTGTAAAACAAGGATGACACAATGAATTCAACTATATTCTTTTCTATTTGTATTTACTCTAAGCAGAAAACCTTCTTAACATTCAGTAGTATAATCCTCACACTGGAAACAACCCTTGTTACAGTGGCTCTTGAATTCAATGACCTCCAGCGTGTATGGAAAACTTGTATTATCAGGGAAATAAGACTAAATATATGCATTCACCTTCCATGAGCTCTAGTGGTCTTCCAGTCTATCATAAGGCATCTTTCCAAATTACAACAGCAAGATTGTTTCTCAGATGAAGACTGTATGCATATACCACGCAATTAATTTGTCATTAGTGTTTTAAAATACAATTAATCACTAGTAGACACCTTACTGTAAAGAAATAAAGAGCCTAAACCAGTTAAGTTTGCTGAACAGCAGCTATCCACAAACCAAAATTCTAACGCATTTCAAATGGAAAAACTGAAATTGAAAACCTTAGTCCCCAATGAAAAAATGTACTGAATAATGGAAATCAGAATTAAAATATTAGAGTGAAAACCTTATTTACTAAGTCGACTTTACTGATGCTTACAAAATATTTCAGTAAACACTCAGCTGGGAAACACAGTAGACAGGAAATACTTCACTGTGTCCACATTTTTTGCTTTCCTACAGTTTTTTTTTTATTCTTTCCAACACTCATAAGAGAGATTTATATCTTGATAATAGTTCTTCATCATTATTTAACAGTGGTTGGATATTTAATAAAAACAGCAGATACTGTACTTGTATTACACTATGAGAGATGCACAAAAGTTTTACATTGTCTGTTCTTAGACAATTTAGTAAACTACCTTGACGAGGAACTGGCAAGCCTTTTGAACCGAGTATACAACTAAAATTCTTACTTGTAATACTCCAGCTGCTATGACTATTGCACCTGGAAGATCAGGATAAGAACCAGAAGGAAATGAGGAAAACTTCAGAACCTGTTCCCTTTTCATTCTACCACATTAAAACACAAAAAGGTAAAAAATCCTTTAACAATCTGAGCTGACTTCCAATAATGACTCTCGGCAAGTGAAATTCAGATTTCTGAACCATCAGTGAAAAGCTTACATATCTAAGTTGAGGATGTTTTGGGGCTTGTCTTGTATGAACACAAATATTAGCATTGCTAAATTATTTTTCTTCCTCCAAGACAAGTAACGAACAAGGTATTTGCACAAAATAAACTTCTATTGCAAAATATAGGAAAAAGTTACTAATGTAGCTTACCACACAGCATAGAGGAATTAGAATACAGAATTCATATTCTAAAAATACAAATAGAGACAGACAGGCTTACCGCAGATATTGCTTCATAGCACTAGTAATTGTCTTCACTTCCCAATCTACAGAGTTTTCCAGGTCAACTTCATTGCAAGTTTTTGCATCTAGAAAATAATCACAAAGATAAGAGGAACATGAGAAAAAGGGAATTCTAAATATGTATACCCTACATGAACAGCAACATATTGAATTTGATCATTACGTATTTGTTCACATGAATGCAGAAGTAATACATCCTGCTTATTAGTTAATTCTACGAAGACTTAACATCTAAATCTCTTCATAATTCTATTTCCATATTTTGTTTTAAGAAGTATTACTGATGATTTTTTTGTCAACAAAGGATTGAAAATCATTTCAATGTAAAAAGATCTCTATAGCAATTGATATCTTTTCGCACCTTTAATTAAACAGAAAGATGTATACAAACACAGAAGGATGTACAAAAACAATTTAGAAAAAAGACCCACTAAGCATAACTTATCTTTTCCTCTTTTCTTTCATTATTTAAAATGCAACTACACTCAGAAATCATTTTGAATTCTTTCCATAGTTCTGCTCATAAACTGTTATTTTGGACTGCTGACAAAAAGAGCCAAAGTGCAGTATGACCCTCTTACTATGTGAAAACCTTCAAGAGGTGCTCCAAGGCTAGGACTCTACCAGTAAGTTTACTCTACAAGATGCCTGAATCTTTCTGTTATTTCATCAGTTTTAGGCAATATGGCAAAATGCTTGCTTGTCAAGTTCACACAACTCCTTTCACCAGGTTAGTGGGTAGAGTCTTAGAACAAGACAGATCCAACTGAAGAGTGATTATGCCTGAACGACCCATCAGGTGAAAGATTTTTTAACCTAACACAGTAAATAACACACCACACTGGAATATTTTGCAATCAGAAAACAAAAAAACCCTTTTAGCCTCAAAATAGGAAGCGACAGCTAGTTGACACATGAAGATCAAATCCGCGTGGCCAAACTAGCCCAATGTATTTGGCAACTTCATGTGCTTGAGCTTCTATTATTTTTAATGCTACATGCTTCCATCCATCACTGAAGTAAACTACAGCATTAGGTGACACAGATTACATGTTGACTAGTTCATACAACTCAGAATTCATTTGTTACTTTATTTGTCAGACAAATGACAGACATTTGAAAAAATCAAATTAGGATCCTTGATTAAAGGTTCAGTCCTTTTACTGGGACTAAATAATTCTGTTCTAAAAGCTGTGTCAATTATTTCTGTAACTGAATATTCTCCCTCATTATATCAATTATTCAAATCTCATTTTGAAATACAAGTCAGATAATATTTTCTACCAAATTGTTACTACCCAACCATTACCCAAAATACTGAATTTTGTCTCAGGAAAAAGTTTGGGTTTTTCCTCCTTTTATCATGCTAGCTGTTTCTGTGTTCAAATTCTCTATTTTTTTTTTGAGAAGAAAACCTTGCAAATGAATTAATTAAAAAACCTGCCATCACATCAGAAACTCGTGAATTCTATGGGCATTTTGTTACTAAACCACTATGTAATATCGAGTTTTTAAATAACTGCTTCATAATCATCAGCCTCCTTTACAGTCAAAGGATGCACACAGTCATGTGAATTCTTTTGATTAATTTCAGGAAGAAAATAACAAGCGTCTGAATTCCAAAGCAAGCCTATTAAAACAAAATAGAAGGTATTGCTGAAATATTTTAATATCTCTTCAGGAAAAAAAAATAAACACCGCAAAATTTGGCCCTGCTACCAATCTCAAACAATTCCTAGTTTGACCATAGAAGCCATCAAGACTTAAAGACAACTTTTTCACTTTTGATTTGACAGTTGCCCTACATAGCTCTGCACCCCACCACCCCATAATATGTCACTATTCCCACTCCATTTTTCTCTCTACTTCAAACATCCCAGGCCATTATACAAACTGGAACTTCAACCAGAATTTCAAAAATGACTCTACTAGTTGCCATGTCACTTGTTCACATAGCAGCCACTGTGCACTGAATGGCAACTATACACATATAAAAATAACTTTGCACATCTATGGAACAGCTTTTGACAGATCAGCTTTAAATTTTATGCATATCTTTCTGACAATAAGGGAGCTAGAGTTTATAAAAACAGTCCAGCTCACTAAACTAGGTTAGAAGGAGGCTCTCTGCTTTCATATGCAATATGCCCACAGTAGCAGCATAAAAATACTGTCATTTACTGTACATAAAATAATAAGGCATTAAGTGCAATTATTTTGAAAGCTGCTGGCTTTGCAAAGGCAGAGCTATCTGAAAGTCGTCTTCTACAACATACAATGTCTGGCATTTTTCACACTATGCCGTATCAGAAACAAAACCTGAACTCATCAGTAGAGATTCCAAGCCCTTACCAGTCACTTCACCACTAGGAAGGGTCTGTACGAAAGCTGACCTGTGTAGCCGCTTACACAAAATCCGTGTAGGCAGCTTGTAAGAAATGAGCCACATCAGATCTATAACGCAGATCATAGATCAAACAGGAAATGGTCCCTGATGCATTTCAAGAATCGAGCCTCCTGATGGCTGACAATACACTCTGAATTGCTTATAACAGATTTCCATAGCACTGGAAGTCTTAATTCTGCATCCCTGTTTACCAGATTAATTTAACATTTTCCCATGAAATGTAATGAGTGTTTTCCTTACTAAATGCTTCACTTCACATTCAGACAAGATTACTGCTGCAAAGTACATCACCAGAGCACAATGCTAGTTACAAGTAACTTCAAGGACTAAGTCAATTGCAAAATTAACTTGTTTTAAAAAAAAAAAACAAAACAGAAATGTACATTTAATTATTGAGCCTTGTTTTACAGAAGACTTGGTTTCACGAGATTTTTATAGTAAAGATGAAAAACTATACATTCGTAATATTAGAAAAGCACATATTGATCGTCTTATTCTCTCTTGACTCTCAATCCTTTCCCAAATTTTATAGAAAATATTCTGAAAGATAGACAAAACTACATGTAATTATGTCCCTGGTTACCATTTGGCAGACTCTTTTTTGCACTTTGGGCCTTTCAGACTGTGAACCTCATGGTCAATGTTAAGTAGCTTAAAATACTTTAAAATCTTATCAAACGTTTTAAAATACAGAAAGTTAATATGAGGTTTTCATGATTTTGAAAAGATCTTTCATATGAAAGGGTATCCAAGAGTATATCCAGAGACAAAGGATTAAAGATTAATCAGTCATTTTAAATTCTCTGTACTGCTGTATATAAAAAAGAAACGCTCTTTAGTCTTCTCTGAGGACAGACAGATAAAGAGCACAGATAGGATCGCTTTCAACAAACCATCAGAAGAAGAGCACCCGCTTGCACCCTAACTTTTTTCTGTATTTTACCTTGTCTTGATACCCCTGTATTCTTCCTACTTCAAATACTCGAATCTTGGGAATGACAGAAAGTGTTTCTAATTTTAAAAAATAACTGAAAGCAGATGCTGGAATCCCCAGTAAACTCTTCCAGCTGCTACTGAACCACTGGCAACCTAAGTCTATTTAATTTGGATACCACTAATGGCAAAGAGGAAAATTTGCCTGCCAGACCTGCACACCCAAGCTAAGCCAGTAAATGCAAAACTGAAAAACATCTTCTAATATCAAATACATTTAATCAAGACTTTTGAGCAATAATATGTCATTCTTCCTACAGTCAATAGCGAAGGATGGTAATTATTTATCGAGCCTAACTCCAACACAGAAGAACAACCATCAGAATCTGTTACAGATTTTTATTAATCCCTGTTTGCATTCCTAAAAAGAGTCCTTTGCTGTGATACTTTAAAAGCTACAGGCAGGTTTATGTGCACTAATGGAGAACCTCAGGGTGCTGTTAATATTGATTAAAGTAAGATATCATAAATTAATATTTAGCAAGGTCATGATGACAGATTGATATGGCATGCAGGTCCTCAAGCCTGATGTCTTATCATTTCTGAAAAGACAGCCTGTTTGAAAAAATAAAGGAAGGAAAAGAAAAAGTCTTACAGGTGGCACTGAACTGACAGCAGCATATAATATAAAAGCGCTTTGTCATTCACTTAATGTCTGGGGTAATGAAATGAATTCACTTTCTGGCTTCCTCCAGTTTGCAGTGCCAAAGAACACTGTGTTATCAGCACAGATGGAGCATGCATGGTTCTGGAGAAGAGCCTGGTGCAAACTGCAAACAAGCTTCTTTGCATACCAATGAATCCCTGAGAATCAGACCTTTGCTGTCAAGTGACAGGTTTGGAAGCTCTATAAAAATGAACTAATCCCAGTGGTCTTGTCTGACTGCATGTACTGTCAGTGCTCAGGACAAGAAACTGGGAAACACAGCACATCCTGCAGTCATGGCTACTACTTTGGTGAGATATCAGGCAGACAAGGGATTTCATCCAGGTGTGAATTCTTCTTCTTTTACCCCCCTGGGACAGCAGAGTGGCAAGACAACTACCGTCACTGGGATTAAAGATGCGTGAAGTTTTCCAGAAAGAAAAGGGGGCAAAAAGTTTCTGAGAACATTTTTATGAATCAAAAAATCTAAAAAGCTCCCCATGGCTAACTAGGTATAAGAGAGTCTAAGATGTTACCCACGCAAGAGCTATACTACTAAGTTTATAAAAACAAATCCTTTCTCCATCTGTCTCCCGCCTTGGCACGTAGTTATTATTAATACGTATATCATATTCCCTGTCTTAAACCAAAGTGCGCCTTGCCAGCAGGCTTAAACTAAATGTCTTACTTTGCACAGCAATCAACTTAAGACACGCCTGGGCGTGTATTCCTGTACATCTTACACGAGGAGAAGGAAGGTGGAAACTTCAAACAACAAAGCAACAAGCTTCAAGCTTTCTTGAATTTGGTACTTTGAATGTTTTGATTAGACCATTTAATTTAGACTGCTTTAATCACAGTTACATCAACCCTGCGCAAAGCCCATGGTTTTCTCCTGTGTGTCCCATAGGAGTCAGCTTAGTTTATTCCTACCAACTAATCATGGTCTTACTAAACCAGTGGAACTTACAATGACATGGGGATTATTTGCATAGCTTAAAGCAAACATACAAAGTATAAATCCAAGGAGATGCCTTTAAAACCAAACATTCTCAGCAAAACATCATGAAATAAAATATTGAAAAAATTATTGTAAAATAGAGGCATACCCATCAACAAACTCAGAAGTCTCTGGACCTTTGAACTCACCCCCACAACTCTGTACAATCCTTGGTCATTTATACCTGTTATGCAAAAGGAGAAAAAAAGAAAAGGCAGATTAACCACAGTCAATTTTAGCATCAGAACTTTCCCCCAGGGAATAAATTCTCCTCAAAGACACACAGACTACATAGAATTAACACAGTCACATGAGAACATTATAAAGTGCTGCAAGAATGCTTTTGTTCTTCTGTGTTTTTAAGGTAAATCCATGTTATGTTTTGAAGGTTTCATGTAACTCAATTCCACCTCAGAAACTGGGAGTAGAAGCAAACACAGACAAACTTTTGCTTAAAAAGAATTACTGGCTGGTTTTTAGATTTTTTTTTAAATGACATTTTGTATATATCATCATCTACATCCTAACAACACAAGTACTGAACCAACAAATGCTAAATTAAGATTTCTTTAATAAATGTAATTTTGCTTTTTTCTAAATATCACAGAATCACAGAATAACCAGGTTGGAAGAGACCCACCAGATCATCGAGTCCAACCATTCCTATCAAACACTAACCATGCCCCTCAGCACCTCGTCCACTTGTGCCTTAAACACCTCCAGGGAAGGTGAATCAATCACCTCCCTGGGCAGCCTCTGCCAGTGCCCAATGACCCTTTCCATGAAAATTTTTTTCCTAATGTCCAGCCTAAATCTCCCCTGGCGGAGCTTGAGGCCATTCCCCCTCGTCCTGTCCCCTGTCACTTGGGAGAAGAGGCCAGCACTCTCCTCTCTACAACCTCCCCGCAGGTAGTTGTAGAGAGCAATGAGGTCTCCCCTCAGCCTCCTCTTCTCCAGGCTAAACACCCCCAGCTCTCTCAGCAGTTCCTCATAAGGCCTCTTCTCCAGAACAGAAAGGTTTTGGATAAAATAAAGAAAAACTTGAGCCTATTCCCAGTCCTCAAAACCAATGCTTTTTCAAGTTCGTAAATGCTTTTCATTTAAGATATGAGGCCTCATTCCAACCCGCTGTGGCCCTTATGTTAGTTATGTCCAGAGGCATCACCACAAATTACTTAAATTGCTACTTTTGGGTTTGCTTGGGATGAATAGAGTAGCCATAACTGGCATAGTATTTTCAGTCTCCTACTCTCATTTCATGTAGATACCAGACCACTTTCCTGTCACTCCTCTGTGCCCTTCCACCCCCTAACAAACATTCACTTCTCTATCCCCTTTCTTCCCCTGCTTTAGCCTTCATTTATCACACTTGCTTTTTTCCCCAGGGAGGTGAAGCTGAATATAAATTGGTGGAAAACAAGAGGGTAATAAGGGGCAGGGGAAGAAGAGGACAAAATAAGCTATGCCTTTGTCTGCTGCATTGTTTCAGAGCCCATAAACTGGGAGGTAAAACGCTACAGTCACGAAGCTAACACAGACACTTGAGAGGCCACATAATAAGCAGCCATCTACAAACACCACCATACTCTACCTCCAAATTCACACTGGCCTGGAAGAGTAGAAACACCACAAAATACCTGTGTTTCTGCTCCGAGGAAATATCTTCAAATAACAGATTATGTTGTATTCTTATTCAAAACATCCTTTAACAAAGGAAGACTTGTGGAGAATCCCCGGTTTCAATATCAAACCATTCCAAGCCAGAAAGGAAAATTAAAACCAGTCATATGAGAAAAACGTTTGTTCCAAATAAATATTAGATGAAGCATGTAAAAATCATTAGACTTTTAATGAATTACTGTCAACCATAACACACAGCAATAACTCTCGACACAGTGGAGAGAACTTCACATATTTTACCTCCTCCTCCTGCCTGGCCTTGCTCTATGTCTTTGCCTTCTTCTCTCAACCCCTCCTCTTTCTCACACAGTCTGCAGTGTCCTCACCCATCCCAGATCTTTGAGAGCCTGCTGAACTCCCCCCTGTTCCATCTTCTGTCCTAGCAGGGAGCTGATGGGCTACTGCAGCAGCTGCTACTTCTCTTGTATGGTCCATCTGGGTGAAACTGGCCCTTTTCTTTCCCCGGGATGCAGGCACCACTGTAACGATGCTGAGTCTTAAGCTAGAAGTCATGTTCAGAGCTAACTCATATTAATACAATAAGGCAGATCTCCCTTATTTCACTGGTAGTCATCAAAACCAGAACTTCAGAGTACCCTTGCTGTAAAGCTGTGAAGAAAAGAACGAACCACAAAAAAAAGCTACGTAGCCACAATACCACTCTTCCCCAAATATGAAGTTATCAACCCAACCAAATAAGTTCTCCAATGAGCCCCAGAACAACAGCATGATAGCATGTTATAGAGCACTTAAATACTGCCAGCACTAAAAATCCCTAAAGACAGTCCTTGATTGACTCCCAACAAGGATGCACAAAGAAACTGTCCTGAGAGCAGCAATTATTTTTCAATTCAAATTACTCAGAGGTGTCCAGGAAAAAATCTGGTACAAAAGTAACACCAAGCTCTTTAATGGTCTACCAAAATGCACCACACTTTTTTTCACAGTGTTCTCCACTACTTCTAGTACCACAGAACAAGCCTTCTGCATTGTATGCAAGAAGCTAAAAAGCTGAAGAAATACTGTCACAGTCAAATACAGCTCAGGTTTTGCCTATCTGAGAAATTGTTTCGTGACTTCCTGTGCTTCTAACATTAAAACTAGGGGCAACCAAACTGTGCTGACACCACACATACATTTACAGGCTTAAAAATTAAGGTCAAACCACCAGAATTACTGCTCAATATTAAAACAGATATGATATGCAAAAGTCTCTGAAATTACGGCAGTATTGAAACTAAGACAATCCTTCAGCAATAATGATGAGTCTGTGATAGCAGTTATCAGATAATTGATCAGTTTCAAATTCATCAACCTGAATAAAGCACAGCTAATTGCTAACAGACATCAAGAAGTGCAAAGAGGAAGTAATACTTCAACAGTTTTAAATTATACCTTTGAACATACCTTTAAGTTACGTTATACTTAAAATATATAAACCTGGTTTGAAATAGTACTATTTCTGATTTAATCTGCACACTTCAGATCTTCAGCACATCCAAGACTGATAAAGCTTGGCATTTACAGAACACAATTGACGAGATGACTCACTGCAAGGAATAGCTAAAATATTGAAGGGTTCAGACGCTGTGTCTGCCAGCTCAACCAGTCACTATTGGCAACTTTGAGCAGGAAAGCCCCGCACACAATTTCCTTCATATTCACGTTATCTCAAGATGTTTGGCTGTCCGATACCGGAATTCGGCCCAGGTACACACCTCATGAAACGTGCTTAGAAAAATAAAGTATTGTATGTAAAAAATGTAATGTATACTATTGTAAGCAAGGTATATAGGCAAATCTACCTTGTGGCTGGCATTGTACACATGGCTGACAACAAACTAGTAATAAAGCTGCAAATATATTTTTTTTATATCAAACTCCACAGTACAGACACAGCCATACAAGTGACACTCTAAATTCAAGGTAATGCCAGATTTTTATTTTTTTTTTGTTACATGAAAAGGTTTTCTGCTTCCTCCTCACCATCTTCTATCCATCTCATGAGCAGACACACTGGACAAACAGCTCAATGCTGCCATCTCTCTCTGCAGCTCAGATTAGCAGCTCTAGTAGTTCTAAAGTCAAGACAAACACTGCTCTGGCAAACACTTACCTACCACATCCCCACAGAAGGTACAACCAACTACTTACACACAAAAACATACAGAGAGTCTCTACTACCAGAGCAAAGAGCATTTTGATGTTTCTGTAAGCTTTTACCTCATTGTTATTATTCTCAGTAGAGAATTACAATTAAAATACACCAAACAGAATCCCAAAATGCTTTCTCAGAGACAAAACATCGGTGCACATCCAACCAGCATCCTGCTCAGTGCCTGAGACAGAGGCTGCATATCTTCATGCCTCAGTGCCTCCTGCCAGGCAAAGCAATGTCAATGTCTTATATGGCAATGCAGAATTAGAAGTTACATGTATTTGAACTAAGACACTGCCTTTGACTCTTCTATTCATTCAGAGCAAATAACTTCCTTCTTGTCTTTATAAAAGGGAACAGAGGAAAAATTATCCAGCCATTGACAAGTTTATGTTTAGTATCCCTATTATGCTCTTCTCTCTGAATACCAGACTTTTTCTGCTATGACATGACAAGACTATCCTCAGTTTCCACCCACACTAGACTGTCCTCTCTTTCCACCCACACCAACCTCACACCCATTATGATTAAAAGAGATAAAAACATGGCATACAAGCACAGTCTCTGAAGAGGCATCTGTCCTGTTTTCTTCTGCTGAACATAACTTGCCTTTGATGTGTTATCATTGAAGTAAAATAATCAAGTAAAAATTGTTTTAAGAAGTATAGGTATAAAATCTGCAGCCTGAAAGATGGATTTTCTTGATAATTCAACTATTTGGCCAAACCCTTCTGAGGTATACAACTGATGGTCTCCTGGCCCACCGCTGGTTTACCTCAGCAGAAGGTTTTGCAGAAAACAGAACTGATCCTTTAGGAATGCTTCGGTTAGTCTTATAGATGAAGCCGAGGTTTGGTTTGTTTTTCTTTTTCCCTAATGTAGTTGACGTTAAGTTTAGAATCAGTAAACAGAAAATCATCAACTGCTTGAAATGTAATAGACAAATCAAGTTCATTGAAACAGAGCTAGGTGGATTGTTGAGTTCCTGGAAGGTAGCACTTCACCTAAACCCATTCCTGAAACCCTTGGAAAACAAACAGTTATTGAATACTGATTTTTTGTTAAGTACTCCCCACCCAAAACCAAAATTAATAGATAAAAAGGTATTTTCATTCGCAGTAATTATCGCAAAGCACTCTATTGACTGCAGGTCTTACAGAGGCTGTATACAAGGGACAGTGAAGCAGCAAAGCCTCCAAAGACAGGAATAACTGAAGCTAACATTGCTAAGTTTAAGTCTCTTCCAAGTATGCTTCAGGGCAGATCCAACTATGGATGCTTCCAATCTATTCAATCTTATAGTTTGTCTTGAACAACAATATTAGATGGGGTTACACATATATTTTGCACCTTCTTACATGCCTCTAAATCAAGGCACAAAGAACAGAGTGGACTTGAACCACCACTCAGTTTAACCTGTCTCCCCTCAGCCATGAGAAGAAATCTCATATCTAATATTTTTTTCCAAACAGCCACTTCATGAAGAAAGTGTTCACACTTTTTTCTACAATGATGCTCGTTTCACTTTCCTTGCAGGTTATTAAAGAGTGAAAAAAAGACTTCCTGAAGGAAACTATTTGAACACACTTAGAGATAATAAACCAAACTACAGTGTCCTCCACACTACTTACAATAAGCATGAATCATAAGGTATTGTAAGGTAACCAGTCACTGTGCTGCAGAACAAAACCAGCTTCTTATTACATGACCACATGCTACCCTTTTCATAAAATCTGCCTCATCTAACAGAGACAGAAGATCCATTCTGTCCTAAAGCAGGTTTTTGCAGTGGACGCAACTTATTGGTAGGATGCTAACTCTATTTGCAGTGTTTCCTAGCTGAAATATTCAGATTGTAAATGCTGAAATTTTTGAAGTGATGGGGGGAGGTAAACCTTATTAGGAAAATACTTTTAAAAACCCAGAATGAACCAAACTAACACCAGACAGAATATGGTCGAATCTGGTATAACATCTTTAGTGCACCAGACAGGACCAATACAAAAAATTCCGAGAGAAGAAGGATTTTGGATACTTCTTGCTGTTTAAATGCTAAATTCTCAGTATCACAAAGGCTGCTCACTCATACTAATAATATTGTATAGTAAGCACATGTATGGAAGACACTGCTTTTAATTAAGCCCTGCATTGACGAAGCATGACCAACACACTTTTCTGTTCAGCTGTCTTATTTAAGATGTACCATGATACAAAGGAAGACAGAAAGATTCTGCCCTGTGCAATGGTGTATCTCAAGGAAAAAAAGATATAATTTCTGAAAAATTGTAAATGTCCCCTTTGGTAGCGTGAAGGAAGGTCAACAATTCAGAAGAAAAAATAAAATTCACCGCAAGAAATTTCAACACCTCTTTTAACAAACTAAGAAACATGAGGTAACCAAATACCTATTTTCATCTCTTCACCTCTTTTTTTTCAAAAAAGCACAACCAAAATGCAGGTCTCCAGGCAATGCCAGATACGACGCAGTGAGACTCAGATCAGTCGGTCATCTCACATTTCAGCTCACCCATAAGGACAAGGACTGTAGTCTCCTCACATGGCAGCAGTATCAAAAGCTGATATAATACAGTGACCAAGTTATGCAGCACCCATGACACAGAGCCTCTCCACAGTCCAAATACCCTCTGAATATTGCCTGCATGCTGACCTTTCTTTTCTGCCTCCAAGTTTGGACAGTGAGCCTGACAGCATCCTTGTCTCTGGCTGGAGACAAATTCCACCAGAAGTACTTCAATTTTTTTGTTATTGATTTGCCTTCTTAGGTCCTGTTCTTCTGTCTTAAGTGACTAAAAAGAAAGCTTCCATTCAAAGTTCACAAATGGAATGCTAAAATTAATGATTTTGTTCCAACAGCAAAGCAAGGGTGCAAGAATGCAGATTTTCTTCTCAGCTACTGCATACAAACATTGGCTTCCTTTGTCAAGAAAGTTGCCATTAAACCTCTTCTGAGCACTTCCTGAAAACACTTTTCTTGAAGAAAAGACGTATATAAAAGGCTGGGACTGGACAGAAGGAAAATCCTGCCCTGGTCAGTGTGATCAGTGGAGAATCTACCAGATTGTCTTTCCCAGAGATCTACAGAAGGCTCAAATACACAAACCACCTTTAAAGAGCAGACCAGCTCTTCCACCCCCTCTACAAACAGACTGCATTGATCATTACCTCGTGTTTCAACAGCACTGATGCACTTTTTGATGACAGTGAACCCTATCTTATCCAATTGTGCACCTACAAGGAAAAAAAAAAGATTTGAGAAGGTTTAAAGCACCATTACATCTTTTATTGAAAGATGAGGCTGTACTTAATCACATAGCTAGTACTTCTCTGCCAAAACTGTAAATATTCTGGAAGAGGAATACTTCATCACTTTTTCTGGACAAATTCCCCTTTCCTCCTTCACAACCCTGCCTAGCCCAAGTAAAGGCTCATTCTATTGGCAGTGGCTTCACTGAGTTTGTTCACAGCAGTAGCCTTTGAAGAATGGGATCTCTGATTAGGTACGTGTGTTGGCAGATGCAAAATGGTGCTCAACAATATTTACTGCAACATCAACAACATCTGAGAGAGTTAACCAAATGAGATAAGGAAGTACTTATGATGAAAAAAACCATAATCATCAACAGCAGGGCTTTTATTGAGTCCTACCCTAAGCCAAGGAAATTCCCACACTAAAGATACGGGACGTGGATCATTTCACAGCAGTTAATGATCTGGCTACATAAAACCAGATGCATTAATAGGACAACAGCTGAGATCTTTCTTGTTCCTATCTTACTCCTTTTCTTCACATCAAAACCTCATTTAAAAACATATATTGCAAAACTGCCCTTCCCCCAGACATCTGGTCTTACACCACAAAAATAAAAAACTGTGGAATAACTTGTGATGATAACACCAAGATCTCTCTCTTCTACTTCCATATTTTATTTTACATTTTAAATACACGCGTTCAGTTTTTTTGCTGACCTTTATGTGTTCAGCTGTGATTGCTTTTAAAACCATACTTATGCATTCTAGCAGATGTGTACACACAATCTGGATTAAGAAATTGTGATGCATTCACATACAAATTAACTCGTTTTTGAGTCAATTTCAAGCATGAAGTAAAGTGGCAAAAGGAATCAGACTGTTTCTCTAGTTTATGACCAATCTTGCATTCCTTCCGTGCGTTCTAAACTGTATTATTGCAAAAACCCATTACTTACAAAATCCACAAAAGTATATTCAAAAATCAAGATTAAAAAAATATATTTTTTTAATTACATTGGATATACAGGAAAAAAATGACCATTGCCCTTCTCAGTTGTAAAGTGTTAACAACAAATTGCTTTAATATTAATTCAAATACTTACTTCCCTCTCGTTTTGCATTTGCTCTGTTCGAATTGGTGAACAGCTAACACAAAAAGAGTAAAAAGACAAATATTTTAAAGAATTGTATGAAACCAGAAACAGGACACCCCAGATCTCAATGCCCAGCGCAGAATATGCCACCTCCAACTATGACAGTACTAACACTAGGACTGGTGCTATATGTCCCCTCGGAAAGCAAATAATTGAGCTTTTTAAGGAGTAAATTTTTTAAAATATTCTCAACAGATTTAGTTCCTTGGGAAGCAGAACAACGTTAGTTATAAATCACAGTTAATTTCAGTGGCTGTGCGCTACACCTTCCTCAGTTTCTCCAAAGGTTAATTTCCCACAGTTGAAGTTCATTCAAATGACTATGAACTGCTTTGATGAATCCTGGGAATTATGTTGCAGTTTACCATTCCCAGAAGTTGTAATCTTATTGAGGAGTTCAGCTCAGACAACATGTGATGATAATAAATACCTATGCAGACAAAACAAGATTTTTACAACAATGATGTCAATAAAACCTACTGTTATAATCCTCAGTAGCCAGCTACTGGTGACAGACACATGATTGTGTCATAGACTAGAAAATCCCAGAAGTTTTTTGTTCACAAGATCAACATAATATTTACGATGTTAAGAGTAACCTGTAGTGTGTTTTAATTCTGGAGTCCAGATCCATTTCCTGATGCCATCCAGAAATAAGGCAAATTCAAGTATAACCTTGTTCCCATTGACATAGATTTTTTTTTTTCTTCTAGTTTAAAAAGAAAATAATAATACTACATATAACTAATTCAGGTAGGTCTTGCCACTGGAATGCAATATGTCCACATAAGGCTAAGTGGATATTCTTACAATAAACATTTTCTAGAATACCAATATCATCATTGTGATGGGAAACTATTTATAAAAAACAAAGTAGTCATTACAATGAGAAAAGTACCTCACGGCAGCATTAACAGTTTATACTGAGCTTTACTTAGTTACCCATATCTCCTGAGTTTTATTTCACTGTTATTCTTCCTTCACTGAACCTATCATTTGCAAACTACATAATCCCAGTGTACTGAAGTATAAATGGGATCAGAGAGTGAGGGGTGAGAGAATTTCTCCACTACGTTATACATAAACACTAAAAAAAAAAAAAAAAAAAAAAAAAAGGACACTTACAGCTTCTTTTCCATCCAGGGCTTCCATCCACAACCTCCTGTCCTCCTCAGAAAACGCCTGCACGGTCACAGGAACTCCAGGCCTGCAAAAGTACCAGCCACAAAAAGCAAGCACATTTATCAGCAACTAAAATACTGCCTTGTCAAATCCTACCTCCAACTACAAGAAAAAGCCTATTGTCTTAAAAGACTTTTTATTCCTTAATCACTGAACACACCACTCATCTTTAAAATAAAAGGTATAGAACTGATACACACAGTAGGTGATATAGAGGGAAAAGGGAAGTAAATGTAATCTGCCACTATTTATTTGAAATAGTATATTGTTGGCAGCTTGTTGATTCCAACACTTGCTGAGTGTTACTGAGTTTCATGAATTCTACATAAACTTACTCTTGCGTTGCTGTGTCATTACATCAAAAATTACTTTTGTCAACTTGTTTACTGCATCATCTGCAGCTTAAGAGCAGTGACAATTATAGTTTCCCAGTAAATATAACCAAGTCTTAATGAACTATCTCATTACAAAACTCCACAACTGTAACTTTCCTAAAATACAAGGATGGACAATTGTGGGACACAGGCATTAGTGAACAGAGATTAACATAAATCTACTTTTGTGTTTATATAATAGGAAACTGAAAAGAGTGATTGTGCATTTCAGCATAGTGTACAAAGCAAAAAGAGTCAAAAGCTGAACAGGTTATTTGGGTAATTGTTTTTCTGCCAATTAAAAGAAATCATTATATTCAGCCTGCCAATACTTCTGGCAAATTTGTAAATCTCATTACTTAGAGATGGAGAGAGATAAAGAACTCATTCATAACATGCTTTCCCTCTCTCTCTCTTTTTTATTAAATCTGTCTTCAAGTAGCAAAATAGCTGTAGGGGAAAAAGTTATCTAAGAACAACAGCACAGAGGAAAACAGCACAAATCCCACTTTTACTTTAAAATTGTAACAGTCTACGCACCATGTTCATATTTTGACAACTAGAAACATTTCTAATTTGTTTTCACCTTGTCATAAATTTCACCAAACCACTCAATTTAATTTCAGCATAAAACCCTGTAAGTACAAATACCTCTCGGTCAAAATGTCTTCTCAGACAATATGCAAGGACAAGGCTTGCACACAACCCCTAGCAATCCAATATCAAGTCAGAAGACCTACTAGAACTTTGGAAAACGGCAACAATCTAGCAAGTCATTCTCTTTTGATTAAAGAAAGGAGATTATTAAGCCATAAAAACGGAATCTCTTACTATTCACAGGGACAGACTTTGAGCTCTTAGAGTGGGTGAGGGAAGCTTTGCCTTAATTTCTGCAACTAATAACCTTTATGTATAAAATAAGCTAATATTGGTATTAGCAGTAAGCAAAGCAGCTTCTCAAGCCACAACAGCTTTTTTCAATGCAAACTGGTCTGCTATCAGTGCAGAACTGCAGCCACCAGAAACACATGAACATAATCACTGAGTAGAAAAAAAATACACTAAGTAATTAGCTAAATTAATCAAAGAAACCCATGTGCTGATTTGTTTTTCTTTCTTGTCTACTTTTTTTTTTTACCAGTTAAAGCTAAAACCAAGTGAGTTATTTTTATGCAGGGCAAACTTTCCTTCTTTTCACTAAAATTATAATCCTGAGGCTGTCATAAGTGTATCATCTAGAGGCAATATGTCAAACAGTATATGGTGCTTGCAGTATCATTTATTCGTATTCAAATTAAAGTCAAAGGAGAAAAAGCCTTCCCTCCTCCTTGTCCCGTACTGGTAAAATTAAACACTAATTAGTATTCCAGAAAGATAATTCCTCATCAATAGAAAGTCTGTTTCTTACCCCAAAGGACCTCCATTACCTCTTTAAGATTTAAATTTCTCTACATCTATCACTAGTAACCTCCGACTAAACATGATGTAGTTCAAGAAACAGAAAAGACTTCACTTTACAGAGATTGAGCCAGGATCCTAGCACCCTCAAACCTTATAACCTTAAGTATCAGTTTAAAGAAAAAATAATCATCTCATTTTTCTTTTTAATAGAAAAACCCATAAGTATTCAACTAGCTCCAAACTATGCTCAAGTCACGCACAAGGCTGAACGTTTGCTACTGAAAAATCCTTCCTATAATTTTAGTCTCGCCTCCTTCTACAGTAAAGGAACAAAGAAAACTCCACAGCCAGCTGTCAATCTATATGTTATTTTTTAACTCACACAAGCTGAGGGATAAGTGTGCCCTGAACTGATACCAAGGAAACAAGCTAATGGCCTGCAGCACAGAACTAATCTCCATGGGAACATCTCAGTACTACACACGTATATTATTATAAGAAAAACGTCCGATATCAAGGTCACAATGGATCAGTCATATCTATTATATCTGGACAAAAAGATGGATTAGATTTTTCCCATTTTTCCCAGAAAAGAGAATGAAAAAACGTTTTACAGGATCAAGCAAATGCTGCTCTCCATCCATCTCTGTTTAACTCCAGTCACCCTACAGAGTAGAGATGGCATGGGGGAGACTGACATTTCTCACAGTACTTTCCTAGGAACTTTATCAGACTCAGTTTGAGATCTGTTCTTCATATTGACCATTACAATGACCTAAGAGGAGCTGATGTCACGACCTTCAATCTCTACTCCTTCTCCTATTGCTGGGACACAATGTTAGAGGAGCTAAGCCACATCCCCCTCAAATCAAAAACTACAAGTTCAAAGCATGCGATAGACTTGCAATAAATGCCACCTGAGCTGTAAATGGGTATCTTGCCATTTGCCACGAGTTGGAAGTCTTTGGACGCAGGAGTAGTTTCGCATCCCTCTGCCCACTGCTTGTTACAGAAATGGGTATTGCCTAAGGCAGGCCAGTTCGAGTGGCCGTGCAAGCTCAGCAGAGCCTCTGACCTGAGACTGTGCACGTGCATTGCAGTGATACTAACTACTACTTACAAGAGTTCTTTCTAGTGCGTTTCACAAGCTTACCTGTCTGAAGCTTCTAAGTCAAAACAGAATCGCCTGTCTATAGTATCTGTGTTTCTTTTGGTACAATATGTAAGGACGAAGAGTTCCTCATCACCCTGGGAACAGAAAAATTTTATATGTTAGACCCAGTAATTGAAAGCTTCAGTAAGACAGCTATACACACCATGTAAGGTAAATTTACATTAAAATAGCAGCAAAAGTTACACTGAAAACTGACACTTGCAAAATAATCATAGAATGGTTTGGGTTGGAAGGGATCTTAAAGATTATCCAGTTCCGACCCCCTTGCCATGGGCAGGGACACCTCCTGCTAGATCAGGCTGCCCAAGGCCCCATCCAGTCTGGCCTTGAACACCTGCAGGGATGGGGCATTAACAACTTCCCAGGGCATCCCATTCCGGTGCCTCACCACTCTCATAGTGAAGGAATTCCTCCTTATGTCTAGCCTAAATCTGCCCTTCTCCAGTTTATACCCCCTGCCCCTCGTCCTATCACTACAAGCCTTCGTAAACAGTCCCTCCCCAGCGTTCTTGTAGCCCCTTCAGGTACTGGGAGGTTGCTATAAGGTCTCCTCAGAGTCTTCTCTTTTTCAGGCTGAAAAACCCCAACTCAGCCTGGAGAGAATTGCTCACAGTTGCTCTTCAGATCTTTGCACAACAGCACATGCATTCCATGGCCATTTACAAAACAAAAATGCAAAAATATGGAGTCCAGTTCAGCTGGTGCTTTATAGTATGACACAATACCACAGGAATTGAAACTAACAAAAATATTTTGCTATAAAAATTTTGCACATATTACAATATAAGTAAGTGCAAAAAACTTCTCCCATTTTATATCAGACAAAGCTATTCCATAGTAAAGACTATTGCTACAGTAACTAGAACAAAGTAAGTGTTCTTCACTATCTGCAATCTGTCTTACAGAATCAGTCCTTTCTTCAAGACGAATCAACACTAGGACCACATTTTACCCTTAAATATTCAGATATTAAAAAAATTCATCTGTGAATGCTGTATGAGTTGTACCAGACTTAATCAGGATTAACTGTACATTTTAATTATTTTTTGTCTTATTCAACATCTCCAGACACAGCAGGTTGTCACCAAAAGAGTAATTTCATTGCGGGTTTCAAAATGGGAGATCTTTTAATACAGAAAAAATGGCTTTGTAATTGTTTTAGAATCCTGAATGCTTACACACATACTACATTAACTAAAATGACACATTATAATTAGAGTAAACCAAGATAAAATTTCAGAGAAGTACTGAAATAATTAAGGAAGTCAAATGTCACTAAATTTCAGTATGGTAAAATTTTCAGATCTTTTGATAGATTCTTCCAAATTCAATATATTTGTAAATATACACAGCCCTCCACAACTGTGGAAGCAATCTCCCCTCTACTCAAACTAATGGGATCTAACACCCTGATAAAATTCCAAAAATGTGATTTTATAACCAAATTTGAAAATAGGGCAGGGTGCTACATTTACAAGAATATTGACTCAAGCATTTTTTCCAGCTTTGGATATCCTTTTTCCTTGCAACAAAATGCATTTCATCCATATTAATGCATTCATTTAATGTGCCATCTTTGAAAGTGCTGAGTGCCCTCAATTCCCAACTATTTCAATAGGAATTAAAGCCCTTTAAAAGATCAACAGAGTCTTGGGTCTTGAATATTTCAGATGCTATCAAAAATATCTGAAATTACATTCAGTTGTCAGTACAAATCACATTGCTATTAAAATCCTCTTTTCTAGTCCCTCTGCTAGTATTTACCTCTCTGAAAGAAAAATCCGACTGCAGCACATAAAGAAGAAATTTCTAAGTCTATTATATTTTCCCAATTTATACTTTAACAAGTTAAATGCCTTATGGATAAGCCAGATTCTAAATGGTCAAACACTGCATATTATCTGTACTGTGTTCTCTGGTCTCCTAAAAGGAAGCATTTGAAGAGTCTGCAGAATTCTTATCTGTTAATCCATCCATTTCTTTAGGTTAATGTCCTTAAATGACCGACTGAATTGCATGAGGCAAGAAGAAAAAAAGGAGCAAAGAGGTCGAGCGGCAAAATACTTGACACATCTTATCTGACATATCCTCTGATCTTGATAAAGGGGAAGTACAAGAGTAGAATATAAAAACATACTTACAACTTTTCCTCCTGATCTGTGTTCAAATGGGATCATGGTGAACTTCTTTGTCTCTTTCCTATACATGCAATAATGCTTCACCCAACTGGAACCAAAGGGAGCAGGCCCTGTGTAAAATGGAAGCATTAAACTTTTCCCAATTCGTGTGTTTTCTTCTCCTGCTTTCCAAAATGTTAATTAAGAGTCCTACTTATTTCCTAATAATGCAGTACTTAAAACAAGGGTATGAACTAAAAACACTATACAAAGTAATGCAAAAGTTAACCAGTGCTTATTATTATAAAGAGTTACACATGTAGCATGGCACATTTATGCTTAGTGACAAATGGAAAGAATAATTTATGTATCTTTGCCTCACTACTACAGACAAAATAATTTTTCCTTATAGCATAAATATCCTTTGGAAACTTTACGTAAGCAAAACACAGAAACCTAGTTTTACATTTGGTAACCTGGAGCTAAATAACTGCAAATTAATGCAATTAATGTTTTACAAGCTCTACATTATGGACTGCTTAAGGTCTAATCACATTTTTGGACACCATAACTCATTCCCAACCATTCATCAGTGCACAACCAATGGAGAATATACATATTTAAGAGCCCAGCCTACCGCATACAGTATTATTGATAGTTGCATCATAACGTTATCTGTTAAAATTTGGATTCTGATCCTCTGCAGCTCCTCAATTCTATTCATTTACTTCTTTAAAAATACAGAAAGTTCCATAAACTAATCCTTCTCTTCTGAAGGACCCTGCCCCAGAGCTTCAGGAAAACAATTCATGAGCAGTTCAAGTTGACAACTTCACTGCTCCTAACCGGGAAGGTCTTACTGCCCTGCTGCTCCCCAGCTCAGCCTCAGGCTCTTCTGAATTTTAAAGCTCGTGATGACCAAGAACAGTGAAATGATCTCACAGAATAACATTTTTTCTTAATTTTTACTGCCAGTTCTCTTAAAACTTATTTCTGAACACTGTAATAACCAATGCTTCCATGAGGAATGCTGCAGAGCCTTCAATTAGTGAAACAGTTTACAGAAGTCTTGACTTAAAAAGTAATTAATTAAATATCATGAGTAAAATACCTCATTAGAATAAGCAAACAGATTTTCTGTGTCTGTGTACATGTAACACATGATTTATGGAAAATATTTTTAAAATAAAAAAAAAAATAAATTACTTTGTGGTCATTCCTTGAGCAGTGAGAGCTCTGCATCTTATCCAGCTTTTTCACTACAGTGAGGAAGACTTATAATTGTTCAAAGTACTGACAGGATATGATTTAAGTGGCATGCACCTTCACAGCATGATTTTCAACACTAGCAACCTAGTATATCTTCTGTTTTATCTGACCCTATGATCACAACTAGTTAAGGAAAGAATATCACTGACTGAAGGAAATAACAGTTAATTTCACTATAATGAACTAGCTCAACATTCAGAGGCTAATTTTACAACTCATGTTGATGTATGACAACAAATATTTGACAGTTCTAAGGGAGGTCATTAGGAAAGGACTAAAAATATAACATGAAATATATCCTTTGGTGAAATACAACTTGCCCAAATTCAGTCACCTTTCCTAAAAACTGTCCCACTTTCATGCTCTTTAGTGAGTCATGGTAAGACTGCCACTAGAGACTCTGAACATTTACACAGATGACTATTTAATAAACTATAAATTCTTTGTGTCTTCATATTACCTCTAGAAATAAGACTTGCTTGTATATGCACTATGAGCACTATAGGAATACAAAAATACAGCTTACTTTTTTCCTGTACATAAAGATAGCCTTCCATCGTGAAGTGATTTGCTCTTTTATGCTCCTGAGGATTTCTTCTGATCTTGTTCATGAGTTCCTCTACCTCCGACCTTGTTCCTTCAAAACGATTTCGTGTCTAAAACAAGATGGTAAAACCCCATTATTAAAGACAGTGGAATAAAGACTTAAGTCTTCCTGGCAGACAGGAGTTATAATTATTATTTATAAAATAAAAGAATTGTTCAGGTCATTTTAGAACAGTTAGTGCAAAATTTCCACAAAAGTTTACTCTAAGTTTACCGATATTCTTCAACATCAAAGTATGGTTTAGATAGGTCCAGGGAGATGATTCTGCCCCCTCTACTCTGCTCTCGTAAGACTTCACCTGGATTACTGAATCCAGCTCTGGAGTCCTCAGCACAGGACGGACATGAATCTGTTAGAGTGAGACCAGAGGAGGCCATAAAGATGATCAGAGGGCTGGAGCACCTCCCATATGAGGACAGGCTGAGAGAGTTGGGCTCATTCAGTCTGGAGAGAGAAGGCTCTGCAGAAACCTTATAGCAGCCCTCCAGTACTTAGAGGAGGCCTACAGGAAAGATAGGGAGGGACTTCTATCAAGGAGAGCAAAAAGACAAGGGGTATCAGTTTTAAGCTGAAAGAGGGGTGATAGAGATTAGATATTAGGAAGATTTTATATTTTTTTTCTGTAAGGGTGGTGAGGCACTGGAACAGGTTGCCTAGAGAAGTCATGGATGCCCCATCCTTGGAAGTGTCCAAGGCCAGGCTGGAAGAGGCGTTGAGCAACCTGATCTAGTGTAAAGTGTCCCTGTCCATGACCAGCGCAGTTGACTGGATGATCTTTAAGGTCCCTTCCAACCCAAACTATTCTAGAATTGTCAGAGCAGATTTCTAAAATCATGTGCCAACCTGTTCAGAAAGAAGTGAAATACTGAATGTGAAATTACTTTGGATTTGAACATTCAAATTTTCTTGGAAAAATACTACTACGGATGTTGGCTTAACTCATGAGATTCTTACTAGTTGTCAGGAATGAGAGGTTTTTCTGTGATTATCAAGAAAGAAGTGACAGGAAGGTCACCAACAATGTATACACACCCATACTATACACATGCCAAATGTTTTGATCACACACAAGCAAAAGCATGCAAAACAACAACCAAAGAAAACAAACAAAAAACAAAGTCCAGATGATTATTATTCTTGAATGTCACTCATTCCAAAATCTGCCAGCAGCCACAAGAAAAATGTTTAGTAGAATATTAGTGAAAACAATCAAGAAACAACCACATCGTCCACAAATTATACCACAGGACTACACAAAACACTAGAGCAGCTCACATCTGACACAAGAAGCACCTCACTTCAGGCTGTAAAATATTGGCAATTGGCCAACAAGCAAATAACAAACCCAAAACAACCATGGTAATACCTAGTTTTCTCCACATTCCAACCTGCCCAAATTGCACAAACTTAGTTCCTAACACGATTCCAAGCTACTATTTTCCGCAGACAGCACGTGTTTTGAGGAAAGTACATATTTGCAGATGCATGCTTATGCACTTTGTTGCTTTCTGAGAGCACCTTTATTTCTCTGAAAATGGATGAACTTCTACAAACGCTGCCTCACTTATTTTTGTCTCCAGGACAACCATACAGTTGCATACATTAATGAATATATCATGAATACAAACAAGTATCCATTCTTGTATATAGACAGTGCTCATGACTGGCTATCTGTAAATTACAGATTTATGCTTGGAAGGAGTTTATTAGTGGGCATAAACACTGTCCATGCAAGCTGGGCAGAGAAACCACCCATATCCATATGTTTTATAAAGGAAAGCTGAAGATCTCCTTTAGGTGATGACTAGCAACAACTGCCATCTTACCTCCAGGCAAAACAACTGCTCTGAACCCTCCCCATAGCCATCATCTCAATTTCAGGTCACTTCTGCTTGCAAATCTGGAGTTAGACCTTTCACATCAATTCATTTCCAAGGCTCCAAATAATTTTTTAAGCTCCTTTTCATTATTTCCTAGAAGAGCTGCACTAAAAAATATACTCTGTGCTCAAAGGCTAACAAACTGCTCATACCTAAACCTTCCTGTCTGAGCACTGATCACTCCAAGGTTAGATGCTTTAAATGATCCTGCCAGTATCTTTCTCCTAGCTGTGCAGTAATCACAAATCCACGTGTGTGACATGTGCCCTGGGAATGGTGGGGTGGAACATCAAAGGCTCCAGAAACTTCAAGAAAATTTCTATCTCCTTTTGTGCTGTGACAAAGCTGAGCTTAACCAGGCGCTGATAATAGCACGGCAATAGCATGGCTTTGCCTCCTCTTCTCAGAGAGGACCAGGTTTGCTTGCAGGGCAGGAGAGCATGGTCAAGACTACAAGGATCCTTGTGTGGGGTTGGGCAAACTGCTGAGATAACAAGAATCAGCTTAGTGGAGCTTGGGCCACAAGGCTGGAGGGTTTGGGCTTTTTTCTTTCTTTTATTTTAGAGGGGAATGATGGGAAGGCATAGTCTGGAGCAGGGTACAAAGAAGAAATCTACAGCATAATTCTCAAAGTAAAGACAATGTGAATGAAAGGGAAAGCAATTACTACACCTATACTGTCAACTCTCAAATCACTCTCTATATCCAGCTAGGCTGTCTGTACTGAATCTTGTACCCCTCAATTTCTAACACGTCAATACACTGTTCTGCCAGCAGCTCAGCTGTACCACAGCCAAGCCTTAGCTTGATTTGCCTTTAGGATATTTTGTTCATCTTCAATACAGGGGAGAATGTATGGGAATACACCAGAAAATTCAGTGAGGAAGAACTATCAACATGCCCAAGTGACCTTGCAGCAAGGATGTAGAAAAACAGATAAATCACGCTAATCATTGCTCAGTCATGTGTGCTTAACAAGTAGAACCCTTTGTGTTTAGGTAACATAGGCCTGTGATAGACTTGGAGCCATCCTAGAAAACATGCTTGAGGTTCAAGCCCTGCTGTGAGAAAGATCAAAGCACAGTGGAAAACTATGTCGCTTTCCACTAATAAATACAATCTCAGTGGCAGGCCTCACGGGTTTCTAGCAAGGCCCTAGCTCTGCAGTGCCTGCATTCCTGCTTGCATTTTCTCAGCTCAGCTGCTTTTTTTCAGAGTTGCCCCAGATCATGAACAAGGACCAAGCTCCGCGGTCCCCGCGTTTCCATTTGTGTTTCCTCTTCCCAGGTGCTGGCTTGGAGTTGCCCCAGATCATGAGATAACAGAAATAAATTTATTCTTTTCATTTTATCTGTGGCTTTGTACCTGTTCCCACACCCTGCCCACACACATCACGTCCCCTCATGATTTTTGCAGATGCTTCCTACTATTCCCTTCTTACCCCAGACAGTTGTTAAGCCTCATCTCCTTTCTCTCTACAGCTTTTTGAAATCCAGGTCAGTCATTCTATCTATTCATGAAACTTGAGTTGTGATGCTTAATCTCTTTTGGATTTCCTGGAGCACATTATAGCACCATTCAGTCAATTGAAAATGTAGGTGTTGAGAGTAGCTTGCTTTCTTATTGCTTATCACTTCTTCAGACCACTTCACTGGCTCTTTTCTACTGGACAAAGGGAAACATAATTCCCTTTTTTTTTTAAAAAAAAAAAAAAAAAGGAAGAAAAAAGGAAGATCCAGAGAATCACAGGCTAGTAAATCTCACCTCTGTGCCCAGCAATATCATGGAGCATATCCTCCAGGACACTCTTGATGAGGCACGTGAAAAGTTGTGCCTGACAAATTTTGTGGCTGTAGCACACTGTTCACTCATGGTGAGCCTGTTGTCCATCAAGACCTCCAGGTCCCTCTCCACAAAGCTGCTCTCCAGCAAGGTGGAATCCAGTCTCAGCTTCACTCCAGGGTTATGTATTTCCAGGTGAAAGACCTTACACTTATCTCCTTTTAGCTTCATAAGGTTCCTGCCAGCCTACCCTTCCAACCTGTCCCTCCTTCCCAGAGGGTAGCTCTTCCCTCTAGAGCATCATGCTCCCCACTCAATTTGGTGTCACCTGCAAACTTCATCAGGGTGCTCCTGATCCCAACATCCAGCTCACATACGAAGACAGTAATCAGCATCAGGTCCTGGGGGACCCTGCTTATGACTGGTTGCCAGTTTGAGAAAGAATTATTTACCATACTCTCTGGGTATAGCCTGTCAGACAGTTCTTCAACCATGGCACAGACCACTTGTCTAGGCCACAGCATGTCAGTTTCTCCTGGAGAAGGCTATAAAGAACCATGTCAAAAGTCTTGGAGAAATCCAGGCAGACAATATCCACCGCTTGCTTCACATCAATTGACTGGGTCACTTTGTGGTAAAAGGCAATCAGGTATGTAAGTACTATATACTGTGCTGCATCAAAAGTGTGATCAGAAAGTTGAGGGAGGTGATTTTGATCGTCTGTTGTTCTCACATGAGACCTCACCCCAAGTACCGTGTTCAACTCCGTTTAGTCTCCAGCGTAGGAAAAACATGGATCTGTTAGAACGGGTCCAGGGGAGGGCCATGAAGATAAGAAGGCTGGAGCACCTGCCCTGTGAGGACAGGCTGAGAGATTTGGACTTGGTTAGCCTAGAGAAGAAAAGGCTCTACACAGACCTACTAGCAGCCTTCCAGTACTTAAAAGGGACTACAGAAAAGCAGAGGAGGGACTCCTTATCAAGGAGTGCAGTGATGGGACAGGGGTTTTAAGGTGAAAGAGGGGAGATATAGATTAGATATTAGGAAGAATTTTTCTCCTGTGAGGGTGGTGAGGCACTGGCACACGTTGCCCAGGGAAGTCACGAATGCTCCAACGCTGGAGGTTTTCAAGGCCCGGCTGGATGAGGCTTTGAGGAAGCTGATCTAGTGGAAGGTGTCCCTGCCTATGGCAGAGGGTGGCAGGAACTGAATGATCTTTAAGGTCCCTTCCAGCACAAATCAAAGCTCTTCAAAACTGTATCACAGCTTCCCTCTTAAATTTCATTTCTTGCTCATCTTCCATCAGTTCACAATATCCAATGTAGCTCCGTGCTGCTCCTCGCTCTATTAAGCAAGGCACACAGAAGAAATAAGGCTGTCCAGAAATTTTCTCCAGAAGCACTGATTTCTACTATGAAAGTCAGCTTATGAAGTTGCCACCACTTAGCTTCCCTACCCAAATCAAACAACAGTTCAGGAGGAAACTTGAGACTGAAACATAAGGAATGGTATCATGACACATGAATCGCGTCATTATGTATTATAACAGCTATAATCCTCCCTTCCCCCTTCCCGCCTCCCTGCTATCGCCTCCTAGTTAAGCCACTTCTAAAAACAGACTCAACCTCCAAGAAGTAGTTCCTGTCTCTTAATACCAGGTGCCCTTAGAGGTCAAGATAACTGTCACATCGTCATGAACTACTTGCTTACAGTACAGCACGTGGTTTCTTCCCCATCAACAAGCCTTTGGCACATCCAAGTTCCCTTCAGTGAGTTTTGTTCTTCAAAAAATCTCAAGGAAGCAAACCGACCATCTGGAAAGTGATTCTGTAAGTCCAATTTCTTCAGCCAGCTGCCTTGCTTCCTGCTGTCCCTGTCCTGTGCAGATCACACTGGGCAATTTGGTCTGAGGGTACACTAACTCGTGGTGGGCCCTGATTAGCTTGCCCTTGAAAGATCACATTGTTTTGTCAAATACAGCATGGTTGCAACCACCAAATCTCATTATGCAGTTCTACACCCCTAAACAGAAGGGATGTTGTGGCTGAAAGGGCTGCTTCAAGACAAACAGGAACTACAAGTTACAATGCTGAGAGGGATGCAGAAAGAAATGCTGACAAGCCCAGCTGTGCTTCTTTCTTCATATTGGTTATGGATAAGATAGACCTCTCAAAAAAATGACCCTCATACATGACCACCACCACACACTATTTCAAGCACCTAAATCACTGAGAAACTCAGCATTTTATCCCCTACTGTCTGAAATCTCCGGAGTTTGAAAAGACTTCATTTGAAAAAACTTCATTTGCTTTAAAGCTCTTTTATGATAATCCTTGTGTTATGTCTCTATAAAAAACTAGAAAAAGGAGTCAGGGTGTTTTACTTGGTGTTTGTTTTTCAGAGGAGTACTGGAAACGAGGAAGAACTCACTGGAATGAGTGGGAATCTGTTCAGCGATGTGGTCGGTTAACCAGGAGATGGCACTGTATCCCCAAACTTCACAGGCAACGCTCTAACCAAGGAAGGACTTGGCAATTCAGATACTGTACCTACCGTAACTTCTAAGTGTGATCTTACTCACAAAGAAAAGGCATAGATATCAATCTCAACTTACATTTTGTATATTTATCTGCAGGGCCATTTTATAATGGTTGAAGTCTTTAGCAAGTTCATATCCCTGATGATAGAAAGTGAACAACCCCTGAAAAAATGACAGCACCTGAAATACAAACAAAAGACTTGTTAGAATTAAAAATCCATTGACTAAAATATGATTTGTGCACGCAGACTTTTTCAGAAAGACTGGAGATGACAAAATAATTATTTTATAAGCAAATTTCCACTAATGGCTACAATTCATGAATAATCAAATGAGATCCAAATGATCAGCTAAGCATATAGATATGTTTCTGGCATTTCATAACTGATCTCTACTTTAAATTTGATCACATGCAATATAGATCGTCTCCCAGACTTGCCTACATAAGCTGCTCTGATACCAATCATGTCTGGAATAAATATTTGTGCGCAAGGAGGTAATGATCATCGTGTTTTTTAGTCACCATTTCCTTGCTCATTCCTCTCCCTGCTAATGATCACGGAGCCAGCTGGTTTGTTGGAACAAAGAAGCTAACTCTCCAGTAATGTTACCAATCGCTGCTTTTTGTATGCAGACCTGACTCTTATCAGAACAAGCAAATGATCCACATTGCAGTTTCCAACTTCAGTGTTTTAAATTGAAAGAATGTTATATACTATATCGGAAACAGGGTGAGGTGCAGTACTGCCTACCTCACCTGCACGGTTCAGGTTGTCGGAAAGGAGTGACAGGAAAGAACAACTCTCTTTTATTAAAGAGAACAAACCAAAGAACCAATAAAGTCTGAAGCAATATGCAAATAAATCATTTAAAAAATGCAAAAATAGCTAAATGATATGTTATCAAGGGGAAACAGGGTAAGAATCTGGTACTAAATAATTTCAGATAACTACCATAGTGTAAACTTCAAATACAAACTGAGCAACATAAAGTTCAGCCCCATCCAGAAGAAGCATTCACAAAAGAGAAAGGGACATGTTTCAAAAAATAATTTGAAGACGTATTACTCTAGTCTGCCTCTCGACTAGTTTCAAATAGTTTGAAACACAAGAAACAAGTCCAAAACTGATTATTTTTTTTTAAAGTAGAAAATTAGTACATATACAAACAAACAAAACCAAAGAAACACTAAAACAACAACAGCAAAAAAAAAAATCACATAATCATTTCTCACAACATTTTCCCATACCTTGAACAATGGTAATATATTTAAAACAATTTATGCATGCATGCTTTGCACTAAAATTCAGTAAAGCCATTTGGCTTTTCTAGGCTTCACACCACAGATCCGAGGTTTTTGCCATACAAGAGATGGTTTCAGACATTTTCTGAAAATCAACATCAATGGATCCAAATCAACTCTAATTATTGAGGTCAGCTTTGAGATGCCTGGTTTATCCGTATTAGGAATTTGCACTGATATAACAGGAGTGCTTTAAATTCTGTGAAGTCACACGTTGCATACATTTTCCCAGAAAACAGAGTTCCCTGGCTTTTGTCCAATTGCATTCCTTCTCCATCCCTTACAAATGACGGGGTAAGCTGAATTCACCGATACTTACAGGTTCCACGCACTCAAATTTCTTCCGTTCCTGTATCTCTTGCAACTTGCATACGTACTCAAGGGACAGCTCAAAGAAGTGTTTTCTATTCTGCTCGACTTGGTTATCTGCCTGCACACAGAATACAGCTAATGAAGTTTCAAATACATTTAGTATACAAGCCACAAGTGATAAGACAGTTTTCTCAAGATGTGGATTTGTTCCTTTACAACATAGCTCATTCATTTACTTTTAAATGGCAGCAGGAGTTCCCTTTTACTAGATAATGTTTGTTGTTCTGAAGCATGAAGATAATTTTTTTGCAACATTCCAATAACATCTCTTCAAGCTTCTTTCCTATGGAACTCAAGCCAAATACATCAGAGCAGGCACTTGTGCACTGCTTTAATAGCACTGAAGAGGTGCCTCGCCAAACAAAGAGAGGAGGCTAGCAGCATCTTCCATTAGAAAAGGAGGAAATAATCTCTCCCCTCAAACTAAGGAAGAAAAGGTTATTGTTGAAAACCACAGTGCTGGCACTGTGAGCTTTACTCTACAAACCAAATAACTGCTGTGAAAAGCCAGAATGCTATCGTATCTATCCCACACCTGTGCTCACTCTTGACTGCCAAGAAAAGCAGTAAAAAAAGTTCACTTTTTGATAAGATGCTTCACGAGTTTCCAAAGAGCATCAAATATTTAAAGATGCAGCCTTATTAGCTGCTGCTGACAGCTCAGCTTTGCAGGAGTGCCAACATCATGTTGATGGTAAACAGCTATTTCAGCTGCCAATCATCTGTACGTAAATATTTAACTTTCTAAAATACACCTTTGTTTCATTAAGTTACTGTTTAAGGTTCATGTGCTCTCATTAACCTATAAAACTTCAAGAACTGTGTAAAGGATACCTTTATTAAAATACATTAAAGACAGGTTACAAAGGGATACTCTAAGTGATTACCATTTAGTCTTTGTCCATGTGACAAAACCAAACACTTCTCTAAATTACATAAGGTAATGGAGAAAGGGTTAGGTGAAGTAAGGACCAAACTTACTATCACCCACTCTTTCTTAAATACTGAGACTATATCCTTCATGCAGAACAGTGACTGCTATGCTTTAAGAGGATAAGTCAAATTAGCCTTAAGACAGTTTTGCCTTAAGACAAGCTTTGTTCTGCAGCTCGGTGCTAGAAACCTGTCAGCAGTTAAAGGGGCATAACAACAAATGCCATTAAAAAAACAATGCATTGATATGCACATTAGTAAGAAAAGGTATTTCAAAAAGCCAAGTCATTTTGATGCATCCTATAAACCATGAAACAAAGGACCTGTTTCGAGTTGTCACTAAAGCTCCTAATGATATATACATACACTGAAGTGCAGCCACAGGAAAGGCTATGAAGTGAGTCTACTAGGACATCTGGCTAATCGATAGTAAGACTGCACTACATACACCAAATCCCCATGTAAGCCTGTTTTGTATCTCTCTTCTTTGTTTTTCAGTTGTTTATCGTTTTGGTTGACCCTCATCCCCCAATAATACAATATCCAACACAGCCACTTCATTAATTCCTCTCTGTTCCCACATAAAGACATCATCACATCTCTTCCCAGCTTTTTGAGACACGAGCCTCCCCATGCACCCAGCAAGCTCGCTCACTCATTGTTGCATTGTACTTTGTGTACAGCCAGAGAAATACAGAAATAAGACACAAGCCATGCCTCTGTGAAATCCCAGGAATATCTGTCCACTAAGAGAGGCAAAGGCTATGTTAATACTAGACACACTCCATAGCATGACATGTTTTTCAGCAAGGTTTTGTTTGCATCCTTTATTTACTGCTGTTAGCAACTGACACAACTAGTTACGTATAATACTAAATTAGGAACCTCCCATATAATTATATGCAGCTATTTTCTAAGCTTGTACAAGGAAGTTATTCCTATGTAGCATTCTGACAACATGTTGCAAGTCATTTTTATTTTTTTCATTGCTTATAAATATATATTTCAAAACTAAATGCATAAATCAAAGATCCTGACTGAAGAATTTCATAATTTTGGTTCACGAATCTTTGAAGCACATTTAAAACAAATCTATTCGCTCTTTCTAGTCTTCACAAACACTTTAAAACTCTAGACTATATTCAATACAGCTTCAAAATGCCTGCTAAAGACATCTCGTATTTTTCCATTGAAGTTAGGTCTCATTTCAGACTTGGAAATATGGTTCTTGAAATCATCAAGAGATCAGAATTCATATTTCCTGCCCTCCCCCCATCAAGTTCTTTGGCAGCTGATCAGTTTGGTAAAAGTGCAGGTCCTGACACACGAGCAATGCCCATTAACTTCACTAGGACAACTCAACTCCCCAAAAGACACTTTTTATGCATATAAGGGCCTATGTTCCACATACACAATGGGTAAGAAATGCCCTAATGAAACACTGGAACAGTCAGAGTTCTTAAGTGCCTAGTTAACTTGCCAGTTACACTAACCACTTCCATGAAAAATGGCATCATAGATTATTTGGAGTGAGTAGAGGGTAGAGAAGAGTTACCTCTGAGGAAAATATTGTTTAATGATACAAAGCATTCATAATTCTGACATAATTACATTTCAAAAAAAAAAAAAAAAAAAGGAAAAGTACTTCTGCCTGCAGCAAGTCTCTGCAAGACTTCTCTGTTGTGTTCTCACAAACTATTTGCTATTGCTCCAGAAATAAAAGCTATTACAAATAAGGATGATGATAACAAACCCACAGGGACAAAAGGAATGTCAAGAAAAACAGATTGGGTTTTAAGTTATAAATTGTCAACAAACTTTTTTTGTAGCATTATTTGAAAAAAAAAAAATCAGATCTTCAAAACATGAGAGAGAATAAAGCACAAAAGCACTTCTTTTGGGAATACAAGTCGTTGTACTTTACATTAAGCCTTAACAAAGGACATTCATTCACTGCATACAATGCAAATTACATATACAGTAAAGTCTCAGAAGCAATGCAGTTTTTCACAGTATACTTGCACTTTGCAATTCCCTTTATTATATAAAAAATCCTATGATGTTCAGTGCTTAATACACACGCCAAGTAAAGTCCTCAATTCAGAAAATGGTAGTGGCATACCACTAGGTTCAGCAAATATTTATATTCTCACCAACCTTCCCAGGTGACAGAAGTTTTTCTTTCACCATTAATATTACCCTTGCATTTGCATATAACACATTTACTTATTCAAAAGCCTTTAGCTTGCATAAAAAAAAAGGCATCAATACCTCTTGTAATTGTGGCTCTTTCTTCTTAGCTGATAAGTTCAAATGCTTTTCTAACAAACTGTAGTTCTTCTCTGTCTCTTTATCGAACTTCTTCTTTTCCTCCTAGACACAGAAACAAAGTAATATTAATTTTATATAAAAACACAAGAAAAAATCTTCTGCCTCTTACAGTCTACTTAATCAGAACCAAAGAGAAAGAAACTATCATAGCTCCAGTAACTGAGGAAAAGTTATGTTTGCAATTCGGTATTTAAATTAATTCAAAGGCGAGCTTGAAATGAAATCCCATTGCATCATTATGGTGAATAAAAATATATAAATAAACAAAATATATAAAGGAAATTTAAGGTATGCATATGATATTAGCGTGATTATGGATATTAGCATATCGGAAAAGGATATGCTAATAAAGGAAGAGGAGAGGGTAATCTTTATATTAGCCAAATTTCCATTGAACTGGTCAACATTTGAGTGCTGCCAGAAAAAAAGAGCATTACTGACTTCTAAGTAGTGAAAGCCAGAAACTTTACACATATAGTTCAAGATAAGAAACAGCAACAGTTTTTACTAAGGGGAAATTCAATAAAGGTCTCAGCCTCCAACATTACGGGGCTGAACATTTTTCATTTTCTATTTCCTCTTAAGCCATTTCATCAGAAAGAGATTTAAGATACAGCAAAATCTGAGGCAGCAGACTCACATTTTTTTTGCAATGGTAGAGTATAAATTTTTCCTAAAGCAAATCCTACACAGCATTCCAGCTGCATTTCACTACTAGATGTCACAATGTGGTTTTCAGAGCTAAGCAGTATTATATTTCCAGCATTAGTACATTGATTATACTAAATAAATATTCAGTTAAGAATATTGAAAGACTTAAATACTTTTAGATTATTTTTATTTAAATGATACACAATTATGCAAGAATGTTCTACTTAAGGTCACGGAGAACTCTGTCCAAAAAAAGTTTAGCCACAAATAAGAGCTTCAACTACTTAGAAACAGTACGCAGAAACACAAGGGAAGAAGTGCCCAAACAAATGCAGTCATGTTGAAAACATAAGGGACAGAATTCTGAGTAGGAAATTACTGAAAATCACTAGCATTAGGGGCTCTCACCCCCAAAACTGTAATGTTTTTTAACATCAAAAATACTGTTGAAATAATCCATTCATTTCAGCTGCTATGACAATAGGTTACATTCAACAAATTCTCTTTTTCCCTGGAAGACTCCCTATACTATAGAACAAGTTTTTTACTGTATGTTGGTTGTGATGTCTAACATATTTCTCAGACGTCCATACAATTACACAAGGCTCATTGTAATACTGAGTTGTAATGACTTATTAAGAAAAGAGCATTTTCCATTCATGAACAACAAAACCATATTCAAAACGTGTTAATCATTCCTGCTACAGGCAAAATGTACTGTGCTCTTGGAACTGAAACATTATCTTAGCTATTAAGTATCACTGCTGCTGAAGTTATGAAATTATAAAATAAAATATCTGCAAAGCAGTAGTTTAGATTTGAATGAATTGAGTTTTGCAACAGAAAACCTGTGGAGAGGAAGAAAGAGGTCAAACTTGTCCTTCTATACAAAGCTAGTCTGTATTTAATCCATGAAGTTTAACTTGTCTTTTTTAAAAGAAATATACACAATATAGTAACAACTCTTAAAAAACAACCACTGAATACTTTCACAATTGAAAAAAAAAAAACAACTTTCAATGAGATCTTGGCTTCAATCTCTCCATCCCAATTTTTCTTCCTCTTTTTTTTCACTTTGCAGGTTGCAAAGATACAGTTAAAAACATATGGATGAGTGAGTTCCTGTGGACAGTTAATATTTTTTCAGCCTCTGATTGTGCAACTCCAAGCAAATATAAAGCAGGACAGGGTTACCCATTAGGAAGTGGGGCAGGCTGTTAGCAGGACTGCTCCTATTCCAGACACAAGAGATAAGGGAGGAGGAGGAGAGAAGAAAAAGGACATTCTTCTCTTCTTGAAACATACTTTCCATTTGTTTCTAAAGAAAGTCTTCAAGTTGGGGGGAAAAATAAGTGTGAATACATGAAATATAAACAAAAGTATCTCCCTGCCAAATACATGTCATTATTGCAGTGCAATCCAAGTAAAGAAATTAAACAGAAACTTATAAAGGCAATGAGGGACAAACCTTTACAGCTCCTAGCTGTTCTTTCCTAAATCTTTCCAAAGGTTTGATCAGAGTTTCAGTAACACTGAGGGCCTAAAGAAAAAACAGCATGGGTTAGGTTTCTGTAGCCAGACTAATAAGTCACTTTAGCATTAGCAATAAAAACAAAAAAGCAAGCAAGCTCCAAGGCAAAATAAAGGAAAAACACGCAAGTTAGGAGTTTTAAATCCCAATTTAAAAAAAAAAAAAAACAACCACACCAAAAAAAAACCCCAAACACATCTCTCAGTTCATTCAAGCTTTTAAATCCCTTGTTTCAATCCACTGTCACGAAAATTAAATCTAAAACAAATGCAGAAATTTACAGGCTGCAGCCAAACAGCAAATGCTTTACTTGTGCCAGCCCTGCAGACCATGTTGACAAGTCTGAATGACTGCGCAACAGAATGTGACACAGGACAAAGGATTTTGATATGGGAACACAAACATTTCTGCAGCAGAAAACATTATAGCAACTGTAGAATAGGCTACAAAGCAGCAAATAATAATCTTTCAATACACAGTTAAAGCCATAGGCATTGAGGGAAAAGATGGATATTTTGAATATCTATCTATCGACATTAGAGCACACTAAGAAAACCTTAAATTAACCAGGGTTATAAATAAGGGGTGTGAAGACAAGAAACGAGAGGTTTAGTTGACTAGGTGAGCATCTACCAACCAGTGCCCTTACAAACAGCCTCATGGCCATACAAAAGAGAGAGAAAAAAAAAAAACAAAAACATAATCTGCCTCTACTATACGACAGAAAATTGTAGCTTATTAGATCCGTCCAGCAAACACAGTTTCTGCTTTACATGAAATTTTAGCAGAGACAGAGCAGGGTTGGGGTTGGTGCAAACAAGACTTCAAAATCTAGAAACTGTTTGAAGTTTCAGCAAAAAGCTGAAGCTTCCCGAACATAACAGCAGCACAGAAAAGACAGCAAGAGCGTCGGAGGTGTGGAGGAGCAGGTGGGATCCTTTTGGTCTCAATTCTAAGGCAGACCACAGAGTAAATAATGCTCAGGACTTGGCTTAGTACAGCCGTGGGGCTGACCTGCCAGGAGTCCAGGAAGCCCACCTTAGATACAACAGGAGGCTTTCTCTTTTTTCCCCCACCTCCAACCCTCCCAATGTGAAAAGTTTCAGATAAAACACCACAGGCTTAAATCAGCCTTCCAGAACACTTCTGAAAAGCTCTTACCATAAAACATAAGAGGGATGTATTAAGAGACCTGGCACAACGCAAACCTGAACAGCACTGCCTGCTCCCGCCTACCCCCGGAGCTATGCAGGGATTACTGTGGGACTCATCCTGCCAATTCACCGTAACCAGAGCAACTCAGATTTTTCAACAGCCGCAGCAGCATGCTAACCCATGTAGCTAACTAGAAACCCAAATATCTGGCAAGTCTGGGCCAAACGGCATGTTGCACAGTCATTCACACAACAGATACTTCCTAACTTCAGAGCACTTGTTCCCGTGGCCCAAATAACCTCTTTCTGTATCCATTTCCTGATTTTGTCAAAAACATTTAAAGCACCCTTCAGCACACAGTAAAAGAAATGGGAAACACAACAATTTTTACTTTCGAAAGTGTATAGCAGCACAAGGCTAACCACAACATAGGAGACTCTTGGGTCTACCTGGAGAGCGGGGGAAGGAAAACACAGCAACTTCTGCCATGTCTCCAGCCTAGCAGAGAGATACCCTGAAAAGTTCACACCAAAGCTTTATGAATGCTCGTGGAGGCTGGAGAATCACAGAACAGGTAGGGTGGGAAGGGACTTTAAAGATCATTCCAACCCCCCTGCCATGGGCAGGGACATCCCACTACATCAGGTTACCCAAGAATCAGCGGAGCTGCTTCCACTCCTACCTAAAGAGAGCCAGAGCAGCTAAATGCTCCAAACAGGAGCTGAACTGTGGTTCTAGGAAGTACTTACCCACCTGGCAGCCTGTGCACATACAGGCTAAACACTCAAGGAGCTACTGGGGTCTCTAGGGCAAGTTTTAAAATACTTAGGTTTTGCAAACTTTTTTAGTCTCCCAAAAATTTCCTGTAAATTCTTAGTGGCGGAAATACTTTGGATTTATAATTGGACCAACACCAAAAATTGTTTCATGGGACACAGCAGAAGCACCTGAAGAGTGCAGGATCTCTCCTGGCTGACTGTAAGGATTCCCATAAGTCAAAAGGGAGAACTGCTCACAGAAATCACCAAATAGCCCATCCATATTGGAAAAATTTGAAGTTTGAATTGTTTCTGCCAGTTCCTCTATACTGATAAGATGAGGGAGAGCGCCACGAGCAAAACTCAGGGAGGATGATGCTAGCTGCCAAGAGGTAAGAGCACCACAGTCTGAGGTATCTTTTAAAGGCACTGAAAGGTAGCAACTAAGTGCTTAACTAGTCAGAAGGTTAAAAACAAATACCAAATGACAAGTTGCTTATTAGTTGTTTGAACTTTTACACATACAAAATGAAACATAAGACTAACAGGCAGTGAATGTATGCTGAATATGTAGACCAGTCAAAGAAAACCACAACACCTTGATGTAACAGAAAGAAAAGGGGAGGGGAATCATGCAGAAAAGGCTGTGGTTTATAAACCAGCAGGGCTGGCTGCAAATCACTTGGTCTGCTGCACTCCTGTGCAGCATTAACCATGGAACTGCTACAGGAATGTGTCAGAGGCACAAAATAATCTTTAAATCAAAATGGGATGTTCCCTCAGCAACTGCCAACAGATTCCACTGCTGCCAGCGTTATGATACGCCAGTAGTTCTTTCATTAAAAGAAAAACAAGCCTCTGCTCCTTTGAAAAAAAAACGTTTCTCATTTTGTGCAACATAATCTTCTGTTAAGAGGCCCTTCTCCACAGAATTTTGTGTGCCATACAGGTATTTGTGACTTGTCACTCCCCTTGCTTTCTGTGCCTGGGTTAAACAAGAGGGATTTTGAGTATTTCTTGATGAAATGTGATTTTGTAGGTATTTTGTCATTCCCACGGAGTTTCACATCAAGTCCAGATACAAAAATGTAAGATGACTATTTCCTCCTCACTGAAAATAGCATACAAGTGAGTTTATATGTGTACAGATACATGTATATAGATTTATATCCTAGATTGTTTTTACTTCTGCCAATCAGAAGAACAGCTAAGGTCATAATCAAAATATGCAAAACACTAGATTAAACAGGGAGGCATTTGCACTGTTTTCCAGTACTTAAAGAGTTCAGTGCTTGTCATGAAAAGCTACAAAAGGATGACTAGAATGCATTTGTCATTATCACTTGTAACTTCCTTAAGAACTAGGACCATGTTAAAACGTAAAACTTCCAAGAAAAGTTTCATTAGGCATTTAAATTAAATATTCACTGCTATAAAATTACACATTCTCTCCCCTTTCAACTTCTGTCTTGACTCTTAAATTAATTTTCATCCCTCTGCTTCTCCAATTCTGGCAGATTCTGATGACAGAAATGTACTATTTAAAGGACATTAAAAAAAAATTTCTTCTCTTTGTATCTCTGATCTATCCAAACCTATTTGAAAGAAATATATACTCAGTTTTAAAATCTGTCAGGCAAACTACAGAAACTAAGAGTCATAAGTGAATCAATATAAAGAGGTCATGTCTCAGATTACAGTATCTTAACTGGCTCTAAAAATGTCAAAGTCTCAAGAATGCTTTAAGAAATGTTTAACTTAAACGTGCACACGTGGCTTGGGCAGACAGTCTGAATCTGTTTGTGCTATTTCTGTTCTATTTGTTGCACCTATGAAAAGTCAAAGAACTAACTTGAACATAAACATGGCAATAGCAGCACTAAAATCATCATTGTCATCATCTCCTGAGAAGATGACTGCACCCATGAGGCTTTCAGCCTTGCATATACCTCCAACTTTCAGATGCCTTTATAAAACTCCACCTGCTCAGGCAGAGAAGTTGTACAGAACAGTGATAATCCTGACTATTCCAGCTCTATATTCTTCAGATGAAATAAGTAACAGGTCATAGATTAAGGGGCCCAAACCAACATTTCCTATAGCAGCCCACAAAGACACAGACCAAAGCCATTAGCAAGTGACTTTACAGCTGTTTTCTACTTCATCAGTCAAGCCAACAAGATCCAACAAGTAACTTCCAGTCAATGCCACGCCACAAGATGACTCCATTGAGCCTATCACTACTTCCCTTAAGAGAAAGCGGGAGTACAGCTTTTTAGGGAGAAACTACTTCTCAAATACCTCCTCCTGTGACCTGACAGACCACACCAGGCTCCTCAAGATTTCTCACTCTCCTACAGCATACAGGAGCACTCTCTCCAAATTCCCAAACCCCTTGCAGGCATGACCAGGCTTGTCTTGCAGAAGGAGGCTGCTGGCGTGGGCTTTAAAGCAATATCCCAGAAGCTCAGACCAGCCCCTATGGCTAAAAAGGCTAGACTAGCCCAAGTTAATCAAAATTTGTATTGCTTATTAGACAAATGCAGCAGTGGTATCCAAGCTTTCTTACTAAAACCATTCTCAGACCTCAGCCTTTACTGGCAGAACTGGAAATCACACATCGCTCACCAACAGCTCTGCTGGTGAGGTAAATACGTATGTTGACTCCGCTCCACAGATTAGATGCCAAACAGAAAAGATGATGTTAAGTTTCCCAGAGCACTGACTAAGAAGATTTATTTGTAGACTAGGATAGTAGTGCTTCCCCCCTCAACAAAGCAAAGAGGGAGGTTGCCTCTTTGAGGAGTGGCTGACTGAAACCACGCAAATGTCAAAGAAACCAGATCTGGGAAGGAAGTTTTGCCCTACTGAGTGCAACAGAGAATGAGGAAAGGAAGACATGCTTAGCAGCAATTCAATAACAAAGCAGCTAACAGAGCTGCTACATAAAGACATTTACTTTCTAATAAAGAAATTTACTAGCCACAGCTGCACTTCTGCTTACAGAAGATACAGCTCTTTTGTGGTTCTCCTAAGAAGCTGTAGCATTCAGCCTAATAAAAAAGCCAATTCTGATACCTCCAGTGTTGGAGGGGAGAGGGAAATACATAAAATTGTTTTTTTTCTTCCCAAAATCTTCCCCGCTTCGCATTATGATTTGTCACTTAAATTTCTCAAAGCTTTCAGATCTATGCCTGAAACCTCTAACCACTTCTCAGCACTGGTTTTGCATTTAAGTGGAGCACTGATGATTACAGTCAGCACAACCCACACCCAAAACTCATTTGCTTGCTTTTAAATGCACGTTTTTGTTTTCTAAAAGTGTCTAGATTTTCTCACCACTCTAGAGCTTTCCCCATAGCTTCATAATCTTAAATAATGAAAGGCCCTAAGCCACACATTGGGACTACAAACGTAGATGTTTGAGATTTTTGGTTTTCAGAAGGGCCAGAGGCTGTTTCCAATAGGATTTGTAAGGGGATCTGAAAGCACATTAATACCTGTGTGGTTTTGCATGTGTGCAGAAGCTGCAAAAAAAAAGACATGGCATCCATTCCTCTGGATTCATTTGCTGTGGAGAAAGCCATTTGGTAGCACAAGAGATAGGAGGAGAAATATATCTGTCTTAGAGTCAATCTATTTTGTGCATTTCTGAGATGCTTATAACAAACCAAATCACCTTCCTCTTAGGTGTTCCAGGAAATAACCTCCATGGTCTGGGTCAACACCCTTCTCAAACTGTTCTAGGTAGAATTTCCTAGATCATCGGTCCACTGCCCTACAAGTCACAATACAGGTTAGCTCCTGCGCTCTGCACATTCTAACTCTTCTAAAAGAAGCAGCAGCCTTGGCTTACAGAGAACATAACAGCAGGACTCCCAAGTCCCTCCTTCTAGTCAAAGGTTATTTCCTGTTCAGTGGAAGTTTGTGACTGATGTAAATGAGAGACAGCTAAACATGCCTCCTCTGACCCATCTGCTGCGCTGTGCTCTACTCAAAGACCATATTGATTCACTTGCCATGAAACTGCTGACCTCAAAAGTTAAATTGGTATCACAAGCAAATGGTACAAACAATAAATTCTTTCATTAAAAAAAAAAAAAACAGTAATTAAACGAAGACAGTAGGTTTTAGCAAAGACTACTTACTAAAAGCTATTTAATACTCCTGTTTTGGAATAAGATTATTCCTATAAAATACATTCTTTGACAAAAATACTACAAAGCCATAAACAAAAACAGGAAAATAAATAGAGATGAAGTTTCACAAACAGCAACTAGGAAAGGAAATAGCATAATGCCCATTTTCTTTGTGCACAGCAAAGCTCCCTGCTGAGCAAAAAGATACCACTGAAAGGCAAGGAATCCAACAGTGAACAACGCCTTTAATGTTCAGTCAAGAATGAACTGCTCAATTACTGTCAGCAGTGTCCTCCACAAGAAACAGTGGAGTTATTAACAACCAGCAAAATCCAAAGTGGTGACAGTTTTACAATACAAATTCCAAACATTTCCCATTGATGAAATAACAGAATGAAAATTCTCCAGTGAGTTATGTTGATGTATGCGAGACCACAAAATCGTCTGGAAGAGGAAGCTAGTGGTAACAGAAGTTTTCAGCCACATTCACTCAAAGCTGGGAGGAACACACCCAGAATTGTCACTGTACTTTTTTTTTTAATCTGTAGAGACAGTCCTCTTTCTTTAATGTGCACAAGTTCATATATAACTTGCGAAACTGTGCCTCTGTCCCTGCACCTGAGATGTTCAATATGCTGTTGGCAGCCTACTTTTTCAGAAATGGTCACCAATTATGTCTTTCCCACTGCATTGGCAGATATGTTTTGTAGTCTGTGCTATCAATGGATTTAAAAGAATCTGAACTTACAGAGTACTACATAGTGCCTTGAACTCCTATTAAGCAGATTGTGAATGGATTTTACACGCAAAATTATTGCATAGTTTTTTTACCCTAAATCAGCGAGTAAACTGACTGCTCCTTCACACAGATTTCTTCAGATTACTGTGAAGCTAGATCAAGATTGATGAATCCTCAAATACCCATGTGCAGAGGACCAAAGAAAAGTACAGAAAAATTAATACCACCATCTTCACAGCAGGGTAGAAAAAGTCACAGAACAAAAGGTAACAGCAAGCTATTCATGAACACTTTGTGTTACGTGAGCATTTAACCTGTGAAAAAAATACTCATGCACTTAAATACCTCATCATAAAAGGTAAGTATAAGTAAGTATAAATAAGTATATGCACATATTTGCACCGATTATTTAATTCTAGCTTTAAACTTTTAAGTGTATGCCTTTGAACCTTAACAACTTCTTTTAATTTTAGCTTAGATAACCACAACTGAGAAAACACTCCTCTTTTTTTTTTTTTTCTTTTTTCCCTAAAGAGGAACAAGAAGGAAGAAGAAAAAAGTGAATTCATTGAGATATTTCATTAAAAATCCATAGAGAAAGAGTTTCTTACATATGTTCCCGATACATGCTGGGAATAATTCTGCTTTTAAAAGAAATTATATCCAATTTTGACAAATCTGGTAAAAATCTGTCTGGTAAAACTAACAAAGAATGCAAAAGGGTTTTTCGGAGAACAGGACTGCAAAGATACCTGTGGCATAAGAACAGCAGACTTAAAAAAAGAAGTAGTTCAAAAAATAACTAACTAGCACCTTTCCTCTGAAGATATGGAAGGAATAGAAGTGTGCCTAAATTGTAGCAAGGAATAGAAGAGAACACATGGAAGAAAACGCTAAGTTTCCACCACCTTGGGAAATGACAGAAAGGATAGCAAGGTGGATATAACTATCAAAAAATCACACACAAATAGAAACATAACGTATTAAATGTGTTTGGCAGGAGGCAAATAAAACAGTAAAGAAAACAGGTTCATATATATTTCAGAAAACAGAGAGGAAGGAAGCTATCAAACCACTATTTAATTAGAAAGACAGTCAAGCAACTGACTGTGAGACAAAAGCACATTTTAACCACCTTCACAAAGAAAAAAATCTCAGGTACTTATAGCAAAAAAATGGATATTAAGCAGAGTATAGGAAACCACAGCCAAGTTTCCTGCAGGATTCAATTTTCAGTAGCAACTTAAGGATAACTCTACCACAGTAAATGTGTGGAGGGACATAAATCTAAGAGAAGATGTCAGTGCTTTCAGAAAGTAGAATTTAAAATATTTTTGACATAGAGAAGAGTTGGTCTAAACTCAGTGTAATGAAACAGAATAAGGAAAATATACAGCTGAAAACATCTGCTTTGAAACAGCAAGTGATAATACCACTATGAAGGAAAGTGACCAGTTTTACTCCGTGACTACTGTAGAAAAGTTCCCAGCTTAACTTGCAGTAAAGGAGATTTATCATGATTATCAGGAGAAAAAAAAAAAAAAAAGAATAATAAACATTGGAGTAAAACTAGAGAAATCCCCGTCCCCTGGAACTTTTTCAAAGAATAGGTTAGATCAGCACTCATCAGGGATCAGTAGCAGGGTATACATGACCCTGCCACAAGTCACACCTCTGGCAGGGCTGCAGGCAAACGCAGCCAACTCCCTCAGTCTTGGCATGGGAGCAATATAACTGGACAGGAGATGAGACACTACTAATCAAGACCTCAGAGATTGCTGGACATAGCCTGTGACTGTGAGAGACGCTGCCAAAAGTCACAGACAGTGCCGTGACGACTGTGTGGACTTCAGTGTGGTTAAGGAAGAGTTATGTGAGAAATCACGGTGACTGCACTGGTAGTGCCAAGTACTGCCAAGACTACTGAGGAAACAATACAGAATCACTAGGTTGGAAAAGATCCTCCGGATCATCGAGTCCAACCATTCCTATCAAACACTAATCCATGCCCCTCAGCACCTCATCCACCCATCCCTTAAACACCTCCAGGAAAGGTGAATCAACGACCTCCCTGGGCAGCCTGTTCCAGTGCCCAGTGACCCTTTCCGTGACAAAATTTTTCCTGATGTCCAGCCTGAACCTCCCCTGGTGGAGCTTGAGACCATTCCCCCTTGTCCTGTCCCCTGTCACTTGGGAGAAGAGGCCAGCTCCCTCCTCTCCGCAACCTCCCCTCAGGTAGTTGTAAAGAGCCATGAGGTCTCCTCTCAGCCTCCCCTTCTTCAGGCTAAACACCCCCAGCTCTCTCAGCCGTTCATAACCCTTCACCAGCCTCGTGGCTCTTCTCTGGACTCACTCCAGAGACTCAACATCCTTCTTGTGGTGAGAGGCCTAGAACTGAACACATGATTCAAGCTGCGATCTCATCAGTGCCAAGTACAGGGACTATCAAAACTTCGTTAGGGTCTAGCAAGACTGGAATCAACAGGGAAAAATTAATCAGGGAGAGATTGGTCATTTGGGAAAAGAATGAGATAGAGGAAGGGAGGTATGAAAGTGGTAGTGGGAAGGAGGGTAAAGAAGGAGTAAAAGGGTAACAATGATAGGCAATCAGTACCTAACAGGTAGCCCTCCACTGCTCATCACCACAACTCAAATGAGGGCAGCCAGCAAAACCACTTGCTCTGAATGCACCACAAGAAGCAAATCTGCTTCTGCTGTCAGGAGAACTGGGGCAGGGAGGGAGGTTTGGTGCTGCCCCTGGCAAACACGAGAACAGCTGGGCAGAGCATCTTAACACCACCATGGTATTGCTTGTTCATCCCCAACCTTTTGCTACTAGCCTTGTGAAGCTCCCTTTCATCCTTGCACTTCCACGACACCTATATAATGTCAAAGGAATAGAATGCAAGTACTATGACTCCATTCATCCGTAAAACGTATTCCAGAATATACTCAGGAATAGAGTGATCTATTTCCTGCCTGCCCTGGGGAATGCCTCCAAGCTACAGTGCTATGGAAAAACACAATTTGTTTTTGTATTGGCCACTCCATAATCATTTCAGTGAAATGTTTGGATTAATGCTGACTTCCTTTTCAGAAGCAACTAAATCTTTTGTTAGTTGGAATATAATTTCAGCAGCTTTTGAAGGAGATGGGAGGTATGGTAAAACCATGAAGTGCAACATTCCAGTATCTGAATAGAATTATTAAATATTGACCAAATAAATATTCACCAGACAAGTGATAGGCAAACAAGTAAAATTACAGTAAACACCAAAAGTGTTTTATGGACTTTGGATTCACCATAAACGAAATTTTCAGAAAACCAAGAGAAGTGGAGGTGATAAGTATTTAATTTCACTTTAAAATGTATTTTAAGTGCAAATTCGTTTCACTTAAAATATGGATATGAAAAAAATAACCCTTTTCTGAAATATCTAAAGTTAAAATGCACAGCAATATCTGAAATGCCCTCAGCCTTAAAACTAATTATGCATTGATTTCTTAACTTTCAGCCATACAAAGTAAAATTAATCTGCAGTTCTGCACTGAAACCAAAGTGAGCAGTCAGAATCCTTCCGGTCATTTTCAGAACGGTAAGGTGAGAAATGCTCAATAAAGAGTACTCTTAGCAAAGAATGAATGCTTTTGAAAAAAGTCCTGCTATGCACCTCTCATCCGAATGGAAAATCTTTGGATCCCTGACCTGATTCCAAACATCTGTGAGTGCAACATGCCCCAATATTCTCCATGGGAGAATCCCTAAAATTCATACCACTATTAGAACATCCACTGAAAAGTCTAAAAAAATATCAAAGCAGCAGTTCCTGAAAATTATCTTTACCAGTCACCACACAACCATTTTCTCAGGGACTTACGGCCACTGTTACATTAATTCAGTCTAGAAATGATAAATAACATTTGCTAGACTAAACGTGCAATGAAAAGGCCACACATCTGGTACCTCAGAGAATGTATTCTGTTTCTATTTGGAATTAAATATTTACCCCACAATATTTTATATTCTTCAGTTTTTCAAACAACTGCTGCCGTTCTAACAAAAAAAAAAAAAAAACTGCATTTCATCCTTTCCTTATTAAGAAACAGAGTAATTAGCTTTTACTGTGATAATGCCTTCTGTGTAAGCATGGGCATCATACCAAAAAAATAAGTAATACTGTTTTGTGGCATTCAGTCTGAAAAAAACAGAAGTATTTTACTACACAGACACACAACACTCAATTCTACACAGCCTACTGTGTTGGCAATCTATCACTGCTGAAGATCTATTGATACAGTCACTGAAACGTGCCACATAATTCTGAGGTCCTGAAGCAGATACGTCTCAAAAACTGATATCAAAATAGTGTGGAAAATCATGTGACAGTCTACAAAGTATTTTTCATTGTAAAACTTCCCAAAGATTTTCACTAATTTAATGTGTGCAACTTCATTAAAATAAAATGCAGCTATGGAAGGCAAGAAGGAAGAGAATAAAGACTATCTTTCAGATCTACAAAGAAAAAAAAAAGAAAAAAAAAGATGGCTTCAAACATACTTGAGCAAACCCCTACAACCTGGCAAAATAACTCAAGATACTGGAAAAACTGTCTCTACTGTGCAAAGACAGTATTCTTCAGGAATCTGCCAAGAATCACATAGACCCTAATTCCAACCCAAATGTGGTTGCAGAGGACAACAACATACCATGACATAACACAGCACACGCAGGGAATCACAACTATTACTGGGCTCAAGACTGCCAGTGGGAAATGTTTAAAAAAAAACCCAAAACATTGTTCACAAGCTTTTTTCTCACTTATCTACAAGCTCCTACACTGCAGGCACAGCTTCTGGAAGAGAGGAACAGAACACAGATTAGTCTCAGCAACGCTAAGTAGTCACTGACTTGTAGGAAGATAAAGATATAATCATGTGGCAAATACTCAGGGACACAACTGCTATCTAGACAGATCCAAGAGCATTTCCCAGATGCAGGGTTTGACCATACTTGGAGAAAACTGGGAACACGTCATCTGGTCTATGAAGCCCTGCTCCAAAACAAAAGCTGGGCATGCAACTGTAGAGGAAAACCATGGTGCCATCCAAAAAGAAACCCACAATCTTCTGGACAATTAAGAAATCAAAGTAGCAACATGTATTGCAGAGCTCTCAGCCCACAGTCTACATGCAAGCCAACCTGACCTGTATTACACTAAGACCCTAAGCAGTCACAACCACGTGACTGCAGAATTCTCCCTTTTACACAACAGAGCAACTAGATGTTTGCAGATGCAACCCTTTACCAGAAAGCTCATCTCCAAGGAAAAGGCTTTTAAATTTGCTACTGCAATCAGCCAACAGACTGCATCCCAAATCCATATAAGTGTTGAAGCTGAAGCCATAGATATCCTGGATCCAAACTTGGCCAATTTCCCAACCTTGGGTGTCCTGCTGCGCTACTGAGTCTTTCATCTTGTTTTTACTGTAAATGGTAAAAAAACTTATAATGTTTTTTCCACTCACTCCCAGCCATAATTTGTCAGGGCACTACCATTTTAAACTAACTCATAGCTATTTGTTCTTACCACAAGAGCTTTCTTCATTAATGATAACAAGATCCTGTCTGTAACTCTAGATTACAGAATCGGAAGCTGCACAATGAGAGCTTTCACTGTAACTGATATCAACACCTTGGTGGTTAACAAAGCAGCAAGCAACTTTAAGTGACTTCTATCTAGGTTTTTGCTATATATTTGCAACTCACCAAAATTTCTCTTTGCTCTTCCAGAGTTTTTAAGAAGTTTGAAAATTCGTGAAGTGATGCATCTGTAATAAAAAAAAAAATCAGAAAAAATGGTTTAATCATGTTGCAGGATGAGATGGCAAAATATATCCACTTAAAGTCACTTCTTACCTACCTATGTATCTTTCATCATCTGTCTCTGCATCACCAATGAATTCAAATTTAAAGTCTCTCAAAGAATGTGCAAATTTTCTCTGGGCTGCTGAAAGGTCTGCAGGGAAAAAAGAGCACAGACTGAAGGTTAAGAAGGCTGGGAGATCATGCTACCCCTAGAATAATCAACTTTTACAAGAAACTCTTAACACAAGGCTGCCTAGGGACATTCCAAGACATCCACTATTGTCTAATCTTCTTCTGATCTCATCTGTGAATTTGTTGCGCAGGTTTCTTTACATAAAGCTATGTAGTAGAGATTAAGAGTGATCACTTTTACATTATTACATCTATTCTTCATAGAATCACAGAATGCTTTGGGTTGGAAGGAACCTTTAAAGAACATCCAGTTCCAACTCCCCTGCCATGGGCAGGGACACCCTTCCACTAAATCAGACTGCTCAAAGTCCCATCCAACCTGGCCTTGAACACCTCCAGGGACGGGGCATCCATGACTTTTCTGGGAAACCTGTTCCAGTGTCTCACCACTCTCTCAGGACAAAATCTTCCTAATATCTAACCTATATCTCCCCTCTTTCAGCTTAAAACTGTTACCCCTCATCCTATCACTGCACTCCCGAAATGAAAAAGAAAAAAACCCCATCTCAGCTTTCCTATAGGCTGCCTTTAAATATTGGAAGGGTGCTATAAGGTCTCCCTGGTGCCTTTTCTTCTCTAAGCTGAAACGCCCAGCTCCTCTCAGCCTGTCCTCATAGGGTAGGTGCTCCAGCTCTCTTGTACTTCACTATACCACAATTCAGGGCACAGGCCATACAACTGCTTTGTAAGTAGAGAAGTTTAAGGAACAACTCTCCGAGTAAACTGTGCCAGTTGTCTTACTCTGCTAACCTAAATTCAGTAGTATACTTGTCAGCACAAATACACGTTCTAGGATTTCCTGTATTCTTTACATAGTTAACTCTGTTAGTGAAACATTTATACATAAACTAGATTTCAAAGAATTGTTGTGCTAGAAATTCCATGCAGTTGAATTATGCTAAAAGTTAGTCAAGTTAAATGCACAGCATTCAAATTAATTTTGTATAATAATAATTTTGTAATACTCCTAAATAAAGGAATAATTTAGGAATATAAAATAATTTATTTGACTCAATTTTTACCTATCAAGTGTTTAAAACTTTGGAATCAGACGGCTTCAGAAAGTAATCAGACTCCATAATTAGCCATAATATCATCACTATAAACCCTTAATAAAATGTATAAAGCTGTAAATAAGCAGCATACACACACTTTTCTGTTGTGCTGACATGTGCATGTTAGGAGTGTCACGAGTTCTGGAAGGACAGAATTGCTCAATGATAAAGAAGAGATGCAAGTCCTGGTACACTCCTACCCAGTAGTAAAGGTTTTACTCACATTTTTGTTGTCAGCCAAGATTAAGGACAATCTAAAATATTTAGTTAATCTATAATCTGTGTCTTATCACATGCAGTTCTGAAGGGCTAAGAACACCTCTTTAAACAGACTAGCTAAGCATTTTCTTCTTTAATATTAACTGAAGCTAAAAGACTGTAAGTTGGGCTTTTTTTGTTGTGTTTTCATTTAGAAAAAAAAAAACAACACTTTATCATAGATTTGGCATTCAACACATGCAGTTTCTCACTGCATTCTGCTTCGGAAACTGTCGGCCTCTGGCCTGGACAGGCGCACACTCTCCTGGAAGGAAAACTGGTTGGATGGCCGGGCCCAGAGAGTGGTGGGAAATGGTGTTAAATCCAGCTGGAGGCCAGTGACAAGTGGGGTTCCCCAGGGCTCAGTGCTGGGTCCAGCCCTGTTCAATGTCTTTATCAATGACCTGGATGAAGGCATCGAGTGCTCCCTTAGCAAGTTTGCAGACGACACTAAGCTGGTTGGAAGTGTGGATCTGCTGGAGGGTCGGGAGGCTGCAAAGGGACCTGAACAGGCTGGACCCCTGGGCAGAGTCCAACGGCATGAGGTTTAACACGGCCAAATGCCGGGTCCTGCACCTGGGGCACAACAACCCTGTGCAGCTACAGACTGGGAGAAGTCTGTCTAGAAAGCTGCCTGGAGGAGAGGGACCTGGGGGTGTTGGTTGACAGCGACTGAACATGAGCCAGCAGTGGCCCAGGTGGCCAAGAAGGCCAATGGCATCTTGGCTTGGATCAGAAACGGTGTGACCAGCAGGTCCAGGGAGGTTATTCTCCCTCTGTACTCGGCACTGGTGAGACCGCACCTCGAATCCTGTGTTCAGTTCTGGGCCCCTCACCACAAGAGGGATGTTGAGGCTCTGGGGCGAGTCCAGAGAAGAGCAACGAAGCTGGTGAAGCAGCTGGAGAACAGGCCTTATGAGGAGCGTCTGAGAGAGCTGGGGGTGTTTAGCCTGGAGAAGAGGAGGCTGAGAGGAGACCTCATTGCTCTCTACAGCTACCTGAAGGGAGGTTGTGGTAGAGGAGGGAGCTGGCCTCTTCTCCCAAGTGACAAGGGGACAGGACGAGAGGGAACGGCCTCAAACTCCGCCAGGGGAGATTTAGGCTTGACATTAGGAAAAACTTTTTCATGGAAAGGGTCACTGGGCACTGGAACAAGCTGCCCAGGGAGATGGTTGATTCACCTTCCCTGAAAGTGTTTAAAGGATGGGTGGATGAGGTGCTGAGGGGCATGGTTAGTGTTTGATAGGAATAGTTGGACTCGATGATCCGGTGGGTTTCTCCCAACCTGGTTATTCTGTGATTCTGTGATAAGTTTTATCATGTCATAGTCAAGTACATTTTTGACATACAATGCTGCACTGCAAAATCGTTTCAACCAGCTAAAAGTATGTCACAAATACTCTACAAATAGCTAGACACAATCTAAAATGAAAAAAAACCACTTTCTGTTCCACATTCCTTTCTTTTCACCCATCTCTCATTAGTCCTTTCTATACCTGAAGTGCAACAGTGCCATTCCCCGTGATGCTATGCAGCCAGGTACTTGTCTCCCTTGGCTAAAACTTGTACATATACCCTTGAAAAGACGAAGCAGAAGGGTGCTGCACAGCACTGAAGGAAGAAGGATAAGAAGGTCGAAGGAAAAAGTAACATAATTCCAATGCAAAAGGAAAATGGGTATTTTAACTCAAATGTCTTGTGGGCTAAAACGCTGATCATAAAAGACAGCAAAAGAAACAAGTTCCACTAGCTGTCAAAAGCCTAAATGTGGAAAACAACAAGTTTCAAAAACATCTAACGTTATGCTTATTGGTGAGCCAGATCACAACACAAGAGCTTATTTATGGAAAAACAGGTCCAGCAACACACGTTCCCAAACTTACTTAATTTTCTTGAATAAAATAATTCCCCAGCAAAGCCATGTTATATGACAACTAGCCCTGTACTAAAGGAAGGAACTGTTTATTATGCTTTCTCCCACTTGTAGAGGCGAAGTATTCAAACAGCACTGAGCAAGTTACACGTTAAAAGAAAGCACACAGCACTGCATGCACACACCACCCCCTTTTCTCCTTCACATACTGAAAGAGTATTAAAATACTCAAGTGGGCTAGAAGCTTTGATGAGCCTTTCTAGAAGGGTGCAAAAACACCTCCTGCATGGCTGTATATCCCACTTCTTCACCCAAAGCCACCTCTCTGGTGATACTGACAGCAGAAAGAACTAGTGTCTACAACCATACTGTTTCAGTGTGAAGTCCAACATCTTCAGTCAAGGTGAGAAGGCACTGAACCAAAATACTGATCTCACAAGATCAGAAAGCCACACTCATGCTTTTCTCTACTGAATCTGCTAAGGAATTGTTAATTATTAACCAAAGGGCTGAGAGTAGGTGGTTGGAAGCAGTAACCTTTTAACACACCAAAGCCAGATTTGCAGAGTTTCTGTATCAAAGCCATGAAGACACATTCAATTTTTTTGCAATGTCTTTCCACAAATCATCTCTGATTAAGAACTGTTCCAAAAAATTTTGGAAACCATCAGTGGGTGGGGAAAGGTTGGGTGTTTGGAACACAGAAGAATGACCTGATGGGTCGAGAAAAGCTGCAGATAACCTGGCTACTGAAGCCACACCTAAAAGAAAAGACAATGCAACAGGAAGAGTTTTGCTGATGGATTTTAAGAGCTTGGCACTTTCAGCAAAGGTGAGAGATCACTGGAGCAAAATAAAAACCAAACACATGTTGCAAGACATAACTAGGAAGAAACAAATCTCCTGACTGGGGCAAGAATACTCTAGTCATTTGGTTCAACAGGTTGCTGCAATGATCAGAGTTGTAACTTGCCAAAATAAAGAGATTTTTAATCCTGCTTAGTTGGCAGATGTTATCTATTATGCAAGATTCATCTTCCAATGTTTATATATCACCTATCAGTCTTGTTTAATTTTAGCTAAATTTACATTTAGGTTCACATTCTGTTTTCATTCCCTATGCCAAAATAACACTGGTCTGCCATGAAAAGGCCACAAAGGTGATTTAGGAACTGAAGCATCTCTCTTGACGACAAGCTCCGCCAGAAGAGATTTAGGCTGGACATCAGGAAAAAAATTTTCATGGAAAGGGTCATTGGGCACTGGCAGAGGCTGCCCAGGGAGGTGCTTGATTCACCTTCCCTGAAGTGTTTAAGGCACGGGTGGACAAGGTGCTGAGGGGCATGGTTTAGTGTTTGATAGGAATGGTTGGACTCGATGATCCAGTGGGTCTCTTCCAACCTGGTGATTCTACGATTCTTATGAGGAAAGGCTGAAAGGCCTGTGTCTGTTTAGGTTATTTGGCTGACACTGACAGATACATTCTGGTATTGTTCCAAATCAACATTACAGCTTGCAAGACCAATATGTGCTATATAACAGACTGTAAACATATATGAATTTCAGCTACATACATTACAACAAGACAGCACATGAGTACAGCACAGCCAGCTGTGATGATAATCCAAATAATGCTGTGGCCTACTTAAACACAGTGAGAATTTAGGATGACGGAAAGTAATTATTTTACTCCCTCTACATTCTACACAGTAACACCAAATAGAAAGATACAGGAAGAAACAACAAGGTTATGGCTTGTGGAAAGCTGCTGCTATCATTTAAAGGAACAAGGCATTCAAGACCAAAGAGCATTTAAATATCAACCAAACACTAACATTCTTTCTTGAACAAAATTGTTATCCTGGAGAAACCATAAGGCAGAGTAATTTCAGACTCGCTTTCTTAAAACACTAAAAGAAACAAAGCATCTGCTAAATTATTTCACCAAAAGATTAGAGAAAGACACATTTCCAAGGAGAGAAGGGAGGAACATAAGGACACTAAGGCTTTCAATTTTCTCTCCTTTTTGATTTTCCTATGATTACACTATTTTTCTCATGTTTGAATGCAGCTACTTAAAAACACACCAGAAGAAAGAGGGGTAGACATCAGCTCCCTCACTTTGCTGTGAAACACTTCAGTACTGGGTGCTCCTGTCAGCTTGTTCTCCGTCAGATGCACTGCTGATGCCCCACAAAAATATCTCTATATTTTTCCATTGGGATTTGGAGAAAAATATTTTTATTCCTTATCTGAGTCAACACAACACAATTAGTTGCTAGGCAGTGTCCAGCCCTCACTTACAGCACCAGACTCCAATCTCTCCCTTTAAGATCAGTGCTAACTTCAGTGTTAGCCACCAAAACTGACTTCCCTGCTCGAAGCAAGACAATATCACTTCCTAAGGCTACCCTAGATCTCCTTTGCATAGCAGGACAATTACCTGTATGTAACAGCCTTCTGTATTAGTGTGGATTTTTTTCTATAGCAACATACTGATTTCTACATTGCGCTTCACTTTCGTTTTATCACGATGATTCTTTAAGAAAGTCTGAAATTACACCATCCCTCATCCCTAACTGCAAATCTCATTGATAATACCAGTTATGCTCCAAGAATGACAGATTCCTAGCAGCTTTATTCAACATGGGTTAAAATCTTGCTTACCTTCTTCAACAACATTGTCCTCAGAAAAGCTAAAGGGTTAAGAAAGACTTAGATCTAACTATAAAGCTATGTTACTACATTAAGGACTAATATTAGACTCTCAATCTCTTTTTGTCGTAGTAGGCCAAGAACAGGCAAGCTACACGCCATCGTGACATGGCAAGGACAAGCTGAGCGAGTCTGCCTCTCCCCTCTTCTTCCCAGGCATCAATATCACTTGCAAGAGCAAACAAAGCAGCTTCTGAGGAACAAAAGACTTCAAATAGCTTGTCCAAGAGTGTCAGTATGGTCTTGTATGAGCTTTCATACAAGACCATACTGACACTCTTGGACAAGCTATTTGAAGCTTTCATACAAGACATGCATCATCTCAATGCTTGTGAAAGCTACTCTCTTTTCCTTTCCTGCATCTCCCTCAGCAAGGTGAACACTGAATCTAATATAATGCACAACACTGAGAACACGAACAGGATTTAGATATTACCCTAGTAAAGCAGATAAATAGGATTTACTTATCAACTTAGCAGATGCAAGGCATGTGGCATATTCTTAAGAGCAGTAACATGTTTCAACACCCTAAAACCAAATATACTTTCTACTACTGACTTTCATCTAGTAAGTATATTGAAATAATCATCAAAACATAAGTAAATTATAATAAAGCAAAATACAAAGTTAATGATTCCCAAAAACCAGAACACAAATCAAGTTCAAAGACTAAAAGGTTTCTGGAGTCCTGTTTTAACAACCTCAGGTTACCCACAGCAACTCACCAGTTTCTAAAAGCTTAGCAAATTCAGGTATGCAGATTAAAAATCAACTCATTACTGACTTATTCAGTACCTCAACTTCCCTCTCCCATCAGCATAATACAGTGCAAACATATCTGGACTATCCCACACCTTTAAAACAAATAAGAAAAGCAGCAACCTCTCACCATTTCCATTTAATCCAACCAGTGGCACAGCATTCTGCTCCTACTGGCCCAAGGGCACCTGTCTCAGCACAGCTCCTGAGCACCCAGGAGCTGCAACTTTCCACATTCCAAATTCTTCTGCTCAGATCTGAGACATCTACATCAATCATACCAAAGTTTCCAAGTGGTTTATTATTTACTAAAAACCTTCAGAAATTTGGTGTCAGAATGAAGTTGCTCTACATCAAGTTTATAGGCACAAGTGCACACACAAAGGAGAACTGAAAATTTCTACATGCAACGAAAAAGTCTAAGAACTAGTAAACAGGAGCAGCAATATTTTAGGAAAAGTCCTTCAAATTTTAATATCAAAGTGTTTTTTAAAATGGAAAGGTTTATGATGCACCTTAAACAGAAAAATGGCTATTGAAGGAATAAAATAAAAAACACGCAACCCTAAGGTAAATTATATATAAAGAATATAATAACAATTTTAGGGATTCTAATCTCTAATGGATATTTTTTCTTTTCAGCACATCACAGACAGGAATTTATGTCATTCTTCTCTTACACTAAAAGCCCAAATTTTATCACAACTCTCCCAAAAAATAACATCAGGAAGCGAACACCTAGGAGCCAAAAAAAGAAAGCCATATTTTTATTGGACAATCCAAGCAAAAGAGAGAAACTTAATACTGGTGCAATGAATATCATTCTTCAGAAAGCTCCCTCTGTTAGGAACTGACTGGCCTTAAATTTTCTTCCACAGTTGATGTTCCCTGTTAGCAGTTTTAATACATCCTGCCATCATTAATTCTGGCATAATTAGGTGACGACTAAAAGCAGCCCACTTAGCTGAACAAGCCACATGTAAATGCCATGACAGAAATATTCTAACCTTATCCCTACTTCTCAAGAGAGAGAACACCTAATTTTTGCCAGATTTCCATTTCATAGGTTAATTCCATCATGTTTTATGACTTTCCTTCTTTCAAACACATAATAACATAATCTAAGTGCCACTATTCTCCACACTGATCATTAAGAAAGCTTTCAGATTTTAGCACCATAAACTGATTTTCATAGATAGGAAAAATGTTTTAGATGCCATAACCGCCAACCGTTGCTTTCTCCTATGGAAAGTATGCAGCATAATAACACAAAACACATGTCATCTTACCTACTTTTTCTAGTTCAATTTTTACTAGTGAAAACAAAACTTAACTAATTTCTCCTCTTTCTACCACTGCAAGTACAAGGGTACAAACTCCACACTCCCCCACACCAGGAAACAAGTAATTACCATGTTAATTACCATATGCACAATATTGCAAGGTAGCATCTTGTGTGGGTTTACTGCTATTACCAGTCAGCTGCACCATACAATATTGGGTTCTGGTACTTTGCTTTTTCAGGTGGATCTTGGAAATCAGCAAGCTAGACCTATTCCATCCTGCCAAGCGCTATTTCTTCTTTGCATCACAGGCAAAAAAAAGCATGTTTAATACCTCAGTGGAGACTAAAGGCCTCCTAGACCACCTCAAAGAGCTCTTCGAAAAAAAATGCTCCTCTTCGCCAGCTCAGATGGTGACAAAATATTTCAGTTCTGCTCTTCAGGAGCACAACGTAAGTTACAATTCATGAAAGAAAAAGACAAGCCACAACCCTGAGAATAAATTCACTGCTTCAAGGGTGCAGAAACATTCCTTCAATCAACTTGATGCAAGACCTGTATCCTAAAGACTCTGCTGAAGGGTCAGGCGACTGTGATGGAAATTACTCTGAAGTACCACAAAGATAATTTGCCTTCAAAGAGATCCATCTTCCTTACCTTTACAACCTCCACGTCTCTGACAACAAAACAGATCAAAAGTAGGAGTACATTAGAAAGCAAGAACCAAGAGAAACAAATTTGCAACGCAGAAAACTATGAAAGAATTCTGTCGAATTCACACAGTTTGCAAAGATGAAAACTAGCATTTCAGGATTTGCTGCAAAGTTTTCCCTATATCATACTGCACCAAACAGTAGCAAGATAGACACTCACGTTATGTATATAATCTGATCCCCCCAAAAAACCACCCTCTGCATTGGTCCAGAAGTAACAGGCTGAACACACAACATCAAAACAGCTGTACCATCAAAGCTTTCACTGGTAAAATTTTTTGCGGTACCATCAGCTCTGTAAACAGCACAGACCCAGGGACTGCTTAACAGAAGTGGCCAATTTAGAAAACACTAGATGAGAACACTCTTTTTCAGAGATCAGGTTTTTACTATTATTAATGTAAAGATGGATGAATTCTGATAGCAAATTTTCTAGTACAAATTTAACACTACTTTAGCTTTTTATTAGTCAAGTCTGTACACTAAATGGAACAACTCAAATTCTTGTCAAACACCAGATTTTTAAGGCCCTCCTGCATTTATTCATGGTTTCTTAATTCATAGCTATTCTTTAGGATCACATTGTTCCTGTTTCACAAGCCTTTTATAGCTTAAATGAACTTATGGATGTATCAAGGACAATTTGCAAACAAGCGAGGGTGTTCAAGTAGCAAGTAAGTCAGAAGACCACACTGCTTAAGGAGGGAAAATTTTGCTACGTAACTGAAAACGTCCTCCTCAACTGGAAGATTCTGTAAAAAGAAATTAAATAGTTAAAGGAAAAAAATGTGTTTATTACATAGATACTTATCCAACATCAGCATTCTGCAAGTTTCAATTCTGGAGCATTGCTTTCTTTCCCAGACATTCCCAACACAATAACTATAAATGTTTACATAAAACAGAATATATAGTCTTGAAATATTACTTTGATTGCAAAAGAAAAGACCAGTTCCCTGTTGGGTAGAAAGACAATTTATAAAGGAGTTTTGTGGTTGGGGGCAATCCCACATAATCAAATACATACTCTAAATACAGAAAATGAAGTATTAAGCTCTCATAGCTCACCTTAAATTGAATAGTCTCTGTATTCAGAGAACTCTACTTATAAATATCCAAATAACTAAACAGGACATATCTACCTAATTTTTTCGGCCATGAAAACTCATTCATGGCAGTCAGGTAAAGTTGTTAAACCAAAACAGCAGGGGGACGTGACCCCATCATCATGACACAGAGACTTCCCTCTTCCAAGAAACAGGACAAACTTCATTATTTGAAGTCTATTGTGCTAGAAAGCACACATGCAACCGAAACTTGATGTGGTTGAGAAAGCTGGAGGGGAAGCATAGCTCAGCCTGGGATGGGAAGGTTACAGCAAACACGCCAGCTTGCAGTTTTTTCAGATGCCGCATCTGCTGCTGTTGAGCATGAATATCATCTCTGAGAGCTCACCTCCAATTAACAGTCTCATCAAGATCTTTTTTCTTCCACAGCAGCAAAGCAAGGGAGGGGGGAAAAAAAAAAAAAAACCAAAACCAATCACCAACCTTTCCCCACAGTTTGTAGCTAAATAAATCCTAAACAGGCTCTCAGGCAATAAAGACCTTTTTCCAGACAGAGCACTCTGCCTGCTTTAGTTCCAGCCATCTGCAAAAAATACAAGTACTAGTGCTTTTCACAAGAAGCCAGAAGACAACTCCATAATGGGAAGCTGGAAGCCAAAACACAAGGAGAGCTGGTATCTACCTCCCTAATGAACGACTAGAGCAAGTATTTTTACCATCTTTAAAAGCACATGCTGTTCAATTGACATTTGGAAATGTTTTATGAAGCTGTATATCAAGTCTCCAGAAATGTCAACATTAAACATGAAAACCTTCGCAAAAAAAAAAAAATCATTCACAATGCTTTCACTCTTCAAAACGGCAGAGATCTCAAAACACCATCACTTGTATGGAATTGCTGCCTGTCTGTACATTTGCATGCGTAGACAAAAACCCACAAGGAGATCAAACTTGCAATATGCTGCAATTTCTCCATAACAAAACATATCCAAACATGCACTTGGCACACCTGCACATGTATAACTTGAAGGGTTATATGAAACAGCTACCAAATCCTCTGTCAGACCATAAAAGGTTCAGAAAATCAAGTTAGGTTTTCACCTGCTCCTCTGCTCAGGAGTCATGAAAGTTAAGCAAAAATCTTCCAGTAGGCTGAGCAAGATCTTAGATAGTACTGATTTATTTTCCCAAGTGCAAAAGTATTCGTGGGAGATGGTACAGGAAAAAAAGCAGTGAGGAATCAAATGAGCAGCTGAGATGTATAAATCAGCAAGTCATAACCCAAAGGTTGACCACCTGACTATTTATTTACTTATTTGTTTATTTATTTAATAAAAGGTGGTAATATGAGTGCATTTTGAAAAACAATGTAGTGCATTTCTACACAATAAACCTTAAACATCAAAATTCAGAACTAAGAGGGTAGGAATTCTGACAAGATTTACATTAAACAATTTTAAAGAGTCATACATTTTTTGTGCACTGTAGGCAAGCCAGGGTGAATCTTCAGCACTAGGCAGGATGGTATAATCACAACAGGCCCTCACAGAGGGAAAAGTTCAAGAATAACTTTGCTGTAGATAGGCACAGAAGTAAAATTAATCCAAGTTTTGACAGAGAAAACAGCTGGAAGCAACTGTGGTGCAGAGGAACAGCCTGTACTTACGTCATAAATAGCTTCTAGAAAAAAACATGGGACAGCACAGCAACAGGTTACTAAACTAGATGCCCAAATGAAAAAAAAAGTTTTACTACACACACTTTTGGAAAGGTGTCAAATGGTGATGCTTCATACCTAAAATCCCAACAGCTGTGTGTCAAAAGTAAGTTTTTGTGATAGCTCTCACATGAGCTGTACCTAGCTAAACCATATCAAAACTGAAGCTTCTAATAAGGTCAGACCAAACCCCTATACACACACCATAAAACACGTCAACATTCTTATACTTAATACAGGATATCTTTAACTAGAGAAAAAGAGCAGAAAGCACAGAAATACATGAAATGTGGAAGTAAAGGATGAGTCACTCGCTCCCCTGTCACTGCTCTCACTGTTGTTCTTTTAAAGTTGTTGCTAGAGGAAACCATCGTGAGAATTAATTGATAAGTCTTGCTGCAGCTGGTTTGTATGTTTAATTATCTTGTCATATAAATCTGTCTTGCATCAAGAGACAATATGCAGACAATCTCCAGACATGGATAAATAACCTGAAAGAATAAACACTCTCACAGTTGTAAGAATTTATTGATACAATTAGTTGTCTTGTAAGATGTAACTGTTTCGGGTCAGAACATAACCTGAAGGAAGTCTTCAGTCATGGCTGGATAACCTAAAAAATCAAATGTTTTTTGAGGACTTACACTGTCCTTTGTCTAAAACTAGTATATATACCTAGTGCTTTTTTAAGATGGGATGCCTTCTTCAGAAGGGCATCCGATCCAGCGCTGAGTTGTAAAATAAAGATATTATTGCCTTTGCTTCAAAGACTTTGTCCTTTTCAATATTTTGCCAGTGAATTAGTGTTTTTCACACCCTGATGCTCCAGCATCACTTCACCTACCAGCTTCTCCGATTACTGCAATATATTTGGCTGAGCAGAAGGATAAAGTTATTGTTCCTGCCACCAATAACTGCTAACAGAGCTCAACTACGTAGTATGGTATATGTCAAAAGTGACACTTATCTCTGGTCTGGATACTTGTGCAATATTTGAACTCAATGGGCACAGAAATCCCATAATCCTTCTGTCAGTTTTGAATAAGAAATTTTACAAGAGGCCAAGGAATAAATTGTAGGATATAACCACGCATGTAAAAGAGATGCACAGTCAAACTTACTAACTCTGATCAGGAAAAAAACTTTGACCCTAAAATTATTGACACAAAAGCACGTGAAAGACTCACTGCTCTACGGTATCTGAACTTTACCTAAAATGAGTTTCCAATATGGATACTAGCATTGACTGATTCTCAAATCAAAGAACACTAAATGATCAAAAATCAAAACAAAACAGTTGAGCAACAGCAGTTTAGGATAACCAAGAGTAACCACCACATCACCATGAGAAACACAAGACATGAAATAAGGCATCTTGCAATCCTACTCACTACGCTAATATAACTTCCAAGCAGGAAACAAAGACATTTATTTTGTCTTTTAATACAACTTTGACATTTCATATCATTTTCAAACAAAAGACAAAACACAGAATATAACAGAGTAAAAGATTACTTACATTCCTTACACTTTGACACAAGAATTAGCTTAAATTTACTATCTCAGTTTCAAGGAAAAGTCATAGAATCATACAAACATAGAATAACCAGGTTGGAAGAGACCCACTGGATCATCGAACCCAACCATACCTATCAAACACTAAACCATGCCCCTTAGCACCTCGTCCACCCATCCCTTAAACACCCTCAGGGAAGGTGAATCAACCACCTCCCTGGGCAGCCTCTGCCAGTGCCCAATGACCTTTTCTGTGAAATTTTTTTTTCCTAATGTCAAGCCTAAATCCCCCCTGGCAGAGCTTGAGGCCATTCCCTCTCGTCCTGTCCCCTGTCACTTGGGAGAAGAGGCCATCACCCTCCTCTCCACAACCTCCCCTCAGGTAGATATAGAGAGCAATGAGGTCTCCCCTCAGCCTCCTCTTCTCCAGGCTAAACACCCCCAGCTCTCTCAGCCGCTCCTCATAAGGCCTGTTCTCCAGCCCCTTCACCAGCTTCGTTGCTCTTCTCTGGACTCGCTCCAGAGCCTCAACATCCTTCTTGTGGTGAGGGGCCCAGAACTGAACACAGGATTCAAGGAGCAGTCTCACCAGTGCCGAGTACAGAGGGAGAATAACCTCCCTGGACCTGCTGGTCACGCCGTTTCTGATACAAGCCAAGATGCCATTGGCCTTCTTGGCCACCTGGGCCACTGCTGGCTCATGTTCAGTTGCCGTCAACCAACACCCCCAGGTCCCTCTCCTCCTGGCAGCTTTCTAGACAGACTTCTCCTAGTCTGTAGCTGCACAGGGTTGTTGTGCCCCAAGTGCAGGACCCGGCATTTGGCCTTGTTAAACCTCATGCCATTGGTCTCTGCCCAGCAGTCCAGCCTGTTCGGATCCCTTTGCAGAGCCTCCCGACCCTCCAGCAGATCCACACTTCCACCCAGCTTGGTGTTGCCTGCAAACTTGCTAAGGGAGCACTCGATGCCTTCATCCAGGTCATCGATAAAGACACTGAACAGGGCTGGACCCAGCACTGAGCCCTGGTCAAGCTGGTTTTGTTTCTAAATGTGCACTATGTGTATGATCTTAGAGTTTAAGTACTAGCCTACAGAACTCTGTTTCAGCTGTATTACTTTGCACTCTGTATTTCTGATATAAGGTATTCTCACAAGAGAGAAGATAAAGCAGTTTCTTGCATATGTTGAGCAATACCATGTAAGTATGCACAACTCTCTTTATCAGGGAGTGTAGCAATAGGATGAGGGGTTACATTTCTAAACTGACAGAGGGGAGATCTAGATTAGGCATGAGGAAGAAATTTTTTCATGTGAGGGTGGTGAGGCTCTGAAAGAGGTTGCCCAGAGAAATTATGGATGCCCCATGCCTGATGATCTTTAAGGTCCCTTCCAACCCAAACCACTCTAAGATTCTAACCTCTCTTAGAAACTCTGTATATATCCTGCACTGTGACTCTTCTCACTACTTTGATGATACAAAGAACCCTTTCTGTAACAGAGTAGTAATACAGAAGTTCAGTACTTCTTTCAGTAGTGTTTAAGTTTCACTGACAGCAGCTGAGAGGGGGGGGGGAAAAAAAGAAAAGAAGGAGAAAGTGATTTGGATTTGTTAAGTTTCTATCACCATTTCTGGGGTTGAGGCAACACTAAGCTTTGGAGAACTTTATAGATCAGGAAACACTGATTTTTGCTTTGCCCATCTTCGCTGAATCCATTAACAGATTATATTCAAGTACTGTCCCTACTGTCCCTTCTTATCATCAGCCAAAGGATCCACAGCTCTGGATCAGTGAGAAGTAGACAAAAAGGGAGCAGAAGAATAAACTGACCTATGACTGAGGACAAATGTTGTCAAATTAGGAATCTAAGCATGGATTCCCATCTCTAGAACAAGACAAAATGAAAAAAAAAAATAAATTCTAGCCCAGCAGCTCAAATAAGAAGCTGTTGGGACAGTGACAATCTATGTTATAGAATTATGGAATCATTCAGATTGGAAAAGACCTTTAAAATCACTAAGTCCAACCACAAACCTAACACTGCCAACTCCACTACTAAACCATGTTCCTAAGTGCCATACCTACAAGTTTTTTAAATACCTCCAAGGATAGCAACTCAAACTCAAGCCTGTTCCAGTGCTTGACAATCCTTTAAAGTAAAGAAATTTTTCCTGATACCCAATCTAAACCTACCCAGGCACAACTTGAGGCCACGTCCTCTCATCTTTTCGCTTGTTACTTGGAAGAAGAGACCAGCAACCACCTTGCTACAACTTACTTTCAGGCAGTTGTGAAGAACAATAAGCTGTTCTCAGCCTCCTCTTCTCCAGAGCAAATAACCTCAGTTCATTCAGCTGCTTCTTCTAAGACTTGTGCTCCACACCCTTCACCAGTTTCACTGCCCTTCTCTGGACATGCTCCAACTCAATGTTCTTGCAGTGAGTGGCCCAAAAGTGAACACAGTACTTAAGATGCTCCCAAATATAGGAGGACAAGCACTTCCCTCGTCCTGCTGGCCACACTATTGCTGATACAAGCCAGGATGCTGTTGGCCTTCTTGGCCATCCGGAGACAGCATTATATGAACAACAGAAGAACCCCAAATTTCAAGGGTGTTGCCTGAAATGACTACAACACAAATAAGGGATGACAAATTACACAACGGCCTGAAGGAAATGCTTCAACTTTCACCAGTGAACATACTAAGTCTGTACAACACAGGAAGAGAGTTACATACAGCATGTACAACTACATATACAGAATTGCTCTATGGAGAGAAAAATCAAATAACTTAAAATCACCTTAAAAGAAAAAAGGATTGCCACACTTCCGTGATAGTTATCCTGCAAGAGGATCATGCAAGAGCACTACCAACAAATACACTCAGAGAAATCATTGAATCACAGAATAACCAGGTTGGAAGAGACCCACTGGATCATCGAGTCCAACCATTGCTATTAAACACTAAACCATGCCCCTTAGCACCTCATCCACCCATGCCTTGAACACATCCAGGGAAGGTGACTCAACCACCTCAATTGGGCAGCCTGTTCCAGTGCCCAATGATCCTTTCTGTGAAAAATTTTTTCCTAATGTCCAGCCTAAACCGCCTCGGCGGAGCTTGAGGCCATAGTTAAAGGTCAGGTTTGACAAGTGAAAAACTCCTGAACCTAAAACAGTGATGTGAATTAGCAGACTAGCCATCAACACTTCCTCCCATCGCAACCTAAGCAGTGCTGAACAAGCCTCCTTTACTGCTGCGATTTGCCAGGGAGGTGGGCTCTGAGAAGAAATATCACCTCCAGCTCCACTTGGTACCAGGCACAAAGCCTTAGCATCTCATACCCCAGTGAAGGGAAAGGGCATTCACAGCCCTCCCATGAGACCTTACCACACATACATTGTGCTGTTTCTTTAAATCAACATAGGGAGAGGGCCACGATATCACATCACCCACTCAGATACCCCGTTCCTGAGCCGCTGTGCCACTCAGAGCAGTGGCCAAACTGATGCCACAGCTGCTGAGGAATTAGGAAGCAGCAGGAAAACAGCTGCTACAATTTATTAGAGGGAGCATAACTGGAACATTGCTAAGCCAGTCTGCAACATTTTGCCTGAAGGAGCTGTACAAGCAGCTACTGCCAGGCCCCATCACACTGAAGAACTTAGTTATCTACTCTTTTTCTTCAAATTCTCCGTCCCACGGAGATTGCATTTGTTCTGGGGAGCTAAGAAGTAAAAGAAAAATACTTCATTTACTAAAACTCATCAGTTGAAATGCTGAAATTATACATGAAGAAATTACGGCTACTGTACTCCACACAGCTAGCAGTATATGCTTTAGTACTTCAAATGCAATGTTTGTTCTGGTTATCAAGGAAATATAATAAAATATATAAATATATAAAAGATTCTGGTTATCAAGGAAACAAACCACATGCTGAACATACTTTTCAGTGTTATGCTACTAAAACACTTAGCGTGGCAGCATTATGTGAGGTTTGGAGATGAAAACCAGCAGAATTCACAGTTCCTCCTCTCTGGAATCTTAGGAAAATTCACAAAAACTGTTACTGAACTGGGCTCAGAGAGCACAGGCAACAAAAGGCTGGTATGACTGTAGGCTGACCACTGAATACTCAGCGGCAGCATGTATTAATTATTCAGCTTGAGACTGGAGGATAAATATGGCATGTCTATCATATCTATCACTCTGCACTCCAGCTGTACTGGCTTTATGGCTCAACCCTTAACACTAGCTGGTACAAACTGTCCTGGCTGCTCACAAAACTTTTAAATCAGATTATTTATTCATGCAACAAGCTTGGAAGCAAGCAGAAAAGAACCAAGATCATAGTAGAAAGAAAAGTCATTAACTAACAATCCCTGACACCAAACAAAACAAGAATTTGGAAAAAAAAGGCACCAAATATGACAGTCTGGCAGTCTACATTACCAAAAAAAACCCCAGAAGATACTACCTGTTATAATCATCAATTTACACAGCTGTCAAGTCCCTGACCTCAGTTTATACATTTTTGAAGTACAAAATCAACAAGCGAACAACTTGTTTGGCGTGCATTTCAGCAAAAGAGGCTCTTTTTGTTAACTGTCTTAAAAATAATCATCAGATTTAAACAATTACTTTTCTGTGGATCCCACTAAAGAGATGGTGCTTAAATACTCTCCAGTCTCTGACTGGAGGCAAATGAAGAGACTTTTAAGTGATTTGCCTGTGTCTTTTGAAACAGAAATGCAGCTGGCAAGATTGCTACATGGAAAGTAATGACCTCTGCAAAGATCCTAGGGTGTTACAGAAAAATATGCACGTCAGTCCTTTTTAAAAAAAAAAAAAAAAAAAAAAAAAAAAAACCCAAAACATTGTTTTTGAAAGCAAAGGCACTTTGAGTCACAGATTCTCAAGTTTCTAGAAGAAAAAGGATTAGTAGGGTAAACTGACCACATACAGAATCTCAGTATAACAGCAGTAAGATCATGGGACTTACTGTGCAAAACAAAGGCGCAGCAGAAAACCCTAACCTAGCAAAGTGATGTTGTCAAGGCAAACTTCAGAGATGTGAATGACAACACTCATGCTGGGACATTCCATGCTTCTGTAACAATTCGCAGCCTCTCTATTTTTGGGAGAGTTTTTTCCCTCTATTTTTAGTACTTTCTTTCAAGAAAAAATAAAATAGATGGGAGAATATAATTTAAAATAAAATAGGAATTACCCTGGATGGTTGAAGAAACCCTTTTCTCCTTAAAGAAAGCTCTCTAATTAGCACAAGTGATGAAAACAGTCACAGAGGCAGAGCAGGATGCATACTCCTGAAAACATGTAGAAGTTCATATGGAAGACTGGTTGATGTTCCTTCAGAGCTACTTACAAACATTAAAAAGAACCTGATTCTGGGGGGGGATTTTTTGTTTTAAGTCCTCTGCCTTCTCTTCGACTTTTAAGTCAAAACAAACCTGTCTGTCCTACTGCAATATTCCTTTATTCCTTGTAAGTTTTATATTACATTGATACAAGCTGCAAAACCAAAACCTTTAACAAATAATTACCAAAGTTCATTATCCAAACACACAAATTAACTATGACACAAGAGTCATTCAAGCAGTGAAGAACACCCTAAAATTAACCTGAGTAATAAAACTAATCCCACATTTCAACAGATAAGGGAGTGGCAGAATTACTGGACCATGTAGGATACATATTTCCCTAAAGAAGGCCTTTCAATCCGGTTTCTTCAGTAGCTTCTTCCTTCCCACACTCAAGGGAAATGGAAAACCTACAACTCAAGCTAACATTAGAGAGGCACAGACTTTCCATATATTCTAAGTCATAAGCTGAAAGCAGGAGCACAAGGGACAGACTGATTGCCAGCAGAGTGATTACTCAGCTAAGACAAGTCACAGGACAGCACGAGGTTTAACTACACTGCAATATTTCCCCCCTCCTTCAGGTACCTAACATGGTACTAAAAAACATGTAATATCAGAAGTTACATTTCCAATGGAAAATACATTTCTTGTCCAAAAGAACTACAATAGTTGTGTTGTCTTCCTCTCCTCCCTCAGAAAGACAAAACCCAAAAGAAAGCGTTACTAGAAGTATTTGAACAAGTTCTGTAGCTCAAGAAACAGCAACCATAAGACAAGGCATAAAAGCTTTCCCTCAGGTTTGGTGTCCTGTCTCACCATAACCATGGCCAAACTCGCCCAGCAGACAACCGCTATCAAGGTGACCATCTAGAATGCAGAATATAAACTAGGGATTTAATCCCACTCTGGCTATCCAAGCGTCACTGTAATCTAAACACCTACATTTTAAATGCACACATTGTAGGCATGCATTGTACGCACAGCTGCACACTAATAATTCCTACACTGTAAGTTCCTCAGTGCCTTCCTTCCTTCATGTACTCATGCTTCCTCTCAAGTCCAGGTTTTATACTAAAGTTATTCCTGAAGCAGGGGAAAAGGACAACCATTTTAACATATCAGCTGTGATATTCCAAAATAAACTGCATTCTTAAACAGCATTGCACTCTACAGTCATTACTCAGACTACCATTTTCTACCCTGCCCATTTAACATGGCACTTCACCATGACGCAAAAGAACAAGACACAATACAAGTACACAGTCTACAAACATAGGTCAATGAAAACAACCTGGTTCAAGTTCTAGGTTGTTTTGAGTATATACTGTACGGAACAGTACCAAGTGTTACAGATCATGGCACTTTGCCTGCTTCACAGACTGTCCACATACAACAACTCTGTTTTTCTCAGGCAAGTTTGCAGGTCAGCAAATGAGAACATCTTCTTGCTGGGTGGGAAAGCAGTCATACAAGCAGCACTTTCCAGATGCTGGGAAAGGATACAAGAGGCAGCTGAAGCAGCTCAGTGAAGCTCAGCAGCACAGGCCAGGGCACTAGTATAGCCACAGTAGGTTTGTACTTGCTCTTACCAGTATCGTGATGATCCAAGGTTACCCACATCTTTAAAAAATTACAGTACGGTGGCAGTATTGTTTGTCACTGTCCTGAACAGATGAAGGCCGTGCTGGCACGAAAGTCTCAGGCAGGATCAGTCAGAAGCTACGTAACAAAGACATTAATCCTTTAATGATGATTAGCTTCAGGAACTAAGGCTGCTTTACTTTTGAATTGGCCCTTTCGATCAGGATTTACCCTGTTGATAAAGCTCTAGAGCCGCATGCCTCCTATATGCTTGTGATTCCCCAGCTGCAGTGATTCATTGAGACTCCATAAAATTATAAGCTGCTTTCCCTTTCTATCCAAAAGGCCAAGGTCCATGAGAAATTTTCAGGGCTGACACCAGCCAAAACAAATCTGGGTGGGGGTGAGTAGTTCCACGTGGTACAAACTCCGTGGGGAAAAAAATAGTATGCACAGATCCGTAACTGCCACTTCATTTCATCTCATGACAGTTGTTTTGTAATGCTGCTTCAAAAGCAGGAGTGTCCAGCTAAGAGAAATGCAACAACCCTCAATCTACCCAGACTCGCTGACTCTTATTTACCTTTGTTCTTATTTGCATTGACTGAGAGCAAGATGAGAAAATATTAATGCATATGACTTATAGAACAGGTATCAAGGATCTTTGCTGGTCAACAACAAAACTCTCCATACTAGCAAAACTCCAATTCTCCAGAAGCAAGAGATCTATTAAGAAAACAAACGGCAAATTGTTTTGTTGGGGCTTTGTTTTTTTTCCTCCAAATTCATTCCACTCAAGTCAGGATATTTGCAGCTATATCAGAAATAATAAATAAAATGCATAGCAAAAACGCAGATATGTTTTTGGAATCTTCTAGCTTACATGTCTACAAGCATTTTTTTAGCTATCAATAAAGGCAGACTCAGGACCAGAAACTCTCGCTGAACAGCAGAATAGCCCTTGTCTGTTTTGTCTACCTGAGGAAATGCTGAAATTGATACAAGGGGAACAGGGAAGAAAAAGAAAAATGAAGAGAGGATAGAGGCACAAATTTGGAGAGTATCTGTCTGACTCCAAATACAGATGGCTAGTTTAATTATATATTAAAATGTATTGCTGGATTGGTTCAGGTGATAGCACACCAGCAGCACAGAAGTTCAGCCAGCTACCTTGCTTCCACATTATGAAGCAACATGAAATACATCTCCTCTCGCATAGCCAGTTTCCACTTCAAAACTAAACACTGATGACCTGTACTTGCATTAACTGCTGTCTTGTTGATCCTGGAGCATTTAACACATTCAAAAGCCAAAACAAAGTTCAAACGAGGATGATAACCCCTATACCTGTAACCACTGAGTATGTGGGCTGGGGAAAAGACCACACAGAACAAAAACAGCTCCAGTTCACCATGTATTTCCAAAAACAGATGAGGGAAAACATGATACTGCATTTAGTGCAAAGAGAAAAAAAAGCAGTTTGAAACACAAAATATACTCCTCAAAGCGTATAACTGGCAGAAATACATGCAGAAAAGCCATTACTCAGCAGACTAAACCAATATTTCGTAAGGCATCTCCCATTAGTAACATTAAGAGATGATGTATGCAAATAAGATTTTTAAAAAATATTTTTTTCTTTTATTTTTTTAAACAAAAAAAGAACTGAAATGCTATTTTAGGACATTAAGCATATACACATAACACCAACAGAATTTATCTTCCAAGAAAGACTGTGTACTAGAAACAGCAAGTTGGTAATTTAAGCAAAATACAACCTTTGACAAACATAGTGAAATCCACGTGCAGCAGTAGGTCTGTTTCTGCTGCTTCCTCTATGCCCAAATGTAACTTTACAACTAAACATGGGACCAAGACACGACCAGCCATCCTTGGGCGTAGAGGGGAAAAGGACTCATGGGAACTCACGAGAAAAGGACTGCTGAGAAGGACACACAGTGCACATGGAGGAAGCAAGCTGCAGCCTTTTCAAAAAAATGGAAAAGCAAAATGATGCAGTGGCTTTGCAAAGAAAACTGGATTTAAACATGAAGCAAACCCAACCTGCTGTTGGTTAAAAGTAAGTCAGGAACCCACAGCAAGACATACACAAAGGACGACTGTTGACATGATTTATAGCAGCTCAGCAGCTGGCAAGTGCCGTGCACAGCAGTGTCCTGGGCACACACTGAATGGCTGAGAATCCCTTGGCTGGCCACAGCCTTGACGCAGCACTGGGCCATACCTTCTTCCCAAATCGAGAAGGTATCTGCATGCTACATATCGCAAAGGTGTCTCAGCTGGATCTTAGCAGCAAACTACCTGACTCGCTTCCATATGCACGCCACAGTTTGAGCACCTCAAACTCAAACCAGCAGTGGCTAGGCAGGAATTTTGAAGAAGCAGAGACCACTTATTCAGAGCTAGTGAAATGCCCAAGAAAATTTTAAAAAATTGAAGCAATGCAGGTCTCTCAGTACTCATGCACCTTGGCAAAAATTGTGCTTTAAAATATAAATAAACATACTGAATTTGTGAGAGGTGTCCTTGCCCATGGCAGGGGGGTTGGAACTTGATGACTTTAAGGTCCTTTCCAACTCAAACCATTCTATGATTCTATTTTTCTATTAACTGGGAAAGCCAGCTTTGTGTACAAAGTGAAAGAACAGGACTCAAGAGACTCTGTTTCAAATCAGCCCCTGTACAGGCTTTGTCACTGACTCCCACAGTGCCCCCACTAGGTACCTCAGCCTCTAGGGTATCAGCAGCCTAAAATCTATCACTGAACAATCTTTTCAGACAAATTAGTCTATAGCCACTGGCATAATCACAATGCAATCTGGAGGCACAACTGTAGCAAATATTTAATCAGATCTTCCCTTATAAGAAGTGGATAGCCACTATCAATCTTAACCTTGATAACTCAATACATCAAGATTAAAGAAGGAGTAGCTTCAACTACATACACACTCTTCATTCCATTCCTAGGTATTTAAAAGATGTGTAGATGTTGTGTTTAGGGATATGGTTTAGTGGTGGAGTTGACAATGTTAAGTTTACAGTTGGACTTGATGATCTTAAAGCTCTTTTCCAAACTACATAATTCTATAATTTTAAATGTCAAATGAACCAAACGTGTAATATAACCTCATATTAAGGTGAGTGTCTTTGTCTATAATTCTGTTTCATTTTCTGGCTGCATTTGGCCAAAACATTTTTAAAGAATCTTGCTTAAAAGTTTTTTCTAAAACTACAACAGAACAAAAATGGATGATGTTGTAACTCTACATTCACTTCCACATAATGTTAGGCAAATGCACTAAGCTGTAATTTACAGTGATGATGTCCTGTGTGGCAACTGCCAACAATTTTGGGGTTTATTATCCAGATCACCAGATACGTATCTGACCTAGATCACAAGCAACTAAGCAGATGTTTGTCCTCCAGCTGCCAAACTCTTCATCATGCTATGAAGGCACACTCATCAAGTCACATTCACAGTGCAAATATGTGAGATTAGTAAGTCAATATTTATTAGAAACTTTTAAAACTAAGCAATTTCAGGGCTTATTTTAGTAGCCCAGGACTCATGAAAACTCAAAAACGGTTTAATTTGTTGATAGCTGCACCTGAAATTCCTGCAGCACATTAGCCTTTAATTACAGAAAGAAGTTGTCACAATTTCCGCTCCAGCATACTACGCCACGTCACCATTTCACTATATCCTCTTTGGCAGTTATATTACGTAGAACTTCTACAAATGTTGGTATCATCTTCTGTAGTACTGAATAAACTCAACTAATTGAGGGGAGGGAAATTTCACTAGGCATCAGGCAAGATGCTTCCCATTCTGTTCACCCCTTGCATACTTGTAGTACACAGATTAGATATGAACTGGCAAAACCAGAAGTCATTATAGCACTTTCTAGGATAGCCAGCCACCTTCAGGAAAAAATATGTTGACACTGTATAAATAATATTCTAGCATTTTTATAGCACTAATTCTCTAATGGACCATTTCTTCATTTCAGAACCTAGTATTTACACATTAGTAAGAATCACCCTTTCCCTAATAAATTTAAATTTTCTTTTTTAGAAGAATAAATCTGACAAAACCACAGAACTCGGAGAGAAACTAAAACACAACAAAAGATAAAAACAAAAGAGCTAGAGTTACACTTGGAGGTGGAAATCATAGTACCAATTCCTGTGATGCAACTTAAATAATATGCTGCAATACAGCCAAACAGACAAGATGCAAACGTTTGTTCCAGTTTATCTTCTATTTATCTTAAACAGCACAGGGTTGATGACTCAACAAACCAGAATTAACACTTCTTCAGTGAAGATGGACTAAACTTCCTATCGTTGGACTAAAAGAAGCTCTATCAGTTCATAGTGCAGCGCTGCACTGAAGCAACCTAGCAGCCACATTTGTATAATGAATAGGATGTGAGAGAGCCAGGTTATGGGATCAAAGTTGCTTGAGACAGCTGCGAACCTAGATTTTCTTTGGCATTCTTTGTGTTTCCAAAGGGGTTTCAGTCACAGACATTCAAGTTCTCTTTGTATCCACATCTTGAAAGAATTTGGGAAAACTGGAAATACCAAAAGCCAAAAAAAAGGAAACTACATATAACGCAAGTCACAAGTTCACCACAATTTTTTTCTTATTTGTGTTTTGTGTATTTGAAGTTTCATTCCATTGAAGGGATTTCATAATCCACTCTGTGGCTCCAAGCAAAACACTAACAGGCAAATCTATTCTGCTCGATTTGTGCAAGTCCTGCTATCTGCAGGAATCTGTAATTCAGAAAAATGTCAAAGATCGTCCCAATCTCTTCTTTCCTTGAATTGTAAGCTTGGGCACAGGGGAGAGGGGGACTAGAAAAGAAAAACCATACAGCCAACCAAATTAAAGAGCAGAAGAATCATGAAGACAACTGAACAAATGGCCACATTTTGTTGAAAGCAGCCCCAACTCTTTCTGACTGCATCCCTTTAGCCTTCTGGCTACAATAATGAACAAGGACTTTTTCCCTGATAGTGGGAAATTAGAAGAGTCTTAAAGCTAGAAAGCAACAACACATACCCATGCAAAGATCTTTTAAAGGAAAGAAGAAAAGACTCCTTACTCCAGATTGCATAATGTACTTATCCTTCCCAGCCTCTCTCTTAGGAATTTGCTTACAACATGAATAATTTCCATCTCAATTGCTTTAAAGCATCTCTCTTTCATTTATTAGCAAGCTAAATGTATTTTCATATCTTACTATAAATGAGAAAACTTTGATGTACGTAACATAGGAAGGCAATAAGGGAAAGTAATTCTTTGTGCTTTTTCTTAAACTTAAAAGCCAGCATTTGGACACTGTATATTCCTTCTGCAGAAATGATGCCAGTAGAAATCTCAGGATGCTAGAGGAGTCCTTTATCTATCGCAACAGTTAAATCATCTCAGTCATGTTATCTTTAGCTTCACCTATCAAGGGACACTTCTGCACACTTGGGTTTAAGCTGCTCTCTTTTTCTAAACTGCTTCCCTTGCCATTAAGAAAAGCAACAGCAGCCCCTAATACACGGTATAGAAGCATTATTCAATCCTTCCTTATATTCCATCAAAAATAAAAAAAAGAGGCGAAACACTGGAGGTCCACAGTAAATAAAAAAGATACATGGTTAAATGTTCCTGTGCCTGAATTCCCTCCACACTAGGACAGACTGACAACATAGGCACTTCCTGTGATTGTCAGATTCTCCAAATCAACCTGTTTGCGGTACTTGACAATGTCTGCACATCTATCGATCACTTCTTATCAAACAAGGCACGCTCCTGTACTCTAAATATATAAATAACAGTTTGGCATAGAAGAACTGGAATCTTTTATTTCGGCATAGAATGGACAAAGTATCTACCAAACTTCTATAGATGTTCTTTATGCAATGCTGACTCCCAAAACCAACACCGGCAACTCAACACAAACACATTCACTGCTGACAAGCCATGATTTGGCCACATGACTGTCCTGACTGTATTTCAGGTATTAGCTATGTCAGGCCTAATTATCAGACACAGCTTGACAAGGTCTTTCACATTATTCAAAAAAGGTGTACTTGCCAAAGTCCTCATGGAGGCCACAGCGTAAAACAAATCTCACCCAGCTCAGCTGAGGCTTGTAGTTTTGCTGACATTCTTTCTGCATAAATTACTCCACAAAACATAACTGCTGGCTAGCAAGCCTCTAACAGTACCATCAGGAATTCAGTGACCGTATAAGAAATACTGCTCATCATGTTCACAATAAAACGTATGAGATTATCTCTCTACATGATGACTATTACAGAAATTATACTGGTTTTAACTATATCAGTTGCAAAGGTTTCTGTGTTGGACAAGGAGTGCCTCAGGCTATTCTGCCCTCAACTTTAAATCCTGCAATTCAAGTAACAACCCTTTCTAGGAAAGGGCAACATATTAAAGAAGGTATAGGACTGCATTACGAGTTTTTCTGATTAGTAAATTTTTCTTCCCTTTGTTTCCTGTCATGAATTAGGAGTAGAGAAATATCAGGATACAACACATAAGCACATACACAAATACCAGCAGGCTCTCATAGGATCACATTACTCATATTACCACAGTTTTCAGGCTAAAATACCCATCCAAAGGGATTAAATGTTCAGTCAATGCTTCAAGCATAAGCCTCTAACTTAAGACTATGAGGCATAATTATTCAAGGGGAAGCATACCAGCACATCTGATTAAGTCAGAGTCCGGCACAATGGATACATGCTGCAGCCTCATACGTGCAAGACTGGAAAGCACAATATCCACTTTCCCCAGAGACCTTATTATAAAAGTTCTGCTGTAATTTATACTTCAACTCCTTTGCTTCAGTGCACAGAAAGAAGAGATTATACAAATAATTGCTTAAACAGAAATGACAGCTACATCTTTCAGGAGAAGAGGCAGAGCAGACAGGGAAAGTAAATGTTCTGCAAGGACACGAGAGCAAACTCTGGGTAGCACAGCTCTGCAATCCTTAGTCACGTTCAGGTTGTGTGAGACATTCCTATAGAAAGGCTCTAACAGCATACCAATCTGTGCTAATGACAACAAACATACTAATAGCATAGTAACACTAAAATTCAAACGTATACAGCATGAAAGCTATTTAAGCATACAAACTACCATCACACCCAAGTTAATTGTGTCAGTAAACCACAGAGAAGTCCCTAATGAAGACAGGAAAAAAATGTCTAAAAGGGGAGGGAGTTCCATTGGCTACATCTTGCACAGAAACCTTCAGCATGGGATCAAGTCTCTCATGGACGAGCCCACACAGAAGTTCCATCAACCGGGAACTTGGGAGTTGGCACTGACAGCAGCATATTAAATCTAACCCCAAGTACCACTAGGTTTTCCCCTGGATGCTCCACCAGGGTTTTTCTACCTTCTACCATCAGTTTTGCACCTAGTACGTGCAAGGCCCAGAATACAAATGTGCATCTGGTGAATGCAAGATGCAGCCCTGCATATCTCAAATATTTGTTTCTTTCTTCATCTCTACTTTTTTTAGAGGAACATTTAAAGCTAGACGTGTAACTTGTACTAACACACGTTATTAACCATAAGAATGCTCACAGAAGTACTGTATAACTTTGGGGTGACGCAAGAGAAAGAAGAGATGCACTGAGATATCAAACAGAGACAGAAGGTTGAAGGGAAAGAAACCTCTAGAAAAACAAAAACAAGGTCAGATTCACTCCTTCTTCACAAAGGCCTCTCTGTTCCCATAGCAAAAATCCACAGCACAATATTATGGCTTTTTCCAGCAGAGCCCACTTTTTTTTTTTAAAAAAAAACAGGTGATTTAATCTCAGATTTATTTAGAGCAGCAAGTTAAAACCAAACCTGAGTATCACAAGCTGACCCCTCCTATTTTTATATCACAGTAACCTATACCAAAAAAACCCAAAACCATACCAAAGAACAGCCTGGGAACTTCGTACAAAAGTATTAAGCTAAGTTTTGAACAACATTCACAGTTCCACAGATTTTAAAGAACAGAGGACAGAAAATACAGGGCGATTGCCTAATTACAATATGGGTAAATGAACAGAGTTTTCCCCACAGAAATGAATTTCGCTTAGTAGAAGACACTTTAAGTCATTATTTACTACTTCTGTATTTAAAACTTTAAACAAAGTGCCATCAAGACACATAGGACAAATAGTTTGTACACTATTGCCTACGTGGATACAAAAGGAGAGGAAAACCACTCATCACTTATGTTTTCTTTCTCATATAAGGTTAGCAAGAGAGGAGCAGCAGAATCTTCCCCAGCTATCTGTCTCAATTCAGAGACAAAATCCCAAAACAGGCATCTGCAAATGGGAACCTCTGCATAAACAGTCCTCTTGTCTTGGTCTGACGTCAACTCAGAGCAAAACCATCCTCTCCTCCTTATTAGTCATAGAGATTAAGCAAGTGCTTTATAAAACAAGTGATACTACTAATACCAAATTATCTTAGCATTAAAAACTTTGTGACTGTTGGCAATTGACAATTAAGCTGGCTTGTTCACTGTTGCCAAACGACAAACCCTAACTTGCTTCTGATTCTCATTTGGTCACCTTCTTTCCCATCAGTGTGAACAAAAGCCACATTAGTTTAACACACAATTTATCATTCTTCTCCAAGACATTTGTTCATAATTAATCTATGAAAATCACTAGAACTAAGGAATTAGGATTTAGATTTCAGTTCGGTGAGAACCACCTGTTTTGTGTTAGGGCAACATTTGAGTTAGGATTCACTTGCAGAGTTTTCACATAATTTTTATTTGTTATTAGTTACCACTGTCAAGAAACAGAAAGAGAAGGACCCAAAAGTTCAGTCAATTACTTTTACGGTTGGGTAGCAGCCAGCAGGAATATTCAGTGCTGGCTTCAGCAGGGGTTTGGCCAATGATGAGAAATGTTAGCATCGCCAGGGAATATTTCCTTTCTTGGCTTCTATCTGCTAAAGGCTGCAGTCTCCAAATTAGGACTAAGTATGAGTCCCAGAATGTACAGTTTAGGACTAAATTTAGGACTGGTCTCAGTACTAACTGCCTGTTAGGACAGAGATGAAAGTTGGTAGGGTCACTGAGACAGAAAAGGAGAAAAGTGAGTCAAAGCTGACAGTGAACTTGGAAGGACACAGCTGACTATGCCTGCACCTGAGACAGACTGAAACAAGCAGGAGCAGGGAGGCAGGACTAAGTCAGGGAATCACTGCCAGCACCAGCAGCAAGGTTAGCATGTGCACGAGGTGGGACAGCCACCTGTGCCATCACCTGGAAAGGACTGCTAGGCACAAAGCGAGGTTTGGGTAAGGCAAAGCCACTGTTCTACAACTAGTACAGTGTCTGTAGATAATTGCCTGACTAGTTGCTAGTTGTTGTTCTGGAACTGACTGCTGGATTTGGGGTACATTTCCAGCCAGGAGAAGTCCACACATTCCCCGACTCTAACAAAGCATCAAGGCATGTAGAGTCCCAGATCCTTCATACTCCTGTGAGTACAAAGAATTGAGCAGATGCAGTCACTACCTCACTGAACATTCAATGTGACTGCATGCTAAAACTACGTACTTAAAATCCAACATATCACCTTCAAATCTGCAAGTACCTACACCAAAACAGTTCTGATTACTGCTTAGGAAAACTGTCATACAATTTACAATACAATCCCAATCTCTGCAAGCTGAGAACAAAACAGAATATTCTAATGTATGGGTAATAAGGTTAAATGTCAAGGCCTCCTAATTACTAACTCCATCTCCAATAAAGACTTGAGTGCAATCTTATCCAATCACATGGTCTCTCACTTTACCCATCTGTAAACAGAACTAGCAGCCCAACCTATGCTTTACGCCCTTCAGATTTTTTCTTAAGTACTATGTAGGTTAAGAGGTTTGTTTGTTTATTTTTAAGACTAAGCTCATATTTATGCATTTTAAATGGCACGTACTTTATATGACAGAAAAAACAACGCTATAAACACAAGATTGGAAACCATTACCAAGGGTTGTGACTAGGCTGACCATAAGTAAGCAAGCTTACCTTTAATTTTTCTGATGACTTTTCCTGCACATAGATCCTTCTACTGGGTTTTTCTAGTGGCAACTCCAAATAAATAACTTCTTGCCATCAAGGATGCCCACCACACCAAGCTGTTCACTGTGTGATTATAGGGTAAACCAGGAATTTAAGTAGGAGGGAAATTCATTATTTCATATCCCCAACAGTATGCAGAAGGATTAGTGCTTGCCAGACATTCGTTTTACTTGGACACAAGAGAGGGTATGTATTGAAAAGCAACAACTCACAATTCTCCTAAATACATTAATTACTCACTTAAAATGATACCTATGTATCCTACTGTTCCAAAAACACTAAACCACCTCACAAAAAACATAACTTAACAAAACAACAAAAATTAAACCATTCACTGACACCAAGGAATTCTCAGTTCCCTATACCACACGCACCACTAAAAGGTTCCTGTCTGGCTTTGGATCAGAAAGTACCAATAGTCCATAAAGCATCAAGTGACAATTCGTGAAGACTGCCAGAAACCAAACCCAACAGCTCTAAGCAAACAAAAAACACAGGGGAAAAAGAAAACAAACGTGTAAATTCAGTCCAGAATGCTCAGTAAATGAAAGCTATCACAATGTTGCACAATATAGTACGGATTTTATTCCCTTACCCCAGCAAAGGTTAGAGAACCCTTCAACTGAAAGTGGTAAAAAACATTATAATGGATCCCTCTCTGGAAGCAAGGCAACTGTGAATAATCAAGTAACTTAAAAAAAAAAAAAAAAAAGTAAGCAATAAATCCTACCACACCTTTCCTAAGAGTAAAACTCATGTGCTGGTTTTCCCTGATGTTAATAATTATTGGTATTTAGGTATCTGCTGGTTTTTTAGGGGTACAAAAGCCTTGCTTTTCCCCTCTTAATTTTTATCCTCTGACTAAAAATTTAACTGACACTGGCAACATTGAGGGTTTTATAAGGGAGGGATGCAGCTCAGAGAGATGACAGTTTACTCTGGGGAAAGAAAAAGAAAGAAAAAATAGCCTAGGAAAAACATTCCTATTGGTTTTGTCATTAACTTGCCAGCAGAGATCCCCTTCCATTGTAATAGTGGCCTGTGGCAACACCATCACCAGACAGCATTTGTTCCCTCTTGCTCTCAGAGTAAGTTACTCCACCTCAATAAATGACTGCTGAGTAGGAAAAAGCAATGGCAGATGCATGGAAGCAAATGAAAAAGTATTTTTAAAATGTAAACCATACCTCTTCCAAAGCCTAGCAAGCGATTAGAGGTACGCACTTCAGAAGAGGACTTGATTCAGTTTTTGTTCTGTCTAAGCAGCTCTATCCCGAATTCTCTTAGGAACCCTGAGCATGCCTGCACATGCATGCTATTGGACCTTTTCTGCTCTTCCTTAATATTGAAATCAGAACACTCACATAAATTTGCTCTGTAAGTTTTCATCAGAACAGGCAGCTAAAGACATTAAATGAGATGAGGGAAGCAGTAATCTCTGACAGGCTATGGCAGGAATAATCTAAAAAGTCACAATATTAACACCTCTCAGAAAGGAGATGGAGAGAGAAGAGACAGAGGCACAATCTGCTGAGCTAATGTCAAGTATTTTCCAAGTAAAATTCCTTCCTGGCATCCCCCAGCACCTCTGCCTGTCACTCTGGGAATGCCACTCCAACCCACCCATCCAGGCACTCGGAACGAGACTCAGCAGCTGCTCGTATCTCTCTCAGCCCCTACACTAATAATAGTGTCCAGGAAGCAATGTTCTAATAAGGCCATTCAATAATGTCCTTGTGAAACATGAGATTAGCTTCTGGCCAGTATTAAAACACAGGAATTTTCCATATTTAAAAGGGAAATTGGAGGAGAGGGGCTCAGGGGGGAAAACAAACAAACAAACAAACAAACCTATGATTAACAGCAGCATCCTTTCTCAAAAGATAACACCCTTTACACTGAAAAACACAAATTCTCTTTAGAAAGGTTTAATTTCAAATCTGAAACATCAAAAGCATACCATCCCTTTTGTCTGCTCACAATCCTTCAAGATCCTAAGGGCAAGTAAATCACAGCTATTACAACTGGAACAGAAAGTATATACAGAAAGCTTTATTTATAAAAGGATTGACATTGAAATAACTGTTTATAGAATTGTTTGATGCTTTTGGGGCAGCAGAGATGTTTTTGTTTCAGGAGTGGCTTTGCTTGTTTGTTTCTTTTACATGTTGCTTACAAACACTGTCAAGTTCCATTCAGAGAATTTTTTCTCTGTACCAGAGAGAAACTGGATGAGGAAAAAGCTTTCAGATTAAATCTAATGTGGCCCAGTTGCATGCTCCATCCAAAACAAGACTGCTACTTTTCTTGACCAAAATCTCAATTCCTCACTTTATTTTTAAATGCATCAATAATAACAATGCCAAACATTGTCAAGAAGCTATCAAAGCCATCTTCCTTGTAAACATTTTTAATTAAAAGAACTACAAACAAAAGGCACAATGAGGATACAACCTTCTCAACAAAGCAAGCTTTGCAATAACTTCACAAATCTGAAGTGGATTTCAGTATATCCACAGAGCATTAGAACAAGGTTGGCACATTAAGTTTTTCTTCACATGTGGATACTTGCTATTAAAAGTGAATGACGATATACTATAAACTTTAGAAAAGCCAAACTGCAGACTTAAATTTCCACTTGAATAATCTGCATGGCAAGGGAAGAACAGCTGCTTTCTGAGTTCATACTGCCATGCCCTCCATACTGAGATGTCTAAAACATGACTGAAGGAGAATACAGCACATAACCCACCAGATTCTATATTAAGCTAATTTACTAGAGAAAAAAAAAAAAAGTTTACAACTACCACACAACTCAAACAATGCCTACCAAAAAAAGAGCACTGGGTGCAGGCTCACCTAATGTCTGATACACAACACTTCACTATGATGTTTCAGCATTCGTGAAATGCTTTATAGATGACTGTCAGCAAGTTTGAAGCAGTAGCTTAAATAATGACAGAAAGATATAAAAAGGTGAAGGGCTTGCCCAAAGCTGCTCCCAAAGTAGCTTCTCTAGACACAGCTTGCTCATTTGTTCATACCATTAAATTATCCATGTATATGGAAAGACAAAACATTTTTGGCTTTAACGAAAGAAGCTTAGAATGAAGACATGTCATCATTCCATTAAATTCACTTGTTTGCTGCTTAGCATCAGTACCGTGCAAACAAAAAGCTCCACCACTACACGTTCTTTTCATTCCTGTTGTATTATGGGATCAGTTACACGAGAAGTAAGTAATGATCCATACAGACAAGATGTGGAGGGAAAACATAAACCGTATTGTGCCTGCCTTCAGATAAAAACCTAACAATATAAAAGATGAAAATTTCACTACCCTTGCAGACATGAACCATGGCCACAACAGAAAGTTCATCATGACTGACAGCAACCTAAAGCATCAATTTAAAAGAAAAAAAGACAAACCTATCTACAAGACAAATCATGTTGCATCTAAATATAAGGTATTTTGTAAAAAGAAGAATTCATACCTAAGGCAAAAATCCAGTTACAGACATATGAAAGTGGTTAATGGAGGCAAGAAGGCAAATAACAATTCCAGAGAACTGAGCACAAAGAATAATTTCTGTTGAATTGCAAAGATATATTTTCAAAATAATATTTGCATCTGAGACAGTAGCTTGAAGAAGTTCTCCTTCTTAAATAGCAGATTACTTTTAACATGTGTAAGTCAGTCACCATGATTACCAGGCCAGATATAGACATAACCCTTCTCATGGGTCTTCTCAGTTGCTAGTCATTAAATCTGAATCCTCCACGAGAGCATTTGCAGTCACCAACTCCCTCAGAGCAGGTTACATTACTTGAACTCTACCTAGAGATATGAGTCACTAGTCCTCAGGTGCTTCAGCTCTGCAACAGATGGGTGAGTTTTTCCAAGACACAGAAAACATTTCAGGTCTTCTTAAAACACCGTATACTGTCTTATGTAGGTTTGCATCTCCTTCAATAGGCAAAGTTCATCTGAACAAAGGACTATGTTCCTACACAGATATTTTCTTAGTTCATTATATTAACTACACAAAAACTTGAGCTAAAGGTCTGATTTATGGGGGAACGGGGCTAAGCTCCATAGCAAAAAACTGCCGTAGGAGGAGAGATACAGGTGCCAACAATAAATTTTCATGCTTGAATAGCTAGTTCCCTGTCCCTCACGGAGGGAAGCCTTTCACCTCAGGTGCAACCCTGCAGAACCCCATGGGAAGAGCACTAACGGTGTTGGTAGAAACACAGATGTGTTTTGTAAAAAAAAAATACTGGCCATGGGACAGAGGAGCGTTTGCAGATTCTTTTTAGCATTAGATGCTTTTACTTCTAGAAGTAATAGAAATAACAAAAGGCGCACTACATCCAGGCAGTTTTATTTCTTTTAGCAAAGGTGCTGAATCTGCTGGCACAACATAAATTTGAAACTGTATTTTGAAACGACTGAAAGCACAAAGAAAAATGAGGCACAAATAAAGTACAGTAATATTATCACAGAGTAAGAGTGTTTAAGGGAAGACTGGAAGAAAGTCAGCTTTGTTCCAGAAAAAACTTGCAGGCTGAGGAGTTGGACAGACAAAAGCCTTGGAGAAAGAGGCATTTGGCTTGTAACAGAGCTTGTCAGTTGGACCAGGCCTTTTCAACAGAAAGCACACAACCTGATATTTTAATAGGAAAAAAGTACTGACAATGTAAATTATACTGTTTTGTTCTCAGAGCACTGATGTGTTTCAAAGGCTGAAACCACACAGCTTTCACAGTCTGCTAATCCAGAGTAGCTACAAGCTCAGCCCTGTGATGAATTTCTAAGAACAGTGACCTGCTGCCACAGTATTTTGAAAAGTTTTTCTCAAGTCCTCGATGACCCGACAGCACACTCCCTCCACCTGTTTGCAAGATCATGGGATTGTTTTAAAGAAGCATTTTTAAGTGATCATATTTTCATTTAAATCTGCTACAAGTTTCCTTAACAAAATTAATTTTTTTGTTGTTCCATCATATCAACATGTAAATATTATTAATATTTTTCAAAGCATGCAACTTCTTCTAGTGACTGAAAAAATCACAGATGAAAACAAATGAGCAAAAATAAGGAGCGCTCTGCTTCAGAAGACCGTCCAGCTTTTGAGAGCTGATACATTACAGTCTAATTTTTTCTTAAGGCTGAAGCTTCAGACTCTTCATTATGAGTTCATTTGCCACTTCTAAGCTCGTCTACAACTGCCTAATGGATGAAATAGACAAATTCAAAGCTAGAAAGCACTCACCAGCAACAAAGTGGCTGAAAACCTACTGCTGGACACCACACGCAGTAGAATGTCCATGGAGGCCCAGGCCTGATATGCAGTCCTGTTCAGTTTAATTCTGGATATTCAATTTTCCTGGCCAAATTAAACAAACCATTTTTTTTCATCTTCAAGGACATGCAGTCCTGGCCAGCCAGGTGTATATACAAAACCTGGACAGAACTAAGGGAAGCTGTAACAACCCGATCTATTGAAAAGCAAAGCCTTCTCTCTGACCTACCTAATGAGTAGATAACCCCCACCTGCCCAGTCCTCCCACCTAAAGAGGCAACAACAGGACATTTATTCAAAGGTGTGGACAGCAGTTAAACCACAATCCATTTAGTAACACTGTGATTTTCCATCTCTGTAGATTATTTTTCCTTCCCACTGCTCATTTTCCACAGAGGACAATCCCAGCATGAATTATTTACAAGAACTTCTGATTTGGCCTTGGCCCATGATGGACACGTTGTTTCTGAGGGCCGGGATGTCTTCTCTCTATTTTTATCCGGAAAGATGAACAAACACTCAGGAGGCGAAAGAACAACAAGAAGAGGAAACAAAAACAGAGCAGCAATAATAGACATTGACAAAGAGCAGGGTGGCTGTGAAAAGCTGTCGATAGGTGCAAATAGGTATGGAAAACCAACAACATAACATAGAAGCTGTCTGCTGAAAACTGCCAAAAATGACTGTTAGAAAAAGAGTTTGAGGATAGCACAAACCCAGCCATATACTTCACTTTCCAGTATCTTAATTCCCAGTAAGATATCCAAAAATGTACTTTGCAGGGCAGGCATACATCTATCCCAGATGAATAACGGGGCAATTTCAATTGCAGCCACTGCACCTGCCCTCTCTTCTATAAGTGATACCCAGAGAGCACAACCTTCACAGCAGCTGCTGGGATGGAGCACGTGTGCTTACCTCAACTCATTGCAAAATGAGATGGTTTTGACTTAGCAACAAGACAGATTTTGAATGCTTATTAAAACTAACAACTACAGTGGGTGGCAGAAACCATCAGAGATGTTTCCTGAATGGTGGTTTCTTAAACTATTTGGTGAATATATGCCCAAGCTCATATGATCATATATTTTACACTTGTTACATATTCCAGGAAAGCATTCAACTGCTTAAAGTATCTTAATTTGCCAATTCATAACCATGAAGACTTTTAGAACATGATCAAAACGCGGAGCATGTTGCAACATCTCAACAACAACTGCCATTGAAAAACAGCAAATCTGGTGTAGAAACACATAAAAGCAGTGCTAGACCCAAAATGTAACCTCATCAAACATAAGCAAGTCATAAAACTTATTTCAAAAAGCCACAGCTCACCCTATCAAAACAATAAGCTTACTGCCAAGATGCAGATGCTGTGGACTGTCTCCCTCCAGCAGCCAAGCCTGTGTTTTTTAAATATTAAGTGCTGCAGTACTGACTGGAGTTGGTATTGGAAAATAAAAGCACTAAAGTCAATGTAAACCAAGTGCATTAATTATGTAATGTTAAAAAAACAGACAAGGAGGATGAAAGAAATACTGCAGCACAGCTACAATACTGTAGCACAGTATTGTGCCGTTTCAAAACATGTTTCCGAGCTCTCCCTGTCCAAAGTGCAGGCAAGAGCGCCGGGCCTGTACGTTACTCTCCTTGCTGTATGACTCAAAAAAAAAACCCATAGCATTCCAGAGCAGGTCATCTCCCTTCCCTGCCCCCTTATAAAAAAACCTGTACTAATCAGAAAGAGAAGTTCTGCCTCACTGAAGACTATGACGTTGATTTTAGACTGACCTGAGGACTGGCATGATGTCATAAACAAAAGCATTTGCAGTACAGAGCAGGCAAGCACAGGGTAATTTTAGGAACAGCATACACCTGCAGCCTTATTAGTGGGTCTATTTTCCTTCATTTAATTGCAAGCAGGTGTTTGCACTTTACAGACAGTAGGGCAAATCCATCTTTTTTTCCCAACTCCTTGAGATCCATTCAGATTCCATAAAATTCAATACTACATTTCTAAATGGTCTGTCACCAAAAAAGGAAGATATCAGGAAAAGATTTCCCAACATGATGTACCAGACAGCTTCTCTAAGAACTGCAAACCACACTACTTATTTCTATTGGTTTTGTCCCAAAGACTGACAATGAAAACTAATGACTGACATCCTCTTTAATGACTGCTTATACAGTTTCTCTGAATCTGAAAAATGGCATATTTCCCCCAAACAATTAAAAGACAGAATTATCTCATTCAACAACAGCTTGTCACATCTCTTACTACTGAAAAAATCCATATTTTCTGAAATCAGATCTTCTAGTCCACTAGCAAAGTGCTCTACTCCTAATACAGGAAAAAAAAAAATCAACAGTGGAACATCTACAAGACAAAGAAGGTAATGGAGCTGGTTAGTAATCCAAGCTGAAAAGACGTGATTCAAGATGACAAACTGGCATCCTGCACAGAATGAGCTTGACACTTTTTATAGCGACTGACACAGTAATGAATGCTTTGCTTTGGGTGGAGCTAAACACAATGTTCTGCACAGTATTCTCTTAAAAGAAAGCACTTCCCCGATCCTTATACAGAAGCAACTTTATCTACCAGAAAAAAAAAAAAGCTACTGTCTTAGTTAATTAGAGCTTAGCTGTGGCAATTATCTTGAAGAGAATGGAAAGACAGCATTCTATTATGTTATAGGCAGTTCTTTTTTAAGGAAAAGCTGTATTAGTTGGGCCTCAAAGTACCTATTTGCCTTAGTTTCCTAATGTTTCCACTATTGAGCTGAATCCCGATAGAAAGAGGGTTTTTTTAAAGGCATATACTGCTCAGTAGCCTTTGCCATATAAGATGTAGCACTGCCATACCAGTAATTTCCATCTAACTATGCCCCAGCAGAGTGTATTTCAAATTTAAATCTCAGAGTGTTCACTTGAAGTATTTATTTGCTTAGCACTGTCACAACTAAGCATGCCTTCTAACAGAAATAAGGCTCATTTCTGAGGTATAAACTGAAAACTATAACAGCTTCCTAAAACGCTAAATGTGAAGATTCATTAATTCACAGCTCTCACTGAACTCAAAATGAATCAAAGACAGAGTCCTAACTAGGAAACTAACTAGGAAACTTTTCTAACTAGGAAACTTTGTACAAAAGTTCAACTAAGACCCTCTTGCATTAGTCCTCCTCTGCCTTGTTAAGTAAGAATGACATCAGTTTTCTAGTCAGTCTTTGGATTCTTTCTAAGTTTTTAATAAATGTCCATTCATTTTCTATAAGTTATTAACCAGCTCTATAGTAATGGTTTTATAAATGGTTTTTTTGACATGCACAGGAGTATATCAGTAGAACAACGGTCTTGTTGCAGAAAATTCCTAAGGCTTTGAGAGCTGGCACACATTATACATTCAGCTAAGTGGTTTCACAAGTGCAGATTATACTAAGGAAAGTTTAAAGAAAGGACAATTAGTGCTCAAGAAAATAAAGCACCATGTGTCAAGTGATCTGAGTGGCTTTTATGCTGTGTTATTATGTGGATTACAACAGCCTTTGCAGTTACATAATAATATCCATACCGGGTAAAACCAAAAGCCTACCCAGGCAGCATCTGAGAGGTCAGCCACTACCACCCACTAAAAGAAACAGCCAAAAAAAAAGAATATTGGTTTGGTCAACTCAGACATCACATTGGACCCTGGGTTTGGATTAGATTCTTCAGTCAGCTTTGTTGAAAGACTCGGCCTGTTCTACTAGTTTGGAGATGGGATCAGGATGGCTTTATTCTCATTGCCAAGAAGATTTCTAGTCTGCTTATCTTCTTGATGGCAAACTCGTAAATGACCAGTGATTAATAACACCACAGGGGAAAGGAAAGAGAACTCACTTTTTTTTTTTTTCCTCACAAATCCCAAAATGCTCCCTGGAGTAAACCACCATTCTTTGGTAACTATTAAACACTAACTCTTTATATCCCAAAATACTCTTTCTACAGAAAAAAAAGAAATTGGGTTCTTGTTTTGGGTTCTGTCTGGAAAAGTGCAAGGAATAACTCTTCCATAAAAAAAAATAAATAGCAATAAAAAGTAGTCATCAGAAGCCTGAGCACACTGAGCTGCCTACAGAGACCAGCACTAGGTAGCAGGGGTGTCTCAGTTTCCTCCTCTGATGCACCAAACACAATGGCCAAGACTGCATAGAATTGAGCTCAAAACCTCAGAGTACAGGAGGAACTTATCCTGCTCTCCGCCAAAACAGAGACAGCCATGTACTGAGGGGACAGGCTAGCCCCAGGGAAACCACACAATGGGGCCAACAGGGCCACTGGCAGCAAGTTTCTCAGGGTGCCAGCAGAGTAAGGTGGCTGCTCTGCATTCCAGCACAAGTGATAAGAATATTTGAATACTGTGATGGCCACGTGGCAGTAGATTGCTCTGACTTAATGCATGGTGGTATGATGCATTTTAGCTGAGAGGCCCATATAGGGCATCGTTCCCTATCAAACTCTGTCTAGGCTTCCTTTGGATGGGCACTGCCTATGGAGCAGCCCTTGAAAGCCTCCTAGGGAACTCAACTTTTCTATACTCCTGGCTTCTCCATCTTCTGTCATTACAAAGTTGCTGTAGTTGAGCCAACAGAGTTCTGCTCTGATCGCAGTCTAAATCCAAGAATGAGGAACCTCTGCTTCCAGACACATGCAAGATCTGTGAGCACACATTCTCAAGTATCCTTTGCAAACTACCCATGAGATGCCCAGGGAAAAAAACCTACACTCTTGCTGACTCTTCCTAATCCTCCTTGAGGTCTCATAAAAAGTAGCAGCTCCTGCTGTACATTTATGGAAAACTCTCACCTCAAAAAGAATATCTTTAAAAACTCCAAGCAAATCTCACTGTTGTGTCAAAAGACCAAGAGTTGGACCAATACAGAAAGAATTCAGAAGCAAACGTGCAGTAGTTTATTCTTCAGCTTTCAACAATTTGCATCTCGGAGATTTTAAGAGCTTAGAACTAAACCTCTCAAGTTCCTTAAATGTTTCACAATAAGGATTCTCCAGTCAGGCACCTTTAAATTCAGTTTCTCTCAGCAGAACACCTAACTCCATTCAGAAGTTACTTACAAACTATTTTGATCCTCACTTGTTTAACTGAACTGCAATTCCCTGAGAAATCTTGCATTTCTATTTTAAAAGGCATATGCATATACTGCTTGTATTTACTGATCATTAACAGTGGAAAAAGATTGTCTTTCTGTACTCCTTTTAAATATATTTAATTGTCACTAGAAAAGAAAAAGCTGCTACTACTGGGTATTCATTTTTCCAGTATTTGGCTTGAACTAGACAATTCAGTGATTCAAGCCATTACACAGGAAACGAGACAGCTTTGAGTCAGCCTTGTTTATCTTTTTATCAGGCTTCTGAAACAACTGAAACTTAAAATTGTAAAGATACACTCAAAGTCTGCTTCATACTTGAAACTCAACAATTTGAGAACGCAAAAGATACATTTTTTTCCTTTTATTTTTTTTTTAAAGCAGTATAGTCCTGTACTAACAAAAAAATCAATTCTCCTGAATTTTAGGTGGAAAATCCACTGCCATACAGCTAAGGAGACAAATGGAAAGGAACCAATGAGAGGATCCACATTGTGTTAGTGGTTCGCTCTGTGAGACAGTAATGACTTCTGAGATCAGAGGGAGTGTTAGCAGTATCCGCTCCCCATGTCTAAAGACGTAATTCAGTGCAGGCAGCATCAAAGTCATTTACAAGGCTGTCTGTCAAGGAGGAAGTGGGATGTATTCAATCACAACAGTTACTCACACCTCAAGACTCTTCAAGACATTTCTTGTAAGCCACTGCTTTACAAGTGAAATAAGGAAAGCACTAAGAGAGGAAAATGCAGGCAGTCTTTATTGCAGTCACTTCATTTCCCACAGATTTAATAACAATAGCGCACCTACTTCATTTTTACCTTATAGCCCATTCAGTAAAGGTTATTATGCTCACATATCAATTAAAACACATGTAAATTTCAATTTACCTGTTTCTAGAAACAGAGAAATACTCTAACTATTATTAAGATGACAGTTTCTGTTCAGAAGACTAAAACAGTTTTCCAATAACTGTAATCAGCTGTTGCCTATCACGTTCTCTAGATTGCAGCAAGCCAGTCTTTGTGCAAAAAATGCAGCTTTGACAGAGGTAAATGGCTAGCTCTGTGTCTAGACCACTTCTCAAGCTTGGGTTTTGGAACAACTAATCCCGTTTGGTTTACAGACAGCAAATGCATCAGGTTCCTCAAAGAATTCAGATGCCAATGTTTTCTTCTGAAAACACAAGGAAGACCAATACCCTAACCACTGGGGGTTTAATTCCTCCTTGTGTTTCCTCTGGTTAAGTTTGTCTTTTAATGTCTGTGTAAAGTTTTCAGCACAGGATTCTACAGCGGACAGGAGGCTCAGATGAGTTGGGGCTTTCCTCACCATCATCAGCTCCACACTTTCAAATTAAGTTCCGTGCGTGTAACTGTGCATGAGAAACCGAGAGTTTGGGGCAGTTTGCCAAAATCCTGTCTAGATGCCTGAGGAACAGAAACGAAGTGGAGCGACTCCCCTCCATCATTCCCGTCCGAGTTTATGGACACTTTTTTAATTTGCACCCAAAGTTAAATTAATTTATACTGACACTTCAGGTCACAGATTTCAAATTATCCTCATTGAACACAATTTGCAATAAGGGAATATTAACTGGTCAAAGAATAAGGCGTTACAGACAAGTGGCATTTTCTACCTTCTTTTACCTAGGCACATGAGACAAAACCAGGAAAGAATGTTTCTTTATTTGCACAAAATGAGTTATTGCAGTTTTTAAAACTCTCATCATATCCAGGCAGCTACACCACTCAAACTATTGCCCAAATGCCTCTCGGTTTACTTTAAGGGAAGTATCCTGAAAGCCTGGTTCCCTGCCTTCAGAAGTCTCCCATGATACCAACAATGCAGCACACTTATGAGAAAATGGGGCCAGCGCATTGAATTAATGTTTTATTTGAAAAACTCATATAGTCAATCATCCTTAGGGGACTACACTACTATATCTTAAGTCCAATGGAAGATATTATATTACCACAATACTACATTAAGAACATGCATTAACGCGGTCATTCAAGGAGAATAATACGATTCCCATGTGAACCACATCATACCGGACTATACGTACATAAGATATACATATATATACTCAATGACTAAAATACAACATTAAAAAGCACCATCGCACTTTAAGAGACCAAAGACAGACCTGGCAACTGGTGCTGTCACAATCATAGAAGCATAGAACAGTCTGGGTTGGAAGGGATCTTAAAGATCATCCAGTTCCAACCCCCCTGCCATGGACACGGACACCTCCCATTGGATCAGGCTGCCCAAAGCCCCATCCATCCTGGCCCTGAACACCTCCAGGGATGGAGACATCCACAGCTTCCTTGGGGAACCTGTGCCAGTGCCTCACCACTCTCATGGTGAAGAAATTCTTCCTTACGTCTAGTCTAAGCCTCCCCCTCTCCGGTTTATACCCATTACCCCTAGTCCTATCACTACAAGCCTTTGTAAGCAGTCCTTCCCCAGCTTTCTTGTAGCCCCTTCAGGTTCTGGAAGGTCGCTATAAGATCTCCTCGGAGCCTTCTCCAGGCTGAAAAGCCCCGACTCTCCCAGCCTGTCGTCCTACGGGAGGGGCTCCAGCCCTCTGATCATCCTTGTAGCCTCCTCTGGACCCGTTCCCACAGCTCCATATCCCTCTTACGCTGCGGATTCCAGAACTGGACTCAGTACTCCAGATGAGTTCTCACAAGAGAGGAACAGCGGGGCAGAACCGCCTCCCTCGACCTGCTGGCCGCGCTTTTTAGGGTGCAGCCCCGGATTTGCCAAAGGGTAATTATTTCAGCGGCCCGAGACCCGCACACCGTAAGCTCATCCCCCTCGAGCCCTCCCTCAGCCAGGGCTGAGCCCCGCACTCGCTGCGCGCTCGGCACCGCCGCGCACCGGGCGCCGCGGGGAGCGCAGCCGCCGCCGCCACCGCCCCTCAGGGCTGGCCGCGACCCCCGAGCGGCCGGCGGGGGGCCCGGAGGAGAGGCTGGGGACGGCGAAAAAGCCACAAAAGCTCCTGGGCAGAGCCGCCCTCCTCCGCCGCCGCCGCGCCCCTCCACTCACTCTTGGTGGCGGCGATCAGGTTCTTCCCATCCTTGAGCAACTCCTTGATGAACTTATTGGTCCTCTCCAGCTCGGCCTCGTGCGCTCGCACCCGCTCCCGGAACCAGGGGCTGTCCAGGTAGCAGTCGCTGAACTCGAGGGGCTGCAGCCCCATGCCTGCCGCCTCCCCGCGACACCGCACCGGCGACCTCGGCGGCCACAAAGCCGGGGCGGAGGCGGCTCCTCCCGCGCGGGCAGGGGCGGCAGCGGCGAGCGGAGCGGAGCCGCCCTCCTCGCTGCGAGGGGCGGAGCGCTGCGGCTCGGCCCGGCCCCGGCGCCGGGCAGCCCGGCTCGGTGCAGCCCGTCCCAGTGCAGCTCAGCGGGGTACAGCCCGACTTAGAATCCTAGAATAACCAGGTTGGAAGAGACCCACCGGATCATCGAGTCCAACCATTCCTCAAACACTAATCATGCCCCTCAGCGCCTGTGCCTTAAACACCTCCAGGGAAGGTGAATCAACCACCTCCCTGGGCAGCCTCTGCCAGTGCCCAATGACCCTTTCTGTGAAATTTTTTTCCTAATCTTCAGCCTAAACCTCCCCTGGTGGAGCTTGAGGCCATTCCCTCTCATCCTGTGCCCTGTCACTTGGGAGAAGAGGCCATCTCCCTCCTCTCCACAACCTCCCCTCAGGTAGCTGTAGAGAGCAATGAGGTCTCCCCTCAGCCTCCTCTTCTCCAGGCTAAACACCCCCAGCTCTCTCAGCCGCTCCTCATAAGGCCTGTTCTCCAGCCGCTTCACCAGCTCCGTTGCTCTCCGGTGCAGCCCGGCCCGGCAGGGGGAGCCCCGCAGCCCCTCCGCCCCGGCCCTGCCCGGCGGGGCTCGCTGCCGGTCCCCCTCCGGCAGGGCGGAGACGCTGTGGAGCTCGGAGGGTGATTTCACCGCGCGGAACCGCCCCTGGCGTCTAGGAACGGGCCGGGCAGGGAAGGAAGGAGCCAGCGGCGCGCGGGTGCTCGGTGCCAAGTGGTGCCGGTGGCTGCTCTGTGCTCAGATCCCGGCGGAGAGGCGGGGGGTTCTCCCCTGCTCCGGTCCCGCCCGGGTGTCTGGCCAAGAAATACCGAGTAAAGTCGATACAGGCTCAGCTCTGCGTCTTCGTTAAATCCTAACAGTTCTGGTGGGAAAGTGCGGCAGCAAAAGTAGGAATCTGGAAAGGCTGCTCAGTGCTGAATTGTTGCAGTTAAGAATACTAGGGAATTTGTGAAGAAAAGAGAAAAGGCTTATAACAATACCTGCATTTATAATTCAGTAATTTCATGGGTTTATTGGTTAAACGATTGTGCATTTTATAAAGATTTGGTGGGACGCTTAGCTGATTGGGGTATATGTTTTAGACATGAATATATGTCTATACGTCTTCTTTGTGTTGGACCTGGATGATCTTTCTGTTCTAGCTCAAACCATTCCATGATTTTATTTCATTTTCTGTATTCTGGCAAATTTAGTTCCAGCTCCTTTCAAAGCCAGGGAAGTGGCTGAGTTACCATCCCTAGAGGTATTTAAAAGACCGACAGACAAGGTGCTCAGGCATCTGGTTTAGTAGTGGACAGGTTAAGATCTCAAAGGTCTTTCCCAGCCTAGTAGTTTTATGATTCCTTTTTATGATTCTAATGAGCTCTGGTATTCATTTAAATTTAAAGTTATTATTGTTGGGCCCGCAGTTAAGCCTGCTCTGCACTTGCCAGAGAAATAAAATAAAACACTCATTTTAAATACAACTTACATTTTGAAGACTCACACTAAGAAAGAGGTATTTTTATCTTTCTTTTTAAAAAAATAGCACCTAAGGTTTCTAGAAATGATTGAGCTGAAGGTAGCTGGCAGTGTTACTTTCAGCTTTCCTGTGTGTGAGCCCAGGCGCTGACCTGCAGATGTCATGTATGGAAATAGGTGAGCACTTCAGGAATTGCATTTAAAACTACTCATGTTTGTAAAATCACTATATCAGGAAGGGTTCAATTTTGCAAACATTTAGGGGTTTTAATAACTACCCACTTGAGAGTCCACTTCAGAAGTCAGACTGCAGGTGTGTGTGAACCTGCCAGACCTCAAGTGAGTGAGCACAGAATTTTGGGATCAAAGATAATGCCCTCATTGTTCATGCAAATCAGGAAAGTAAGAAAACACAATTGTGGAAAGAAGGGGGGAATTTGACATGGAGGCTCATGAGTAACCATTGTTCCTTAAAGTAGTCTTCAATACAAGCATGGCCCCTCAGAATCAGCTGCTGCTCCAAAGTGGAGATGATTTGTCTCACAGCAGAGGCAGGTCAGGAGTAGACCCTGAATTCTCAGCCTTCCAGCCAAGTGTCTGCTTCCTAGATCACATTATCTACTGTGATCACGTTATCTGCTGTGATACATATTGTCTAATATTTAACCGAGATGTTACAATGCTACTCAGCAGTGTTGAGTTGAATTTAAGAAAACACCTTAAAGAAATAACAAACAATCCTTATCTCTGTTTAGATTCCTGAAGCAACATTTCAAGAGTAAGTATGCCTTCCATGAATAGTTTGTTTACCTTTTCCCTGTAGTTATCTTCAAAATAAAAATTAGAATAACATTTTTCATGGTTGTTTATAGTCACTGTAATTTCCCTATTATCATTCCACTGAAGTGTTGTAAAATAATTGGGTTGCATGCATCGTGTGGAGTTGCTTGCATTCAAATTTAAAACAAACAAAAAAAATTACTTCCAAGGTATTGTAGTCTCTTCTCTTGTCTAAACATTTCACCTCCATTAGGAGAATGAAGAGTTTATAATTTCCTTGTAATTCCCATCTTGCTCATGACTGTGTCATCACTGTTGGCTTGCAAGATGTTAGGAGCCTTGTGCATATCATAGAATCATAGAATGGTTTGGGTTGGAAGGGACCTTAAAGACCATCTAGTTCCAACCCCCCTGCCATGGGCAGGGACATCCCACCAGCCCAGGCTGCCCAAGGCCCCATCCAGCCTGGCCTTGAACACCCCCAGGGATGGGGCAGCCACAGCTTCCCTGGACAACCTATGCCAGCGCCTCACCACCCTCATCATGAAGAAGTTCTTCCTTATGTCTAGTCTAAATCTGCTCCTTTCCAGTTTATACCCACTCCTCCTAGTCCTGTCACTACACGCTCAGCTTTCCTGTAGGCCCCCTTCAGGTATTGGAAGGTCCTTATATATATATACACATATGTGTGTGTGTGATGTACCACTTGGTTCCATGCTCCCTCTCCTCTAATCCATGAAAAATACAAATAAATACAGGCTAATGTCTGACCACCCATGATGCAGGCAAAAATTCTTTATTCTACTCTCAACCTATTTGATTATTATTATGGCAATCATGTATATATCTGATAAGATGGGAGTTCCTTTCTGGCACTCCTTTACAGCACAAGCTTTACCTGCCAAATTATTTTAGTATGCAGCTGCATGCTTTTTCAGTCTTACAAACATTATATTCTGTGGCCATTTTTTTACTGAGTTGTTCTACTAAATAGGTATGAGAATAACAAATACCCTGCCCAGCTTTTGAACTGAACTGATTCTTGCTAATTGCAAAGTTTTTACACTGATACTTTTCTGTAATCTTCTCCCACAAACCTTACACTGTGAAATGTCCATATAAGGTGGGTCAGATTAGCATACGGTATTACTTAATTTAAGCTTAAATGTAGGCATTATAAAGCATTTATGTTAGCCACCTGGTATTTACTCTGATCAAAAACAAAATTACAGCTGAACAAGTTTGGAGAATCTTATTACAGTATTTAGCACAGTCCAGCCCCCGTTCTATTACACCTCACTGTGCACACATAATTGCCTGTACTTATTTTTTTCCTTTCTCTAGCATTTTCTTTTTCAATATATTATCCTGTAGTTGGGTAGCATAATTAAGCTAAATTCAGAGAAGCTTGTTTTCCAACTGAAACCAATTTAAAGTTCATAGCATTTCTTTCAAAACTGAAGGAAGTCTTGGGTGCTTGTTGATACCAGTTGATTTAATAAGATGTTACATCCTCTTTAAGAACTCAGTTCACATATTAAATATTTGATACTTTCTGATACTAATATTTTCACATCCTCCTGGACTTCATCCAGCTCAACTGCTTTACCAGTTCTTATTCTACGTCTTCCTAGCAAAACTTCCCTCTATCAAAAGCTGATTCTAGCGTCATGCAGGCTGCCTGTTCTCATTTTTTTTTCCTTTGGGTTACATCTTTCAAAATGTTTGTGGACTTTCCCCCTCTTATAATGTCAAGTGGTAACTAAGTTTGCATGGATTCCTATTTAACTGCTTTACTTTTAGGTTCATGTTCCCCCTTGTGGGAAAATAACAGAAGATTGGCGAGAAGAATCACGAACACACTCCAGTGGCCTGCAGCTGAGGTGTAGAAAAACACATATATCATAGTAATTATTGTTTAACCTTGTGTGCTGGACAAGTAGAACATCTGTGTTTCAATAGCATAGGCCTGTGATAGACTTAGAAGCACTTTATTCAACGTGCTTGAGATTCCTGCCCTGCTGTGGGAAAGATCAAAGCACAGTGGTAAATGATGCCTGCACAAATCCCTGAAATACAGGCAAAACCAGGTTTCATGATCGTCTAGCATGGACCGAGCTCCACAGTGCCTGCAGCCTGCAACCCTGCTTGTGTGCCCCTGCCCAGGTGCTGCTTTGGGGATCCCCCAATTGGCAGGGTAACAAAACTGAATTTACTTTTTACATTTCATCCATGCTTTTGTGGTTGTTCTTGTGTCCTGCCTGTGCTGACTCACAGACCCCCCCATCTGTGCTATTTTCATCTTGCTCAAAATGTTGGCCCGGCATTTTTAAGTGGTACTCCTTTGTTTCTCAAAATAAAGGCATATAGAATACCCACTGCTATGAAAGCCTGGAAGAACAGCATTCATGCTTTAGAGAAGGAAAGTAAAGATGAACAGCTTTCAAACATTTCATAATTAGTGAACAATGCCATGGCCTGGTTTTGTCCCAGAAGTAGGACAAGACCAAATGAACCCTGCCTTTTCTACACTCTAGGGCCCTGCATGTGGTTATTCTTCAGAGCAGGCAGCCTGCCAGGCTCCACAGAGAAAGAAGGTGAGTGGTGTTGTAGACATGGGAGGGAACAAGATAAGGGACTAGAGATGTAAAGCTCTGAATTTTGCTCCTCACAATCCCTGTTGCTGCAGCATAGGGTTGTTAGCGAAAGGCCCAAGACTTTAGACTTGTTTATGAGTTAAAACTAGGTAGTATGAACGTTCTCCTTCAATGTCGTTCTTGGGACTTGCCAACAATGGAATTAAAATTAATTTTTAGGAACACAGTAACTACAGGGCACTCATAGGCAATTCTTGCACAGCATGCAGGTCATAAACCGTGTCGGTAAACATTTAAGGTGGTAGCATTACCCAAAGGAATATGTATTTAGTACTTTGTTTACCTCCTACAAACCTCCTAAGATCTGCCCAGAGATGCAGACATGTAACATCTTATATAAACATCCTGGCCCCTGTTCAGGGCAATAGACACTTAGTCTTAAGAAAATTATGAACTCAGTAGTTAATCTGTTCAGGGTTGAATAGGTGTGTTGAAATGAGGAAAAGGATATCAGATAGGGAGAATCTGTGATTGTTTAAGGATCACTTGAAGGACATCCTTATCCCAACTAAGGTGATAAGCAATTTTGTGTTAAAGTAGAATTCTGTAATCTAATGAATATATGTATTAGATAGGTGTAGTAATTGTATTAGTTAGGTGGGATTCTGAGCATCGGGTTTGTATAAACAGGCCTTTGGGGGCTTTGGTAGGTGGCATGGGGGTAGGGTCTTTAAAGGCTCTTTCTAACTCAAACCATTCTCTTCCCTCTGGTGACCAATGATAGGACCCAAGGAAATGGCAGGAAGATGTGCCAGGGGCGGGTTAGGTTGGATATTAGGGAAAGGTTCTTTCCCCAGAGGGTGGTGGAGCACTGGAACAGCTCCCCAGGAAAGCAGCCATGGTGCCAAGAATGACGACATTCCAGAAACATTTGGCCAATGCCCTCAGACACACGGTGTGAATGTTGGGGTTGTTCCTGGGCAGGGTCAAGAGCGGGACTTGATGATCCAGGCTGAGAGAGCTGGGGCTGTTCAGCCTGGAGAAGGCTCCGAGGAGACCTTATGGCAACCTTCCAGAACCTGAAGGGGCTACAAGATTTACAAAGCCTTGTAGTCATAAGACGAGGGGGAATGGGTATAAACTGGAGAGGGGCAGATTTAGACTAGACATAAGGAGGAATTTCTTCATGATGAGGGTGGTGAGGCCCTGGCACAGGTTGCCCAAGGAAGCTGTGGCTGCCCCATCCCTGGAGGTGTTCAAGGCCAGGTTGGATGGGGCCTTGGCCAGCCTGGGCTGGTGGGATGTCCCTGCCGACGGCAGGGGGGTTACAACTAGATGATCTTTAAGGCCCCTTCCCACTCAAACCATTCCATGAGTCTGTGATCCTTGTGGATCCTTTCCAACTCGATTCCACGATCGCGTGACAGTGTTTTTTTTCCATCCGGGCTGTGCCCCCCACCCCCGGGGCGAGGCGAGCCGGCCCCAGCAAAGCGCCGCCCTACCCGCAACGTCTCAATTAGGCCACGCCCCCACACTCAACTCCGCCCACGTCAAGCCCCGCCCCTCAGCCCTGCCCCTCGCCAGGCCCCGCCCCACCAGATCCCGCCCCGTCAGAGTCGTCCACCACCTCGGCTCCGCCCCCAATCAGGCCCCGCCCCGTCGGCTCCGCAGTCCCATCCAGGCTCCGCCCCAAACAGACCTGGCCCAATCAGTCTCCCCGACATAGGCCCCGCCCCATTAAGCTCCGGCCACACCCCATCCGGGCCCCGCCCCCTCGCCCCGGCAGGGCTGCGCATGCGCGTTACCTTCCGCCCAACACAAAGATGGCGGCCGCCCGGCCTTTCCTCAGGCCCCGCCCACATGCTTTCTTCCGACCCCCGGATACGCAGCGCATGCGCGTTGCCTTCCGCCCAGCACCAAGATGGCGGCGGCCAGAAGCGCCCGTGTTTCCTCTCCGGGGGCCCCGTTCCGCGTCCGGCAGGTGACGGCCCCAGGAGCGCCCGGCCGCACGGGAGCTTCCTTACCCTATCCTGCCTTTCTCCTGGTCCAGGGGCTCGTCCCGCGAGTGAGGCGGTGTCCGGCAGCAGCGCGGCCTGCGAGGCTTTCCGGCAGCGGAGCCGGGACTCGCGTGTCTCTCTGGTTCCCTCGTTCCCTTTTGCCCCGTCGTCCCCCTCTTCGTCCCCGTCGCGCCCCCGCTCCTCTTATCCTCTTTTCACCCCTTGTACTGCCCTCGTTCCCCTTCTCTCGCCCCGCTTCGACTCCCCCATCCCCTTGTCCTCGCCTTCTTCCCCTCCTCTTGCACACCTGGACGTCTCCCCATTTTCGTTTTCCCTCACACTTCGTCCCCCCTTTGCCTCCCTGCCTCTTGCCCCCTTGTCCCGCCTGGCTATGGGGTTCACGGGGCTCTCACGGGTTTCTGGTGCCCCTGTGTGAGTTCCTGGTGCTTAGATGGGGCTTGGCTAGTGACTGTTCGGGTTTGTTTTTTTTTTTTAAAGAAAGAAAGCACAAATAAAAGCTTAGTTGTGATGTTGCTGTATTTCTTACAGTCTCTCTCCATGTAACGTCGGCTTTCTTCAGCTTTAGGATACATCTGAAAATTGCAAAGGTGATATTAGGCCCCATTATATAGGTAAGCATTAAAATGGTAGCTAAGGCAGTTATTAAAAAAAAATGCATATTTTGCTAACTCTTATATTTTCTTTAAGAGGAAAAATAGTCCTCTTGCCTTGGCTAAGACAAACCCTGTGAGCTTGTTAGTTCTTTTTCTGGGAGGTTTTACTTTCTGAAGATAATGCTGTTGAAGGGGAAAAGCTTCAACCTGCAGATTTTCTGGTTGATTATGAAACGTAAGAGTGCATGAGCTTACAGTGCACAAGGCTCTTTGGTCAGAGACATGCTAGAGTATGTATTGCAAAAATGAACTTTAAAAAGCAAAGTATAAGTTGTTTCCTGAACCTAGCCTAATATAAATGTAATGCATGCTTAACTTTTGAATGGTAAACACTCATTTTAAAGCTAGTGGAATTATTGGTGCTATAAAGGTAGGCATGTTTTTTAATACATAGATTTTGGGAGGTGTGAGAATACCGCAACTAGTGCTAGTAAAAATTAACATGTAGTTTGTCAGCTTTGCATGCAGCCTTTTTGGCCCATTGTGCAACTTTCTGTTGTTTTAGGAAAATCAAGTATTTACATCCTTCAGAATGCCCAACTCCAGCTCTAAATTTCATTGTAACCGCAGAGGTGGTCGAGAAGCCAGCAGGCGGGAGCTGGTTTCAAGGTCTTTGCAGAGTGCTCAGCATTGCCTGGAGGACCAGGATTTTGGAACTGCATATGCTCATTATCTCCTAGTACTAAATCTAGCTCCTGAGTTAAAAACTAGTGTCAAAGTAAGTGTTCTTTGAATTACTTGAAACAATTTTACTTACTGTATTGCTCTTCAGGCTTTGTGACGTAGTTTGTGTTTGTAATTTTTGTATGTAGCTGATTTTCCTATTCAGTCTTCAAAATAAGAGGAGAAAACAGTAATAATGGAGACAGCCACTGCCTTGTTTAATAAGCCGTGGGTGCCTATAGGAAGGGAATTGATAAACTTTCTTTTAGTCTGCGTGTCAAATAAGCTTAATGAAAATAAGGCCTCGTTAGTATTGATTTATAGTACAGCAGGCGTTAATATACACGCAGGCTCCCTGTATGCACGGCTGGCTGATGATACTCCATGTGTGTATCTGATAGCTTAGCTCGGCTTCTTCAAGAGAGCTGTATAATTTGGGATGATAGCAAACAATTGTACGCTGCTGCTGAACGAAATCCGTGTGTTGAGGTGCGTATCAGAATACCTTTAGAAGTTTTCAGGGCTCAGTTTCCTATTTCTGTTAACTGCCAGCAACTCTGCGATCTATATTTTACCTTCTAGGAAACATTTCAGTTTACTCTCTTTAAATGGGCAGAAGAGCTAGATTCTCTGGCACGGATCCAAGATCTGTTCAACTGTTACGAGCAAGCACTTGAACTGTATCCGAATGATGAAGTGATCTGTAATAGCATGGGAGAACATCTTTTCAGGTTTGTATGTATATTCAGTTTTTGTAAGGTTCATACTTAGTGTTGTATGTTAATAAACAATACCCAGTTCAGCAGAGCATGTAATATGTGCTCAAAAGAAGTAAATGCAAGGATGTGCTTAATGCAGTGTAGCGTGTACGGTTGAACTTCAGATCTGTTTGTCAGCTTAAAATAGTAACCAATGCTAAAATAAATGTTGATAGTCACAGCAGAAGTTAAAAAGAAAGGAAAAGCGCTTTTGCTGAAGTGAAGATTTAAAAGTAAAAGCACTGCCATCCCTTTTTTTTTTTTTTGAGTTTATTAAGGAATTACTTAAAACAGAAGAGACACCAAAGTTGTTCAGTTGGTATGTTTAACTATAGTTGTGGTTAACCTACAAATTTTTAAGTAGTTTTTTTCCTGTTAGATCTCTGAAAAATACTGCCTTTGAATACTGTCTTTTAATTCTGGTCCTTCTCGAGGTCATGTATAACGGACTGCTGAAGTGGAGAAGCCGGTAATGTATACTGTACTGTGTAAATCATTTGAACTTAGGCTTTTATTAGTGTGAAATCTTTTCCTGCTTTCTCCAAGCAGTGCTAAATATGATGCTTTGCTATTGCTCATGGTTCTGAGGTCTTCTGAGGCTCGAATTTTAAGATTGAAATTGTAGGTCCTAGATCCAGAGAGTTTTTATTAGATTTGCTTTTGGCTATTATTTTATTTGTCTTAGGGAACGACTCTCCCAGCTTTGCATTAAAATACATGTTTATTACATTTCATAGACATTGTGGGTTTTTTCAACACTGTGTGATTTAGGAATGTGCTACAGGTATAAAAAACTTTCTTAAAGTTCAAAATTTAGTTTCACTTAATGCAAGCACTGACAGTTTAAAACTACTTTGGTTTACAGCCTGTTCGAGAACTGGTTTGGGGTTTGAAGCATTCTCTTGAATTGAAAACCTGTGAGACTCAATTACAAAGTTGCTGCTGTTGTATTATTGCAGCAAGTTCTTGTAAAACATGTTTGTTAAAGGGCATAGGAGTAGGTGAAGATTGGTGCGCATTATGGTGGTTTTTTGATTACCTTTGCATTTTGAAGTGATTTGATGTAGAGCTGTAAATAATTTTTCCTCATCATAGGTCATAGCAATGTTTCTAAAGATAATCTTTCTAACTAATGCAAAGTATTTTTTCATTGTCTTAACTGATAATAGATCTCCTTGCAGATCTACAGATATTTACTGATACTTGACAGCTGAATGCGTGCTTCCTGTTTGTCATTTTATTAGAATGGGATTTAGAGATGAAGCAGCTGGATATTTCCATAAAGCAGTGAAGCTTAACCCAGACTTTGCTGATGCAAAGGAGAATTTTTACCGTGTTGCAAACTGGCTTGTGGAACGCTGGCACTTCATCATGCTCAATGATGCCAAGAGGAATCTTACTTACCTAAAAGCAATTGAGAATGCAGTCCGCTCAGGGTGCAAATCTGTCCTTGATATTGGAACAGGAACAGGAATCTTGAGGTGTGTCATAAGTACATATTTAACATGAACTAGTAGAAATGTATCTATGTAACAAAATTTGTCAGCTAGTAAAAAAAATAACTTTCATGCCTTTATTGAGACAAAACTTAAAGGAAGCGAATCTTTCAGAAGTCCCTGAGTCTTTGAAGTCTAGTAGTATTTTTTGGAACCGGTTTTTTATTTCACAGAAATGCATTTTGTGTAGAAAGTTATGTAATGTATATGAAGAGTGGATTTAGCATAGCTGGGGAGTGTCATTTTGCTACCTGTATAGTTCTTTGGGTTGGTGGATTTTTTTGTGATAGCATATCATGAGGATAATAATTTGTGTGATGTCAGTGTTCACATGAGAAAATCACTTAATGATGATTTTTGGACTTGAACTGTTTTCTCAGAAGTGTGAAGCAGATGCAGAGATAGAATTTAGAAAGAAACTCAGAATGTGCTTATGTTTTACCTAAAATTATTTAATCTGGATGTTAAAAGCCCCCATTCTTGTTTTTCAGTATGTTTGCAAAAACGGCAGGAGCATCTTCTGTCTATGCCTGTGAGTTATCAAAAACCATGTATGAACTTGCCTGTGATGTGGTGGCAGCAAATAAAATGGACAAAGAGATCAATCTTCTGCATTTGAAATCACTTGATATAGAAATTCCAAAGCATATACCTGAAAGGTACATTATTGTGCTCTGTTATTATATCATTTTTAATTTGCTATTAATTTCAAGAAAGTAGAAAATACCCTGTGAAGTAAGCAGGAAATAATTTTGGCAATGATCTTTGTTCTGGTATATGCAAAGAACTGGCTTATCACTTAACTATGGATGCAGATTAAATGTGGGAAGGAAATATTCTTTTTCTGTTTTGATTACTAACATTTAATAAAGTGCTTAGTGATGATACAGGCTTGTAATCTGAAATGGTGAAGCTCCCATGTTAGCATGCTAGCCAAGCCTTGTCTAAGGGTGTCAGCTGATCTACAGTAACTGATCATATCTGTTCTCCTAGCGTATATGATGAGTCACTGGATGTCACCTCTCAGGAGTAAATTGTTTGGAAAATGTCTTACAGTGCCATATCTATTTGTGTTCTGGTTTAAATCCAAAGGATTTAGAATTTTAGGGTACGTTACTTTGCATAGTAGTTTTATTGGGCTTTGATTGTAGGGTGTTTGGGGGTTTTTTTGTTTATTCCTTTTTAAACCCATTCAGGGATGCATACTTTTGCACAAGATTTAGACAAAATACATATTCTGCAGTATCATTGGCTGTGTGCCCAGGCTGAAACATCTTCCTGTTTTGGCTAGAGTCTTCCCACACAATTTATTTATGAACACTGAACAAGAAGCTTTATGGTAAACTGTTGCTCAATATTTATTCTCTTTTATCTGCATCTTGAATAACTTCTAAAAAGAATTCAAAATATGTTATTGTTGGAAGAATTAAATTGCCCATCTGTAGTGAAACTTCAGAACACTAAAAATTTTTGCTCCAAGTTCACAATAGTATGCTGGCTTTTTTTTTTTTTTCTTTAGAAGAATGATTGTTAACAGGAATGTGTGTTATACATTATATTTCATTGTGTCCTTTTTCTTACCTAGAGTTTCCTTGGTTGTCACAGAAACAGTTGATGCTGGTTTATTTGGAGAAGGAATTGTAGAAAGCTTGATCCATGCTTGGGAACATCTACTTTTACAGCCAAAGGTACGTGATGTGGGTACATATATATATAAAAATGAGATTTCTGATTTGTTTGGTATATAACTCTGCATGTATGTGTGCATGTGCATTCACACACATAAGTGAATGAGGAACAACTGTCTTGTAAATATTTTATGCCTGCTGATATTTAAAAAATGTCAGAGTTTGCTCTTAGACTTTGATTTTGGTGAAAGGCAAAGAGGCAGCTGCAGAGTATTTGCAGTGCACGTTTCCCTGATGAAACCTTCCAGCATGTAGAGATGGTTCACTCTTGATCACTGTTCATTCCCTTTTCTTTTTCTCTTCTGTACTCCCTGTTTTGTAAATTACAAAACATGTTTTATGGGTGTTTTGAAGGCACTGGTTTCCTGCTACTTGAATTACAACCTTGGGCCCTTTGACATATCAACTAGTAGCAGAAAGTTGTGTCAAGCTAAGCAGGAAATACTGAACTACAGTAGAATTACTTCTCATCATGACACTAGGGAACGATTAACTATAATTGGCTAAATATGCCATATACTTGTGCTCTTAATTTGTTTTTGTTAACTTTGAACTTTTTTTTGAAAACTGAACAATTCCACTGTGTCTCTTGGATTTTACTTTATGTATTTTGCAATTTACCTAGCATATGTTAAGCAAAGTAGTATGACAAGGAGTCTTGCATGGGTCAATCTCTAAGTCTTATGAAATATAAAGGCTTCTTTTATTTTGATGTTGCCTTGATTCCAGCAATTTTTAGAAGAATTCTTATCTGGCTGAAAGCTTTTTCTGTTGTATTGAACTGAAACTGATGACCTCTAGTGTTAAGTATAGGAATGATGCATGAAGGACAGGCCCTCAGTTGTTTCAATGTATTCTAACAAAGTACTAATTAAAAATGCTTTTAAAAGTACACAGATGAAAAATAAAACTAGACTGAAAAATAAAGCTAAAGTATTCATATATTGAAACAGGGTATTTAAGAAACTTCTTTAACGGTCAGCTGGAATGACAAAGACCAGAAACTTTACTATTCACTAATAATTTGCTGATATTTCAAATGTAATCTTGAATGGTTTATTAATATGTAACCTAGGCTTTGCAGCAGTGGTAATAATAGGTCACTGTCTCATTGCATGTTGTTATTCATATTTTTAAAGCCTAAAAATCAAGATGTCAGTGCTGGAAGTTATGGCAGAGTTATTCCTGCAAGTGCAACAGTATTTGGGATGGCAGTGGAATGCAAAGAGATACGTAGACATCACAGGTATGTTTAGACTTTAGCACGGTTTAAGCCCATATTTGTTGTTTGAGGGGAGTGACTAGTGGGCCTAACTGAGGATTTTTCATTTACCGTTCTCTTTATTTTTTGAATGGCTGATAACCTGTTTCACTAAACAGGTTTCTGCACTCACCCTTGCTTCCCCTTTTCCAGGCTCTTCCTCACACCCTCCATTCTGCTTTTGTGGTTCAAACGTTCTTGATCACTTCATCAGAAACTCTGAATTTTCATTTATGCCAAAATCCATGCCTTTAATGCATACTGAGGAAATTTAATTCCTTAATAGCAAAATTACTTCTCAGTATCTGTATTGGAAATTCTTGGATTAACACTTAGTCTTTATCCTCATTTTACCTTCTTTATAATCTGCTCCTTAACTCATTGCTTGATATAACCCTTTCAGAAGATGAGGGACAGGATTTTGTAAAGCCCAGCTGTTAAGGAACCCACCTAGCATTATCTTTCTGAATATGTGCCTTGCCTAATTCTGATGTAGCACACAGCACAGTTTCTCTGCTGAGGCCGGTTATGACTGTGTATCGGTTTTCATGTTCATCTTTATTCTCATCTTTTAGAACAGTATCACTGTATGGAGACAGCAGCACTTTATTCTTATTATCATAGGATATATACTTCCTAATTCTTTGTCAAGACTCAAGGAATTGTATTTAAAGGGGCAAAAATCTGTAGCCTTGGACAGAGGACATATTGGGCTTTTTTTCCAGTTTCTAGTGATACCATTCAGTTCTGATTCTTGGAAGTAATTATATTTTCTGTGCTTTAGAGCTGCTCTGACCATAACAAAAAAACCACAGGATTTTTATTCTTACCCTCTAAATACTTAGCCAGCCTTTGCATTGTTTCACTTCTTCCTTTTTTACCCCTGCTTCCAGAGTGGGAACACAAGAAATTGCTGGTGTGCACTTGCCAAATTCAGTGCAGTTCTTCAGTCCAACATATGCTTCTGCTGGTTCTGAGGAAACCATCGAACCTTACACCACCGAGAAGCTCAGTCATATTCCTGGAGGTTACGTACCTCTGACAGAACCGTGTCAAGTAATGACAGTAGATTTCAACAATCTGCAGGTAATAGGGATTTTTTATGTCCTTTATAAGTAATATGTTTATGAATAATGAAAGCCCCACAATCTTATTTGCTTTCCAGGTTCAATTTCAGAACAGTTCACAAATGCAAATTTGGCAGGGCTGCACTGAAGTAGTCTGTTGGTTTTGATACTTCTCTTGTTGTGTGGTGAAGTGATTCATCAGATGATGTCTATGAGTTTTTGAAGATGGAGCTTTTTTATTTGTTGAACATAGTTGAGAGAACTAAAGTGGCTCACCATGGGATCAAACAACTGCCAGGCTCAGTGCAGGGAGGGGAAGAAGGAATGCAATAATCCTTTCTAAATGACATATGCAGATGTGGAACTGAGTTAGTTTACTCCTCTAAAGTTAGTCTTCAACAGACTCTTGAAGATAAAAGAGCAAGGATTTATTTTGCCTTTGGCATAAAAATGCCTGTAAATGTTGGATGGGTAAGTGTGCAAGAGAAGGGGAGATTAAGGAATTATCATATGCAACCAGTTCTATTCCACTTTTTAGCTCTTGATATTTTATGCTATTTTTATAATAATGTGACATTCTAAAATATTGTAGTATTATGTTGTGTGTTTTGCACAAAATGCATTTGTAAGCATATACTGAATAGGCCTGAACTATAAGGTCAGGACCTCAGCCACTCGAAGCTGAGCATGCTGAAAAGGTGATGCATCTGACCTCTGGTGTGTTTCTTGCTCACTGACCTGTGGTCAGGAGTTAGCGGTGAGTCAGAGCTTACAACAGAGCCTAGTATAAAAGTGAGATTACTCCTGGCTACGGCTTGGCCAGTGTCTGAATCAGTAGCTTTTCCTACTTGGCTTCTCTGACATCCTGAGGTTAAATATGGATTAAGACCAGGCTCTTCAGTATCCTACTGCGAGTGATCTCTCTGTGACCTTACCTTGCTTCTGGCTTCAATAAAAAAACTATTACTCTTATCCAAGATGCCAACTCTTACACATCTGTCTGCTGGCAGGCATGTAAAGATCATTTTAAGGAGTAAAGAACCGTGTTACTCTTCAAACAGTGTTTCAAAACTCCTCATTTGTAGTTTCACTTAGACTAATGGAGTGTTCCTGTCATGAAATGGTAAGATACCAATAAGTAAAGGGAAGAAAGCTAAATAATTTGTTTGGAATCGCTAGTTACTGTTTCTTGTTACTTTGTCACTGGGGAAATATGGCAGTTCCAAACACTGATTGGTTTCTTTCAACTCGGGTGGGTTTTTTTGGGTTTGGTTTTTTTTTTTCTCATTGACACACTTCAATGTTCAATCAGTGCACCTAAAAAAAAATTGTCTGTGTTCCTGTTGTACTAAAAACCCTGCTATACTTATACACAGCAGCAGAATTACCTACTAAAGATAGGAATTCAGATATGAAAGCATTTAGCACTGTTAAGATAATTTTAAAGACCCATTTTCTAAACCTGTATTTCAAAGAATGAGAGGGATATGAGTTTTATTCTGCTTGTACTAATTATCCAGACCTAAGTTGACAGAGCTGAGAAAAAGACTTAAAATATAGTACAACAGCATCTCTCAAACTGAGCTGTTGGAGGCTTTAGAGACATCAGTACAGAGCAGAGTAATAATCATAATAAGTCAAGATTTTTCTAAAAAATGACTGAGTTATGTTGATTACTTCTACTGCTGTGGTTATTATTAGTACTAGCAACAGCAGCTTGGAGGAAGGAGGTGTGGTGATAATTACAGGCTGCAGACACTTGGACCTAGCCAGGTACAACTTTTGTGCAGGTTTGCTGGCAGCAGGTCAATGCCACTGGGAGTGGAAGTGAGTGTTTACCTCAGCACCCAGTAATTAAAGCTCAGTCTCACTTTCAAGCCCTAAAGGAACCAAGCTCTTGCCAACAATTACAGATACTGGCTCTGATTTTCATGAGCAGTTACAGAGAGACTTAATAATTGTAGTTTTTGTCGTTTTTCCTTCTATTTGCAATCCCACTTTTTTTTAATGCGAGTTATCATTTACTCATTCAGAAGATACATGTGACATAGCATCATTTTGGTTTTTTACTGCCTATTCCTGCATTGCCGCTTTTTCTTTACTGTCTCTTTAACCACACTAATCAGTGAATTGCCATCCTGATGTGCTAGAGCTGTTTGTGTCTGTAATTGTCATAAATAATAGAAAAAAGTTTACGCAGCTGACAAATGTGAGGAATAAATATGGGATAAGCAGCACGGTGGAGAAATGGAGAAAGTTAAAATAATTGCCTTCAAGTGGGTTTTAAGTGTTGTGTGTTAAAAGATAGGTGTATAACACTACAGCCACTGAAACTAGTAGGTGAGAACCTCGGGCCTGCTGCTTTTGAGGGTTTATCAGGAAGAATATTTTTGGTATCAAATACAGTTCTGAACAGCTGTATCTTCCCAGAAACTGGGGAACAGATGCATCCTTGTGCTTTTGCTGCCTTGCTTCACAGAGCTTACTGCCAACAAAGCTTTAACTTACTACTCTTTCTTTTCTCCAGTTGAGGATGTATGGAAAAAGTGGCTAGCCCTGTGTATTAACTTAGAGAGGACAAAAGTTGACATAAGCAGATCAGGAAGCTCATAAATGTTTAGGTGAGGCTGTTACCAAGTAGAAGGCTTGTGACTAAGAATCTTTAGTCCCTTGCGATAGACCTCCTGCTAACTGGTTTATGCTGGAAATACCTATATTAGAGTTGGGCCTTTTATGGTTATGAATATTGGTAGCAGAAGGCAATTACTGACAAAAATAAATTGTACATGGAAGAAGACTCAGTTCTTGTTAAGTCATCAAAACGTTTCAGTGGTACTGTAGAATTTCTAACATTATTGCTTTAGGGGAGATCTTAGTTCTTCCCAGCAGTGGAATTGCACATGCCTGAACCTTTACACAAAGGCAACAGCCCAGGTAGCAGAGAAAATACGCCTAAAGATGCTTGACTTAGTGTTTTGATAATGATTTTGCCAAACCTCTGTTGAGCAAATTCAGTGCTTACATACAGTGTTTATGGAACAGATTGTGCACAGGTGTTAAGTGAAGTGTGTGCCTAAACATTGACTTGAATCCAGCCCAGGAGACTGGCTCTAGTTTTATTACTTCTCCTAAAGCAAGCCTTGCTGGCTTACAGCCTTTCTTGCAGTTTACAATGTTTTTAAATACGTATGTTCTTAGAAGTAGGCATGTTTACTTTAATGGCTGATGGGCACGTGTTGGTAATGTGCATAACTGCAGTGCATGTGAGAAGTGAGTTCCTATGCCCCTGAGTACTAATGATAATTGGTGTTGTAGTGACTTGTTAACTTCAGGTTTCTGTTGGGTGCCCTCATGGATTGTGCAGAAATATGAGTGACTTTTTGAGTGTAATAAAAACCATCTTTTATTGAAAGACACTCTTTCACACTTCTCTCTTTCTGCTTTGGTCAGGAGCTGAAAAGCCTTGCAGACAGAAAGTCCTGGAAGCTCAGCCTGCCAGTCACTGAAGGAGGAATACTAGATGCTATTGTGGTGTGGTTTGTACTACAGCTTGATGATGAGTATGCTCTGTCTACAAGTCCCAGTGAGGAAACTTGCTGGGAACAGGCAGTCTATCCTGTGCAGGGGCTCCTTGGTATGTCCTCTGGATTTTCTTATTGTTTTGCATTAACTTGGTTTCATTTAGGTTATCTCGGAGCTTAGGAAGGGGCAGTAAATAGGTTTAGCAGTTCAACAGAAAGAAGCAGTGAGGTGATTCCTGGACTGTAGTGCACAGTCCCTGCATCAGGTCTTATTCATGGTTCTCTGCTTAAGTTCTGGGAGAAAGCTTTGCATCAAGTTGGTTTTTTTCTGTACTGAATTAAGTGCATCATGGATCAACACCAGAAACTGAGCCACTGACTGGCTCTACTTAGTCAAGATGTGAGTAGTGAAAGGGAGGGAGGAATTGCTAGGTGCTACTGTCACAAAACCAGAATTTAAACATTCCCACCTACTCCTCACCTCCATTTTGTACTCTACTTGAATACTTTTCTACACACAGTGGCAGTGTTATTTCCAGCAGCCTCTACTCTCAATTCACCCCTTTTCTGTTTTCCTGTGTCATAGAATCATAGAATATCGCTAGTTGGAAGGAACCCGTAAGGATCACTGAGTCCAGCTCCCTGCTCCTTGCAGGACTACCTAAAACTAAACCACATGACTGAAGAGTGTTGTCCAGACATTCCTTAAACTCTGACTGCCTTAGTGCTTTGATCACTTACCTGGGGAGCCTGGTCCAATGACCAGCCACTCTCTCAATGAAGAACCTTTTCCTAGAAACGTCCAGTCTGAACTTCCCATGACACAGCTTCATTCCATTTCTTCGTGTCCTATCACTGGTTATCAGAGAGAGAGAGGGGATCGGCACCTCCTCCTTCACTGTCCCCGCTGAGGAAGCTGTACACTGCTCATGGTCACTCCTCAGCCTTCTCAGAGCTGAACAAGCAAAGTGATCTCGGCCACCTCTCTTAAGTCTTGCCCTCTTTCACAGTCTTGGTCACCCTCCTCTGGACACACTCTAATATTTTGTTCTTATATCGAGATGCCCAAAACTACACACAGTACTTGAGGTGGGGCCACACCGGTGCAGTGTAGAGTGGAACAACTGCCTCCCTCAACTGGCTGCCTATGCTGGTGGCTCCTTTGCCTGACAGAGCACACTGTTGGCTCACATTCAATTTGCTATCAATGAAAATCCCCAAATATCTCTCCACTGGGTTGCTCTCCAGCCTCTTGACCTCCAATTTATATGTATAACCAGGATGACCTCATCCCAGGTTGAGAATTGGGCAGTTGCTCTTGTTAAATCTCATACAGTTGGTAGTTACCCAGCTTTTTAGTCTTATCTTTGTAAGGCCTCTCTTCCCTTAGGTTAGTCCACAGCCTTTCCTAATTTACTATCAATATGCAGTAGGGGCTGCTGTGCCATGAACTCATTCAGCTGAATCGCAGAATCATAGAATGGTTGAGGGTGGAAGGGACCTCAGGAGGTCATCCAGTTCAACCCACCTGCAGCACGGGAAGGTGTCCAGGTGGGGTTTGAATAGCCTCAGCGAAGGAAGGCTCCACAGCCTCTCTGGGCAGCCTGTTCCAGTGTTGTGTTACCCTCAGAGCATAGAGGAGGGAAGGAGAAACTCATTTAGCCTATGCTGCCATTTAAATAAATGTTCCTCAAATGATTGCATTTTTGGTTTGAAATCCTGGTGGGTTTACTTTATTAGAACATACACAGAGTATCCAAAGACCATCTTGAGCTGTACACCGTAATTGTTCCAGTAAAACTTCCTTTGAATCAATTACCTTTTCTAAACTGTAGATATTATTTTCCATGTAACTACAAATTTATCTTTGTCTATGGAAGGTATTAAAATGTAAATATTTAGCATTTTAAAGCAAAAGCAATTTCTTTATCAGTATGTTTTTGTTCTGCTCTGCTGTTGACAGAACACTTAAAGTAATATTTGTTTCTCATAGAAGGTCTTATTTAGAGAATTAATGGAATTTGCCCAGTGTGGAACAGTTTAAGGCAGATGTTAACACACAATGGCAGATTCCAGCTTGTGGGCTACAGGCTGAAACAGTTATTTCCTACACATTAGTAACAACTCCTGAAGAAATGAGACAATGTGTTTGGGCCTTTTTCTAATCACTGTATGGCTGCTTCACCTATGATTGCTGAAAAGTAACTGACATGACTTTTTTTGTGCTGTTTTGCCAAGATTATTCTGTGAAGACTGGAGACACTGTGGTGATGGAAGTTTGCTGCCGAGACTGCTACTTGAAGATCCAGAAGATTTCCTCTGCGCCTTCGGAGTGTGGGATGGACTTCAGTGACAGAGATGACATGCTGACTTTACGCAATGAGGCTGAATTATGTAATGCTCTGGCTGGTCTTCAGACGACCAGCAAACAGGATGGCAGCGGTCAAGTATGTGTGTTGGAATCCACAGAAATAGCCCTGCTGAACAATGTACCGTACCATGAATGTTTTAAAGCTGCCATGGGCGAAGTGCTGTTGTCATTAAATCCAAGTAAGGACTTGCAGTCCATGGATGTTGATGGACATGGCAGTGGAGTGAACCTCCAAGAGAGTCAGAACAAGAGTGCTCTTGATGTGGCTCCTGATCCTCTGTACGTTTTAGATGTGTCTGAAGGCTTCTCCATCCTGCCAATTATAGCTGGCAAACTCGGACCAGTTAGAGCCTACAGTTCTATTGAGAAAGAACACCAGCAGGCAGCGCTTAATGTAATTTCAGAAGTTAACCATTTCCCTAAGGAGACATTAGAGTTTTGGCTCAGCCACTTAGAAGATGAAAGTGTGGTGCTACAGAGACCCAAATCAGACAAATTATGGAGTATTATTATCTTGGATGTTATAGAGAAGTCAGGTTTGATCCAGCAGGAGGTGATGGAAAAGGCTGCGATATCGAGGTACGGTATAAATGGACAAAAATACTCCTAGTAATCCATAGTTATCCAGAAACTTTTAGAAAATATTCCTTCTAACTGCAAAAATACTGTCACGTTAGTTCTGTAGAGCATGAAAAGTTTATTTCCTGAACAGACTGAACCTCCCAGAATTTTTGTTTTGTTAGCATTGTATACATGTATCTTTAAGATTTCACTTTTGTAGACTTATTTATATTTTGTATGCAAGAAGATGAATGGAAGTCCTTATTACTTGGTCTGTCAAAAGTTCCCAGGAGTGTCAACAGCTCAGTAATAACTAAGGTAGCTTTTAGTGCAAGGTTAGAAAAGCCTGAATTCAAACTGTTGTTGGAACAGACTGGTACTGCTAAAAGACAAACACATGATGTTACAACAGCCAGGGAGGCAGCAAAAAAACTGGCTGGAGAGGTGGGAAGGAGTGCAGGGCAAGTGAAGTAAAATAATGGAAACGGATAACAAAAAAGTAGATGTGAAATGAGCTTAGGCCCTTTTGTGGTGCTAGAAAATATTCTCAGTTCATCTTCATGCTTAGTGATGGCAAAATATTCCAGACAATTTATATTCATTACCTTTTCTAAGTTTGTAACGAATCTTTGGATGACTTGAAAGATTTTTTGGTGTAAGAACAAATAGGAAATTACTCTGACTTCTGTCATTTAGAATTGGAAGATTAGAGAATCACATGGTTGGAAAAGACCTTTGAGGTCATAGACTCCAACCATGAAATTTGTGAACTCCAGTTTGTTGCCATGAAAACACATCCAATAACGTACTTCTTAGCTACCCAAGAGGCTTGCTGTTGGAAACCTTAAACAATCTTTATTGACTTGGAGATGTTTCATATTACACTGAATGAAAACTTCTGTGGTGTTGCTGCTCTCAGCAGTGACATATTCTATAGCAAGAGACCAAGCAAGGCTCAGGTGGTTTTTTTTTCAGGAAAAAGTGCTGTCCCCTGTATTGCTGCCAGCTTTAGTTACACACTTAGAATGATTTAAATTCCCACCAGATTTTGCTTCCCTGTAGGTATGCTCCCCCCTTAACTGGTGCCCCCAACAGTACGTACTTCCTGACTTCCAGTTTTATTAAGCATTTCTGCCAGACCTTCATTATTAGATGCTGGTGCTATGAATAAATCCTGCTGTCTCCATCTTTTAATATTGCATTGGGAATATTCCTTAGTTCCATAGTATTATGTGAGATGTTTTCCTTTTTTTGTTTGGTAAAGCTCTTTGGTCAAATGGGATTGAACTCAAATGTGTATAAGCACTTGACTTTAGAGCAAGAACTGGTGTGCCTTTCTTAAACACGTTTCTTTTCATTCTCGTTAGATGATGTGCTTTAGAAGTGAAATCTTCCTTGTTTTACAGATGTTTACTTCACAGCGGAGGGAAGATTTTCCCACAATATGTGTTGGTATATGGGATGCTTGTAGAATCGGAGTCTCTGTTGCTGGAGAGTGCTGTTCAAGGAACAGAACCAACTCTTGGATTTAATATAGCTCCTTTTATCAACCAGTTCAAGGTATGAAGATGGTGGGTGTCTTCCAAGCATAGTCCCAAAGCCTGCAGCTGCCTAGCTGTTCAGTTTTGGTGTAAACTGCAAGGAAACTGAAGGGCTTGAACTTTTTCATATTGTTGAAGCTATCAAGAAAGGTCTATATAATCAGAAAGGGATCTTAAGATAAATTAAAGTGGTCAACCATTGTTTTAGAACTGGTGTGGGTTAAGTTTTGTGAGTGATGAAAGATGTGTAGTTTTAACGTACAGAAGAGTGCTGTCACTGTCTCCTTCATCCCAACTCCCGTTCCAAAAGGGATTTATAGGCATTTTGGCTCTCATATAGGCATTGCAGTAATTCCTAGATAGTTTTTCATTACGATTGTCTTTGAATTTCCACTTTTTAATGTCTGTTGATGCTTGAAGTAATGGTATATACCTTTAGGTACCTGTTCGTGTGTATTTGGATCTGTCTACGTTACCGTGCCTGCCCTTGAGCAAGCCAGCTGAGCTTTTAAGGCTGGATCTCATGAACCCTCTCTTGAACACCTCCAGCCGAGAAGTGAAGGTGAGTCATGTACACAGAAGGTTAGAAGCGTGCTTAACGGGTTCTGCAGAGCTGCTCCATTAATTGCTCACTTCGGCTGAAAAATTTCAACACAGGATTTACTTGTCTGCATGCATCTCTGAAATGGATTGAAACTACTTTATTTTCTCGTTTCTTTGAAGAGTGTAACTGATTAATACTCTGAATATTTTTAGATACAAATTTGTAAGTCTGGCCGAGTCACTGCAGTTCCCTTCTGGTATCACATACATCTGGATGAAGATCATAGCTTGAATACATCTGATGAGTTCTCACACTGGAAGCAAGCTGCAGTTGTTCTGGATGAACCCATCCAAGTTCAGGCTGGAGATGAACTCGTGCTTGATGTTCAACACCATAAAAGCAATATTAGCATTACTGTTAAACGGTGAATAATGTCACGTGTAAACATATTTGTGGTTAACTTCCAATGCGTAACATCACTGATGTTAATTTATATTAAAGTCTACTGATAAAAAAAGGCTATTTTGCCTTTTTAGTAGATACACATGTTTCCATTGGTGGACTAAAATTGGCACTGTAAGGGTATGGTACGAAGGAGTGAGGGGAGGTGGTGTCTTCACTGCAGCAAAAACCTGATTGCAGTGACCACAGCAGTGGGACAGGCTTCTCTTACTACCCTATCAGCTGTAGTAATAGTGCCTCTACCAGAAACAGCCATGGCTGTTCAAGATAGAATCCTTGTTCCTCAAAATGTATTTGCACTTCTCAGTTGCCAAAGCATCCTCCTGAGGTGTAGGGAGAGGCTGGGACTGCAATGCCATTCCAGCAGCACATACGCAATTATAAACAATTATAAAGGTGTACTGTTAATAACTTGGATTGTATTGTGGTTGTCAAAACAGAGGTAAGGACTAAATCGAGCTTTCTGAAACTGAAGTGGATACTACCCCTTTATCCAAGGGGTACAATGTATAACAAATTACATGAACAAGGGTAGGACAGAGACTTTTATTACTACATTAAAAACATCTCTTAAAAAACAAACCACCCAACCCCAACTAAAACCACCATCCATAAAGTCAAAGTTACTGTCTGACAAATCAACCTAGGAGGGGCAGGATATTTTCCCCCAAGTGTAGTTTTATAAAGAAATGTTCAGGCTGAAACACCATTAAATTATAGTGGTTAGGCACATTTATTGAGCTTTTTAGCAAGCACTAAGACCAAGACAGTAAAATGAATTAAAGAAAAAATTAAGGACACATTCTACCCTTACTTGATGAGACTAAGTAAAGGTCTAAAAATGGCAGTTACTGAGTCCTCAAGCAGTCTTGTTAAGTAAGGCCAGAGCAGTCTTTAAGACTGATTAAAAGCTGGAATATTAGGCATAAAACAATGGAGGAACAAATACGGTTAAGCTAAAGATGGACTATTTGCAAATGAACTTTTAAAACAAACTAGATAGTCAGACTTGGAATACTGGCGTTAGTTTTCAAAAGACAGTAGGTGTCACTGAAGGATTTATCTTTTAGAAATTCAGCAGCAATTTTTAGTGGAAAGGTATGATTCTGTAAGCTACTACAATGGAAAAGTAACTTCTCTCCCCCCAAAAAATTGCAGGAATGCTGTGCCCATGGAGTGAATTAATTGAGTAATGAGAAAATAACTTAATAGTTATCCAGGAATGCTGTGGAAGAAGCAACCACCACAATTAATTAGTGGTTCCCTAGCAAAGTCCCCTCTCCATACCTCATTTAAGTCTTACACCAAACAGACATAACTTCATCAACCATAGAGCGCAGTATCTACATAGCCTCCAGCAGCTCTGATCCTTCAGACAGTATTTCTACTAAAGCCCCTGTTTACTCATATACATGCAGGAAATCGGATTACTTATAGGTGCCTGCACTGGACACTGAAGTCCCCAGGTGTTGTGAGTTTTTAGCAGTTTTATCCTTTTATAACATAGCTATTACATAGATAAAAAGATATCTGGAATCAAGCATAAGTAGATTCTGATCCTTCATAAACTCAAACAAGAACCTTCTTTTCAGTACAAGTCTCAATACTAAAAGCACAAACTCTTGTACTAGTTCTACTGAAGATCCCCTTCTCCTATGAAGAGGATGGTTGTATTCATGTGTCATTCACACTTTTCAATTACTGTAGCAGTAAAGTAAAGGGAAATAAGGTGAACAGTTTAAATAAAATCTTTAATTCCTTATTTACAACAAAGGCAATGACTTGGCAAATTGAAAACAATGATTTGCACTTCCCCACTAACTTTGATACAGCAAGTTCAGAGTCAACTATAAAATATGCAGCCTAGTGAGTAAGGCGCAATATTTACATCACACTAGTACTGCAAAAAAAAAAAAAAAAAAAGCACTTAAGATGAATTCACTATGACAGCCAGCAGTTAAACATTTATCCTGCAGTTGCTGAAAATGTTGAAAAAGAAACTTCAGATGTGACTTAAGAGGTCAATGCTGTAAGGTTTTTTTGTCAGATTGCAAACATGCAGTAGTAGTAAAAATCTGGTACTGAGATAAAAACAGTATCCTTCTGATTTTGTCAGTTTTTGCAAAATAATATTCTGCTATAAGGGTACTTCTTGGTCTGAAATCTAATGCCAACAACTCCACTATTAGATTAGCTACTTAGTTTTACGTTAGGGTGGTAGAAGGGAAAAATAATCAATAGTATCTTTGCATCCAGGCTCTATTAGAAGCAAGATTCGATAATCACACACACACAAATGTATGAATACAAATTACTACAGACACCTTGTCAACATAAGGGTTTTCTAAGCTGTTAGGGAAGGTTAAGTGCTAAAGAATTTATTGCAGCCCAATGTAAGTCAATTGGTTTTGTTTTCCACTTCCTTTTAACAGCCTTAATTCCCCACCTTGCCAGGTATTTTAAGGTAGTAACCCTTATTCTCATTTTAGAAGGTCAGGAAAAAAGTAGTCCAGTGTAAGGTATCATTCAAAGCCCATCATCCCAGCTGTCATGACAAATTATGAGCTACAAGGACAACAGCTCTGCCAACCCTATATTCTGGGCATGGCATTCTACAGCAAGGCCAGTAGGGAATTGGTGAAGGGGCTGGAGAACTGGTCTTACAAGGACTAGCTGAGGGACCTGGGGTTTTTTAGCCTGGAAAAAAGGAGGCCAAGGAGAGGCCTTATAATTGTCTGCAACTGCCTGAGAGGAGGTTGTACAGAGGTGGGTGCTGGTCTCTTCTCCCCAGTGACGGGGGACAGGACAAGAGGGAATGGCCCCAAGATGCACCACGAGACATTCAGATTGGACATTACGAAAAACTGATTCAGTGAAAGCTTCTTGGACACGGGCAGAGGCTGCCCAGGGAGGTGGCTGAGTCACCATATCTGGAGGTGTTTAAAAAGACAGTGGATGAAGTGCTTAGAGATGGTTTAGCAGGGGACAGAGTTGGGCTCGATGATCCCAAAGGTCTTTTCCAATCCAGCGATTCTATGACTGCTTTCTTTGTATAGATTCTTTACTGATGCTCTGTAATAATTATCTTCATGAAGGGGTCTGATTTAGCTATTTAAGAAAGGGAAAAAGATGGCATCTATACAGAAGTTAACCATTTTGTCCACACTCAACTCAGCACTGGGCTATAGAAGTTACCATCAATAGAGAGGTCAACCAAAGCACAAGCACTTTTTGCTGCTCCCCTCCTTAAATTACATTCCTGAAATTAAGTTTTCCCAGTGCTAGTAGTACTTGAACCTCACCTTTAGCAGAGTACAGTATTACTTGCAATGTTTCTTTTGTAGTAATAGAAGTCAGTGTAATTTTGACATGACATGTTAACCGTTAAGCATTTTAAGGAGTCAGTTCTTACAGGTATCCAGGAACTTTTACAGTGTGCGTGTTTCATATTCCTGGGGTACTCTTAGATACTCATATCCATTACCGCTTCAGAATTCAGGCGTCCATTACAGCCGTATCCTCTTCCTGTCTGCAGAGAAGCATTTCAACTTTCATCACAGTTAATGTTAACAGAACGTGTGGCAAGTATATAATGGACTCCTTGCCACATTCAAAGAAAAGATGAGTCTAACTTTTATCCAAAGCTTTCTCTGATGAATTGTGCTCTAGTTCAGGTGACTCCTCAGCATCTTGAATAGAACTGTTATAAATGCCATCAACTGCAGGGGCTGTCGTTGGTGTGGTGAGAGGTGTCACCGTGTGTCCAAACCCCTGATAATGACCCATGGGTGAAGACGGCATTGATGAAGCATCAGAAATTGGGTCTTGAGTAGATGAAGACAATAAACTTGTATGCTCGTTTTGTTCATGATCCTCAGCAAAAAACATTTTTCTCGGCTGGCCCAAAACCGTCCTTCCTAGAATTATGCCAAATGAAAATACATTTTAATACTTGCAGCAGTCTACCAAGGCTCATGAACACAAATTCTAAAATAGCCATCTTCTAATTTAAGTTCTACATAGCATTGTTAGCTTTAATAAATAAAAATCCTATGTCTTTCCATTTAAAAAAAAAAAAGAATCCCCCTCTTCAACCTAACATACCTGAAATTTACCCTGAGAACCATCTATTTAAAAGAACAACTACAAACTAGACTGTAAAATCAGTCAAGAACACTGGAAAGAGCAAAGTGTCAGATAAACCATGAAATCCTCTAGGGATGCAGCTGCCACTAGTACGGAATGTTCTCAGGGCACTACAGAGATGGGAAACAGTCCAAAAAGAAGCTGGAAATACATATGCTTTTAACAGATTATACAAATCTGTCACTTACCAACATTTCGAACCTGTTCTGATATATCTGCTCTTAAATCAGAAATATCCCACATGGCAAGGAAAGAGTCAAAGCATGACCCTTCTTCAGCTTCTTGAACGTAAGGCTTATAGGAGAAGCTGTAGTGATGCGCAATAGCCGCCAGGAACATCTCGACACAAATGATAAAATCCTGCAATGAGAGAGACTGACTTAATCACTCCTAACTGGAGAAAAGTAGTTCCTGGGTTTCTTCTACAACTGAAAGACTGCAATTGCCTTTGGGATCTGGAACAAGCCCTTTTTCCACCTGAGGTAAGATATTCTTGGCAGGCTTCATAGAGCCATGTGTACTACACACGTATTGGTATCAGTCCATGCCTGAGCGGCTGCCTTGCTGGAAACAGATATTCGACAAGCAGCAGCAGCTTTACAGTGAACTCTTGCAAGAAGAAATCCCAGGATATCCAACAGGAGTATTTAACTGGGGCACATTCCTTAAGCCCAACATATGGATATAGAAATGCTGAGTACAAAACCCACTTGGGATGACCAGCTAAAACTTAATCCAACATATAATAAATGCACTATTAATCTAGCCTATGTTAATTAAAGAGAGCAGGACAATATTTACTTGGGATCAGTTAGGTCATCCTACCTAGAGCCTTCCCTCCGAAGGACTAACTGTCTGCTCCTACCTGCAGGCCTGTAGCCACAGCTTCCACGCTTTGCCATTCCCAGGTGTGTTTCTCAGAAATAACGCCAACTTTCACCAACAATGCAATAAGCACAGCTTGCCTATAAAAATCATGTAGTAGTAGTAGTATTATTACTGTTGTGACAGCAGTACCAAAAAAAGGTGCAGGCAAATCTAGTAAACAAGACCTGTTTAAAGATAAGCATATATATGTACACAGGAAGAATCTTACCAAAAATTTTACATATTCAGATTTTCAGAGGAGGAAACCAAAACAAGAGAGACTTAAAGAGATGTCATTCATCCATGATCCTAAAGACCAGCAGGGAACAACAAACTCTTTTATGTTTATGTTCCGTTTAGTTATTAGAACGGGTTGCTTCTCTTCCAAGGTGTCACTACAGCCCATAGAGTAATGTTTAGATAGTCAAATACACTCACTGATTAGCAGCTAAGTGTGAGCAATGCTTAAATGGTAATTTATAGTTAAGCTATAGTAACCTATTTTGAAAAAGTTAAAGTAATTTTTTAATGTATAAGTGTAAAAAAATAATTTTGTTTTGAAATAGCTGCAAATGGAGATTCTAAGATAAATAATGTTCTTGAAAACCGCCTTACCAAACAGCAAATCTAAAAAATAACCTCAAGTGAGTAAGACTCCTCTGCCCAACATCCTGATACCCTTTTTACCTCATAGCACTTCACTAAGATTATGGGTAGGTTTTCTGAGGCCTCAGACCTCAGTAAGAAATTCAGCCTTTCCAGTTCTGTTATGATCCACCCTAAGAGCAAGAACTAACGAGTAAATAATTCACTTACCAGAAAGAAACAAAAACTACCATCTTCACACAAAGGAACTTGCCAACAGGTTGGATAGGGTTCAGTTCTTCACGTAGTACTTTATAAAACAACACCAGACAGTACATAGCAAACTAACAAGGAAAAGAAAATAAACAGAAGCTCTCAAATCCTTGTTTATTTTGTAAGGGAGTTTTTACAGCATCTCTTCAGTGTAAAGAAATATATCACAGTACAACACAAACTTTAAAAGCTATCTGTTTTACAACAGAGGCTTTGGATTTGTGGAATCTTTGCTGTACTGTTTTAAAGCAGACTTCCCCCGAAATTGTATTTCTGGCATTGGTAGACAAAGATTGAGGCCCTCTACCTACACAGTAAAGCAAAGCAGAGGAAGGTCCCACAAAATCTTTTCAATTCCAAGCACGCCTCTAGGGAAAATGGCATAAAAAGCACGTGTTCTTTCAGGCTTACATGAAGAACTCATCAAATTTTGCCTCAACACAATCCCCACTGCAAATCTGAACAAGTTTCCTATTAATGACAACTGCAAGCAACCAAACTAACTCACAGCCAAACCTAAGGAATTGGTCTCTCTTTCTCATAAACATTCTCCTAGCTTCTTCCTTCTAAGTTTCCTTAAGGAATCTGGTCAACAAGGATGTGCAGAAGTACATGCTGCTGCTGGGATTGTTGTCACAGCAGAAAGCAGTTACAGCTCATTTCATAATAGTCACAGGGGTGGCAGTAGGAGGACGACCTTTCTGGATGGGACATCATGCTGTTCCAACTCCTGCTTCTCTTGCTGTTTCCAAGAGAAGCAAGAAGCTTGGAGGCTAGAAGGCCAAGCAGCAAGGAGCCAGAGCTGCTGCTCTCTCTTCCTGCAATAGCTCATGTGTACTGTGCCCTATGAAAGCAGAAGACTATTCCTCTGCATTTGCAGCAAGCCACTAAACACAACCCCTGACCTCCAAAATGAAACATTCAAATTTAGAAGCCGACATCTTATCCTCACCCCAACGTTGTACGGCAGCTAAACCATCAAGACAAGGTGCTAGGCTGGCCAAAATCTCAACACTGCATGCACAGTCTCCACTTTCCTCGTCAATGTTGTTACCACCAGCTTTGTAACAGTCTTTTTAACACAGCCACCGCTGATTCTTTGTGTGTGTGCTGGCAGGAAGCTACAGGTGTGAGTGAAGTCATCTCTTCTATGAAAGAGCAAGTCTGCAGCTCTTAACATGCATGGGCCATACAATTAGCACATCAAATAGTCTGGGCTAGAGAGGTACAACAATTTATTGCTTTATGGAGCGTCATAGTAAAAATAATAAAAAGTTTTAAATCGCCTTTTTTACTAGTATTTTGCATATATGGTATTTAACAGATAGTAACTTTGATTTATGGTGGGAAATATTCTGTCTATACCGGACATGAACATAATTACTGCTAATAGTTCACATAAAGAGATTCACATAATACTAACATGATGACTTAAAAGAGCAGAAAGATGTACTCGTGATACTCACTAGCTGTGACATGTTGTTAAGTATAACCAAGTAAGTCCAAGCATTGTTGAAGCTGAAGTTTCCTTCATCGTACACTCCCACTAGTTCACAAATTCTGAAAGAATTTTTACAATTAATCATTATATAGAAAATGATTGCTTTCTCCAAGTGCTAACTCTTCATTACATTGACCAACTGTTAGAATCCAAAAATCTCTTCTGGTCCTCAAATATGGGCATCGTGGGTCTGCACAAGAATCAATTTCTATTAGCAAATGGCATAAGGAAGTTCATATTGTGTTTTCCATAGAAGAAATAGTATTTCAATGCAGGGTTAATACACCCCATTGTGAAATTATTTCAACAATTAAACATCAGGTTTTTTAAAGCCATTTTTCTTTTAACTGTTAGAACACATACAGGTAAAATAAATACTTATATAAATATTCTTTGTGAATAGCAACTTTTTCCACAGTCCCATAGAACGAACAGTAATGTCCATCAATACGAAGTTCGCACAATTAAGCTTTCAGCATCAACATGCAAAACTGTCTGCTATTCTTTACAAGAAGTTATACGATACATATGAAGGCACAGCGTTGGGCCTGCCACATGCAAAGTTTAATAAAATTTTAAAAGTTACACAAAGCCTAACTTTAAAAACACTCAACTGTGGAAACAAATAAGAAAGGGGAAAAGGAAAGAGAAAAGACCCAATTTAAGAGATCATAAAAATGTCTTTCCCACATAAACAGTACTTTACATTCTTTCCCACTGCGTTCAGCAGCATGCATTAAATATTTATTATTTCAATTCTGCAAGTAGTCATTTGCTACAGAGAAGTCATAAAGAAATCATAGCTCGATTCAAGTGCCAGGTCTCACTTAGCAAGTAACACAGAGTCCCCTTTTAAACTGCCTTGATTCAATACAAAGGGCATGAAAGTTCTTCCTAGTGTAACTCAAAATTACATTCTGAAGATCGGTATTAATTATTTAGGAGAGTACTTACAAAGCAATAATGGTAGTAAATGGTCTGACAACAGTGTACTGCAAAACACCCAGTTTACACCTAAACAATAAAACCCTGCAAGAGAAACACATAATGAGTAGTACAAGAATTTAAAGACAATTAACTTATCGAAGTTCCCTGTTCTCAGTAGTTTCTGAGACTGAACTTTACTGAACTTTATTTCACAGTAATTGCAACTTCTGCTTCCAGGACTTCAGATGCTACAGTCTGTATGTAAGGAATACACAAAACATCCAGACTTTTATAGATACATAATAGGAAATACTCAATGATTCACTACTTTCAGCCATGGAATTTTCACTACGTGTAAAGATATTTAAGAATGACTTACATTCACAGTTTGTCTTTAACATTTTAAACAGCTTTATCAAAATCTCTTGAGAGAGATGCTTATCAGATTAAGCACACAGAAACAAACAGTTCGCAGACATATGGCCTTTTGTCCTTCACCCACAGAACTAAAAGCAACAGACTATTTATCTGGTCTACAGTGATTCTACATGAGGTTTATGGCAAATCTTACATGATATCAAATTTAAGGAGACCTTTTTCTTTCAAATATAAAGGTTCCCTCAGCACCACCAAAGTCAATGTATGTTAGTAACTAAGAGCAATTTATGGAATGTTTTACAGCTAGATAAAAACATGTTCACAGCTGCTTTCGGCAGGAATTCACTGATGATAAACAAAATGTGTGCAAACCATAAACTCACTCTGCCAAGCCACACCAGTTATACTACCCAATATGAAAACAAAATGTTTGTATCTTATTATGCAGCTTAAAATTTTAAGATGTTACCATATACTCACTCTCCCATAGCCCAGGAAGGACAACAACACAGAGGTGGCAGATGTCTCTGCTGATCTTTTGCTTCTATTATTAATACGAGGTTTGGGTACCGGTTGGTTAAATAATTTGAAAGAAAAACCATAAAGTTATAGATGACATAAGCTTCATAGCATTCTCGACACGTATCCACATATATTGCAATCTCGGGGTATTTCAAAGCTACCCACTGTAAGAAGAGAGGTACACAGAAGGTTAAGCAAGAATGAAAAGCAATTCCATTGACAACAGTGACTAGTTAGTCCAGCAAGCAATACTTTATTAGACAGTAGGAACTAATTAAACAGCATTTGGTGAGTGCTACAGTGTGATGTACTACTTGCCTGATGCCACAGCTAGAAAAGAACATTCTATAAAAAAACAAGTAGAACTTCAGATTGCATCTCTGCTGCTTCAAATCAAAGCACACTTAAAGCACTGAACAGATGCTCTATCTTTGAGCACACAATTCAGTCTTTAATTTAAAAGTAACTAAGGAGATGGTTCCCTACACTTAACCTGCTCCTCAGAGAAGGCAAGCTAGAACTGTTGCCTGAAATTCACATATTCTCTGTCAATATCGAGTTGAGAACTAAGTTTTCAGTCTGTCAGTAGAAAGTGGACTTTCTGATTAGTTGACATCCAATGTGTAAATGTTTGCTCTGGCACATTTGCAAAACAGACAGGAAAGCAGCAGATTAGCCTTAAAGCGGCAGTCATCCCCCTAAAACAGAATTTCAGACAGAAGAGTACATTTGGGGTTATTTTGGTGATTGTTTGGGGTTTTTTTTTTTACCTAAAATGGGATCAGCTGTCAGAGCTTCCAATTTTTGAGTATCACACTGACATCGCACTGTTTTATGCAATTAGTTCTAGGGGATGTGGGGTGGTTTTAAACACAAGCAGGTCTTTTTAGTTTACTTTGTTTCCCTAGGCTGTAGTAAACTGAATATGCCTTCTCTGACCTTCTTATTAGAACTACAGCCTCATCACAGTTCTGAAATACTAGAGATGACCAATGCTGCAACACCTTTGTGGAGGATGTAATACTACCTTTAGTAAATTAAGAATACAGTATTTGATTCTGAGAAGAGAACTTTTAAGTTTCACTTAGATTAAGCGCTTAAGGAGGATACCATATATGCAGAGGCCATAGATCCAGGAGTCTGTGGAAAGATTTCAATATATCAGAAATGTCCCTGAATGCCTGTCTAGAGCTCATTTAATTAGCAGGTAATTTTCTTCCACAGGAAAACTCCTACCAAAGGAAAAAAACAAAAAAGGACAATATACATAAAGTTGACAACACTTCATAAAATACTCAGGAGATGGGAGAAAAATCAAAGGAAGAGTTCCTACAAAACTGTCTTATGGAGAAAGATAAGTATTTACAATGTCAAGAGGGGATTACAATATGTAAGCACATATCCCATACAGTTCACAAATGTATTATGTTGCTCAGCTCAGGCTGAAACCATCTCTATGCACGAAGCCACAGGTGATGTGTTAACACAAACCACAACTGGTACAGTAACCAGAACCTGTTGCATAAAATATTCAGAAGTGGATTTTTTGTGGGATCTTACCCTTTTTTGGCCTCAAAGCAAAAAGGGAGAATTTTAGCACTAAGCGTAACTAAGGAAAGGATTTTGGTACTAAGCCTAATTTGGAGAAAAATGGTCAGGCACTGAATTTTGAGACTGCACTTAGATCAGGCTGGTTTCCAGTTTGGCTCTTACCGAAGGCGGAAACACCAAAAAGAGGCTCTTATCGTACCCCTTTCCTCAGCTGTCAAAGAATACTTGAGGACAAACAGGGTTAAGAAGGGTTAGCAAAAAACTCCACAAGAAGATTGTAACATTGCTAGAACAATGCTTCTGACGCACTCCATAAACAGGAGTGCCCAGAACCTTCTAGGACTACAACTCTCCATGCAGCATTTTCTGCCGACTGTGACACTGTTTTCCCTCACTCCCCTAGCAAAAGGAATTTTATTGAGCTGTTAACAGGAAAAGAACACTTACACTGTCTAAGCTGTAAATCGGCACCATCCACAGAATCCTGTTACAATAACAAAAGAACATTAAATATTACTAGAAATATTTTCAGTCTGAATTAAATACAACATTTGTAGTAGAGGTAAAACATGAACCATTACCTTATTATTGGTTTCTGTAATTCAGGTTGAGTATAATGAACTAAGTGTTGCAGTATTCCCCAGAGGGATATTGGTATAGTCATTAGTAGAAATATCCCAGCGATAAACCATGCCTTGGTATGAATTCCAACCTTGCAAAGAAAAAGAAGAATGCAAGATCAAAGTTTCAGTATTAACAGTTTAAAGTTTAACTAGTACAGCAAGAAAAATAATTTAACAACTTCTTTTTACTGCGAATGAAGTTTAAGATGGACATTAAGTACATAACCCAATAGTAAGCTGAGGTTCTCTAACTCTCCTTTCAAATACACAAAATCCCAAAGTCTCCCTTGCTGTCTTGTTGATGTGGCTTAGATTAAAAAATCAAAAGAAAAAGAAGAAAAATTTTGCAGAACCAAACAAATCTATTCTCAATAAACAAAAAATGTTCTACAAAAACACAGTACTGCTCACCATTTAATTTACTCAAAACCACAATGGATTTCATTGCTTCAGGTCTGGAACTTCTGAGTTTAGTGCTTCATTAAAATTTTCTGAAAGCTTGTCCATTTGGAGTACTTCTGGCTTTTAAATCAAGTTCCAACTAATAATTATTTTCAACTATTTTCATTTAACAATCTGAAATAGATATGCATTTTTACATACCTGTCTGCTAAAACACAGGGCTATCTAAACCAAAGATCTCTGAAAAATAACCATAGTAATAACCCTTGGTACAAAAAACTGAGAAACACAGACTCTTCTCAAATAGGTTTGGGGTTTTTGAGAATTTCGTCACTGCTACCCTGCTGCACATCAATTTTTCATTTCAAAGATCTTTTCTGAGTAGTTTCTCTACCAGTATCACATTTATTGACATAACTTCCAACATAAAAAGGCATCAGAACAGGGTTTCCAAATAGGAAATTTAAAATACACTCAGGACAGATTTTATTGTCATTATGTAAACTGTTATTATAGTCATTAAGTAAATTAAGGCTTATAGTTGTTCCACGAAAAAGCTCACCTCCAGCGGAATAAGCCTGTATTACATTCGACAATATATAAGACTGAAATTTTACCTTTTGTTACAAAAGCAATGCTACCACACACACATGCAACTCATACGTCCCTGTTGACACAGCACCCTCAGCAGGAATGAGACATTTCTCTACGAACTGCCCCAACTCCCCGCTCCTCCCACAGAGTTGCTGAGCTATCAGGTTGTGAATAACCCAGTGCCAAATCCTTATCTCTGGGCAGGGCAGAGCTCCTATAGAGACCCATTCCCATCCCATCAACCGGTTAAACATCAGCTCCCACTGAATCAGAAGGAAAAAGGAATCCTCTCCTGCTCCATCTTGTTTTGTTCATAGTTTTAGAAAGCAAGCATCCCTTATCAGGCCTGGGAAACACAAGGAAGTGATCTTCATCCATCCTGTCCAGTGAGATAGGAGCTGGGACAAAATGGATTTCCCACTGACAAACATATGGATACATTTTCCCAGAAATCTTATGCATATCCTGTTATTTTCCCATGAGCAATTTTAATGTTATTATTAACTTTGCAACAGTTAAATCTCTTGGTAATTTTGAGCTTTGGAGCCAGCTCTGCCTGACCTTTTATTCCAGATGGGGAAAGGCTGCAAAGGGAGGGGATTAGAGAAGAAGACAAATCTGTTCAGCAGGGATGACAGAGCACACAAGACGTTATCATCTCCAAAGAACCAACAGCGTCTGGGAAAACGCCGTTTTAAAGCATATATATTACCAGAGGGGCACTCTAACCTTCAAAGAAAGCGATTCCTTAGAGCAAGCTTAACTCTACTTCAGCGTCAATGAAAAATATTCTGCTTCTTAGGATAGGAACCACTTCTCGTATCACTTTAAAGCGCCGCAGCCCCCTCGGGGGGTGCCTCCCGGCCCTCACCTCCCGCTTCTGCAGCTCCCAGACGCAGAGCGGCACCACCACCAGCAGCCCCGCCAGGTACAGCACCACCACCAGCGGCCGGATCCACCGCCGCCAGTTCCCGCACGTGCACGGCATGGCAGCGGCAACACCGCGGGTTGGAGATAGGCGGTGGGGAGGAACCCGTATCTCGCCTCAGCGAGCCGGCACCGGGCCCGGCAGCCCCCGCGGGGCGCGCATCACCGGCGGGGCCGCCCTCACACCCCGCCGGCTCCGCTCCCGCCGCACCGCTTCCCTCAGCGCGACCCGGCGCTTCCGGCTGGACAGCTTCCGCCTGCCCCAGAGAGGCCAAGCCGATTGGTCACTCGTCGCGCCAATCACGGAGGCCCCGCCCCATCGCGGAGGCCAGGGCCATCGGCACCGAGCCCAGCCAATCGCGGCTACAACCCCGCCTCATGTGCCACGCCCATTGGCTCGTCGCCAGGTCAATCACTGCTGCCCTCCCGAAGCCACGCCCATTGACTCCCCACCCAGCCAATCGAGGCTGCCCCAGCCCTAGTGGCCACGCCCACTGCTCCCTCGTCCTGTAAATCACGGCTGCCCCTCCCGGCCACGCCCATTGGCCCCCCGCCCAGCCAATCGCGGCTGCCTCCGCCCCCAGCGGCCGCGCCCATCGCCCTGTCAATCACGGCTGAACCCGAGGCCACGCCCATTGGCTCATCGCCCTGTCAATCACGGCTCATCTGCCACGCCCATTAGCCCTTCGCCCCGCCTATCCAGTTTGCCCCCCGCCCCTATAAACGGCGCTGATTGGCGCCCGCCCCTCCCGGCCGCTCCGATTGGCCAATCGCGGTGCCCATCGCGGCTTTTGACAAGGTCTTGTAGGGACAGGGTGAGGGAAATGGCTTTATATTGGAAGAGGGCAGATCTAGATTAGACATTATGAAGAAATTATCCACTCTGAATGTGGTGACGCACTGGTACAGGTTGCCCAGGGAAGCTGTGGCTGCCCCATCCCTGGAGGTGTTCAAGGAGAAGTTGGCTCGGGCCTTGGTCAGCCTGGAGGTGTCCCTGCCTGTTGCAGGGGATTTGGATCTGGATGATCTTTAAGGTCCCTTCCAACCCAAACCATTTTATGATTCCATGATCCAGGGAAGAAGCAAGTGGCATTCCTTGAGGACCCGTGGGCAATGAGGAGAGTGGGGCTGAGGGGCCTCGTATTAGGAAGAGGGTGGACAGGCAAAAATTGCAGGAATTTAAGTTAACAGAGATGACCACTCCAACTTCACATCTGGACAAGGCCTCTGTAAACAGGTCCATGTGCAAAGTAGCTTGGTAGGTGTGGATCACCACCTGAGAGCAGGATAGGGTGAGCAACATGGTGTAGAGAGACGCTCAGCAATTCCAGGAATGGAAGACAGATTATGACATGAAGAGTCACACAGGCATATGAATATTCATAGAGCCATCGAATGGTTTGGTCTGTAAGGGACATTAAAGATCATCCAGTTCCACCCCTTTTATCATAGGCAGGGACACCTTCTACTGATCAGGTTGCTCAAAACCCCATCCAGCCTGGCCTTTGATACCTCCAGGGATGGGACATCCATGACTTCTCTAGACAACCTGTTCCAGTGCTTCACCACCCTCACAACAAAAACTTGATTCCTTATACCTAAGCTAATTCTCCCCTCTTTCAGCTTAAAACCATTACCCCTTGTCCTGTCACTCACTGATAAGGAGCTCCTCCCCAGCTTTCCTGTAGCCACCCCCTCCCTCTTAAGTAATAACGTGGAAGATATATTAAATTTAAAGTATTAGTTGGGTAATTTTTTGTTTAGAATTGTCTTGTAAAAGCTACTAAAGTGCCAGTTAATTAACTCCCTTGTAGTCACTAACAAAACATGGGACCTCAGGTGCTGAACTGAATTAGGACCATCAGTGATACTGCCAAATAGCTAAAGAACCACACCTGTAAGTTCTTAGAAGGCAAATGCAGATTTTAGTTTGAGCCCTTACTGAGAAGCGTATGCTAGAAGAACCCATATGGAGTAAGAGGTGCTAAGGAGCAGTGACTGGAGTATCTCATTAATCTCTAGGTAAATTCTTGATTTCCCCTACTCTCTTTTTTTTCCCCCTCTGCATTGCAATCGTTTGCCCAGGCTTCCTATTGTTATTTACCAGTGGTGCAGATCTTTATTTAAGTGATGAAGCTGTGTGATTTTTTTAAGTGGTTGCTGTCTCTGTATCTGGGAAATTACTAGAAGCATATTTTCATTGGATATATGCATGATCAAAGGAAATTTCCTACTCGGTAAATTTCAAAACCATGAAACTTCTTAGGCTGCTTATCCTAGAGTTGATGTAATCAGCAGTGTCTGGCCAGATTCCTGTTAGTGAGATGTCTTGGCCTTCATGGGCTGCATTGGTGGGGCATCTGCCTCCTAGCCATGGTTCACAGCACTATGCACATGAGTGAGGCCACAGCTCCTCTCAGAAGGAAGTGTTCAGTTGTTTGGCTACTATGAACTGCTAAAGCAACTCTTCCCAGTTTCCTCCAAGGATGCGTCAATGAGGCTGAACTCCGCCCACAAGCCAACAGTTGATCTAAACTTAAACTGCTTTAGCCAGAAATTGAGATTTTCCTTCTCCATTCAATGTCCTGGGAGGAAAAGCAGCTTAAGGTGTTATTGACATCCTCACTGATTGGTAGGTTCCTCTGTAATTGAGGGTGAGCTTTCTTTTCTACGTGGATATCATCTGTTTCATTTAGTCTTGTACTTCCCTTTCCCAGGGAGGCTTTGAGGAGTGGTCTGGATTAGTCATCTTAGCAGCAGCCCTGACCTCTGTAAGTAAAAAGTCTGATTTCTTCCATTTCTACCAAGTTCTTCCAGGCAGTGAATTAACTATAAGTTCCATTTTGAAGTGGATACAAAACATTTTAAGGAAACTAAACGGTCTTTCCTGTGTTACAGCTAAAATCGAAATTCAGTGGAGGCAAGTGGTTTGCGCGAGATTATGGCAGACTTGTGAACAGGAACTTTTTCACTGATACTGGCATTAAAGAACAGTTCTTCTTGTACTGTTTTAAGCTGAAATACTACATTTCTGCATTGTCTTACCAAACCAGTATTCAGATGCCTTTTCTCTTCACCTTTGTTCTTTGTTCATAATCGATTCTTAGCAAGACGGCACAAGTAGGTTAGTTAGAAGCTAGCAAGCTCAGTCATATTGAATAATAAAAAGATGTAAATATAAATACTTTTCTCAAACATGTAGCAGACACAAACATAAATGTTTCCAACATTTCCAGAGAAGCAGGCAACACAAATGCATTACTGCTTTGTTTTTTGGTTTGTTGTGATGTTTTGTTGCTGCTTTTTTAACACTTCCCTAAGAATATCAAGCTAAGAGGTGTCTTCTTAGTGATGTTTTCAGTATGAGTTCCTGCATTGTTTATAGGACATTTAGGGTTTCTTCAGTACTCCTTGCCCTAAAAAATTCTTAAGGAAATCTTAAGCAATTCACTGAAGTAAAATAATTGTTTTGAGCTTATCAAGCTTTTTTCTGTCTACTGATATTTTGTGTGCTTGTTAGGGTTCTAAAGGTGGCATCTTTACCAGAAGAAGTCTGGTCTCTTTACAATTAGATTTCTTAGAAACCAAAGCTTAACCCTTTTGTCATGTGGTTAATGGCATGACATTTCCCTGTTATGAACTTTAATTTTTTGGCCACTTTCACCCAAATTTGAGTCAATGGTCAAAGCCCTACTCCAAAATATGTTCTTTTTAGTTTTGTGAAGGCTGGTAAAGAGGAAACAACCAAAATAATGCTTATGTCTCCCCACTCAGAGGAAAGGATACTCACTTTACTTGTACTGTTTCTCACTGGCCAGTCACTGTAGTTTGTTTTTAATTAACATCTCATTAGAATAATGTTGGACTAGAAAACCTAATATATCTTTTCAACCCTGCTGTGCTAGGGTATTGATACACTAGTTTGAATCTACAAGAAAGGTAATAAGATTATTAAACCAGATACCCTTCTCCAGTGGTAGTTGTTACATAAAGCCATCTTGTAAATATGTAAGTAACTATAAATCCCAAAAAAAGTTTGAAGAAATAGATTTCTGCAAGTAGATTGCTTTGAATACTTGCAGAATTTTTTTCTATAGAAAAAAGCAGTTAGATTGCTTTTTTACCCTAAATCTGAGGCTCTAGGGTATTTCAGCATTGGAGAGGGAAAGCAGGTTTTCCACTGATTCAAGTCAAAATATGTGAGCGAGTAATACACCAACAACTTTTGAAAATCCTAGCACTATAATAGAATACATAGATTTTCTTTCATAGGAGAGGTGAAACAACCATCCTCTTCTACTTAGCAGTGGTAAGGACTTAACAGGAAAACTGTGCAAGATGTTAAAAAAAAAAAAAAAAAAAGAAAGTGTGTCTGCTGAGAGGTAACCAGCGTATGAGTTAATAGCAATGTGGCCCTCAAAATGTAGCATCCTCTTTTTCCTTAGATGTGTTTCAGTAACACCAGAAATAACCTTATGAAGTCTCATCCTCACACATAGATTCATGTTCATGAATTTATATTTTTTCAAGATATTATATGCTGAGAAAGGTTCTAATTGACATGTAAGAGAAGGGCTTGCTTTACCAAGTGTAGTATGGGTTGTCAGTGAACTAACACCACTGTATTGAACTATATCTATCTAGAACTCACACAACCTTCCTTGTTTTCAGCAAGAGGCTACATGGGAAATATTGCTAAAAACCAAACTGACAGAGTTCAGCTTCACCAACTATCAAGGTTTCTAATATTAGAGAAAAGAGCAAAGCTACTCCCCAGAACTTGGAGAAAACAGCTGTACTAGCATCATTCTCCACTACTGGAAAGGCTGATGTGAATTATTGTTGATGTCAATCATTATGTACATTCTACTCTCATGAATTTTAAATGTATTTAAAATAGAGTTATGTCAAAATATAATAAACTGGGATTATTCCTTACTATATGAACCCTATAAATAATTTACAAAATTAAAATGGCAAAGAAAATAGACTATTTTATAATTGCAGTTGGAAAACTGTGTTATATATTATTTATTAATTATATTTTTATTTATATGACATTAGGTTCATAGGATTCCTCATTTTTCCTTCTTACTTCTTATTAGGCAAGTGCAGGCTCTTAGTGATAACTGGCTGGTCCATTTTGCCTGATCAAAATCTCACTGTGAGGTGGACAGTAAGGATTAAACTCAGCTTCTCATACAGTGAAAATCACAGATTTCCCCTCTCGTATCATGGTGGTATTACTGTCAGCTTTTCAGGTGTGCATCTAATAGCACACAGCTGATTCATTCATACTCCATTCTGGTGCCTACACACTCTAGCAGCCTTTCTAGTGCATGTTTATTTTGTTTTATTAAAACTTAATGAGAGTTAAAAAGCCAATTCAATTTTTTTTTCTTTCTGACATCAATTTTCTGTCAGAGGGCAGTCATCAGTTCTAAGAAATTGATCTTTATTATGGAAATGCTGCTATCACATACTGATTACTTCCTTATTTCTTTTGTGGATGATCATTGAAGGGAATGGCTGTTTGGATCCATAAGCATCTGCAATCAGCGGTCTGGGTGGTAACTTCAGATACAGCTTCTTTGTCTACGTGGTTACTCAGGTTTTTGCATGTTAGCTAGCAAAGAGCTTGTTGGCTACCTACTGTCAATAGGCTATTTGGTATTTTAAAACTTGAGTTCCTGTTGCAGAGTTAATGGATATCTGTCTTTGCTTGGCAAAGCACTAGTAGAGTTTTATTAATTGATTTTATGTATTATGCTTCAAAATACATTAAGCAATGTAACACTAGGGCCTGTGTAAAAGGAAGTAGTGAACATGAAATAATCAAGTATGAATAATCCTCATACACAACTCAGAAGGGTATATCTATCATTCCTGCAAAAGAATGGAAGGAATGTGTGCCAAATGTTTGGAAAATACAGCAAGATTATTATGAAGGCTTCTTGACACTTTGTTCTCAAAGGAAGCATTTCCCTGTAGAATTCTGTAATACAGAAACATTTCCAATATGTTATCAGATACGACTTGCAGTAAAGAACAAATAACATTTAGATGCATTTTCACTCAGCAAGTATATCTCTTTGCTAAGTCCATGCTCCAGATGAAGGACAAATTAAAATTCATAGGTTTTTGGGATGTTTTCTGTTACGAAGAGGACTATTTGGTATAATTTGCAAGGAAGCACTTAGTTAATTTGAGAGTGGCTGAGCAGTTGTACGGATTGCCCAGAGAGATTGTGGAGTCTCCACCCTTGGAGATTCTCAAGACCTAACTGGACATGATCTTGGGTGACCAGCTGTAGGTGTCCCTCCTTGAGTGGGAGGATTGGACAACAGGACCTCCAAAGGTCCTTTTTAGCCTCAGTCATTCTGATTGCAGCATTCAAAGGAATAAAATCTATGCCAGAATAATACGGTGGCTTAATAGTGGTGGAAAAGATGCTGCTCAACACCTTCTCTACAGCAAAATTTTTCAGCTCTGACAAAGATCATATAAACTAATCATTCCCATATGCCATCACTTGTGAAGAAAGAAAACTGTCGTGTAGGTTATGAGCAGAGGCCCCTTCCAATCACAGCTTTTTTTCAGTAAGTGTAAAAATCTTTTAATCTCTTGAAAATAACAGTATCTGCAAATCATCTTGTCTCCATTTCCTGTTATGTGCCTTTCTGTTGAGAACTAGTAGTTTTTTTATTGAGAACTCACTTTGTTACTTTGCTTTGTTTACCACAAGGATTCCCAGACTCTGGTGTGCAAGTTATTCCACCAGATGACCTGGCCTGGTAGAGAAGCAGGCAGAACCTTTGCTGAAGTTATACTCGCTGTTATAGCCGCTGTCAGTGCTCATTCAGAAAGTTCTTGTGAAGCGTGATATAAAAACCTCTCTGTCATTTCTTACCTTGCAGCTGCAGCTTTACAACACAGTATAAATACCCTTCTGGGATTGTTAGCAGAGTCTCAGCTGCTGGAACCTCTCTCTTATTTCACTCCCCTTCTTAGAAGAGAACATGTGAGACCTGCATACTCCTCAGCATTACAGGGAAGGATGGACTTCAGGTGCCTTTAGAGGGGCACAGGGACTATTTCTGGGCAAGTTTTCATCTAAGCCAAATTAAGACATTAGCATGGACAGTAACATACTAAACATGAGTCAGGCAGCAGAAGACAATCAATGTAACCTGAAAACTGAGAGTCTTTTTAACTGAGTTCTGGTTTTTGAGCCTTTGGAAAACCCATATATTAGTAGCAGAACATGTGTTTCTCCCATAAAATATGGTTTTAAATTTTAATCATAAAGAGGGGAAAAATATCAAGATTTCTCATATAGGCATCCCATATTTCACAGCCCTCCACATAAGAAGTAATTAAAAAATTCTCAAAATGGGGCTGTGAAAAATCTTTTTTTTTAAACACAATTAAGCAGCATTTTATTGCTGCCTGCTTCAGCAGCCATATGATTGTGCTGCATACTAGACTGGCAAAAAATACCAAGCGTTAAAATACTGTAATAGATGTTTTGATATCTAAGTTTATAGTTTTAGTGTCTAGCTAAGTACTTAGTAACATGTATAGCCCTTTACTTGTGTTTCCCAGGTAAAACTGCCAGATGAAACTGAAGTAAAACCAGAGATGTTTTCATAGAATCACTAGGTTGGAAAAGACCTTTGAGATCAAGTCCAACTGTACCTGTCCCCTACTAAACCATATCCCTGAGTACTTCAACTACCTGTCTTTTAAGTACTTCCAGGGATGGGGACTCATCCACCTCTCGAGGTAGACTCTGCCAGTGCCTATTCAAAATGAAAACAATTGAACAAACTGCACTACTGTTCTTTGTTTGTTCTGCCTAAAAATAGATAATATGATATATATTCAGAAGCATGTTTTTGCTTAAAACATGTACAGAACTAATTTTAAAGTCTTCCATGTTCACAAATTGACTTAGTTTTATTAATTGACAATTCCTTCCAAAATCCCAACTTTATTTTTAGTTGCTCCATAAAGGGAGAGAATAAAAGTGTGTGCACCGAAGGACACTGAAAGAATGTGCAGCTATGACTGAGATATTGTGTAAACCATATACCACAGAATAGTGTTAAGTAACCACTAGGATGTGCTGTCGGCCTAAAAGTGAAGCCCTGCTATTTAAGAGGCTGAAGTTTCAAAATTCTGAAGTGTGATGTAAACATAAATATCTCGTATTCCAATTTGGAGATTTCTGAAAAGAAGTACAAAATAGAGGGGTTTGTAAGGAAAGGAATGAGGTATTTGAATGATAGGAAACTTTTTCATATTGTGCAGATTTTCTTAGCAGGCATACTTGAAGTGAGAGTTTACTAAAGGAGTGTCATAGTCATGACTGTATTTGTTTTATTGAGTATCTAACATTAAAACTTCTATTACTGGAAATTATGTGTATTACTGCAAAGTGTGGTCTCTGTGGCAAGACCTCACATGCATATCATATGTGCATATCACATGCACTACGCTTACACAAAAATTCAAATATGTTCTTGAACAAAATACTTATGATCTTGGTTTTCTGTTCCTTGTTGTAAACATAGACATGTATCAACGAGTGCTCAACTAAGATTTGTGGATTCAAACTGTTCTATGGAATTACTGGTTGTAAAACAATGTATGTTTATCAAGACGTAGAGTTTTGAAAACTGTTGTGAATGAAGTGCTTGAAGCATGGTGGCTAAAGTTTGCAGTTTGTCATTTCAGTAATATTGAACTATTTTGTCAGTTTTCATGCTTTAGCCTAGCAACTATTTCACATGTTAGGATTTTCCAGCTCTTGCCCCTTTATAGTGGCTAATCCACCCTAAAATGTGCATATAGAAAGCAGGTTGCTGCAAGAGGACTTCTGGAAGGAGCTGTTTTAACTGTTCAAACCCAAGAATATGATCCGAAGGGCTGGATAGCTGACAACCCTTTTAAGACAGAAACTATTCTTGCAGGCATCCAGAATTACAGAAATCCTTCAGCAAGGAAGGGAGAAAGCATCCTGCTTGTTTTGCTTGTTCTTCTGGATTTCCCAACTTAAAAAACATAGCTAGAACTAAAAGTGTTAAAGATAGGTAAAATACTTCAATGTTTATGCAGTTACAGTGCTGTTACTGGTAGTGATTAAGTGATCTAATAAGCATTTTCTTTACTTTGAGTGTTTGTCTAACTGATGCATCAAGCTTGCATAATATTAAATGTAGTATTTCCAGTAGTATTTCCTAAAAAACTGAGGTTTACTAAAGAGAAGTTTTGTTCATACTTTCTTAGTTATTTATGTATCAGTGTTGCTGTTAGTCTACCAGAATTGTAAGATAGTACTGCAAAGTTTTGTATATTCTTTGAATTCCCCCCTCCAACATAAACCACTTGATAAAAAAAAGTCCTTGGCCAATTAAAACATGCCAACATAACAACTCTTTCTGAAGAGTAAGATTTGCTCTTTTGTTTCTTCTGAGAGGTATGAACTGAGTTCTACCCTGACAGCCAGGAATTCCTCCATTCTAATAGCTACACTGACTCAATCGTAGCCTATGGCAATTTATCGCAATTTTTTATAGATATAAAATGGAAATATTTGTCCAGGGGCAATATGAAGATTAATTACTTAATATTTATAAATCGTTCTGAAAAGCAGCATTATGCAGATATTATGATTATTTCTGAGCAGTTGATTCTAATCTGGGTTGAAGCCTAAAAAGACACAAATACCTAAAGCTCCAGTTAGGCACAATTTAGATGCCCTGTATCAGAACTGCAGTCCTAAAAATGTTTGCATATCTGTCGCATAACCCTGGAGCTACCCAAGTTTGATTAGAAGCTCAGGTATTTTTGTTTATGAGGTACATAAAGTACTCCAGTAGTGTTCATCTGTGCTCTCAAAGGTACTTAAGCCTTATTAGGACTGAGCAGCCTAGTAATTACTCAAGCTAATGCCCAGTAGGTGTCCAGAAATGAAGCAGACATCTGCATTTCTCCCTGGAGAATTCATTCTGGTAGGTGAGCTCTGAAAATGCGTAGTAGGCGAGGATCCTGCAGCAACAGCTGGCCCCACAGTGGAAAAATCTGTTTCCCTTCAGACTGTAGTTCAGGGTTTAAAACAGACAGAAACATGGATGAGATCCAGATTCAATTCCCTTGTCTGTCTGAAAAGACTCAGCCCCTCCTGTGGTCCAGGCTTTAGTCAGCAGGCAGCAGCCTTTTTAGAATGTAAGAAGGATTCTCCCATCTTCAGCCTCGCTTTCCAAAGAAGACGTTCCCTTTTCACCATCTTGCACTTATGAGAAAGTGAGAAAGAGGAACTGTTGTCAGTTTATTTACAGAAAATAGAGAAATTTTCAGTCCTGGATGAGTACAATAATAGTTGTAGGAGTTGAGACTAACCTAGGATAGAGTGAGTGCCTGCTTGTATTATTCTGCTCCCTATAAAACATGGTGAATTTTGTGGGCGTACCAAATGCCAAAACTTTCTTTCATGCGCTATATAATGACTGAAAACTCTGGATTCAATTACGCAGGGCAGGAAGATGAAAATCAGATGATGTCAGGAGTGCAAAGCTTTGTCTTTTTCTCCATATGTTGTAGATTCAGCAATACAGATCTGTTAGATACAATAGAAGGAATAGAATCTCTCGCTTTCTTTCTCTTATTCCTCTCCATGCCTGTTGCTAATTCTTAAAATACGATTAAAATGAGACTCAATAAGAAATGTCATCTGAGCCTGATCTTCTGCTTCAGAGTTCAAAGGGAAGAATCCTTGGGATATGAATGAAATCCGAATTGAGCTCCTAGTATTAATGGAAGAAGAATTTTTAAAGAAGTTTCCCATATGGTACCTATGCATTTCTGCTGTTACTTGTCAAAGCTGCTGTTTCTGCCAAGTCAGTACCTGCCTCAATACTTCAAAACAAATTAATTAAAGGAATTCACTAGTCATTTAAATTCAAATGCTTTGAGATGTGGCCTGTTAAGTGGCTGAAAAAGCTGCTAAAAAGGAGGAAGAGAAAAGCTTTTCTTTCCAGAATGCATGCATGATTTTGCTTTTATCCTTGCATGGATATGTTTAGCAAAAACGTTTGTAACAGCTTGTGCATATGGCTGGGCAGTCACTGTGGAACAAAATCGTAAAGATGACGTTTTCACTTTTTGAGAAATGTTGGGACAAAGAAACATGCAGAGTTTTGAGAATTAAATTAGACTTTGATCTCTGCCAACACATAAACAGTTGTGTTACTGGAAAATGATCTTCACACTATATCAGCTTCTACCTGTCTACAAAAAGATAGCTATTGGAGGGGGGGATGAGATAGGTTTTCAGTAACCATGAAAAAGCATATAATCAAAATCTTTCCTTCAAAAGCAGCACCGTTTTTTAAACATGATAGTATCAGAAGCTTTTTGGGTGCCTGTAACGAATTCCTTGTTTTGTGCTGCAATGTAGGAAAATCCATGAAACAGACTGAAACCCCCTAAACCAGGCCTCTGAAAAAAAAAAAAAAAAAGAAAAAAAAGCTTTTCCATATTTTCAAGTGGCTTTTTAGGCCTCCCGAGTCTTTCTGGCACATCATTCTCAGACCCTTATGGACTGGGATGCTGCCAAACAGCTTTTTTCCCACAAAACTTTAATAAACTTTGAGTGCTGGACAGAAGAGTATTGCAATTCCCAAAGAGAGATTTCACTACAGGGTTCCAAAATACCTACAATATAGAAGCTAGCCTCTGAATGAACCCAGCAGTACTTTTCCTTGGTTCTCTTAGAAATACAAGAAATTCAGCTCTGTGTCTTACACTGGTTTTGCGCTTTGTCTCTCTCTGGTTTAAGAAATTGTTTTCTTTTACCAGCAATATGGTTCTAAATATTATTTTGTAAATTAGATGTGCTTATTCTAATGCAAGTATACTTTGATTTTGCCAGATGTTGAATGAGACTTGCATTTTCTTAGAACCACATCAAAATGTTTTGTGTCTAGAAAGTATTTAGATGCACATTGCCCAGAATAAGAGATGTGCTGGAGCAGTCATGGGCCAAAGTCAGCTCTTCGATACCATGGCTAGAAGAAGTGGGTCCAAGCAAGTCTGCAGTATTTCTTTGGACTGTTATGCAGTGCTAGACCTTGTAAAACTCTAGCAGTCTCTAACTTTCATTAGAAACAGGAATATCAGCTGCCATTGAAAGTGAAGCTTTTTCTCTATAATTGCTTTTTATAACCCTTACGCTTGCCTCTAACGCCCCTGCTGCCTGGAGTCTGCTGTAATCTTATTTCATGTTGCAGGTAGTATTGTTTGTTCTGTGTGTGCTTGATGCAGTTCAAAGCTAAGGTAACAGGAAATTTCTTCAGATGTATTTTGAGGGAAGCCCATAGGAGGTGGCAAAGAAAGAATTACAGCAAAAAGGTTCACATTAGTCGTCTTAGAGTCCTAGTCAGTGTGCTACAGCTGGTATTGCAGTTGGGGGTTAGGAATACTGAACTTGATTTTTTCAGTTAATTTGTAGGGTGTTTATACATCAATAAACTTAGCACATTCAAACATTGGCTTGGTCCTATCCTCTGAGCCAGCTCTCCCAGGTATATGTGAGCACACTCATGGATTTGGCTGGGATTGCTGTCACATAGTTCAAAACAGAATTTTGAGTCAACTGGTTAATTCAATTATGAAAGGTGCTCAAATAATATCTGAGAGAAGAAATTGACTCACTCTTTAAGTATCTGGTCCTTACCCTTCTCACTCAGGCAAAGCTTCTGCTGTCTTCCAAGAATTTCGGTGTGAGTTTTGCTAGATTAAAAGATACATAATTACCTTCAAAATTACATACTTTCCTAGCAAAACCCAGTTTTTATTTATTTCTATGATTCTACAATAATACATTCTGTGGGCTAAACATTGCATGCTTTGTCATTCCCAAGCTGTTTCCTTTTGGAAAGCAAAAAGGAAAATTTATTCAGCTACAGTTACAGATACAGTGATCCTAGTGATAGGAGAAGTGGAAACAGGGACGTTTAGACTGGGTATTAGGAAAAATTTCTTCAGGAAAGTATTGTCAATGACTGGCACAGGCTGCCGAGAGAAGTGATTGAATCACCATCGCTGGAGGTATTTAAAAACTTGTAGATGTGGTGGTTAGTTACATGCTTTAGTGATGGACTTGGTAGTATTAGGTTAAGGGTTGGACTTGATGATCTTAAAAGACTTTTCCAACCTAAATGATTCTATGAGTCTATGACAGTTAAAGAAAAAGTATATAGTCAGCTTACAAAAGAAATGCTTTTATGGTTTTGAAGTATTCAGAAACCATACACCCTTAACACGTCTAAGTATACTTCATATTTGAATTAAACAAGAGAAATATCTTTGTTATTTGAGAGAAAGCTGCAAAGTCTCGAATAGGTTTCTGTGAATCCATATGCGATTGTGAAGTATATAGAGGCAATTGTGAACATTGTATGTATCTGTTCAAAAGTACATACTGTAATACATTTGAAATAGGATGGCATGACAAATAGAACTGGACCATTGATACTACTTTTTGAAGAATGTAGTTATTCACTTTGCAGACTACAAAACAGACAGATTTTTAATCTTGCTGGTTGTGAACAGATCCTCTGAAGCCGAACTGTCCATAGAAAACATAAAAGAACAAACCTTTACACTGTGAGATGCCTGCTACCCTGAGCATCCACGATTAAATACCCCAAATACAGCAATTTAAAAAGAAGTTACAGTGAAAAAAATCCCCAAGAATAACAGTGCAAAATTAAGGCTGCAAAATTTAGTTTTTAAAGAAAATAATTAAAAAAATCTCTGGGCCTCTGAAATGAAAGACATCACTAATGACTTATATTGATGATTTTCCAGGTATTTGTGCTTCGAGCTGCTTTGGACTTCCACAGGGCAATGAAGGTTGCATCCCAGTAAGTACCTGTTCTGAACTATCTGAGCAAGAACATTTCAGGTGAAAGCCTAGTAGGACTTGCAGACTTGTTTTTGGAAAGGAATGAGTGATTGTTGATACCTTCTATTAAGAAAAACATCTCTGGCATAAGGAAGATGAACAGCATGAAAAATTTTGACCCAAATAGTTAGTATGTAATTTTCAAGAAATGGAAACCCATCTTATGGTAATTGAATGTAAGAATTATAGAATCATAGTATCATTAGGTTTTGTCCCTTCCATCTTGAAAATAGTGTAGTAGAACTCAGAATACAGAAAAGGGCAAAAGGTGATCAATGGTAGAGAGCAGCTTTCATATATAACATATGAGTAAACAGACTAGTCAGCCTGGAAAAGACATCTAAGTCTATAAACTCATGAGTAGCAGGATAAACAAAAAGTAGTTGTTTACTGTTTACAAGAACTAGGGGATTTTGAAGGAATTTATGAAATGGCAAATACATAGCATAGCCTCACACAATGTAAGGTAAATCACTGGATTCATTGCCTCAAGATGCCATGAACAATGAAGGATTAGGGTAAAAAAAAATATAAGTTTATGGAGAAATACCTGTCATTTACCTCAAATTTACTGATTCTTTCCTTAGTGAAGGCTTGAGCAGTCTATCAGTGAAGCGTTACTTTAAGCTTATACTGTCCTTACACCCTTCCCTAGTTATCTGCTGTTGATCATTATGGGTGATAGGAGGGTCTGACTCAGAATAGCTGACCAAGATTTTTAGATTCTGTCATTAATACAGGGACAGACTGCTCATACATATACAAAATAGAGTTGATTCCTGTCCTGGGCAGGAACGTGTTAATACCAAATAAAGCATTCTGAATTATCTATTTTTAGAGCATTACTTTTCTTCTAGTACCATTTTTTAAAAAAATGTGTTTACTTTTGAAGGACAAAACCTAAATTTTACCTAAACTTTATGCTACCATAACTGAAAGTCTTGAATCATGATTGTATGTTCTGAATGCAATTATTCCACATATAATCACACTGCAGTCATGCATTAAAGCTTTATGTCTTGTGATACTTAATGTCTCTATGTATTCATCCCAAATGGCATATTTCAATTGCAAACACATCATTCACTTGGTGATCACAGTCACCTGGAGGTCTGTTTCCATGATTCAATCTTTGCATTAGAGAGCAGCTTCTGATTGTCTTCCTTAGATGTATTACTTTCCTTTTCCACAAAGTGATACCGCTTATCTTCTATGTTTATCTCCTTTCAGAATTTAATCCATTCTCTGGTGCCTTTATAAAATTAATTGGTTTACATCCTTGTTTATAGTAAATCCTTCATCTTCTAAATCCTTGACTTTTTAAAGTAATACTTGTGCAAGTGGTGAGCTGATTGTCCTAAAACATAAATCCTCTAGCTATGCTGGGATCCTGAACAGCACAGTAAGAGCTGTAAACTCCCAGTGCTAAATTCCACACATTGCTGTGTTAATACACTTCAAGTTTGTCCTGAACAGGCTTTTTCTAGCCAGTGTTTATATTGGTGAAATTTCTAATACAGCTTTGCTGCAACTCCACAGACAGAAACAAATGTTTGGGGTTTGTTATTTTTTTCTTGGTTTGGGTCAAGAAGCTAGTTTATGTTAGATTCCTCTTTAAGGATAAATTCTATAATAAGTGTCTGGAAAAGATTTTTGGGTTCTGAATGTTAGTTTGTTTCCTAAAATTCGTAACAAAAATCATGACTGCCAAAGCCATGCTTGACCGAGTTCTAAGTGAATTATTTTGGGTGCCTGTAACAATTAATTGCAGTAGCACATTATATCATTTGCTCTGCTGCTGAGTTAAGTTTATGCTGTCTAGGCTGAGTTTTTTGTCTGTGTACTGATATTACAAACACCAAATCTAAATTAAAGCTTATTTCACCATATCTGTTTATATCTATAGTTTGACAGCTCTGGAACTGCTTGCAATGAAAAACATTAATCCATTGCAAATTAGACTCCTGACTCTTCCATACTATGTATATCTAAAAGTTAAAAATGTTATTACTCTTAGCTTAGTATAAGGTTTGCATAAAACCTTTTGCTTCCTTGATATGAGACAGTAGCATTCATCTTTTTATTGATTATTATTCTGAAGAGGCTTTGAGAGAAAGTAGTGGAAAACTGATAGAAAGTCCAAAAGATGGAAAACCTCTTTTTAAAACTAATATTTACTTAATTTTTTCCTTTGTATTTTACTCTGCTTCCTATAATCATATTCTGTTTCCTGTACTCACCTGTTCGACAGCTGTTACATTTTGATTACTTTATCTTCATGAACTACCCTGACAATTCAAGCTATGTACATATTGGAACAAGGATAGGAAGGACTTTGGAGAGGACAAGATAATAAGAGAGATATCAGGGGCAAACTGTAAACACTGAGTCAGAGAAACAGGAATTCAACACACAGCTTCCAATTTCTCTGATCTGTGTATTAAACTACTTTGAGAAAGTTTCTGTTATCTTCAGAATTTGCAGAGTTCTCAGGATTCTGCAGAGTCTGGATAATAAAATCTAGTTAACACTCAAGATCTCTTGCCAATCACTATTAATCTATCTTTTAGTACTAACTATTATAAATTTTCACTTTTAATGTTTTATAAAAGTGTTATGTGGCCTGTATTGCCCCAGGTTTGCAGAAGGTAGTTTTGTAAAAAAATTATTGGAGTATTTATAACACGCATATTTGAAGCAGCATTTGTAATAGATATACAGTTGCCTGGCAAGCTCAAAATTGTTCTTGAATTGCATTGTTTGTTTATTTGGGTTCATCAGTTGTTTAGATTTTGCATCTTGACACCTACTGCAACAAATTGTTGCTAACATGTCTGGAACTGTTAACTAGTTCTAGGCATAGCATGGCAATTTGGGTTACAAAGTAGTGATGAAATAATCTTACTTGAACTAAGACAAGAACAGTAATTATCTGTATTCAATTTTGAGACTCAACGGGGAAAATGTTAACCAGTCATCCAATAAATTAAGCATCGCATGGCATTCTTATTTTCAATTCAAATTGAAATTTGCTAGCAGAGTAACTACAAAGTAATCTACTGTTACCAAGTGGAGCTTGAGAAGATGTGTGTCAGGTTGGCTTAGTTATTGAGAGCTCCTTTTCTTGTGACATCTAATTCTTTTTCACATAACACGTTTTCCATATTGTTTTACTTGATTATTTTATTTGCATACCGAATGTTTATGAAATTTTATATGCATGGCAAAACCTGCAAAGTGAGAATGTCTGTATATGACAGTTCTCATGCAGTGTTTAGTTAGTGCAAACTGTGTTTTCCCAAAGCCTAGAATATACATCTTCAGAACAACCAAATATGTAATTAGGTGCATAAGATCAACTTTTCTGAAAGGAGGCAGATCCCAGAGGTCTATAGATCAGGAGAACTGTAAGGGTTTTCATAAAACCATGTAATCACTAGGTTAGAAAATACCTTTGAGATTGTCAAGCCCTAAACTGTATTCTTAAGATCTTCATCTCTGTCTTTTAAACACTTCTAGGGATGGTGATTCAATCACCTCCCTGGGCAGCCTCTGCCAGTGCCCAATAACCCTTTTGGTGAAGAAATTTTAAGTGATGTCCAATCTGAACCTCCCCTGGCACAGATTGAGGCCATTCCTTCTTGTCCTATCTCCTATCACTTGAGGGAAGAGACCAACACCCACATCGCTACAACCTCCATTCAGGCAGTTGTAGGCAGTGATATGATCTCCCCTCAGCCTCCTCTTCTCTAGGTTAAACAACCCCCAGCTCCCTCAGATGCTTCTCGTAAGACCTGTACTCTAACCCCTTCACCTGCTTCTTTGCTCTTCTCTGGACACGCTCCAGGACCTCAATGTTCGGGGTTTTTTTGTAGGGAGGGGCTCAATTATAATCTTGGGTACGTAAAGCTTGACTGACTGAGTCTTGATGTCATTTTCATACTTTTCCAAAGGCTTTTTATTCTGGTGCAAGATGGAATCATAGAATAGTTTGACCTTAAAGGTCATCCAGTTCCAACCCTCCTGCCATGGGCAAGGACACCTCCAATCAGACCAGGCTGCTCAAGGCCACATCTAACCTGGCTTTGAACACCTCCAGGGATGGGGCAGCCACAGCTTCCCTGGGCAACCTGTGCCAGGGCCTCACTACTCTCATGGTGAAGAAATTCCTCCTTAAGTCTGGCCTAAATCGTCCCCTCTCCTATTTCTACCCATTGCCCCTAGTCCTGTCACTACAAGCCTTTGTAAACAGTCCCTCCCCAGCTTTCTTGTAGCCCTTTCAGGTACTGGAAGATCGCTATAAGATCTCCTTGGAGCCTTCTCATCTCCATATCCTTCTTGTGACAAGGATTCCAGAACTGGACACAATATTCCAGATGAGGTCTCACAAGAGAAGGACTCTCAGATGAGGTCTCACAAGAGAACCTCCCTAATGTTGGTCAACACTCAGTAAGGCAGCTCCCTTTCTTCACAATTATCTTTGACGCTGAGGTGTCTCTTGGAGCTAGTACTTTAGAGAAACATTGCGTAGAAATCAAAGGATTGTGCATTGGATCATTACATTTTCCTAATTCCCAGCATTTAGTATATTTTATATACTGGAGCATAACATTTTATACCCCTTACAATATTTTATTCCAGATCATGTAACTGTGGACACTCATTTTTCATGTAAACATCTGCTCCTAATTATTATTTTAATTATTACTTTAATTTTCCATGAGTAGTACTGAAGTGCAGTATTTATTTGTCCCAAGAGTGCTATGTAAATTTTCTGTTTAAAACTTGACTCTGAAAAATTGTGACTTTTCTGGCAGTGTGGTTTAATTGTACTTTGTATTGGAATGTAGCATGTATCTGGAGGTGGATGCTTTATTAATACTGTGTAGAGATTTAAAAGAAAGCTACTTCAAATGTATGCTTTATTCAGAGGAAATATCAAGGATGCCACTCTACAGAATTTTTGAAGTGGGAAAGAGACAAAAACTTCAGACACAGAGATTTCGATAAATATGACGTGTGGCTAAAGAATGGCACAGTGTTGTCTAGTAATGATGGATTTCTAATTTTCTCTCATGTTTAAAATATATAGCAGAATGCATCTTCTCTTGGATGGCTTAGAAATGCTTCTCATTAATCATTTTGGATGCTTGATTCAGTAACTTATACACTCAGTCTTTTTATTCCCAAGGACTAAGACAACATGCAATTAAAGTAAAGGGCTTTTTCTGAGATGCACCAAGTATTTCCAAATAATTGATTTCAGATCACTTTGCAAATAGTTACTCTGAGAAATGTGGGCAGAATGCTGCTGAAGAATGGAATAAATTCTTCTTTTTTATCAGTTGTAACAGTTATTATGTTGAGCTTTATTATAATAATAATCACTGTAACTGGGACCATAGAACTGTGACTCAAGCAACAGTTTATTTCAGAAGCAGGGGTGCTTGTACAGGGAAAAAACTGATTCTAGATGAGATACTAGAGGTCAATTAATTTAATCCTTCTTTAGAAAAACTGGAGATGACCTACTTTTTTTTTTTTATTTGGTTCTTATCTTCCTTTCCCATACTTGGACTAATGATAAGCTGTGTTTCTTTTAGAGTCACATTTTAAACATGCCTGGTTTTGGTTGATTTTTATTTTTTTTCCTATGCCACTTGGGAATTGTTTCTGTTCTGTAAACTTTGTATGTGTCTTCTTTTCCTCTGATTTTGGAGATAATTGCCTTTATTTAATCTATGAAAGGGTTAGGAGCGTGAATTAGGAATCCTTCACTGAGCCAGGCTTTGCGCAACTGATTGGAAGAAGTTTTGCAAGGCAGTGTTAGCATGCAGTTCAAGTGTATTTCTTCTAATGAAAATGCATGCTTTGCCTCAGGGACATTTGAGCACAAATCTGTTCATACAAATGCAGCAGAATTTGAATTTGTAGCATATCTTCTCACAAACTGAAACCCATGAGGTTTCACAGAATCAAATGATATAGTAATAAGATTGTGGTAAATATGTAAATGATGAGGAAAAAAAACAGTGAAAAAAGCAAGTAATTCCACAAGCAATGGAAATTACAAATACTGTTTTCCAAGAATTTGTGTGTTGTGGTTTGATTCTCAGATGTCTTACAAGCTGCAAGCTCTGATCAAAGCTCTTTCTGCATCTCTAATGGTCCTAACATCTGCCTATCATGTGAATTTGTTGAGTACATATAAAGTCCATTTCAGCAATTTTCTGCATAGAACATGCGTAGGATCTTGTTCTTCTGCCCACCCTGCAGTTTTTGTGAAATTCTCTGTATCTGTTCTGTAAAATTCACTGAAATTGGGTAGGGGGTTCATAGTTGTTTTCGAATGATGGAGGGACAGACAGGTAAACATCTGACTGTACAAAAAGCAAAAATAAACATATTCAGAAATGAGAGTTGCATAAGCCTCCTTTCACAAAACCAGGCTAACAGTTCCATCACGTGAGATTTATGATGAACATAGGCACCTTTTCCAAACATGGACATGCCTAGGTCAGGTCTGAAGCACTGTTTCATATATTAATAAATGAATACAATCATAAATAGAAACGAAAACCTATGTATGCTGTATATTTTAAGCAAGTAAGTATAAAATATACCAAAGAGGAGATGTTTAATGAGGTAGTTTGGAAAAAAAAAAAAGCATATTGAAAAAAAAGGAGAATAACTGGATTCTAAAATTAAAGAAAACTCTGCAAAGTGTTTGAAGTTGAGATGTGAGGAAACAGTAAATGAAAGCTTACACTGACTGGAGTGAAAAAAAGTTGGGAATTCTGAAGTCCACAGAAAACATGATAGCAATAGTTAAATGGATTTTTATTGTGATGAACAGATGTTCTAAGAAGTGCAAGAAATTAACGTGAAACTTTTGGACAGAGATCCTGTCAGCTGCAGAGTAAATCTTGGTTTGGTTCAGTCGAGATGAATGCAAAGAGCCAGCCTAAAAATACCTATGAAGTAAGATGAGGATGGAAGGATACTTGCAGAAAGTTGTTCTGGTGTAAAAGAGAATGCAGGTTCTGTGCAACAGCTGAGGGAAATTGGAACAAAGCCTACACTGGTTTTGATTCAGAAAGAGAAATGCTGGAGCACCTTTTTGCAGAACTTGGCAGGAAAAGGAAAGGTTAAAATTAAAAAGGTTGGTTTTCAGGATTGTGGAAGACTTCGTTGTTTCTTTTGGAAAGGTAGCTTTTTAAGAACTGGGGATAGATACAATAATAGAAGGAATATTTGCCATTATCACTGGGAAGAGCAGGAAAGAATTTATAATTAAGTACCTTAGTCAGTTTTACAGAAACAGTTCCCCCCTCACCTTAACTGCTACATCGAAATACCCTTTGTCCTTACTATTGCTTTGTGAGTGCAGCTGCTAGTGAAAACAGAGGAGAGCATGCATGACAAAATAAGAGTCTGAGACCTCCTGAGACCTCACTCTGACTGTTATTTAGGATCTGTCCTTCCTTCCACTGACTGGAGGAGATGGAATGAGGATCACCAATTAGTTTTTGCAGCTTTGATCTCCAAGTAACCTCCCAAACATGTTTCTAAAGCATTCTAAAAAATACCTATCACATCTGTTAGATACCGTACTCTCTTTTTAATTTAGTTAAAAAGCTTTGTATTTTATAATGCTGCTGTTAAGGTCAGTCTGCTCTTTGGGGAGCAGGAACATGTTTTTTCCATCTAGACTGAACTGGCTTACGGGATGTTTTGTGTGTGCATGTGCACATATCCTTGCCACACAGCCACTGATTGGAGAGCATTAGATGGTTAAAGTGTTAATGCTGGAAGGAAAACTGTTAGGAAAAGGACGTTTTTCATGACTTGTGATTGGTATGAGATCTGATAAAGCCTAAAAATTATCTGCTTCAGGGTGTGAAAATTTAAAGGTAGATCCTGGGTTTTGGTGCAAGTTAAGAGTCCTAAAGTTTCTATCCTAGATCGTTTCTGCTGCTTGCTGTAGGTGGGTAAAAAAGAGTTTCTCTGAACAATCAGATTATTGGTTTGCTGGTATAGACTGATTTTTTTTTTTTTTTTCATGGGGCTTTGAGCAGCCTGATCTAGTGGGAGGTGTCCCTGCCCATGGCTGGGGCGTTGGAACTGGATGATCTTTAAGGTCCCTTCCAACCCAGACTATTCTATGATTCTATGATCAGATAAATAACAGAAGAGGGAAATGCACACAAACCTTTTTCCTGCCTTGAAATAAAGAAGTGGCAACTTACAACTTAAACACATTCCTCATGTCTGTCTTTTGTTTGCCTTTATCATTTGCTCAACATATTCTGTCAAAGGAGCAGTCAGGATGTAAAGAGACTCAGTAATTCAACCTTCTTAAAGGAAAGCATTGTTTATCACTTGCTGTGATTTTTCATACAGGATGAAATCTCTTGAATAAAATTCAGCCAAGTCTCATTCAATACCGTGCTCCTAGGCACTACTATGGAGCACTGTCAGAAGATTGTATTTAGGTTTATAAGATATGAACATAAATTTGTATGTATTTATACAGGCATATATGTCACAGAGACAAAAGCACACAAAAATACATAAACCAATTTAAAGAATTTTTAAAAAATATACTTTAGAAGTTTTGTGTGAATGTAAACATTTGGGAAACTTGTGCAGCAGAAGTCACTGTAGGCACTAGCATTTTTACTTTAAGTAAAAACATACAGGATTATACCTTTCACTTGAAATCTAAGAGATGTTAAAAATTTGTGGAGTTTTAATTACTACTTCTCAGCCTGGCACATAAATTGCCTAGCAGATTTGTGCATGAGACATATTACATGTAACACCACACTATGTAATTCTACTACTTAATGAAAGGCTACCTATTAAAATTTTTTATAGCCAAAAAAGAAATATCTTGCCATGTAACCATAATGGATGGAAATAATAAGTAAATCACCAGTTTATATGTATGCAAGCAATATTTTCTGTGTGTTATTCATAGCATTTGTATGGCTAACACTTCTAATAAACTATCAAACCCCATTAAAATCTTTGAATGTTGTGAAAGACAAAAAGCTCCATAAGCATAAGGCACAAATATCCTTGTGACATCTGACTGTTATGGACTTGTGCATTCACTATGACTAAAACCTCGTTCGCAATGTGTAAGTAGTGTTGTGCACAGTTGCTATGATAATAACCATATTCTCAGAGCTCTTTGGGCAGATTTAATAATGTTTCACTGTGTTCCACTGACCCACATTTTGACTTAGATTTAATGCAGCTATAGTCTAAATGGATTAATAGATCCATATAGTTTAATAATTAACATGGCAGGTTAATTAAAAACACATTGTAAGGTGCCCCGCTGTGGGCATATCTCATTCTTTTTGTTGATATACATTATGTTTATTATGTTCATTTTGTACAGAGCATTAGAATAAATAACACAGTATACTACTGTATTATTAATACCTCTTTTTTTTGGTATTAATCAGTGCTTAAGTGCCAAATGTTGATGCTACTTTAAATGCTCTCTTCCTATTTTTGAGTACTGAAGTGCTACAAATGTGAACTGACCAGCTAATGTCCTGACCCACTGCAACATAAGTAAATGAAATACTGATGTGGACCAAAGAATTTTCTAACATAAAACTGAAAAACAACAACAATGGCATGCAAAACATACTGGTGAACGGAATATATCCACCGCACAAATAAAAGTTAAAAGACAAATGGGCAGAGAGAAAATGCAGTCACAGACAGATTCCATTTTCATATCTTCTGAAAGATTCTGGAGTGATTCATTCTAGGCAACACTCAGGTAAAAAGATAGTACTGCGCCAGTCACAGGCACTGGACAGTCCCTGCCTTGTTCAGAAGAGCAAGCCACCTGTGAGTTCAAGTCATTTTTTTGATGTCATAATCACATCATTATCATTTTCAAAGACAGAATTACCATCCAGTGGCTCTCAGTTCGCAGAACATTACAGTTACAGTCAATCTACTCAGTCACCTCTACGATTAGGTACAAGGGTGCATGTGTCCGAATCAATGATGGAGCAGTCACCGGGCTTCTTGTTGAAATAACACTGTAGTGACTTTCTTTTTCCTGTTTGATTCCAAAGTGGTATCAGAGTCCTTAAATTTCAGTTTATGCTGTCTTTATGGCTGCTTCGATCTGTATTGTGATTGTTTAGTTCTTGATTTTTCCACTGAATGCTTGTTCCATTCATGGGCACTGAAGTCACTAGACTCTTGGATTGGGAGCAGCAACAGCAAAGACATGACTGGAAATAGAATTTAAAAAAAAGGTTAACACAAATCTGTCAACTGTCTGCAGATTGCCAGTGCTATTCTTCATTCTGAAATGAGCAAATGATTCTAGCTGAAGGGAATGACAGTTCTACTCAGGCAAATTTTTACGCTAGGATGCAAACAGTTCTTGTGACTAAATATCATAAAAACAGCAAGTTAGGCCTGGCTTGTGCCTCATATTTAAGAAAAACTTCCACAGTATCAAAAGGGAAATTTGTTTGACTAAGGTAAACAGATCGAGAACTGTCAGAATTCAATACATATTGTAAAGAGCTGAGTTGGGTTTTTTCCCCCCCCTCTTTATCACTGAACATCAAACTTGGGGATCAGCAGGATGCTTAGCATGTAAGAGAAAAGAAAATTCCCCAGCCTGTAACTTAGGTCTCTTCTCACATCTTGAAGACGACAAAATTGTTTAGGAAAAGGGACAGTGAATATATTGAGGTGCATATTTTTTCACAGTTAAGAACATTCAGGATCATACTTCCAGGTTCTTCACAAACCGGTGTGTTAAGCTGTCCCTTCTGAAAAGAGCAAAAAAGATTCTTCAGCTATCTTCCCCTCATTTCACTAAAATTAGTGCCTAATTCTATGTAGATGGAATCTCTACTTTAGGGGAAACAGTTAGGGCCTCAGAGGAGCAATGGCAATAACAGCAGTAGATCCATGACTTCTGTGAACTCAATGAAAAAGGAACGTTGCATAGAAGTAAAGCCAGTGTTCAGATATATGTATTATCTGTCTATGGGTGTGTATATGAAATCATAACAGAGGTATGGAGAGAAACTCAAATTCAAAATGGAAAGGTTGCCTGAATTAATGACCTTGATACTGGAAGGGAAAGGGTAAGCTATAATAAGAAGCAGGGGAAGGATTAAATAATAGATGAAAATTCTTTAATTAGAGCTGTTGGATGGTAATTTTATTAGGAAGGACAAATGGGAAGAATGAACTAATGATATGAGGAGCAATCTGGTAGTACCCACTGCTACCTCTCCCTTTCACCTGAGGACCAGTTCAGGCATATTATCCACTCCACAGTTCCTAAATGAAGTAGGGGACTGTAAAAAGTAAAGCTGCTTCATATGTATCATGTGAAAATACTCCCTTAAAATAGTTTGTGAGGCTGAGCCAGGCCACAGACAAAGAGATATTCCCTATTTTAATAATGTATTAAATTTTTCAGTAGCTTGAGTTGCCTGCTTGCAGACTTAAAGTTTAGAGGTACAGTCCTATCATCTTTTGTTTCTCTTTAAAGACAAAGACATTTCAGTCTTCCTTTTCCATTTTGTTACTTTCTGTACCACTACATGATTTAATTTTATTTCTTCCTGTATAGCCTTTATTATAGAAACAGGGACTTGCAGAGGTACAGTGTCACAAGGTAAGTTTTGTAGCCTTAAAACATATTTTCATGAGTAGGAACTGGAAAAGTGCAGGTAAAAGCCATAAAGCATGTTTAATTGGCACAGTCAACTCAGGTGCCTGCTTTAGTATTCAAGCTTGAAAATTTTAGTCATTAATGGGATTGTTTAACTGCAGGCAGCTTGGTGTCCTATGTTTGAGTTCTTCATCTTAATCTAGAATGGGAAATACGTTATCAACAAATTTTTCTTTCGCGTACATGTCCCATGCAGATAAATAGTACTTATAAGAGCATGTCTGTCTCATTTTACGTGTTTACATATGCAGACTATGTCAAACTTCTTTACTGGTTTAGCATTTCAAATAAAGTGGATAGTTCCACTTTCAGTTTGCTATGTGTACTCTGTGAGATGCTGGCTGGTAAACTAGACAATTTATAGTCTTTCATTCCTTTGCATGCCTCTTCTTCCAGCTGCTAAAAATAGATAGTAACTACAGGGTTTAAAACAGTTAAGTCACTGGACATAAAATCTGGTCAGGAAGATCTTACCTGGAAACAGTTTTTAAACTTCTTGCTCACAAAATACAGAGCTATTGGGTTAATACAAGAGTTCATGGTTGCCAGGTTGATGCTGATATAATCCAATGGCAGCAAGAAACTAAGCAACAAAAGAGAAAACAAAACATTTGAACTATTCATATACTGTAGAAGCATCTGTGCTTTCTGTGGTTACAACCACTTCTGTCACAGAAACTATTTCTCTCTTGCCTAACTCCCTCAATCCGATCTTGTACCATGCTAGGTCTATAATAACCTGTCTCACGTAAGTTCACAGAAGCCAGAGGAAAGTGATTGCAATGGTGACAGACAATATTTATTTAAATCATTCTACCCCATTAACACTGAATCCCCTGAAAATGGATGCAGCTGAAAAATGATAAAGTGTTTGCTCTTCTAACATACAGTTGCATGCACAATGACATTTCTCAAATAAACTCCAAGTGTGCGGTGTTATAGTTTTTCAGTATAAACAATTGATAGACATAGAAAATAAGTACCTGAGCAGTTCACATCTGCCGGGGTCTCTTTCATTGTACACCATTTTCTTCAAAATTCGGCTCAAATGGAGAGGGAACCAGCAAAGAGCAAAAATCACTACTAAACAGAAAACTGTCTTTGCAACTTCTCGACGCTAGAAAAAGAAGTAGAGATAACTATGACTAAGTGCCTAATTCGTACTGGTAGGTGATAATAGTGTAGTCATGTTGGCAGCAATGTAAGTAATCTAGACAAAGCATACAAGGATTCCCAAAGAGCAGCTTCCAGGCTACTTGATGTCCCTGAACTGTTTTTTATGGGACTTATGTTCTTGTTTCTGGCCATGCTCAACAGAACCTGCTCATCACTGAGACTGAAACAGCTGAAGCACACAGGTCATTGCCAAGACACTGCAGATGTTAGCCAAGGAAAAGCATCTCCTTGGCTCTCCTCAGCCTAATTACTTTCCCAGCCCTTCATATTCCTCTGCGCTGGATTAGTTTTCTGGCAATCCCTCAGTTAAACTTCTTTCTTCAGAAACTTGTATGGTCTGCAAGAAAACTCTTTCACATATGAGGGAAACTAGAATCTTGATATCAAACCACTTGTACCTAATCCTTGATGTGGGGCAATATATAAACCCAAGGCACTGAAATCAGTTGGCAATAAAAGTTCCTTTCAGCCACGTACTTAGCCAAGGTGTCAGGTTCTCTTTGATGTATTATTTTATATTTAGCATGCATCATGTTGCATACAGAGATATTGCACAGTATATTAATTTTGTACACTATATTAATCACATTAATTAATGCGATCCTTGCTATGTGATGTTGATGTTCTTAAGTAAATACTTCCTCTAGAAGCATAATATTAGAAATGTCTGGTTTACATCCTAATTTCATTATAGCCAGGAAATGATTTAGATTTAATGGATATTTTATATGGCCCTAGAGCTTGACAGATGTTTTAGTGGATTTTTGACAATGCATACCATTTGTGTTTGGTAGGCATGGATTTGATAAAGAGAAGCATATGAAGGGGTAAGAATACCACTTCTGAAACTGCCACTGAAAAGTAACAATAACAAGCATTACAAGGTCTATCATTAAAAAAAATTAAAGTCAAATGTGTAAGTCTTGTTAGGGTTTGAATATGACTATTATTGTTTCTTCTTTCTTACAGTAGGAGTCTTTATAAAAATACAAAAAGGATGATTTCTAGACGTTAATGTGACAAGGCTGTAGGTTGGGAAGGAAGGAGGGAGGGCAAAAGATGATGGTTAAAGACAAGCATTTGTAAATTGTGGCATAAAGTCATCCTCCAGTAACCAGTCTGAGTAGCTTGCTGGGAACAGCATGTTAGGATGGGAAAGCTGGAGCGTGGTTTCCCCCACCCTGTACATACCATTCTAGTTCTAATGGGTGGAGTAGCTTGTCTGTGACCCTAAGTCTGTGTCGCAGGCTCTGAGGCCTGATGAGGGGAAAAAGCAGAGGATCTGCACAAGGGGAGGGCTCTCCAATCTGCCTTGGTCTGGAATGAACCATCAGAGGAGGAACCACTGAGAGAACTCACTCCGATGCAGCCGGGACTGCTTTAGGAATTCACATCTGTGAATGTGGAATTTGAAAGGAAGGGTAGAATTTGAGGGTCTGATAGTAACGCAGGGGAAAAGCTACTGATCATTTTAAAAATTTCAGTTAGGAATTAAACATCAGACAGTGCTGCAAAAACAGCAAAGTGAGATCTGACGAGTTTGTGAGTGACTTTACTCTATGATCATTTGTTTGTACTATTCTCCCATTGCTCTTTTCAAAGCAGTTACAGCAGTGCTACTGCAACTGTGCAATAACCCTGAAAAGAAAAAATCCACTCTCTTCTAAACTAGGTTATTCTACAACTACTTTTTATGTGCAACTAAAGTTGTATATCAAAGTGTGCCAAAAGTAGAGAAAACCCGTGGAGTCATATCTTTATAAATAAAATGAAATATTGTTTTGGCAAATCTTTGTAGTTAAATTTCAAAGCATTTAGCCCATAGTGATTTGAGGTTAAAGAGCAGGAGTGCACAACTGTCACACATACTTAAGAAAAGAAAGAAACTGGCTAGTTTCCTGAGCATGTTGTCTTCAATACTTGCTTGTACTATGATGTAGTCTTGTGTTCGGGGTTTAAATGAATACCTTAGCATGATAAATAACTTACATTCTCACTTTCTATTTCTGTGATTCACTGTATTCAAGTACACTTTGAAACATTTCTAAGCTAACACAAAGACAGAAAAACAGTACTTTCAAAGGTAGGTGTTCCTTTTATTTACCTGCTTAAGGTGTTCACTGAGAGCGATTCTCAAGTTGCTGTTTCTTCTGTTTAACATTTCACAAGTCATTAGTGTATAAAATATGGCAGTACACGCCAGTGGCATGCAGAAATAGAAGCCAAACAGCCACCAATCCTTTGCATCTTTGTAAAACTGTAGATAAGGTAAAGAGAAGATATGATGCAATTGAAAGTGTCACAGAAAGGTCTTGGAAAGCATGAGGGTATGCTGGTATCTGTCTACTGGTAAACAGCACAAATCAAGTAAACTTTTGTATGGTTGAACTGCTTTGGACCGACATCAAACGGGAATTGTGGCAGTGTAAACATTCATTTTACCTTATGGATAGCCTCCCTGCATGTTTGTTGCAGTCTGTCTTGGGTTAGAATTAGGTTTTTTTTGTTGTTTTCTAAACATTTATAAACATATATTCATTCATGAAAGCTAGAAGCCAGTTCCATGAAAAAGACATGCCAAAAAATAGACAGTGTCAATTTGAGATAACAAATCTTACTAAAAGCTTGTCTCAGGAAATGCCATCTACCTCTATGGCTTCTCTCCTGATTCCAAAAAAGGAAAACTCAAAATGTCTTGTAAGTTTAATCACCTTTTGTTATCAGTGAAAAGACTGGTAGTTGGTTTGCTTATGTACTGGGCAGATAGGAGCCACTTCATGTTTGTCTGATATATGCAAAGCTTAGGATGGGTGGTTTCTAGTAGTTCAGTTACTCTTTAACCCTTTGCCTGCCATTCATAGCATTCACCTTTTGTGACAGGACACTGAAGGATTTGATAGAATAGCAGTACTTCACTGTGTAACTTTAAGCGTCAGCTGTGATATAAGCTCTGGTTTAAGTTAATATATTTATGTATTATGGGAAATACTACATTTGATGAAACATTTAAAATTACTCTTTTCTGTAGATTATTATATTTTCAGACTTGAGAAAATATTGTATCTTGGGTTTTTACTTTGATGCTCAGCCAGAAGTGTGCACTGAAATATGACATTTTGAATACTTCCTGTCTCTGTGTTATTAGTCACTGAGATGGATGTGTGTAAAAGGGAACTTTCTTTCTCATAATCTTTCCCCTAGCTTGTTTATTCCTTGCGGATGTGCTCTTGTAACATCACAGTTCCCACACCAAATGTCAAAATGCTAGTAACTGAGGATTATATTAATCCTGTTTGAAAAAGTTAAACTTCCGACATCTCGTTTACATTTAGAAGTGACTGGTACTAAACTTTGAAAGACGGAAAAAAATAATGAAATTAATAGACTAGTACTTAATAATGTTCATTAAAATCTACTTTGGTTACACTACAAAGTTCATCTAGAAAGGACAAGGAAATGCTTCTGATTTTTCTGCCTCAACTCAGTTAGCTGCCTACAGAGCTTACTAATTTGAGTATGCTGCTGGTATCTAGGCCAAAACCCCACCTCACAGGACATTTTGAATTGTGTTGATTCTCTTCTTTCCTCCTCCACATTAGCTTCAGCCTTGCGTGAGGAGGAGCTGCATAGTTGCACTCTCCTTGGGGGCAGAATTTCCACCATTGGGAACAGAGCTTCTGCCAGCAGAAAACCAGAAAAAAATATGCCTCATGTTTGAAGAGTTTGTACTGAGGGGAAATCTAATTACCACTCCTTTTGCAAAGAAAAGGATTACAAATTCATGGAGACAATTATCTTCTCCGTGGCAAATTCCTCCAAGTCAGACTAGAATCATATGGGTTGGGCAGCACAGCAAAATGCGTGCTGTTTGAACCCATGCTATGTTTACAAGCAAAAACTTTCTGTCATACCAGTCTACCAGTTTTCATGAGCATTGCCTGTCAGTCAATAAAATACACACAGAGTTCTGTGTCACAACCCTGACCAACGCCATCAATTCCATATGAGGACCTGGCCTTATGAAGTTACAAAACCTACATGAAAATGTCTGTAAATGATTAATTGTGGAATCCGAATTTCTCAAAGCTTACATCAAAGGACAAAATTAGGTTGATTTAAGTGAAGTAGACATTCTTTTGTTTGTCTTGAAAGCCCACATGGAACTGGTTTTCTACAGGAAATGTGCATTTTAAACAAGTTTCCTAGTGCACTCAGCCTCTTGGGAATCATGGTCTAGCATGAATCTTTTAAGTCTTTCAAGGATAGCTTTAAACACGAGCAAATCTCCTATTAAACCCAAAAGTTAATCATATCTCCTTACCAAAGTTTAGAGATTCTTTATTGTGGCATTTGTGGTAGTAAAAACTATAGTTAATGTTAAAATGGTATTTCCATTTTACTCTCTCATGTTAGTACTTGCTTGCAACACATTGAAACAAAACACTTTCCATTTTGACTGACACATCCAACATTTACTCTCAGTTTAGACATAAATGCTGATTTGTTTCCTTGAAAATCAAACTGGCATGGGGAGATTTAGAGCTTTTGAATTATGCTGAGCAAGTAAAAGATTCCTGCTAATAGAACAAAACAAGCTATTCTACCTACCACATTAAGAACAGAACAATAATCAGTAAAGCTAGCATGCCTGTGGAAGACCTGAATGGTAACGTTTTTGAGAAGAGGTAAGAGAAAGTTAATCTTTTTCTTAGGGAGAGAGGATGTGAAGATTGTCCAGGCACATGTGTCAAGAAAAATAGCCATTACAAAAAGGAATTGTGCTGCAGTGTGCATTTTGTAAATCAGATCATTATAACTACAGTATCTACAGTCATATAGTCTGTAGAGTTTAGAAACAAAGATACAGTGAGTCCTGGGCAATTCCACTCCATCTTCACATACATTAATTACTTCTGTCAGAGAATGCCTTTTGTCTTCTTTTGCAGTTCTCTTTTGCTCTTTCTGCCGTCCCTGCAGTCTGCGCAACCCAACCAAAGCTGGGGATGTTCCTCTGAAAAACACTAATCATCTACACTTTTTTTTAAAAAAAAACAAAATTCCTAGCTCCATTGTCCTAGCAATTGCCCTATCCTTCCCAGTTCTTTCTAGCCCAAGCCATGTTCTGATCCAATAAAAGGACTCTGTCATGAAAAATTCTATTCTGGAAAAAAATACAGAGTTTCCTGCAAGATTTAAGACCTTGCACTATCTGCCTTCTCTAAATCAAAATAGATTACTCTTTTTTTTTATTACTGGGTAAATAGTGGCTGGCCCTTCTTTGGGTTCACAAAGCAAATATTAAGATACCAGTTTCCCATTTTCTCAGTGTTAAGGCCAGGCAGAGGATCTCTGTCCCCCTGTGTAGTAAAACTTTATTAATTCTCTAGTGACTACTCACCTGGCTTACTTTGAACAAGCCACTGTGAATATTGACAGCTGTTAAGCTGCAGTAGCACAGAGGATGAGGGCTATGAAACATGCCAAAGAAGCCTGATGTATCTCAGGAACTTCTGCTCTTGAGTTGCTGTATTTAGATGACAGCTAACAGTGCCCAAGCTGCCTAGGTTGGAGATGTGAGTCTGTCAGATTTGTAGTCATGATTTCTTGTAAATGAAAGGATTATTCTCTGCTTGATTTTGTAAGGGCATATTAGAGCATGGTCCCACCCTTTTCTTTATCTGTCAAAAGAGCTGCACGCAAACTAATGACTAATCATGGTAAAACATGTTTTTTGACAGTTACAAGCTCCAAGGTGTTATACCTAGAAACACAATACCTTCCAAGGCTCTGACTACCCTGATAAATCTTTTGATTGTACTTTAAGCAAGTCTGACATACAAACTTCTTTATTAAGAATCTTCAGTAGGGAAGAAATGTAAATGTTGTAGAGTCCCATTTAGTATCTCTGGCTGAAAGTAGAGACAGGTCACTGTAAATGAAGGATCTTCTTTTCATCAACATATACTACATTAGAATACATTTTACAGTTTAATGGATGAAGAAAAAGCATATTCTAGCCCAGTATCTGAATTGTCTAACGTATGTACTATGGATACCAAAAAGAAAATAAAAGATGTTACTTACCAACATAAAACTATTTGTAGGCTTGAGCATGCAGGTAACATAACCTTCATCCTTGTATCTAAAAGGTACCACAGCAAAACCTATTGCTTCTGGAATGGCCAATATGAAGGACAGAAGCCAAATGGAGAAAATTTCAATAGCAGTGATCATAGGGATTCCAATTCCTTGAACACGGCTCCAGGAGGCAACTGCTCTGTACCTGAAAGAGACAGGTATTGGTTTCCAATTCAATTTCTTCCTTGAATTCAAAGATCTTGTTTCAATTTTATATGTTCAGTAAAATCCTAAAATTAACATCTTAGACTTGTATTGCTTGGGTTTTCTGCTTGTTCCACTGGCTTTGCCAATCCACCTAGGACACAGCCGAGCCCATCAAGGGTGGAACAGTGGACAGCTAACTGCAAATGTTCTGCTTAGTCACAAGATTGCACGGAATTCTGCTTTGTGAACTACACTACTTAAAGCAGTTTTCTATTTAAAGCAGGTAAGTTTTGTGAGGACAGACTATATCTTTCACTAGATCAGATGACATAACAGAAGTGATCAGCTTCCAGGCACACAAGTCATCCCAACAGATATAAACCAGCTACCACAGCTGTAACAGCAGTGCTTCCTAAAGTGATCAGCTTCCACGCAATGAAAATTGCTGAAAATACTGTTCATGAAAACAAAATGCGTTTGTTCTATTTACATTATTCAATGTTAAAAAATCTAGGTTTATGTAGCATATTCTGTATCCTCCTTAGACTAAACTGAGTACTAGATAGGACCATCTGACAGCTACCTCACCCTCTGCATCACCTTTCTGGTGAGAAACTGAAGTGCGTAGCTAAGAAGTTTGTATGTGTCAAAACCAATATATTTTCTTACTATTTTATCTGTTAGACAGCAAGTTTCTCTGTACAAAGTGGAATTATTGAAACCTGCTTTCCTATGTACATCTTATAACTGAAATCTTGATAAAAGGTGAGAAGTCTTAAAGAAGTTTCAAATACAGCCCATGCATTTCTCCCTTTTCCTCTTCCTCTCTTTATCTTCTCTGTCCCTCCAGTGCCGGAGGATTCTTGTTACCAGGCTGCAGCCTTTCTGCCCTTCCAGGAACTGAGATGTTCTTTCTCCTCCCCTTGTCTGCCAGTTTTCAAGGAGCTTGTAAAAATTTACTAGGTTTGAGACCTCAACCTCTCTGTCAACTCTTGTTAAAAGGGTCAAAAATTATCTAGAGAAGACTGATAGGAGTACAATACAAAGTACAAACCAGTCCATAAATAACATTTTCAGTAGTAGACATAACTATTATCTAGCAATAACTTCAGTAAATTAATTACTTAGCATTTCCGACAATTTAGCAAAAACAGTACTATCTAAAAATTATGGAAAGAACAAATATTATTTTTGATCTTGCAATATTATTTTTGATCTTTTAATAATCTGAAATGCATGCTGGAGAGCTTTCTGTCATTGGTGGTTTAACAGTTTCTAAACTGCTTATTTTACTTTGCCTAGTTAATAGCGCCTTCCATTTGGAATTACAGTGCCACATGGATATATTATGGCATCCACTGATGAAATAGTCTTTAGTTGAGGAGAATAACTTCAAGAAAGGTTGTTTATCTGCTTTGAAAAATGTCAGAATAAGAAGTTGCTAAAGCAGATCATAAACTGTAACAAACTGTGTCATTTTACTATCCTGGCAATAGCAAGTATTCTTTTCTCCCTCAGATATGCCCTCATTTTCTGCTCTCTTGAGTCCCAGCAGATACCTTTGGATATGTGCAGCTGGCACCTCTGTCCTCAAAATCTTTCCACAGCAGGATTAACTTTTTCAGAGAAAAGCAAATGACGTGGTGATTTTAGCTGATGACAGTGGCTAATTGGAATAAAAAAAGACCATACCAGCAGGCACAAAGAAGGTGAAAGGAATGGGGCAATGAGATACTCTCAACAGACCAGGAGGATAGAGTTTGTAAGTATGTAGGCCTTGTGTTGCAGAGATGAGTGAGCTTTAGCAAGAACAAAAAAATGGGAATTTAAATCAGAAATCATTAGGTTGTGAAAGGACTAAGGTGGGATAGTAGGAAGGTGACTGGAAGGAATGAAAAATTTTGGCATTGGTTTAAAGGCTCAGAGATAACAAGGGTTTAATGAAAAGATTAGTTAAGAACGCTAGACTAGGATGCTTTAAGTGTACTGGGAAGTACTGGATTTTTAATCTGTAAGATGGAAGGAATGAAGAGCTTCCAGTGGGAAAAAACATTAGCTAAGGGATATAGGACCTACGCTAACCAAGACACTACTTTAGGATTTACACACATAGCATTTCTTCTTATTTCCTGTGTCACCTCCCCCCCCCTTTTCTTTTGGAAGGGTGGAAGGCATTTCATTAACAGGATGGAAGACTTGTGAATTAAATGCCCTGTAGCCTTAGAGGAAGGTAAATGCATGAATGAACATCAGGCTACAAGCCCCTCACAAAACTTCAGAAAGCATTATTACAGAACATCACTGGAAGGTGTCAGAGCCTTTATCACATCATTCCTGCAGTGAACACACTAGAAACCTCTGCTTTGATATCTATAGCAATATCATACACAGCATAGCCGCAGGTGTACTACAGACAGGTTCTCAGTACATCATTTTAACAGAAATGTGTGTATAAAGGTTTGGAACACACTAAAACAAACTACATTTTGGACTTGTAGATTAAATATAAAAGCATCTACTAAAGGCATCTTTATCTTCAGAGAATATCAGAAAGAAGGGAGGCAACGGTTCACTCATGGGGAGGAGGTCTATGAGACTGGAATTCTGAGAGCGTCAAAATAAACTGTACTGAGATAATTAAGAAAGTAACATTCAGTATCATATCTTCTCACATACATTTATTCATATTAAAATGCAATTTTTATTTTAAATAATTTGTGATCCCCTTATATTTAATTTTACCAAATATCAGATTTTGGGTTTACTGATTAAATGGAATATTCATAGAAACATCACCTTTCACACAAATAATCGAACATTTGTGAACAGCAGAAATTTAACAATCAAGTCAAAGGTTACTTTCTACTGACTGGCAATTTTAGGATCGGTCCCATCAGCTGCATGAGGTGCATACTTTCTCCTTGACTAAACCAATCAGGGCCTTTAGACTATACGTATTTTTCAAGTAAGTTATGTAAAGTTTATGTTGTGTCACCCATGTAATTATGTAAGTGACAACAAATGGGTTATAAATTCGGAATCCAGTTTTTTCCTTTCTTGCATTTTTGTATTTGATCTGCTTGAGTTACAACTGTTTTGCACATGAGTATACACAGCACTAAGGGTCCTGTGTGTATTGTATTGGTAATTTTTTTTTCAGTTCACAACTCAAGTAAACTCATATAAAGAATTATCAGCTGAAGAACTTTATGAATGGCTTCAGCTAAAGCGTAAGAAGCTCAGTATTTAGATCAGAATTTGCTTAATACATATTAACCTGCAATTATTTGGTCTCTTTCCTCACTGTTTTGAGCATGATTTTTAAGTGGGTGTTCTGTGAGTTATGTAATATGTAGGATCTTTGTCTAGCCACAAACCTCCTATAATTAGGAGTGGGAAAACACTGCAGGGTTTATTTCCCTCATACTTAGACAATATAGGAAGTCTGCCAGGGAACTAACATAAAATACATGCATCACATTTAATTCCCCAATCTAAAATCTGTCTCTGTGTGTTCTGTCTTACTTTTCTTTTTGCTGTTTGTTTCCCTTTTGTCTCCAACCTTGTCTAAAATATTCAATTCTTTTCCAGGTCATTTCCTTTTCTCTGTTTAATGTTGTGACTCCCCTCTCCCCTTTTCATTTGCTACCACTCATGCATGTGCTGTCAACTTTAGTATATTGTACCCTTCATTTGCTCTGTCTCCTGTTTTCTTCTCCTCCCTCTTCTCCCATTCTTAGCTATTTATAACAACTTGCTTTTCATGGACTCCAAAGTCCCCCCCGCTACTTATGGTTAGAGATGCGCAATATTTAAGGACAAAGGATCATTACATCATAAAGTATACATACATAAAATTAAATATTTTGCACTCCTATCTAGTTATAACTTGCTTAAAGTGTTTCTTTCAGAAGGACATCCTTGTCTTGATCATTAAAAACAGGACACCTTCACCTTTCCCTGTTGGTTTCTTCTTGTAGTTAATCACCCTCACTGTCAAAGAACATGTACCTTATTTTCACTTGGTTTTTATCTGGCTGAAACCTACTTCTATAGGTTCTTGTTCTTTCTTTGCTAAGCTAAAGACCCCATTGGTATCTGATATGTCATCTGTATTTCAGTACTTGGATATTACATTTATTTATTAAGTATTGGTTTTGATAATCAACTAATTGAGATCTGCAAGGCCACTGAATCATTTCTGATGCTTTTCTATGCCCAGGATTTCATCATTCTTTGATGAAGGATAATTATGGAGCTCTAATCAGCCTTCCACTATTCGTCTCATTAATGCAGCATGGTCCTGGGTTTTGCTGTGACCCAGATAGTTTTTGGAACAATTTGGAATTAATTTTACCAGAATGATATCTAATCAGAATTGAAAATGAAAATGCATTGTGGGCCTTATGAAATGTAATCAAAGAGTATATGAAAATTAAATCATGGGCTATAGCTTATCTGCGGACTATCAGTCCCCTGTGCCTGCTGTCTGACAGAGGAGGTACATTTATTTCCCTCTTCCTTTTAACTGCATTAGAAAATTACTTGTTCAAATGGCCTGATAACATATTTCTGGTCTGCAAGTATCATCAGACCTTTCTAAGAGGAAAAAGCAATATAGAAAAGATAAAAACGACTTGATCAAGGACATAAAAAGCATTCATTGACAAGATTAGTGTCAGAACAGTTCCCAACTGCTGTTGCTGATGTCAATCAATAGTATAATGAATCTCCTGAAGATCTGTTTTAGTGGTAATATCTTGACTTATCTAATGCACTTACTGGAAATTGGGCCAGATTAAATTACCTACCCTCAGATTCCTGTTCTATGCAATTTGGTAAGCAAAGGAGGCAAGAAGAGGATGTATACATATTAAATGAGATCCATGTCATCACTCTTCTTCTTAAAATTATTTGTTCATCAAAATCATTATGTCTGAATCATAAGCAAAAGTAAAAAGCTCAGGAAAGGAAATACCCTTCCTCTTAGTCACAGTCAGGCACTATTCAGAAAGGGAGTCAGACTATCATCACCATCATGACCTAGAGTTTAAAAATGCCTGAGAGGCATCTGAAACAAATGTGAGCTTCCTCTGAAGGGTGAATGGCTGGTTTGGTGCTTTCTATCAGCCTCTTAAAACCCTCTCCATATGTGAGTAGACATTGTTCCCCTTGGGCATACACAGTTAAACCTTAATGTGTTGTCAGTGCAAGTCATTTTGTGTGAGAGGCTCTAGTAATGAGTGGAGTTTCACAATAGGATGTAGTTAGCACAGAGAATAGTCCTTGTAGTAAAATAAATAACCTTGTTCTAAATTAAGGCTGTAGTCCACAAGGCAGTCAGGGTCAACAATTATCAAAGCTGTGGAGCTCTTAATTCATTATACCAATTGATTATCTTTTATGCCTTTTAAGTACAATCCCATATACAGACACTCAAAATAGCTATAAATGAGATAGATTTCAGGAGCTTGTTTTAAGGAAAAATAACTTGCCTGTAAACCAGAAACAGTCCAGCTGTGACAGCACACAATTCCATATTTACTCGTTTTCCATAGTAAAAGCAAACATTAGCTGATGTGGAATTTTGTATGAATGTGACTATGCCACTTTCAGTGTCCAAACTAACTTGTTGAAGGTGCTGTCTGATCCTCAGAATCGGGCTGTATACATCTCTTTTCTAAAACACATTCTCTGCGACCATTTACTAACGTCATTGGCAAAGCATGTAAACTAGGGGAGGAATCTGATCCCATGCAAAACTTCATATTCAAAAGGAAGCAGGATTTGGTTGTTGTGAGGATTAGCAAATCAGTACTCATAGATATATACATATGTATGTATAAAGAAGTACCTTCAGCTGAGTTATGTCCAATTCATAGAGTTTATGGAACAGCAGAACTAAATCTAGTGAAACTGCATGGTCAGAACTTATCTAACAAACTTTCTGTTTCATATATGCTTGATCCATGAATGATTTATTCCTTAGAGCAGTCCACAGAACTGTATTTTATGCTGGGTAGATACTGTTTGAGAAATAGAATTCTCTTTATAGTTCTCAGACTCAAAAATGGAAATAGAACACATGCTGGTGTTACATATTTTTGTTTCTGATGGCAGTTAATGAGTTACTAGTGCCATAAGGAACTGTATTTCAGGTAAGGATACTACTAAGTTACTTCTCCACTGCAAACCTTGTACGTCAACTTCTTAGGTAAAAACACACCAAGATTAATTTTTAAGTTTATTTTATCATTGTATTACTGTACTAATATGCATAATGTATTTTATTTTTTCATATTTTCTGTATCAGGATTGCTGATATTTTGGACTAGAACATGATCAAGTAAACTCAAGACCAATAAAACTAGCTTTTACAGAAGTGAAGTATTAACTACTATTGCCTTATAAGTATGAAGAAAAAAAGCTTAAAAGAATAATGTTCAAAAGCATCCTAGGTGTTGATCTATTAAAAAGTTTGTGTATCTTCCTGAACACTTTTATAAGAGGTGTTAATTTTTAAACTATCAACATTGAGGTATCAAAGCAAGTTTCCAGCACATTTTTCAATAGAACTTAATTAGTTATAAAAGGTATCAAATTAAACACTGCGATTATGATCTTTAAGCAGTGAGCTGAAAAAAACTATTCTTAAGACCAAAGATTATGATCCTGTTCAAATAGAAAACAAACGTGGTCATATGAAAGAAAGAAGTCAAATCCGAGTTTCTGTCTGGTAAAGGAAATAGAAATAATGCTTTACTAGAGCTTTTGAATACCTTAAAAAAACCCTGTAAAATTAATTACTCCAATGGCTTTATATTATACTTTGAGCCACAGATGTGGTGTGTTGTTGTAGCCAGGACATCAAAACACAGAATGTGAGTTACATCTATACTGTAGTCTGCCTGCTAAGAGCAACACAGTGGGTGCTCCCAGTTTTAGGAAAACTGCAAGGGCGAAGGAGTAAAATATACTGTACCTGTCCACACTAAGGGCACAGAGATTAAGGACCGTGATTCCCACTGATGCCTTCTGTATAAAGGGAAGGAATTTGCAAAGAAACTGTCCAAATTCAGAATCTCCAAAAGGCCACTTCTGAGCAAGGAGCTAAAAAGAAGATATGAAATAATCAGAATATTTAAACAGTAATTTAGCAAGTATAAAAATTGGAATTTTTCTTGTGTTAGACACAGCCACTGCAACCTTGAATTCTCCATACCTCAAGCATATCCTGACTGAATCTGGGAACTAACTGCTACTGTAAAAGCACAAAGGGTGAAAGTTTAAACTTAGATGTTGACCTTGTACTGTCTTAATAGTAACTTGCATTGTTAAAAGACTTTTTATTACTGTGCTTCAGCCACCAGTACTGAAAAATAGAAATCTAATTCAGCTCTGGCATAAATGGTTGCAGTTACCACATCCCAGAACCAAGCAGTCAAAGCATTACCCACAGTTCATAATGAAATATCTCAGGGCCAAAATTGCATGCTGCAAGCAAGAAGATGCTTGTCATTGTATGTGTACACTAAGTAACTCATGACAATATTCCCTGCCAGATTGAGTTTGTGTAGAAAATATATACATACATAATTTGTTCCATGTTAAGGAATTTGTTCCTGTTTTAAGGGACTAGAATCATACACACATGTGGGCTGTACTACAAGGCAACAGAAAAGTATCCATTTGGAAAGACGCGAATGAGTGGCTGAGGATAAGATTAGTAGTTCCAAGGAGGCATTTACATAACAACTATGAATGCATTGGTTAATGGGAACAGCTATGAATAATCAGCATGTGAAGAGTAATCTTTCTAGCTGTAACTGTTAGGGCTTTGAACAAGTATCCATACAAAATATAGGATACAACATTTTTCAGGATAGTCAAATCCACACCTGCCTGCAGTCACAGAAGATCTCCCTTTACTGGGTGCCTGGCAGTAAAAGGGCAATTTATGTTCAGTGTAAGTAAATGTAATAAGTGAAAAATTATTAAGTCCATAAGAAAGTATTGAGTTCTAACTTGGCTGCTTCCACTCAAGAAAGGGATCTTACAGTACAGTGACCGTGAATAGTTCTTTTGAAAAACCACGTCACTAAACCTTCTCACCAGATGGGGAAGTGTTACTCTTGCAATATGTGTTTGTTTTTTTTTTTTAAATCTTCTTCTCTAAGTTTCTGCTATGGAGTCTTTGTCAGGGCTTGGATACTAAATAGTAGGTAAGATGAGCTCTTTGTGTGATAGAGCCCAGCAGTTCTTATGCACTTATCAACTTCTGTTAAAGTGGTTGAGTAATAGAAAGCATTAGATTTGAAATGAAAATGTCAAGGTCATGGGTCAGATATGTAACATTGTGGATGTTTTATCTCCTATATAAACAAGGGGCATGTTTTTAAAGGCAGTAATAATAATTGCCTTAGTGGATAGGTAACCAATTATTACTACTGTGCAGTCATAAGATTTTAATTAAACTTTGCTGAACAAGGGGTAGAACCTAAGAGTATTTTGATTGTATCATCTAAATTTGGAGACGTTTTTATTTGCTTCAGAGGAAGACAGCAAATTATGCATTATGGAATAAAAAACATAAGCCAAACCCAAGATTCTGAATGCTTCTAAAGCCCAACTTTGAAGAACTAGGACTGTTTTATGGAACTAAAATAGATTTAAATGTCATAACAGTTTTGTTCTCAAGTGCGTGAGATGGAGATAAACTGGTAGTACAACAAGTATTTCCACTAAATACAGACTGTAATATGCCACAGGCTAACTGTTCCTGAGCTAGCTGTTCCTGGTGTGAAATGGAAAAGAGAGAACAAGGAACCATATTTTGCAGTGCACAAATGTGCAAGGACTGATGCCATAGCATTCTCCCTGCAAAAAGTTAGTTATGGTCTTTCAATGATAAACACAACCTATTAATCATATTTTTAACATTTTTACAGCTAAAGTTGAGCAGAGATCATACTGTTCGGAATATGATTAAATCAATAGAAATTTGAATTGCTGTTTTGAGAGCTTATTTTCCTTCAGACCTGTTGTGCCAGGCCATCGTCATACTTGGGCAGATTTCTTTGCTTACATTCAGTTCATACTTGGAGAGTTATCTTTGCAACAGCAAGGACTAGAAAATCTTTCAGGTACCAACTTGAGCTGTGGAACACGCTCATCTGCTAGGAGTGGGTGAATTCTGCCTGCAGAATCAGAAAAACAAATTTTGATTGTAGCTCAAGACTGTAGTATTCAAAGCAAATGTTTTATTTCTATTTAAATTACTGGTGAATTGAAACATAATCACTACCTTTAACAGTATGTATGTTAACTATGGGGAGTTAAAATTCCTGTCTATCTTTATCTTGGTTAAGGTAGAAGATACTTCTCTGTTTTTTTGTAGCATGAGTTTTTCAGGGCACTTTTCTGTAGGGTACAGGATGTTCATCACTGAATGCCAGATTAGCAAGCATTCATATTCTCTATGCAGTCAGTCCTGATCTGGGTTTTTCACATCCTCTTTTTATCCTGGCCATTCATCACAATGCTAAATTACTTGTGCTTTTTTTCCCAAAAAATAATACCTCAAAAATGCTGGAAGCAGTTATATAGTACATTCTGCCTATACCTCTCTAGGACCATATTCACATTGTCATTCAACTACTTGTATTTCAAGACAGATGTCAGCAATTCATAGCTTTCGCCCAACTGGATGTCCACACTATGAAGCCAACTTATGTGTATGACTGCTTGTTAAATAGGAAAGGCATTATTTGTTAGGTGTTGTATTTTTTACGGGATCATTTTGTCTCTATGGCTGAATATTAAAATGAGATTTCTCAACATAAGCTATACCTATCCAACTTTGTCTACTCCCTATTACTTGAGAGTGTTAAAATGTCATACAAATGTGGTTCCATTTCCTCTTGTTCTGTTGCTATGGGTTTTCTTGGCACATTGAGAACTCTCGCCTCATTCAGGGAGAGCTGAGTATCTTATTTGCCATCAAAACTGCAGCAGAGAAAACATGAGCACCTTTGCAATGGTATTCCAGTTTGGGACAATCATTTCAGATGAAAGCAAATCCCCTTTGTGCCAGAAGTCTAGGCAATGGATTGCTAGGATTGGTGATTTAGCTATTGTCAGTACCTTCGGTAACAAAGGTAATAAGATTACAACTGTTGAATAGTTCCTCTGATTCTCTCTGTATTTATAGACTGAATGAAATACATTGAAGGCTCCAGCAGACTGATTTTCTAAACAGATTCACAGTATTTGTGATATTATGACAAATGCTTGTGGGGCGTATTTTTGCCTTTTGCTAAGAACTCTTGCATGAAGCTTTAGTTTGTGTCAGGGCTGCAGAAAAAATGTTGGAAAAAGAAGGGATGATCTGAATCCATGGTAGTTCTTCAGCCAGTTGTAATCATCTGAAATTTCAGCTCTAGACACTTGTCTGGGTTTGAGTAAAATCAGAGTAATTTTCAGGCACCACTGCATGAAGGATAAATTATAAGTGGCGCTGCCACACTAAAGAGGCCCTAGCAGATTTTTGTCAATCCCCTGTATCACCAGAGCCCCAAATCTGATTTGTGATTGTAGATCAAACTTTAAAAGGCAACCAAAAGACAGACACCTATTAATTTATGTTCACTGAATGTGGCTGGAGCACATGCCCAGCAACAGAAACGAACAGAAAGCACTTTGTAATGACTGTGAAACTCTGTTACTACAAGGAAAATATTAGCTTCAAAAAGAAAAGTGCTGTACTTGAAAAAGGTTCACTAACTCGTTACTCTTCACAAGGAAGCTTTATCATGGTTCCAGCATGTACACATCTTTCCCACACCCCAGGAAGCTGCCCTTTTTTAAGATTAAAAGTATTTTATTCTTTTTCTTTCTTACATTTTTCCACTAATTGAAGTGACATAAGTACCAAATCATTAGACATTCTTTTCAAGTAGATTTTAATCAAAATCAGTGGAATCAGAATGAAGTTATTTGATTTTTAATAGTAACTTTGCAATCATTTCCATGGGTGTGCTCCATTATCATTTCACATCAGCTATGCATGCATTACTTCCCCTTGGATCATGTGCCAGTTTTTTCTTCTGTAGATATTTTTAGTCAGCAAATATGATCCTGTCTTTGGTTTTACTGTTTTGCATCAAAACAAGTCCTTTGCCCTCTGTTCTGCCCTAGCAGGGTACAGAAATTTCGGAGGGAAATATCACATTTATTTTGTAAAAAAAAAAAACCAACCCAAGAATTTAATTGGATTAGTCCTGATTTATTTAGTTACTATGTAAGAACTGGGACCTCTTGCTCTGCTCTTCCAATGCTTTTCTGTGTTTTAATATCCAAACAAAATGAGTATAAAATTTTAGCAGATTACATTGTTTCTCAAGGCACAAAGATAAGAGGAATCAGGGTGATTATCCCAACTTGTATCTCAGTTCTCCATGACTTGGTCAAATGTATTGTGTTTTTGCAAACCCACTCACAAAATCTCTGGAGTTTCTAAACAAGACATGTGGCAACAGAAATGCACTTTTCCCCTTGTGCAATTTCCATTTAGGAGTATTTTGTACAGTTCAAGCGTGGCACAATTCCTGAGTGAGAAGAGTAGAGTCAACAGCATGTTTTTACATTGAAGTCAGAAACCAAGATTTCAAGCTTATACTCTCTTAAAAAAACACAGCAAAGTGACCAGACAGCCACTGCTTCCCTGAGCATCCATCCCCCTTCTCTACTGCTTTATATGGCCTCTCTGCCCTGACGCTGCAGCTTGAAACAAACAAGACAGCAGCACTGAGAACATTCCTTTGCAATGATTTTTAAATGTCACTCAGTTGATTTTATTCTACTGCGGTTGCTATTTTCTAAGTACTATTAGTATGCTAACTGATGTACAAAACACAGATAAAAGTCCCACTGTGCATCCTAAGCAATTTATATAGAGTCTAAAGGAGAGAATGTTAAAATCCAACCACAAGAGGATTGTACCACCAGTACATGCTTATGTGCATCCAGTGTTTATCTAATACTGGACTGATACTGTGTGTTTACAGGCAGATGTCCCTGGAGCTCAGCCCAAAAGAGATTGACTAGGTTAGGTGTTGGATATGTACCGGCTCTGAGCTGCTCTATAAAAACTGCTTTGATTCATAGAATCATAAAATAACCAGGTTGGAAGAGACTCACCAGATCATCGAGTCCAACAACTATATGTCAGGAGGTCCTCTCTGCCACATGGCACTGAGGATAGAACGAAGGTTTCATACCTACCCTTCCCTGCTCTATTCGTATCCTAGTGCTCTAAAGCCTTCCTCTTCCTACATCCACTTGGGACTGTTGTTGACACACGAGATCTGTTTCCCAGAAACAGAACTGTGTTTCGTATGGATAGTGCTTGCCCCTCATGCTGCCCCCATGCAGGGTATTCTCCTGAGTTTCATGGTGATTAAGTGTTCAATGATACTAATGGAACAACTCTGGCAGAGTTTCTGCTCTATCTTCAGTAGGTCAAATAGAAATACCTTCTTTGTTCCCTGATTTCTGTTACACTTGTGCAGTAATGGAAATGAGGACCAAAGCAGATTTCTGTTCATACAGAAAACGTCCAGTTGTATAAGTGACCAATGTCTCCTAACTGTGGAGTAAGGGTTACAAAACCAGTGTATTCCAGGGTGATTTCCTTTCCTTGCAATGTAGCCTCGAATGAAAGATGAGAAATTCCTCTGATTTTGTCAGATCAGCAGATTTGGGGTTGTTTTAATTTGTTTCTTAAGGCTAGTTTCCTCTAGGAGACATTGAGCTGTCTTAGCGAAGCTGTCTTGAATTGTATTCTGCAATAACGTATGTTCTTGTCTGCTTCAGAGTATTGGCCAAATATGGTACCTGGTGAAATCTGGCGGTACGCAGGAGGGTCAAAGTCTACACTACCGAGCTGGCTGCATTAAGTGACAAAAGATCACAATTCTGACTGAGGTGTTTGCCCCGTCTCTGATGTATAAGACTGCTCAGTTAGGAAGAAGGGTGCATTGAGTCTTCTGCTTGCGGTATTTTGATTGTGATATTTTGATTGTGACTTAACCAGAACCTTTCTGTCCCCATGAAACTTCATAGGACAAGAATTCACTGCATGTTCTCAAGCCTTTCTCTTCTTCCTACAACTCAAATACACAAGAGAGAATTGCATTGCAGGACAGTCCTCATCCCTTTCTTAAGCGAGATCCACAGCCTATTGCTCACCCCACATATGTAACTCGGCTATGCTCCTTCCCTTTACCAGCAAGAGGGAGATCTGCAAGGGCGAAGGAGAGAGAACACAACCTGTCTCTAGGTATTCCTTCCCTACCACTGCTGGAGTGAAAAGCCTCAACTTTGGGAAGGACAATGAGTAGAAGAAAAGTAGAAGAAAACAAACAGGGCTAACCTTTATAATGCAGGGCACAAGACCAAAATTGAGTATATCATGGTGACATGATAGTTTGGGCTTCTAATAACTTCAAGTATCACTTGGCTTTTTCCTTATACTTAGATTCACCTTACTGCCATGGCAGAGATGGCACATGGCATCTCTTCAGCTGTTCTTTGCAGGAAATACATCCCTAATTTTGCTACAAGCAAGAACTGTCTTTTTTCCACCTTAGGTGGATAAAAGGCTAACTATGTTATTTTTTCTGGAAGGAAGAAGGGTTATGTGGGCATGCATGAGAACCATCAAAGACATTTTTTCCTCTGAATTGTCCTACCACAGCTTTTTCTGCTATTTTGCACATCTTTGCCCCACTGAGTAAAGGTGGAGGTAGTAGAGGGTCTCATGCTATTTCATGAATGCCTACAGTCTTTTTCTTCTATGGAAGGGAATGTATAATTTTACACAAATGAAAATAGATTATCAAGAGATCCTGAAAGGTAACAAATGTCCTGGTTTTGAAGCAGAATGTTATGTCTCAACTAACCGGTAAAAAAAAAAATCCTAAGTTTTACGTTCTTGTTGGAATGTTTGTATTTATTACAAAAGTCCACTTAGTGGTAAAGCATTCCTAACAACTCTAGACATCTCCCCTGTGGTATTTTTGCTGTTTACAAAGTAGGATTAGTTTCTTTTTTGTTGTTTTGTGGTGTTGGCTAGCTTCCCATCCTTTTAGGCAGGCTGTTTCTCAAGCTGTGCTGCTCTTCTTCAGGGAAATGAGCTGCAAGGTATGCTTACGTGCACAGTGATTTGTTGAAAAAAATTTTTTTTTTCAATCCTTGGGCAAAATACTGCTTTTGTTATTCTTCCAGCTATGTTGTCTTTTGTGTGTTGCTAAAGAGAGTGACAGGATTGCTAAGAAATTACAGTACAACTGGTAAACCCTGGGTATGCGCAATCAAAACAATTCCTTGTTTTCTGTAGAGTTCAGCTGATTGAAAAATGAAGAGAGCAAACATACTAAAATATTCTGTTAAACCTAGGGTCTCTAGGTACTATGCAGTATTACAAATCCACAGGACAGCAAGACGGGCATGAGATGTGAAATTGAAGATGAGGGAGGAGTTGCCTGTGCATTGAAGGGAACATATATCCCACTCCCTTGAGAACTGCCATTAGTTAAAGGCAGAGTCAGTTTCAGAATATTAGATTTCTTCCTTAACTCCTACCTTGGTATGCATATTAAACACTTCCTCCTAGGAAGCTGTAGTCTGTAAATGGAGAAAACAGATTCCTGATGGACTTCCTTTCCTTGTTCCGTTTTGAGTAACTTCTGCCTCTAGGACTCAGTGATCAATTCCTGTGCTACCTCTAGATTTCTTTTCTGTATGATTACTACACGGAGGCATACACCCAAATAATCGATCATGTTCTGAGCAAGTTATATGGATTTCTGTATCACACTGGGCATCTTGGAATCACTGATAAGAGTTCAGTGAAAGCTAGAAAGCAGTTGTTAAGCTGGTGGCATCAGAATTTCCTGCTGGTGTTGGTACACCACTGAAAGATGTACATTGCACATATGACTAATTCTGCATTTAAAGGAGCGTTTCTTTTCTAAGTACACTTTATGTGTGCTGTGGGCTTGGCCTTATACTCCTTCGTCATGAAACTGTCGCTACTGTGGATGTTACTTGCTCTATAAGCCTACAGGATCAGTCTCAGTATGTTTAATTATCATCCTTGCTTATGTATAATATTAATTCTGTCAGCAAAGGTTATCAGATCTACCAAATAATTTCTAATTAAGAAGGGACACTTACTCATATGCTCTGATGCTGAAAAATGTCCATGACTAGAAATGTCTCAGCTAAGTCTTCCTTTACTGAAGACGAAACAGCTGAAGATGTTTGGTTACTGCAAGCTACCTTTTATATTTGGACTCATAACCTTTTAGGCGGACTACTCAGATTTAGAGGCTGTTGCAACTAAGGTAAACATGAATACAAATTTACTAACAAAAAAGCATAGTTTATTAAAGCAAACATCATCTGCTTGGGCTGTTCAAGCAGTGAACACTCTTGTTTGGTTTTGGGTAGATGTCTTTCACTTTGTACTAGTCAAATAATTAGAAAAATGTTATTCACATTTAAAGAAACAGGTTAAAAGCTGGCTAATTTGCTTCATCTACTTCTTTATAAACGAATGGTTTAAGGAGTTAAGCATAGTAAGATGCAAGGCAATATAACTTCTGTCAATTGTCTGTAGGTCAGTTTTCAGTAAACAGAACTCATTTAAACATTTTTCTCTAAATTCTGTAAAAATGGAAGCAGAGATGGCCCAGGACTTCCCAATAACATAGTTAAAAGCTCCATGAGCTCACAAAAGAGCTGTGACAGCTTTTTCTGCAGATGGCACCTGCTGTTCTTGCTGTTGCTCCATTAAACTTGAGCCAGTGACAGCAGCACCAATAGCAGCCATAAGGACTTTCCAGAGCTTTAGCACAGCCAAGGCAATAGTGCTGCCATGGATATTCTTCTGCCACTTATCTGCTTTAGAAAACTGCCTGGCTTCTTTATGGAAAGCAGTCCTCTAAAAATTTTGTCCAAACTTAACATACTTCCTACAAATATACATGGCAGTGATAGGCAGTGCAGGTGATGTGGCAGCTCTCACCTATGTGTTATGCCACTTGATGCTAGAAAGGGAGGCACGAATCCTGTGTCTTCTTCAGTGCCTTAACTTTACCTCCACAGCAGCATAAAATGTCTAAGCTTATTTCCCAGTCGTCTTGTCACTGCAAAGAAGCGATTCTTACTGATTTGGAAGCTTTAGGTTTTCACATCCTGAGTGTCTGAGATGGGTATGTTTTGGGTAAAAAGTAAACTATTTGGGTCCAGGTGCTATAAACGTGATTGAAAATGAAACTGTCTTAGTTTGGTCTACTAAGGCTGGATTTATAACTGGCAACCTTCCTGTAAAACTCAATTTGTTATGATATTTAATAGTGATTTGATACTATATGTGGATATACTAGAGGTAATTAAGTGTAATAGGACTTTAATACATCCAGAATATCTTCAAAGGAGGCTAGTGATTATTACTCATATCTCAATCCATTTAATAAATTGCTCAGGGGAATCCACTATATAATTACAGTAACTGGAGAAAGTAAGGGGAAATTTTTGAGCCTCCTATAGTGTGAACAAAGGATAAAAGTGTCAAAACCCGTGACCATATCTTTAGCTGACATAAATTACGTATTTTTTGTTAATTGTATAAATGTGTAACAGAATGACGGACTTGATTCCTGGGACCTTACATTTTCAATTACTGTAATATGCGTCTTTCTAAGGATTTGTAAAATGGATTTGAATATGAGTAACATTACTTAATTCTCTTTTGAAAGTAGTTTCAAAGTAGTTAAGGCTACCTTATGTTTCAGGAAAGTATGCCTATTTCTAATATCACATTATAATTAAATGGTATTACATTTTGTTCTATACAATATGGCCATCTCAATACTCTTCTATTGGTTATTTTAATATGCAGATGAATGCTTGTTTCCTCTTATCCTGATTTCACAGAATCATAGAATGGTTTTGGGTTGGAAGAGACCTTAAAGATCATCCAGTTCCAGCTCCCCTGCCATGGCAGGGACAACTTTCACTAAATCAGGTTGCTCAAAGCCTCACCCAGCCTGGCCTTGAACACCTCCAGTGATGGGGCATCCATGACTTCTGTGGACAACCTATTCCAGTGCCTCACCAGTAAACAATTTCTTCCTAATATCTAATCTAAATCTCCTCTTTTTCAGCTTAAAACCATTACCCCTCATCCTGTCACGGCACTCCCTGATAAAAAGCACCTCCCCAGATTTCCTGTGGGCTCCCTTTAAGTACTGGAAGGCTGCTATAAGGTCTGCCTGGAGCCTTTTCTTCAACACACTGCACAAGCCCAACTCTCTCCGCCCATCCTCATTTAAGAGCTCTTTTGTCCTCCTAAAATGAAGATCTGACCTGTAAGGTATTAGGTGTTTGACACCATTTGTTTATATAGAATACTAATACATGGTTCCACATAAGGCTGACTCTGAAGGTGAAAGACTCTTTAAAACAAAGTTCAGAACTAAGCGTATAAGATACGCTTTAAACCAAAACTTAAACCCCCAAATTAAACTGCTTTATTCTTTTTCTTAAAAGACTATCACTTCTGCTTTCAAATTGTGGTACTTCTATGGGCCACCCTTCAACTGTTACTTTGAAAGACGAGCTAAATGATGCCACAGATTCCAGGATCCTTAGTGATACAAACAGGAATGCCATTTAACAAACTTTCAAATCAACTCCTGATGTAAGCAGACACACCACTGAATGGCTTATCTGAAAAATAAACTATAAATAATAATAGAATTTCTTTTCAGAACAACTAGACCACCCTTATAAATGCTATGCATGCTTCTCTGTATTGGAATACATGCAACTAACCTTATACAACAAGATGGTTGTATATAATATTTTGAAGTAATTTATTTTGGACGTTCAAGCACTTAAAAGATTACTAAAAGCTAAAATTATGCCTGTAAATGAGATAGTAATTCTGCCTCCATACATGTGGGAATTGACATACATTGATGCCAAGAGGCTGCAGTTTTATTCACAGCCTTTGTTTATCAAATATTTCTTTGCAATATGGAAATAAATTTTCATATAGGCTATGGCAATTTCATTTGTACAGAGATAGCTGGGGCCACAGTTCAGCTTGTCATATAAGACAGAGCAAGGCAAGTGAATCTCTAAGTTCAAGGCCAGGTTGGATGGGGCTCTGAGCAACCTGATCTAGTGGAAGGTGTCCCTGCCCATGGCAGGGCGGTTGGAACCGGTCCCTTCCAGCTCAAACCATTCTATGATTCTATGAGTCTATGATTCTATAGAATGCCAAAGAAATGTCAGAAAATTAATAAAATACTGCAAAGTAACAGAAGGAATGCAAAAATATAGTTTGTTACTTTAACTAAACTTCTATGGGATTTTCAGAAGACCATCAAAAGGCAATTCTGAAATGCAAAATTAATTCCAGATTTCCATTCCTTTTTGTGAAGAAGCAGCAGAGCTCTTGGAAGGTTAGAAAACCTTTCAAGGTAATAAAAATACCTGTTCTTTCCCAAACTCAGCTCTGAAAAAAAAGCTATATGCAATTTTTCCTTATAATTTGTTCTCAGAAATACCACCTGAAGTAAGAACACTGCTTTAGCCATTATCCATAAAGACATTAGGATATTTTACCAGGTAGGAGACTGCAGTGCATCATGGGAGATGCAGTCCAGGCTACCAGTCCCCTTTGCTAAGAATAGTGGAAACATGCAGAACCCCAATCCCACATCCCATTGGGCATCCGCAGAGCTATGGAAGACAAGTGAATCTCGGGTCAGGCAGAGGCTAATCTTTCTCATCAGCTTCTTAAGCTAAACCACTATACAGATATCTGCTATCTTTCAAAAAAAAATTGATTATTTAATTTTCCAGGTGGAATATGTGGAAACTAGAATTTCCATTAAATCAAATGCATTATTACTGACAAACTCGACGATCCAGTGGGTCTCTTCCAACCTGGTTATTCTGTGATTCTGTGAAACTTTATTCTAGTTATCTGTAATTTATAGTACTGGAAGATGAGAAGCTGGTACTACATTTTACTATAGATAGTATACTTCTGTCCAAAAATATCTGCAAATATTTTTAATCCATTACTTAATTAAAATTTGTCATATTACAACAACAATCTTATATCAATACCTGCATTATAATGCAGGTTGATAGTTATGATGTCAATAGTTCTATAGATACAAAACGTCTTTTCAATTCACTACTTTTTAAAAATCCAATTTGAAACCACAGGACACTTGTTGTTATACAGTTATGTATTTAAATGCTTTGTTTAAAACACGCATAAACAAAAGTTAAGTCCACAGAATCTCCAAGGGCCAAAATTGTGAGGAATGGGGTTTTCCCATTATATTACTTAGTGTTTTATGTACTAACAGAAACACCTTTTCACTGAGAAAAGAAATAAAAATTATAAGATCCTATCAGCTAAGCACCTGTATATAATCCACAAAGATCCAGATAGAAGCTTACAAATTTTTTTGACAGTCTTCCAAAATAAGTTAATATCAGAGATATATAAAAAAGGGACTCTGTTCTCTTCACACAATCCTGTGCTGGAATCAGGCAAGTTACATTAGTAAACATATACTGCACCAGAAAATGCACTGCTTTATGGCTTTGTTTAATAAAAACAGAAAATAAAAATCCAGGGACAGAATAACTTTATACCAGATTAAAAGATTGCTGAGGATCCTCTTTATAGTTTGACAAATCCCTATGAACTTTAATATTTCAAAAAATTTTCTGTGATGTAATTGGTTTTAATAACTCTGGAATAATTCTGAGAATCTGCTACTAATGAATATTAATTTAAAACCTTAACGCTCAACTTAACTGACACCACCTCTCTTTGCAAAGTCATAACATGAAGCCTGAAAATCACAGAGGGTGTTTTCTGTAAAAGCATAAAGTAAGGAGCGGATATTCCAAAAATAGCAACTAGTCCAATGCTGTATTGTCCATCAGAGAGGAGAATAGTTTATAAAAATTGTTCCCTCATAAATCTTTTGCTAGCTATAGTAGCTATAACAAATGAAGCACTCCTGTTGAATGCCCAAGGCCACACTTTGGTTGAGAGCTACATCTTTAAAAGGAGGCACACTTTTTCTTTATAGGGGTGAGACCTGAGAGCAAGGTTTTTGCTGTAGTACAAAAAGGAGCTGTATTTTTTTCTTAAGTGGATTACTTGACAGAAGAGTAGTACTTAGACAAAGAACAGACAGTGTGCTTGTAAGAAAACTGCAATGAGAAGGTATCGGTGTTGCATCCTACCTTGTACACAATGATAGGAATATCAATGACAATATAGATAAGGTCTCCTAGTGCCAGGCTGGCTATCAGTGCATTCGGGCCATTCCTCATACACTTGTTCTGGTAAATGATCCTCAACAGAGTTGCGTTCCCAACCATTCCAACGATGAAAATAGCACAAGATACCACCGTGTTAATGTATTTAAAAGTTTCAGCAATCTTAGTCTGCTGGGAGCATTTGACAGTTTGATTGGACACCAAGGGCGGTCTGGTGGTGAGGAATATGCTGGATTCAATCCCTGAGGATGTGGAAAGGTAGTTTCCCAAGTCACTCCGATTGGCAGCGTATCTGTCAGAACTGTCACTGAGGGCAAAGCCTAGAAGCAGCAGCAGCAAGGAAACTTTTAAACACAAGGCTTCCATCCTCGAATCCCAAAAGAGCAAATTAAGTGAGACAGGGTTTTTTCAGTATTTCAGTGAGATACTTCTCGCTTTTTCACCTGCAGAGGGAAACAATAAGCAAAAACAAACAAGAAACACAGAATCAATAAAACAGATAAACTAATGCACACTGTTTCTCACTTAGGAAGGGTATTTGAATATACAATCTGTATAGCACGTATGTATAAACACCTGCTTATAATCACTGTGCTACACTGAAATCAAGACTACCTGCATTAACAAAAAATTCCATGAGTAATCACAAATGAGATCCAGCAAAATCCTTCTAGTTTGAGACAGAATTTGTATATGAATGGAGAAAATATGGTAGATGAAGTCCTGTTTTAAAAGTGTAATAAAAGTGTAGCAGCAAAGAGAGGCCTTGGAGACTGCTAAATCATATTTAGTTAAAATAAGAGTTAGTATGTTTTCTTTGAAAAAATAAGATAGCAGCACTGCATTAGTAATTAAAGATAGTAAATTCGTTAACTTTCTGATTATTTGTGATATATTGCAACAATGAGGCTTAGTATTATTTTTCTTCGACTGTATGATCACTTGGATTTCAAATGAAGGTTGAAAATACATGTATTTCAAATCAAATTCTGGACCACATCCAAAGTCCCTAAATATCAAGAGGAACACTTCAATAGTCTTAGTGTAGATGTCTGGCCAAGAAAAGCCCTTCAAATATTTGTCATTTGGTTCCTGGATGACATTGCATTGAATGTCGTGTCCAGTACTTAGCCACAGCGAGGCTAGTTATAAAAATCTAAGCTCTTTCAATGACAAAAAATACTTGATCTGGTAATCTAAGCAAGAACTCATGGTATTTCCAGGTAGGCAAGGAAGCATTGTAGCATTCTGTCCCAGTAAGTACCTCTGCCTACGTGTAACCACCAGAGGTGGCTCCCTGCCACAGGCAGTATAGACGTACCTCCAGTGCCACCAAGGAGGCCACTCAAATCCATTTCCTTGAAGCCACAGTCTAATTTAGGTTAAAGATTTTTTTACATGGCTCATATCTGCAAAACAAGGCAAAATGCTGCAGTGTTGCCAAAAGAATAGTAAAGTATTTATAACTTTCTAATTTCTAGGGACTCACATGGAGGATTCAGGAGGATCCTTTAAAATAAATGAATTCTAATTTAATTCCCTATGGGGCTTTTAAGCCAGAGTTTATAGATAGAAATTTACCAGAGAAAGAATGTGGGAGAGAATTTACTGATAGGACTTCTGGAGGCAGCCACAGTATAAATATTTACTGCTATTATCCTCTTCTGTTTGCGTGTGGCCTGTAGAAGTGAGCGTGTGCCTACATACAGTAGCAAATGCAATGTTAACCTGAATACTCCTGGCATAGAGTACTATCCCTCACAAACCAGGGAAACACATTTACAGTCTTTTATATCGGTGTATTTGAGATGGGGATCTGACCAACTGTGAGTTGAACTTAATTTTAATATACTAAAGAGGAAATTATTCTTTATTAAATGCCAGTTATGATATCTCAGGGCGATTAGCAACAGCTTGCATGATGTGCTTTCAGTTTAGATTTCTAAAATGTATCAGAAGCTACAGACATATTTGTCTAACTTTTCTGGGAAGTATTAATAGTTTCATTATTTACTATTACCGTTTTACAAATAGAAAAACTGAATTGGTAGTGATTTACATGACATTCCCAAGTTCATACTTGCCCAAGTAAATGTGATATTGCTATGAACATAACCCACAGCCCTATGCATTAATGGCTCTGTTAGTATCTTTCTCATTTAATGACATTTTCTTGTGAAAATTTGATGTATGTAAGTATATATCACATGAATATGGTGGTAGCACGGCAATTATGCAGGCGGTGTGCAAAGCTAGAAACAAAATTACCCATTTTTCTCGTGGAAGAAACTTTTCCATTAGAAGGAAAACCGGATTTTTTTTTAATATAATCATTACTGACAATCTTTCATCCCTCCGTGCGTATTTTCAAAGCATTTATAGTGTTACTGACTATAACATGCAGATTATACCGCACAAGAATCATGCTGACTTCTGCAATAACTTTTTGCAGTAGCACAGTCTCCAGTTCTCCAGTTCAGCTTGGAATCTGGATACCTGGGGGCTGTGAGGCCCGTGTGGAAACCTGGAGGCCAGAGGCAAGGGCTGTGCCTGTGCCTGAGCTCCTCGGCTCTGCAGACGGAGCCGCAGACGCGGGGAACAAAACTCCTGACTCGCCTGGGGATAGCGAGCTAGAGAAATTCCCGTGCCGAGATTCACGAGGAGAGCCCGTACGATTGGAAATGAAGTTGTTCCAATGAGCCGAAGCGTTAACAGGGGTTAATGTGCCCAAAAGACGGCTGAGCTGATAAACTTAAACCGGGGCATAAAGCAAGAGCTGCGGGTTTCTCCTGTTTGTCTCCCACTCCAGCACAGGCGCTGGGGGAATTGCTTTACAGCGCTTCCTTCGACACAAACGAAAGCATCCTCCCCCCTAACGCTATCAAAAGATCGATTCCGACTCACACTTGGCAAACGAGTACCACCTCCCCGCCTGTCGAGGTCACAGAATCATAGAATCACCAGGTTGGAAGAGACCCACCGGCTCATCGAGTCCAACCGTTCCTATCAAACACTAACCATGCCCCTCAGCACCTCGTCCACTCATGCCTTAAACACCTCCAGGGAAGGTGAATCAACCACCTCCCTGGGCAGCCTGTTCCAGTGCCCAATGACCCTTTCCGTGAAATTTTTTTTCCTAATGTCCAGCCTGAACCTCCCCTGGCGGAGCTTGAGGCCATTCCCTCTCGTCCTGTCCCCTGTCACTTGGGAGAAGAGGCCAGCACCCTCCTCTCCACAACCTCCCCTCAGGTAGCTGTAGAGAGCAATGAGGTCTCCCCTCAGCCTCCTCTTCTCCAGGCTAAACACCCCCAGCTCTCTCAGTCCCTCATCATAAGGCCTGTTCTCCAGCCCCTTCACCAGCTTCGTTGCTCTGCATCGCTAAACTTTATTTAACAGCAGTTCCCCCGAGCTGCCTGGCTCCTGTCCCTCGCTCTCCTCCCTCACAGTCACGCAGAGGGGACCATCGCCTCCTAGAAGGATTACCGGGGGGGTTGGGTACCCCTGACAGCACCCCCGGCCGAGCGCTCACTCACCCCCGCCGGCCGCCCTCATGCTGCGGCTCCTGCTCCGCGATTCCCTCTCCGAGTGGCTTTTCCTCGAATAGCCTCCACCGCAGGCTCCTGGGTGGGATTTGAGGCTCTCCACCTCTCCGCCCGAACACGAAAAGAAAAGGGACGGGCTGGAAGAAGTCGGAGCGTCCCTTTTCTGCCCCCTCCCCCAATTAAAACAAACCTCCAGCCCAAACCGAGCCCCTCGCCGGAGCTAAACACAAAGGCTGCCTCCCGGGCACGGGGGAACACTCGGCTCTTTAACTGTTTCCTCGCTGAAACCGAGCCCAACTACTTCTCGGGACTCGAGCCACAACAGCCTTGGGAATCCGCTGCTGCGAATTGCACGCAGGGCTCGGAGAAAGGCTGCGCACCCGACGGAACCGGGCGGCGTGGGAGCCGGGAGCACGGGGGGTGGGGAACCCTCATGGTGAAAGAGGCACCTTTTGCTTTGCCTTTTCCCTCGGTTTGGCCGGGATTGTAATACGTTTTCAAGACAATTAGTAAAATTGGATGCGTAAGAGTTTAAAAAAAATCTGTGAACAGTGACTGCGCCTAGGTGGAAATTTCTGTGATGCATCCACGACTCACCTTGTTAATACCTATTAGTTTGCAAGACCAAAAATGCATTTACAAAGATAATAAGTGCAGCATTTTCTGCCATTTGTAGGCTTCCTAATACTGTCAAGGTAGTGGTGCAAAAATAACCGCTTAGAAAGAAGTGGAAAGTTGTGTTAGGGCTAATAATATTTTCTCACCATGAAAAAAAAACTTGTGTATCAGAGGGAGCCCTTCTTAGTGGAAACAGTTTCACATCCCCTTTGCTTGAGCAAGGTCAAGAAATTTTGAGTCTCTTCTTGAATCATCTTGAGATCCTGATTTCATGGCAAGTTTCCATCTGGCCAAACCATAGAAATGATTTTCTAAATACCTAGGGGCGTCTCTTGAATACAAAAAGACAGTCTTCCTAAATAGGATATAAAAATTTGTGGTCCTAAAAGAATAAAAACACACTGAAAAGAACAATAGAAACTGTGATGCTAGTGGCCTGCAGAATTAAAATTTCTGGCACTAAATCATGTAAGAAATTTTTGAACTTCATGAGTTTTACGTAGTTAAGAAAATGTTTCTGTAGCTCTGTAGACTATTTTAAATCATCAGGAAAAAAATCAGCATCTGGATCGACTAGAAGAGCAATAATTTATTTCTTCTTGAAAGTTGTCTCAGCTACAGGATGTGTCAAAACACAAGATCTTTAAAGAAATATACGTGTTCAGGCTGAGAATCACAAGAAGCCTACTGTCTGCAGATCAGCTAGAAAAATTTAATTCAAAATCTCAAGTTGCTGTGAGGTTGAATAAATGCTGATAAATTGTACATGTTTTAGTAAAAGGTATTTTAAATTCTTTAGAGTTTGGTCCCAGTTATTAATGATTCGCTTTGTCAAAAATCATCTATATGATAACTTGGTGGAAAGATGTTGAAGAGCTTGGAAGGGTGTCCCTTAAAGATCACGTGCACTTCACAGAGTGCTTTATTGAATGCAATTCTTGAATCTCTTATAGGTTTGGTAAACAAGAATTCTTAACAGCCTGCTCCTTGCCTATGGTCAGTTGACTTTTATGGCTAAACAACTACATCTGTTAGATAGAAGGAATTTATATTTCTGAGGTCATTCAAACAGACATTTGTCCTTCCAGTTCCTAATGCCAATAATTTGGGTTGTTTACATCATAAATTCAGACACTGCCATGATTAACTATATTTGCTATTAAATGGAAAATCAAATTTAATAATGCTTTTAAAGATCTATTTCACAATATGAAAATTGAGAGCTTTTTTATTACAATTGTGAATGTTTCTATTATTACCAACGCATATAAGTAGCATTAATTATTAGAAATTACTGAATTGTTTAGCTCTGTATTCTTTGTTTCTATTATTGTTGCTCATTTATTAATTGGACCTGTGTCCTATCTTTAATCTTTTAGGTGTCTAAAACTGAGTTTAATTCTTTTCTTAAACTAAGTTAAATTCAAAGGTTTTATTTAATTGTTCCTGCTAGTTTTTTGGCTTTCCTTCTGTGTTCAGGAAAGTAAAATGGAGAAGGAAGTTACCATACATCAATTATCCAAAACCTACAGTTGCAAATGCAGTTGACCTTAGATACAAAAGTAGCAAAACGCAGTTCTTTACACCACAATATTTTCAGCAATAATAGACACTTTCATCTTCATAGGACTGCTATCCTGTGGGTGCATTCTTTTATAGAGGAGTTCTTGATTGAGAACTTGACTTCTTCGCTCTTCCAGATTCATCTCAGTGGAAGTGTTTCCTCTGACCTCTTCTGTTTTGTGTATTCGACAAACTACTTAGCTTGTCTCGCACAACTTCAGAGATTCAGAGTATGGGTAATTTACTAGTCTCATTGCAAAATAACCCATTATACTTCAGTTTTAAGTATACCAGAGTTTTGCAGCTGGAGTCACACTTCAAGAAGACTCTCAACATTTTGGAAAGATATTAGTGTTCCATCTCCAGGATTGGAAAGGAATACTTTATTTTAAGTGTTACTTGCCTAATGAAACTAAAGCCACAGTGTCTTTTATACAACTGCCTCAGAGGCAATACAAGAGAATCTTTAGCTATGTTTGGAGTTTTGTTGATTGAAATGAATGTTTATAAACATATTACATATTATGCTGCTTATCTCCTCAGATTTGGTATGAATTAGGAACGTGTGTTCATCAGCTCATGGAGTCCTAAATTACATCCTGAGATTCAAAAGACCAAAATAAAACCCAAGTATTGTCTATAACTGGCATTTTCACAAGCAGTCACTGCTTATAATCTGTAGTATTTCCAGAAAATTAGAAGGGTTATTTGTGGCTAAGTATGTAAATATCTGATTATTTTGCTTTCTTCCACTTGATTTCTGATATACTTTTTCTTCCTTCAAGAAGCAATACAAAATACTATTTTAGGAACTACTTGGAAAAAATTAACTTTTGTTAGCTTTGGTTAAAATACTGGATAATTATTTCTAATTTTGCCTTTTTTTAATACAAAGGAACTCAGTAAATTCAAAGCATTCCATAGAAACATGGTAGTTTGAAAAATATTTGGCGGGCAATTTTCTCATCTTTTCAGTCAGAAAAGAGGAAGGAAGAAGAATCTAAACCATAGACAGTGTTTCCATCTCATACATTTTCTGCACTTCAGCAAAATATGCACTTATTCAGCAGCTTTAGAATAATTCAGTTAAAAACCTTACTTACCAGGAAATGCAAATTCATTGAGATTCAGGGCCCATTATTTCTAGTGATCATTAAACTTTCTATTTGTTTCTATTGCATATTATTTTTGTTTCCCAGTATCTGCTTTATTTAAATTGTAAATCTAGTAATATCATATCGATAACTGTCCTTATGTGTACAGCACAAACAAATCCTCTCTCTGGCACAAGTGTCTTGCTCCTCCCTCCCTCTGTCCTCTCTCCTTTCCTCCCTCCATCTCTCTTTCCCCCCTTTCGTGTCTTCCTTTTTTTTTTGCTCCATGTTGCTAGAAATTTTTGGTGATTTACAATATGAATTTATAATTCAAAGAGAACTATAGGGACAATACTATTACATCAGTTTATTCTAATAATTGGAAAGGTATTTTTATCAGAACCACTGAAGTATCCCTGCCCTTAGACTACAGGAATTTGAAACCTGAAGCTGTGATAGGATCAGAAGGGAGAAAGGATTGAAGCTTAAAGACAAAATAGGCCATGGTGCCAAACAATTAATACAGGAAGAACTGCAGCAGCTACTGCATCTCAAATGGGAATATTTTTTAGGAATGGTGGATTGGATGTATATAAATTTTGCAGGATAATAACAGAAAAGTTTGAGTAAGAAGTGAGGTTGCTGTACCTTTAGTTTGCAAGTTGGAGAAGTAGCAACATATATCATCAATTCTCTTCCATTACTGAGACTTTTAGCGTCTTCTGGGAAGCATTTTTCTACTATGTTAAATGCAATAGACTAAGAACATTTCAGGAGGAATTACTTGGAGAGGTAATGTTGTTGGTCTCCGTTTTCATAGACAGCAACCCTGATTTTCAAGCTTTTGTTCCTCAGAACCTGATGGGAATGCACCCATGAGTGCGGAGGTAGTTGGCCAATGTCATGGCATGACTACTCATGGAACGGCTGCCCATGGAGAGGATTCAGCAGGTAAGGATCTGAGTTTCCTGATGGAGAAGTTGTCCATGAGCCAGCAATGTGCTTTCACAGCAAAGGAGGCCAATGGGATCTGCAGCCACATTAAGCAGATTATTCCCAGTAGATTGAGGGAGGTGAACGTCCATCTCTACTTAGCCATGGTGAAGCACATCTGGAGTGCTGTGTCAGGATGGGTATGGACCTACTGGAGCAAGTTGAGCAAGGCACTACAAAGATGAAGGAACTACAGGGAGAGCTTGGAATGTTCAGCCTCAAGAAGAGAAGGTGTAAGCAAGATCCTATCAACGTGTATAAATACCTGATGGGAGGCAGCAAAGGAGACAGAACCATGCTCTTCTCACTGATGCTCAGTGACAGAACAGAAAGCCATGGACACAAGATGAAATACAAGAAATTAAATTCAAATATAGGAACAAACGTTTTCACTGTAAGGATGATCAAACAGTGGAACAAGTTACCCAGAGAGGTTGGAGAGTCTGCATTCTCAGAGATATTGAAAACTCAACTGGACACATTCCTGAGCAACCTGCTCTCGGCGACCCTGCTCCAAGCAGGTAGGTGGCCTAGATGATTTCCAAAAGACACTTGCAACCTCAACAGCTCTGCAGTTCTGAGATACTATGATTCATATTAAACATCCATTGTGTAAAGAGTATTTTGTCTTGACCTTTAAAATGATACTGTTCGAAATACTTCGAGGTATACTCTTTCCACTGGAAAATGATACTGAATTGAGTTAAAGTACACGAAAAAGTGTATTTGTAAATTAATATTCTGTAGCAAGTTGGATATTGTCCAAAAGAATAATGAATAATGTTCATTGAAATGTTTACCAAAGAGTGTATTTTTAAAATGTTAGCTCTGTAAGGAAATTATTTATTTTTCCTCTGAGGCTAAAACAACAAAGTGACTGACTCTAGTGAAATTTGGGGATCTTCAGCTCTTCTCTTTCTTTGTCCCCGTTGTTTCAGGCAACCCTGAAACTAGCTGTGAGTTAAGGGAGTTGAAGGAACCTACTCCAAAAAGACCATTCCTTAAAGGATAAAAATATTTTTATGTAAAATCCTAAATATGCAGTAAAAAAGAACAATAAAATAGAGCTATGTCACAGAAGATACCTGTTACATAATTGTGCAATGAGTGAAATGATGCAATGAGTAGTTATATGTACGCTAAAGAAAACAATGGAAGAAGGAAGAACAATTATAGAGGTAAATTAAAATTTGGCTTAAAGAGCATTAAGAGGAAGACTAGAAAATATTTCATAGCTTACATTGATTCACAAAAGAAAGTTTCAATCTACATTTGCAGATGGGAGCCTGTACAGAATATACATTCTGTAATAGAGGAAGGCTGGTCTGCTGCCAGATGCTGCTTTTGTCATCTTCAGCACTAATAAAATTATCTAGATAAGATAATGAGATATTAGAATGCCATTTTATCTTAATCTAAATAAGATTAAAATCATTCCTATTGGCTACTTTGCAGTGAAGCTTTATTTTAATTGAAAACCCTGACTTATTTCTTTTATTTCTAATGTTTCTAGATTATCTAATTTTTTGTTAACCTAGCTTAAGAGCTAAGTTGAAATAACCTGCTTGTACATTCACTTTGAAACACTAAACTCCCATTCTTATATCTTTCTCTGTCAAATGATTAGCATATACTCTTCCACATATTATCTTACCATAAGTGATACATGGAGGATATGGACTTATTGTTAAGTGACAAACTTCTGCATGTTTATAAAGATGTGAGGAATGCCCTGCAACACAATTTTAGGATAAAGCCTTTCCAAATGATCAAGGTTTCTGGAAAAGGTTGCACTATTCCTTTTTACTATCTAGAAAAACATTCTTTATTGGAAATACATTTAGGTAGCAAGGATAACATTAAGACAGTGTAAATAGAAAATCTAGATTTGTAATATTTGAGAAAGAAGGAGCATATAGCTCTTAGATTTTGGTGATTAAACTCTTCCAGCAATAAAAGAATGATTCTTCAGGTTTTGTGTTTATGCATGTGAAGTATCCTGTTTGTTTAACAGCACAACTGGCTCTGTCCCGTGTGTAGAGGGGCTGGCTTAAGATATGATTGGACTCATGGGTATCAGATTGGTATCATGTACTGTTGAGTGTTTTCACAGCCTTTGTATAAGGCAAATGAGCACCTAAGTTGTGATGCTTTTAACTGATTAAAGGAGATAGCAGTAGTTTTTCTTAAGAAAGTTACATTTATTACCTTTCTGTGACAGGCACTTCCATTGCTATTACTTCCACCCTTTTTTACACAGATGAGAAAAAACAATGTAAATATTACAATTTCAAAAGACAAAAGAAAGTAATTTTAAGGTCTCAAGTTCATTTCTTGCAGAAGGTACCTAAATACATGTTTTATGGCATTCGTATTATTTTTACTTCGTTCAGTAAGAAAATATCAGTAATCTCATGAAAAAATCCAGGCTAATGTTATAATAAGCTTTTTGTTAGGTCAAATCCAGCATTTTCTGCATGACTGATTTAAAACTGCCATAATCCGGGGACTTCTTAACAATCATATACAGATCCACAATGAATAGTAACATATTGATACTAATGACCTATTTGGAAATCCTGCATTATGATTAGAGGCATAATCCAGAATCAAATTCTGAGCACTTTCCGTAAAAATACTGCAAATTGATTCAACAGAATCCAATCTCACAAAAATCTCTCTTACAATGACAGTGCCATGGGACCCATTTAATCTTTGAAAATTATCGACTATTTCATGTTAGTCACTATGTGGAAGAAGTGCTTTAACTGGTACTTGGCTGTGTTGATACAGTTCTTTGACACTAAGTTTCAGAATTGTCAAGAAATCTGAACTTGTCCTGAGGATTTCAGCCGGTTGAGAGCCAACTAGCCTGGGCTCCTTTCATTCCTTTCCTGTCCCAGATTTTTTGTAGAGAGCCTGATCTCTTTCTAATGAGAGCTACTCATATCTTTTGCACGTGCCTGATAGGTGTCCAGTGCTGACAAACAGTGTTCATCAGCCTCTCTTCCTTCTACTGATCCCTGTCCTGCCCACTGTTGATGATCCTACTGCAATTTCTCACACAGTTGGTAGAGTGCCCATTTCTTCAGACTCAGGACAATGAATGGATGAAATTTGATGGTTTACCCCAGTCAGAGTGCTGGGGTTTATTGTGGTGAGGAAAGAAAACTAGGAGAACATCAAACCTCTGGCTAGCAAGGCGCCTGTTCTGTTGTCTATGACATTCCCCTTGGCTACTGGTTCCCAGTTCTGAAGGAGCAGCTGGCCCCTGGTGATCCCTGACAGAGGGAGAGCATGCTGGAATGATATTGTGTGTCCTAGACAAAAGATCCAGCTCACTTCTGTCTTTGGAGGGAAATATTTCTTTCTCTGATGATGGCAATTTTACTTTTCCTTATGAAATATCTTGAAACTGAGATGATTTCTGTGTGTCAAGCCACTGAGAAGCAACCTGTGTCCTCTCAAGTACAGGCAAATTATGGAAAGATAAATTAACAATGCTGTTAAAATACATGGGCACATTAGTAGTATATATGTATCAGTTAATTTTATTATCTTTTTATTCTTGTCACAATTAGCATGTTCAGATTTTTCAGAATGTGAAATGAAAATTAACAGGTGGTATTTTTGCCATGCTCCCTTTCCTGTCTGATACTCCACTACAGTTCTAAGTACTTTCATTTTACAATACTGGATTTTTGTCATGTTAAAATCCAGTGTAACAAGAACATAAATTATGTACGTAAGAGCGTCCTACAACATGTCCTTTGTACCAAGCTGTAGCTTAAGACTATTCTGTTTGTATAGAGTAAAATTTGACACCTATGCAATTCCTGGGCACAGTAGGGTAAATAATGATATTAATGTTCTGTGATAATTCTTACAAATATAGCTAAAAGCAAACTATTCTTAGCAGTTAAATAAAATCACATATTTTGGGTAACAAGAACCAATATCACTCAGTTTTTAAATTTTTAACTACTATTTACTCTAGTTACAAACTTTTATCAACTCTTAATGGATTTAATGTGCTATTCAATTTAATTGTTCAGGAAGTAGGTTAAAAAATACAACCAATGCATGCAAAAAAAAGTTTATGTACTCTTTGAACTAGTGGGGTTATAATTCGCATCAGACTTTCCTAGGGAAGAACATCTGGAAAAACACTTTCTACTCCCACACGGACATAAAACTTGTATTTTTCTAATCCATAAGCAAATGGTATAATGCTAAATCTTAACCAGGTCAGGTTTAAGATGCTGGGAATGTAGTGTTTGCTTTTGCACGATGAAACCTCTGTAGTTATTTCAAATAGCGTAGTATGGATATACTCAAAAAAGTGCATATTATTGTGAAACAGAGGCTGAAAACATTGATACCAGTATTGTGATCAAATGTTACTGACTTCAGACCTACTGAAATCAAAAATACATTGTGGGACTATTGCCATGCTGTTGGATCAGCTTCTCATGTGGCATAAGTGAGCATAACTCTGTTGATGGAAATGGAAATGTATTTATTTGTATTGTCAGAGAATGATTACAAATGATGTAATTCTTTCCGATTTATATTAATAGACATTGTAGGGAACCACGCCTCCCTGTACATGTATCTTAAAATATATCTGAAACTGGACAGTTGCTGCAATTTTCTGCAAAAGCTGTTTCTGCTTGTGAAAAATTTTGATTCCTTTTCATACTAATTTTAATACTTCCTGATTTCTTTATGATTATTAATTCATGATAATAATCTAGATCAGTATATGTCATATAGTTCATTTAATAATCTAGATCAGTACATTTTCAGTAAGTGTTGTACAATAGCTGAAAATCAAACTTTGATTCTGAAATAGTCTCTAAGCTGTAATATTCTTGCTGATAATGAGGTTCCTGGGAGTGAAAATATGTAAAGAAATCTGCATCTAAACAAGCTTTAAACTGAAATAAAAAAGATATATATTGTATCTGTGAGTGAGCCTTACACAAATCTTGAGTAAGGCTAAAGTTTTTTTTAATAATTACAAATACTGTATATGCATGAAATTAAATTGTTCACATGAAATTTATAATCAAAGTTATTTTAAAAATGTAAGTGAATTATTTATACAGCCATATGAAGATCAAACGAGTGGGCAAAGCTGGATTCTTGTAAATTAAGTAGTTCAGTTGTTTGGCATAAACTCAGCAAAATATCTGGGTCAAAGCATCAGCAAGTGCCTACCATTGATTTATAATATACAAGTACGTATCTCCTGTTTTTTCTTTTTAGTCAGTGCTATTTAAATCTCCTCTGCCGTATTTCTCCTGAAATAATGACTAAGACCAATAGAAACTTTGCAAATATTGTGAACAATATGGGAAAGAAGACACCTTTTGGATTTGGAATACTGCAATGGTCTAGCAAAATGCAAGATAGACTAGAAAGCTGCTTCGAACTCAGCTTAGAACCTCTCTACCTTAGACTGAGCTTTATTTGGGTCAGGATCTGTGTGCTGACCTTTTCTCTTGAGTTTATGTTAAAAAGTGGAAAAATGGGGAAAGCCATACCAAAAGCCTCAATATTGTTTTTAAAATTTTTTAATGCTTTCTTGGGATTTTGTAATATACTAAAACACTTAAGGGAGTTGCTTGTTAAAACTGCTGCAGATATATTTTGGTCTCTGAAATCTTTTTTTGTTCAAGTTTAAAACCAAATCTATTAAAATTGTCCTACCTCAGAGGAATGTTTGTTAGCTCCACTAACTGCACCTTTATTCCCAGGTAAATGTCATCAGATTAAAAAAACTTACCCACCTTTGCAGTTCTTTGAATACACATGCCTGTACATATATATCAGATGCAGAACACCAGAAGATCTTGTTTATTGTCAGAATTCATATAAGCAAAAAAGTCTTTTAAGTTATGCAGAAGTAGGAAAAAAAATCTGTATGATTTTCGCTGCTAGCATTTGGCGAGGCTAAAGGGAAATGAAACAAACAGATGTCCTGTAAGCTGTCGAGACCTAATAAGTCTGGTATTAATCAACATGTCTGGGCCCAGTACCCACTAGAGATAGTAACAATAATTGTTGCCTCCAGATAGTCACATGCCTTGTCTTTGCAATTTTGTGAAGAGTTTAAATTCTGAATTGTTGTGTTTTTTAGAATTTTTAATTAATCATTACTTATTATAATGCTACTGTCTGTAGATCTAAGTACCCACCCCTAATGAGGTGTCTCGACATGAAACAAAGTTTAAGGGTTTTTTTAGTGGTGAATAGGAACTGATAGTTTAATTCCTTCTGCCCTGGAGGGCTGGTATGACTTGGTATATTAAGAAAATGCTAGTTTGAACAGATATGTTTGGCAACTTATATAAAAATGATGAGACTCATGTTCAGGCTATTTCCTTGTACAAGATTGTTCTATTATAGGACACCTTGACCTCCATTGTCACCTGATGGTTCTGTCCACTAACACTGTACTTGACTGAACACCTCAAGTGCTCAGGAAGGTGGATGAGTAGTACTTTCAGAAACAGTCTCCTTTTTACTTAGGACTTTGGATATGAAATTATATTAATTAATCTTTATTTATTTCTTCTGGTAGAGCAGAGCAATATTTTGTCTCTTATTTAACCACCATCAAATAATTTATCTGAAAACCTATAGACCTTGTAAGGTACTTAAGTTTCTTATAGAAATCACAGCTTTATGGAAAGCATGTTTGGAACAGTTGTAAACACAGGTAAATAGAGGGAGTGCCATAGAGCATTATTCTATTCTAATATCTACTTGTGCTGAGGTTAACACCATTTGGCTTGCTGTACAAGTCGTCATATCAGTCATTCACCATCTTAGGAAGGAACTTCTTCAAAGAAAACAATGCTCTCTTGTGCTTTCTTATTCTCTAATTTGCTTGTTTATATATATATAGTATTTTCCTTATATTATTTGGTCACATACCCTATCATGAGACACGGTTTTCTACAGGCTGGACACTGTATTTTAAGATTTGTACTTAGGTAAGCATGTGGCACTTTACCCTGTTTGCTGAGGTTTTGCTGCAGTAGGTACCTTTGTAGTGTATTAGTTTGCTTTGATTGAGTCTATGCTTCGTAGGGGTTGTGCACTTCAAAAAAGAAAAATGTTACGTTACTGTTACATACAGTCCTTGTGACTTATTTACGGTACCTCGTAGAAGTCACCTATTTCTAGGGGACTATACTTATTGCTAAGATTTAAGCTTCGTTGTTTTTACCAGAGTTTCAGAAAGTGAAATTGTTAATATTAACTTTGAATAATGGGAGAGGTGGGATAGAACCAAAAATCTAATGAAAACCACTGCTCTGTTTAGAAGACAACACATATGATGTTATGTGTGCGTTTATCTGAAAGGTTGGAGGTCCTTTGCCATTTTCTTTATTTATGCATACATGTTAAACCATACCCGGAGAAATACTTATGGGCTCTCTTTATCCTGGAAAGCATTGAAAAGACTGAATAGTCACTTTAACCAGATCTTTCATTAAATATTTACATTTTCAGGTATATCTGATACCTGTTTCTCTGCTCTGTGTACTCACAAACATCCAGAGGAAATAAAACTATCAATATTAAAAAAGAAATACATCACTGTAGATGCATGTCAAATTCTCAGCGGCAGTGCTGTGGCTTTTATAAAGAAAGAAAAGATTTTAGGATATTTTGCTTTTAAAATGGTTGAATCCGATGCTTTCAATCACTTAATAAACAAAAAACTGGTACTAAGCTTTTAAACTAAGACTTGAAATGGCTGGCGCTAGAAGAAATATCTTTGCACAGAAACTGGAACATTTGTGCAAGTTTGTGGTATTTTGGGGTTTCAGTAGGAGGAACTGGTATCCAGGATCTGCTCTCTGATTGCTTTGAGAAAAATAGCTCTTCTGTCTCAGTTGAAAGTAGGCTACAAACAGGCATCTTCTGAATCTAGCTGCACAAATTTGAGATGGTGCTACCCATCCATTGCTTGTCACCAAGCAGAAGCTGGAAATATCCCTCCCCTAAAGCTCTGGAAGGAGAATAAACATGGTATATACTTCTATTTCACCGCACATCAAGTCCACCTGATAATAAGACCCACCTGCAATTATGCATTAAACTAGAGCAGCTGTGTTGGTCTGAACCAAATAAAGGGATTTTGGGCATATGCTCTTTCTAGAGGGAAGTTAGCAGTAGGAGGTAGGTAAGGTTGAAGTGTGTCTAAAAGGCCTAATTTCTTGCAAAATAGGTATCATTTGGTGGGTGTGACTCTGAGTCCTATAAAGCTTATAAAAAGTTTTCAATTATTTTTATGCAAAAGCTATGGACTGCTTATGATTTATTAAGTGGCTGGTAGAATTAGTTTATCTGTGCTGGCTGTTGCTGTAGCTCAAGCTTTAGAGAAAGGGAAAAAATTAGAAGCAAGCTAATCTTTTAGTTATATGTTTTTAGCTTCCTGTTTTCACAGTTTGACTTTTCTGTATACTTTTCTTTCTTATTCCCTTACCTGAATATTGTTCTGGTTAGCCTGAGGGGCAAACAGTGTGTACTTTGCTGAACAGTCGGTGAATGTACTGGTAGTTTTCAGCTTGGTTACTTACACTGTAATCAATTGACTAAAAATCCTCATTAACTGTGGAAGATTATCTTCTAAATAGTAGGGGAAGGCTTAGCTTTTCCTTGTGCTTTTTTTTAAACAAAGGTATTTAAATTTGTTATGCTATGCTATTATGCTTTTCTTACTCTTTCTTAGTTCTTTCAAAGTGCTTTCTGAATAGATACTGAAGTAGAATCACTGATTTGTGTGTAATCAGCTTGCCTGATTTTCAGCTCTTAAACATGGTTTTTCACAGAATTATTTTATTTATGACTGCAAAGTATGTGACGTTGAGAGGCAAGTTTTGTTCAAAGTAAATTTCTTTAAAGGAACACCCTGTTTGCTAAGTCAAAATGCATTGGTAGAAAGCTATCCAACAAACATGAAAAAATCACCTCAACCTCAAAACACAGAGATGGTTTATAAAAACAGCTACAAAAATTGCAGGTTTAAAGTCTTTCTAGACTAAAATGTCTAAATGATTTAAATAACTATTAGAGAGCAAAAAGATAATCTTTCACTCTTTGTATGTGTATTTTACTAAGTAAAACCTATTTTGAATCAGATTGGAAAGATTTTTCTCTTTCCACCAATCTGTGCCAGAATCCAATTATAGAACACATCCCAGCAAGGGCAATAAATAATACTTATAAGAGGAGAATGAGGAATGGGAGTGCATGCTACAATTTATTGTTGCCAAATAAGACTCTTTAATAAGAAGCCTGCTTAATCTTTAAAGTGACTTTTCCAAAGGTTTTCTTCCTCACTTATAGCTTAACAGTTGGTATACTTCCAGTATCTTGGTTCATTTGAAAATTAATTAAATGAAGGAGTTGGAAGCTGTGGTAGGGCAAGGAAACTACGATGTCATTGCCATTGCGGAGACGTGGTGGGATGACTCGTATAACTGGAGCGTACCCATGGTGGGGTATGAACTCGACAGGAAGGGCAGAAGAGGAGGTGGGGTAGCCCTCTATGTTAGAGAGGGCTTTGATACCCTTGAGCTGGACTACAGTCAGGATGGGACTGAGTGCCTGTGGGTGAAAATCAGAGGAGCCCACAGGCAGGCAGGTATTGTGATGGGAGTCTGCTATAGACCACCCAGCCAAGAAGAAGCAGCTGATGAGCTCTTCTACAAACAACTGAGAGTAGTCTCAAGGTCGCTACCTCTAGTCCTTGTGGGAGACTTCAATTTCCCGGATATCGGCTGGGAGTATAATACAGCAGAAAGGAAGCAGTCCCGGAGGTTCCTGGAGTGTCTGGAAGACAACTTCCTCACACAGCTGGTGAGCGAACCGACAAGGGACGGTGCCCTCCTGGACCTGCTGTTTGTGAACAGAGAAGGACTGGTGGGGGTTGTGAAGGTTGGAGGACGCTTGGGGCAAAGCGATCATGAGATGATAGAGTTCTCAGTGCAGGGTGAGATGAAGAAGGTGGAGGTTAGCAGAACAGTCGTGCTTACCTTTCAGAGAGCAGACTTTGGACTGTTCAGAAGGCTGGTTGGAAAAGTCCCATGGGAGGCACTCCTTGAGGGCAAAGGTGTCCATGAGGGCTGGGCGCTCTTCAAGAAGGAACTCCTAGCAGCTCAGGAGAAAGCCGTCCCCAAGTTCCGGAAAAGTAGCTGTCGGGGTAAGAAACCAGCATGGTTGAGTAGGGAGGTCCTAAGAGACATCAATAGGAAGAGGAGGGTCTACGACCTCTGGAGGAAGGGGCAGGCATCCTGGGGGGACTATAGGGAGGAAGAGAGAACGTGCAGGGAAAAAATCAGGAGGGCTAAGGCCCAACTAGAAATGCGATTGGCCAAGACTGTGAAAGACAACAAAAAGTCTTTCTACAAATACGTCAACAGTAAAAGGAGGACTAGGGAGAATCTCCAGTCCCTAGTAGATGCAGAGGGAACAACAGTAACAGGGGACGAAGACAAGGCTGAAGTACTCAATGCCTACTTTGCTTCAGCCTTTAATAGTAAGGAAAGTTGTTCCCTCTGTGCACAACCTCAGGAGTTGGAGGAGCAGAATGAGGTTCCCACAATCCAAGAGGAGGTGGTTAGAGACTTGCTTGCCTGACTAGACGCCCACAAGTCTATCGGGCTGGATGGAGTCCACCCAAGAGTTTTGAGGGAACTGGCGGATGTGCTGGCCAAACCCCTTCCCATCATCTTCCAGTGGTCATGAACGACTGGGGAGGTACCACTCAACTGGAGGCTGGCTGATGTCGTGCCCATCTATAAGAAGGGGCACAAGGCAGATCCGGGGAATTACAGGCCTGTCAGTCTCACCTCAGTACCAGGGAAAGTCATGGAGCGGGTGATCTTGAGTGCTATCATGAAGCACTTGCAAGAGAGCCGGGTGATCAGGCCCAGTCAACATGGGTTCATGAAAGGCAGGTCTTGCCAAACTAACCTGATTGCCTTCTGTGACAAAGTGACTAGACTCTTGGATGAGGGAAAGGCTGTGGATGTATCTTCTTGGACTTTAGTAAAGCCTTTGACACAATTTCTCATAGCATTCTGCTTCGGAAACTGTCGGCCTCTGGCCTGGACGGGCGCACACTCTCCTGGGTGGAAAACTGGTTGGCTGGCCGGGCCCAGAGAGTGGTGTTGGTTGACAGTGACTGAACATGAGCCAGCAGTGGCCCAGGTGGCCAAGAAGGCCAATGGCATCTTGGCTTGCATCAGAAATGGCGTAACCAGCAGGTCCAGGGAGGTTATTCTCCCTCTGTACTCGGCACTGGTGAGACCGCACCTCGAATCCTGTGTTCAGTTCTGGGCCCCTCACCACAAGAAGGATGTTGAGGCTCTGGAGCGAGTCCAGAGAAGAGCAACGAAGCTGGTGAAGGGGCTGGAGAACAGGCCTTATGAGGAGCGGCTGAGAGAGCTGGGGGTGTTTAGCCTGGAGAAGAGGAGGCTGAGGGGAGACCTCATTGCTCTCTACAAATACCTGAAAGGAAGTTGTAGAAAGGAGGGAGCTGGCCTCTTCTCCCAAGTGACAGGGGACGGGACAAGAGGGAATGGCCACAAGCTCCACCAGGGGAGTTTCAGGCTGGACATAAGGAAAAAATTCTTCACTGAAAGGGCCATTGGGCACTTGAATGGTCTGCCCAGGGAGGTGGTTGATTCACCTTCCCTGGAGGTGTTTAAGGTGCGGGTGGATGAGGTACTGAGGGGCATGGTTTAGAGATTGGTGGGAATGGTTGGACTCAATGATCCAGTGGGTCTCTTCCAACCTGGTGATTCTATGATTCTATGAAGCATAGTTTTTAAGTTCTAACAGCTTATTCTTCCTCTGAATAAAATATCTGAAGCATATAAGGAATGAAATCCTGACCACTTTGAAGTCACTTGGAAAATTCTTTTTGTTTCTTGGTGAAGTTAGAATTTCATCCCAAGCCACTCAAACCTTACGCTATTCTAAATTACACTTTAGAGACCAGTCTTCTTGTGGAGGGATTAAGAATGCCATTTTACATTGTTAGTCTGTTTTAAGCTTCAAATTCTAACTGGTATCTTGCTTCAACTTGTTGAAGAACAGGTCTTCCTCTTCAGCTTCTCTACTTTGCACTGGAGGCCGGAGAGCCAACAGGGAGAAAATCTGAAGGCCACACAAGGGTCCACGCTCCAATGACTCTATAGTAAAGACTATACAGAAGGACTTTCCACATGAATAATTGAGACTGTTGGCTGCTGAGTCATACCGGCTATTTCACTGACGTTGCATTAGAAGCATTGGGGTTTCTCACTGCAATTACAACCCTAATGCAGAATAGGGATGGGGTGCAGAAAGAGTATTTCTGTGTGTCTACTGCTGATTAGTTTCCCTCCATTTATTTGCTATCAGTTCATTTTCAATGAAGGAATTATTTGTGCTTGCTTTCCGATAGTATTCACCCACAGCATTCAGGACTTCTGGGATCTAACACTAACTCTGCGGACATAATGAGCTCCATGTTGAAAGGGATGCTTAGTGAAGTTGCAGCTGTTGAAGTGATGATTTTGGATACCTACTGGCAGTAGGACTTAGCTCAATGAAAATTGCTGAGATTTTTAATGTGTTTTAGATTACTGGGTTCTAAACCTCTTTCCCCTTCCCGTGTTTGACAGAATATGCTGTAGATACAAAACCAGTAGCTTCCTCTGGACAGATGTAAGGGTATCTAGCCATGTCTAGATTGCAAATGGCTTTTTTTTTCTTGCTATAGAAGTAAACTGTAGCATTTTTGAAAGTGCACAGGCTAAAATATTGGACGGTTGAAAAACATACTGTAGAGCATATCCAATAATATAGTCCACAAGTAAGTATGACTATACTAAGTACAATTGGTACATAAAAATGGTAGCTTGCAAGCTATAGAACAAGCTTATATTTGAATCTCTACATGGCATAGGAAATAAGAAACCCCTGTAGAGATCAACACTATTTTTTTAATCCATGTACCTGGGTTATTGTCTAAGTTATGCTTCTTCAGTAGAAGATGCCAGGCTCACAGCCAAAATATTTTCTATTTCTTCCTATCACTTTGTTTATAGGAAGGAAGCAGATATAATTAAATTGCAAGTTTTATTTTACAATATATGGTAAAACATTCCAAAAGGTGAGTTGAGAAGAATGTGTACATGACAGGAGACCTCTTTCTGCTTGATTTCACATTTTGTCTTAACATATAGACTGAGTTTTTCAGTATCTAACATTATGAATGTGTATCAGTACTGGGCTGTAACTTCAGCTAAGTAGTCTGAAATCTTAGAATCATGGAACGGTTTGGGTTGGAAGAGACCTTAAAGACCATCTAGTTCCAACTCCCCTGCCATGGGCAGGGACACCTCCCACCAGACCAGGCTGCTCAAAGCTTTATCCCACCGGGCCTTGAACACCTTCAGGGATGAGGCATCCACAGCTTCTCTGGGCAACCTGTTCCACTGCTTCACCACCCTCATTGTGAAGAATTTATCCTTATATCTCTCTCTTTTCTTTCAGCTTAAAGCCATTACCTCTCATCCTGTCACTGCACTGCCTGATAAACGATCTCTCCCCAGCCTTTCTTCAGGCAAATTCTCCATAGTCTACTATTAAAACCTGCATCTGGGCAAATGGCTATGCCATCATACAGTATAAGTTCAAACTGCTCCAGTTTGTTTATATGCCCTTATATTAGCTCTTTGCCTCTTGTAAATTTTATACTTTTCTTCTTTGTCACTGAAAGATAACTAGCACAGCACACAATGCATAAGAAATAAATTTCCTAATGCAAAGCAAAAATGTTTCACTGCATTGGTACAAACATTTCCTGGAGCCAGAGATGTAACCACAGAGTGATTAGATTTGGCCTACAAATATGAACCCCAAACTTGTCCAAAGCTTGTCTGTCTTAGGTAGTGCTATTTTGGATGCAAGTTCTGCCCTTGCTGGTCAGAGTTATAAAGTCACTTTCTTTTACTAATATCAGTAGTCTTTGACTTATAAACAAATAAGCAAAGGTAGCCAAATGTGTATGGAGGGATGACAGAAGAATGAAAAAATACTTTTAGGAGTGCTTGAATGTGAGTTGCGTCACATATGTAAGCATTGTCATTGAGAGATGATGTTCGGGGCTTTGTTAAAAGTAGCATGCAAGTCCAGCATCACAGAAGTAGCCATAAAGAAACTCATCCAGAATTTTGTCATTCTTCTGTTGTTCCATTTCTGTGATATCCTATGGCTTTTTCTCTACTAACCTGTAGTAGGGAATTGAACCATGTTATTGCCTCTTTCTTGCTGCTTCTTACTCTTTCACATTCCTATTGCACCTCAACTAAAAGTCTTAATGAGGTGGTAGCTGTTATGTGCCTCTTAACTGCAATTAAAGTGCACGCATTATACCTGAACCTTGCTGCTTTAAATTTTCTGGACAGTTAGTTCTGATTAGAATTGTTTCAGACTGTAACAGAAACTTTGGGTTTTTGGCCTGTTAGTGCAGAGTTCGCTTAACTGTGATAAGTATACAACTGGTGATTCAGCTGTCACCTGCATTTGTAGCAATACTTTAGTTTAAGGCGAATTGATCTGTTCTGGAATATAATGTTAAGCTTGCAAGTGCATCGAATTAATGCAAAGTGACATGAAGATGCCCATAGACAGTGTGTTCCCATTCCCACCTGATGTTTCTACATTGGCTCGTGCTACTATTGTGGAACCTTTAATGAGCTGCATTAGAATTGCCTGATATAAACAAATGGTTAGATGGAAAGTGGTAGGGAAGCTGTCATGCACATCCTGAATAAAGCAGCTCCATAGTTCATGGATAGCAAAGTTTTTTTTTCTCTCCGGGGAAGAGTAGAATTTACCTTATGGTATTTACATTTTAGTAACGCTATTGACAAAAGGTGTTGTGCGCCTCTGCTTTTCTGTTGAACCTAATCAGCTTTTCTGCTCTGTGTATTTAGAGTTGAGTTACACCTGTAGGATGTTTTCATTCCTCTTTTGAGAGGGAAGTATGTTAAGTGTAATATACTGAAAAAAAAGCACTGTATGTTTTGGGCAAATATTTCCTTTTTTACTGTTATTGGTGGGACTAACCCAAACTACTTGGTCTAACTGCTCCATGCCCTGAGAGCCAATGCTCTATTGCATCTGTGAAACACATTGCTTTGAAATATTACTCTACTGTATTAGTGAGAATATGATTATATCACTGTGTGTGTATGCATTATAACCCTCATGTGCACTTTCCCTAACTAGATTGGGGGAAAAAAATTCATATTTCCTATATATCATTAAAACTATACAATGTAAAGTCAGTTTGAACCTGTGATTAGAAAGTATTCATTGGTCTAGTTCTATAACTTGGGCTAGTCCAGTGTGTAGAGGCATTGCCCTAGATGCAGAGACAAGGTGGTACTGTGTGACTTGTAAGAAAAATTAGCATCGATGACCTCAGTTCACAAAACTCTACCTTGCAGATCCTATTCATACCAGGAGAGGCCCCTTTTTTACCCTGGTGAATTCTGTTGTTTTCAATTAAATTGGTTGCCTGATCTTGCAGTTCTGTTTGCAATTCTGTCAGCATTGATATTAATAGCCTTACTGTAGCTTTTCACAGGGATAGCAGAAGGAAGATTCTGCCTTGGTCCCTTTCTTAACAAAAATAGTAGAATTTGCCTTTGAAAACCCTGTTCTGCTTAACTCTGTTACCAGCAATGTTACTGTTTAGTGGAAGTTGTGGATGTTTTGAGAATGCCAACGCTGAATTATACAGAGTGTATCAAATTGGAATGTAGCAGTTGTAGTCTGAAAATATGGGAAGCCACCTTATGCTGATCTTCACTTTTTATTTATGTTGTAGACTCAAAACTAAACAAAAGGTGATCTTACTGAAAATCCTCAAAGAAAATAGTAAGAGTGAAAGACTTACCAGAACCAATGTCGATTGAAAAGCTTCTTAATGCTTCTGTGCTTTGAAATTATAAACATGATGAAAAGGAAAATTATGTCTATAGAGAACACAAAAGGATTGTGTGCACAGATTTTTACATTGTTACATATCATACTTCAAGATTTCGTTGGGTAGTAAGGGAAAGTTTGATGCTTCTCCAAAATGCTTCTGAGATAAACAGAACTGGTTGGGAAGCCTCAGGAGATGAGACTTTCTTTAAAGTTTCTATGTTCTGTCTTTGATGGAAGTCTCATTCAGGCAGCCTTTCCCACAGCATTTTGGTGCTACCAGACTTGGCTTTGTCTGAGGAAGCTTCTTGAACATACGGAAATGTTTACCAAGTCTCAAACATGAGCTGATACTGACAGTCAGTGAAATTGGCTTAATTTAAATGGAGTTTCATTCATAGTAATACTTCAAAAATGTATTTTCCTGAGGGTTACACTCATGAGCCCAAAGCATAAACCTTGTTTTACCTGTAAATTAATGGATTTTAGTAGTTCTAAGGTTTATCTAGTGTAGGTAATCTGTTATTGTTTCTTCTGTAACTTTTAATTTTCTTAGCAGGTGACAATTTCTCCTAGTAAAAACTCAATCTTGTCTTTCTGGGAAGAGATGGTGCTGCTTTGTGGTGATTTGTTCTTTTTAGCGTGAGTTATGTTCTCATTAACATAACTTTTACTAATCTTAGAAAAGCAGTCAAAGCAACTGGAAATCTAGTAACCAGAACCTCCAGTCAACTGAGATTATGCTGTGCTGTCACAGACAAATGTATCTTTTAGTGCATTACAAGACTCTATCAGTAAAACCAGTTAGGTTTATCACACCTCTTAGTTTCTAATTAACTTCCAGTTTTTGGCCTAAATTTATTTAGGGTTTCATTGAAGAAAATTTTTCCTATGCTAACATTTTATTTAATCTAGGTTGTTTTTCTTCCCCAGTATTGTTCAGAAAGAGAAATAATTTCTCTGGTGGAGTTTATTTTGCTTGGCTAGCAAACTAGGTTGCCTTGTATGTCTTTCCTGCAATTCTATCTTTCTTCTTTACCTGTTTCTTCCTGACTGCTACTTTCCTGACTGAGTGATGGAAACTACGGACAGGAGTTTCTGTTGTAAGCCTGAACAGCCAGAAATGACAAAAAAAAAAAGCTGCTAGCAGTACTTAGTCAACATTTGACTACAAACCATCAATTTGAAACAAATCATAGGCAAAGTTGTAATGTTATTGCACAAAGCGCTAGTGAAGTCCTCTGTTCTGTATCAGAATGCGTGTTCTTACTGTCCATATTTTATTTCTTTGTCTCTGTATTTAAAGGTTATCTGTTATTTTTCTGAGATGGTCTTTATCATGGCATGGCTAATGTTCTGGTTTATGTGATCAGGGAAAGTGTTTTCACAATATTTAAATGTGAGCAATGAAAGAGTAGAGGTGTTAGCATTGTACCACCCAATTGATGTGCCTAAGCTAAAAGCATCATCTGTCTAGAATCTTTCCTACTTATCACCAGAGAGAGCTCTTTTCATCTACTGTAAAATCATCCTCTTAATAGAAGCATCTAAAAGCGATGATTTGAATACCCTCCTTTCTGCCTTCAGCCATCTTTATTAACATGTTCCTACTTTGTATAAGAATTTATTTGTTCGGTGTCCAACTTGGTGTGAAAAGGCATTTTGCGAGGTGTGTCTACTAACTCATAAAAAGACCTGATTCTAGCTCCAAAAAGGCTTGGAGCCTTTAAGGAGTGGGGAAGAGGGATACAAAATGATACATGCTTGATGTTATCTACTTACAGGTACTGTCACTTTTAAAAGTGCCTCAGACATGATATGTTTAGGGAGCTGACCTTTAAAGTTCTTGTGATTGTGTAGTTGCAGTTGGGCATGTACAGCTACTAATGAAGTTATGTGCATAAATGAATTCTTGCCAGGTCTTAGCTTCTTAGGATATTTATTTGTATAGGTACCATTGCAGGACTGTATCTGAATCGGACTGAGATAGTTCTAGAGACGCAGAAGTATGAATATAGAGGAATTGGAAATGATAACTGATCCAATTGATAGTACTCTTTGTCATTTTTTGAGAAACTAACTTTGGTATATTACCATCAAAAGTTTTATAAGCAATAATTTTCTTCTCCTTGCATAAACCCTGTACTTTAACATTGCTGCTTGTTGTGCAGTATTTTAATAATGTATGATTTTAACTTTCTGCCTTGTCATCTTACTGTTCTTACGTTATTGAGAAATCTCTTTGTCTTTAATATTTGGACCTTTGAAGAGGAGCTTCTTCAAAATTCTTAAATTCCCAAACAGAACAGGTACTTCTACATCCACTTCTATGCATGTAGATTCAGAGATTAGAATTGCAGAATCGGAGTGCTTGAGGTTAGTAGGCAACTCTGGATGTCACCTGGTCCAGCCCTTGGCTCAAGCAGGACCATCTGGAGCTGGTTGCTCAGGACCATATCCAGACAGTCATATGTTGTCTATCAGGTGTGTTTACTGACAAGTAGTGGTATTTATGTTTTTAAGCTGTGTTTGCAAATAGTACTTGGAACTTTAACAGCAGCTTCTTATTGCAAAACCTTTGGGGTTTGAATATGCAAGCGTTTGTGAAAGAAAAATATGATTGCACTTGGGAATGCTAACAGTATCTCATTCTCACTTATTTACTGGATTTTAATTTATTTGATCTGGAATAAATGTATTTGGAGTGTTCAACTCTTGAAGACAAGCTGGAAAAAAACCTCAAAAAATACACCTGGAAATAGTTATGAAATCAGGTCCGTGTCTCTACCAGCATGTCTCAACCAGTAATGGTTTCTCTAAGATGCCCTCAACTCAATTTTAAACAGCAATAACCTGGATCTTATCCCTTTCATCAGGAATCAGCCAGTGAAAGGCTATCCTACAGAAAGATTTCAGGATATCCTTTTGCCCTGACAATGTGGTTTACAAATGCTTTGCCTATTCTCTGAAAAAGGGACATGCCAAAGAAAAGTGTAGGCATTCTGTGCTTAGCAGTAATAAAGTTAAAAGGGACATTGTGAACTTTGTCTTCTGTGGACTCTTTTTGCAGAGAAATAAGTTAGTAAAAGTTGCAAGCAGAAAACAAAACCTTATGAACTCAAGTTGGCTTAAGTCCCCAAGGTTGTGTTCTTTCTTGCTTTGTCAGTTTTAAATTGAACAACCAAAATGTACTGAATTGATGTTGTGTGAAAACCAGAGGGAAACTCTGGATGTTTGTTCCAGAGGTTTCATGGTAACGTGAACAAAGTGTACTAGTGAAGAATTGACTTTCTGTGCTTTGTTTATAGTTTATGTAGAGTTAAGCATGCTTGGAAGAGGGTTGCACTTCAGGTATCTCTCTCAAACAGTCTCACTTATACTAGTTCACCTGCAGTAGTTTTAAGTGCTAAAACCTCTGTTGGAGCAGGCAATATAAGAATAACTAAATGAATGTGTGCCAACTCCACACTTGCTGGCTATTTAATTGTTGCTTTCCCCATACGTAAAATGTTAGTTTGAAGCTAGCCAAACAGCCCAATCCAAATCTTTCTGAAAGTAAATGAATTCTAGTCACCAACATAAACTTTAGATGATGCTATATCATTTTCTGATGTCAGTAGTCATTGACTTTCCATTGTATATAAGGTGACTTATGAGATATGTGAAAATATTACTGTAATTCATTGCTTTTTCCTTCTTTATTGAATAAAACAAACGTTAGGGAAGCTCATAGCTGTATGAGGCACAGCAAATACAAATGTGTAAATTGTACATAGTAGTGTGGAAGAGGGAAAACTGAAGTAATAGTTGAAACAGAACAGTAAATCTCTAAATGCAATCCATGTGTTAGAATCTGGTTGCAATCTCATTGGCTCAAGTTTAGTGAAGTAGCATTATGTCTGGATTTATAGTGATAATAAATAGGCTTAAATCAAAGTTGAAATTAATTGGGTTGGAACTTCAGAAACAGTCAATTAAAAATGAAATGGAAAGTCAATATGAAGTATCTCAATTGAGTGACCTGCTGTTAGGTAAGATAAACATTTTAGAATCCCGTTGAATGAGAAAATTATCCATGCTCAACATCTCTAGAACTTAGGCCTTGCTGTCATGATTCTTAGACTGGCTTGGACAAAACAATGTGAGGAAAATAACTAAGAAAAATTCAGCTCAGTGACATAAGTGTCTGAGCAAAAAATGACCATGCAGGCCAATAGCATGAAATCAAGAACTGTGAGTAGGTTTGATTTAGTAACTTAAAATACCCCAGAGTTTCTATAATTGTTCTACAAAGGTAATGTTTTCTTTAATTTCTTTTATTCTATATTCGTACAGCAGAGAGTAGGTTAGGGCTTTTTTTTCCATAATCAATGCTCATAGGCATTACAGTAATTCAGTTGCACATCAGGTGCTGTTAAGACATTGTTTAGCTCAACGTCCTCTGTGTTCTGAAATTCCCATCTCATACATCCTCTTCTCTGGACAACGTTGATTTTTGCTTTGTACCATTCCTTGGTTTGATAAATCAAGTTCCTCGCATTCCCACTTCTTAAAATTGCGTATCTGTATTGCTAATATTATATGACAGGTCTAATGCTGAGACTATAAGGCAAATGCTGTGTACGGTGTGCATGCAAAGCTATATAAATAATAAACTATTTCTTAAAAGGTGAGATTTAACTCTTCCTGTAGTGCGTTAGTAGCGTGGTTTTGTTTTGTATCCAGGATTTTTCTAGATTTTGGTTTTCATCCCATTTCCCTCCAACCAGGCCGCACTAAAACCCACTGGGAAATACGGGCATTTCTGTGAATACTTTATGATACCTTCACTTACAAAGAAATGGGACACTTGGGATCAAAAGATGTCAAGGCTGAGTCAGCTTTGGATAGATATCCAAACGTTTTTGTTCTGGAAACTGAGCAAGAACAGGCTTCTTATGAATTTTTATTACCTCTTTGTGTCAGCCAGATCAAAAGTGCTATGGGAGTAACCTCTCTCACGATCTTTCTGTCCCACGTGCTTTATTTTTTTTTTCCTCATGTTTCTTTTGCATATTCCTTAAAGGGGAAGATTCAGTGACAACAATATATTCTGTATGCTTTTGGCTTTCATTCTGAAGGAAAGATTGCAAAAAGTAATTTTTCTGGTTATGAATTTTTTTCTGCTGTCATGACACAGACTTCAGTCAGATCTATGTAACTGATTTTTTGTGGCATCCTTCAGAAATCGTATCTTGAGAAACATTTTTTGCAGAAGGCTCTGTGCACTGTTAAAGATGACACTGGGCTCTTAATGGCCTCTGGAAGGAAATTAGTGTCTGAATCCCAATGGCATGTAAGCATCTTGCCTAGTTGTCTTTCTGAAAACTGAACTCAATGTTTCCCTGCAGCAGCTCTTCTTTTATTAGTTGTATTATGCAGTACTGTATTGCTCTGAAAAGTAGTGAGAAACTAGCTTCAGCTTGTGCTGTTTGGTATACAAATTACAAAGGGTGGAAAGCTGATTTAAAGCTTGTAATGTCAGTACACAGAAGAGGCGAAGTACATGGTAAGAGATAAGGAGCCTGAAAGAACAATAGAATAGTATTGCCTAACATGATACTCAGTGACAGCTGGGCATGAGAGCTTAATAATTAGTAGGACTAATAATTTTATGGGTTGGGTAGCATAGCAAATAAGCCCTTGGAGATGTCTGAGAGATAATTTTGTGGATATTTATGGGAAGCTATGTGAGGGGCAACATGAGAAAAAGCCCAGTGATGATATTTTTTGAAGATTTAAAGTATGTATCAGAAAATATCCATGACTGATCAGAAGTAGAAGCTGATCTTTGGATTATAAATAAGGGATAATCAGGTCACAGACAGCAGAGTCATGAGAAGTGAATGATCTGACTGTTGGTGAAGAACAAGGACAGTAATGGTTCTTAAGATTTGCACCAAAAGTCACTAGGGGTTTTAGTGGCTGTATATTCAATGGTAATCCAGAGGGCAGGAGCAAGATGTGGGACACATTAAAGAACAACAGGTCTCAACAGCAGCTTTAGGTAGTGAGAGTGGTGATAAAATGGAGAAGTAATATGTGACATTGCTGAAAGATGAGTAAATGAGGTCTTTTGTTATTTACTTTAAAGGGAGTTAGATATTAAGGGAAGATTGTATTGTGGGGGATAAAGCTAGAGAGCACTAGAGGAATTAAAGAAAAGAGGAATAACTCCTACAGAACTTCAAGCTAGTAAATTAGCTGTTCTGCAGGGGATGAAACAACTTCTATAAATCTTCCTATTAAAACAATATCTTCCTGAAATCAGCACACTTCTTTGAAATACTTTTTAATTGGTATTTTTCCAGTGAACAAAAGTTTTCAACAACATTTTTTGACCAGGTCTAGGCCCAGCATAATTTTTTTGAACACAGAGTTTTCCTGTACTACACTGTTATGAGTAAAGTCATCACTTCAACCTCTATACTTATGCCATCTGGATAAAGGGATGATATTCGCCTTTCTAACTGCTTTCAGTTCAGAAAGTGTTCACTGAATTATCAACTTGTAAGAGTAATGCCAGACTTCTTGCTCACTACTAGTACAGGCCCATGCTGGTGATTGAAAGCTTATTTAAGTACCCAGACAAAGCTGATTTAAACTTCCTGTTACTCATAGTAACTTTAGGTCTACATTTTGGATGAAGAAATTATTTGTTTCACAACATTCAGATGACGTTTATCGTCTTGCATTACAGCAGTGTTGAACTGATTTTATTTGCAGTCAACTGTTAAGCAATAATATAGTGGAATTATTGAGAAATGTCTGAATCTATAAACCAAAAATCCTGTGTTGCTAACTGAAGCTCTAACTTATTTTCTCATTCTTCAGTCTTGAATCTTTTTCTCTGCCCTCCTTATGCTTTAGAAGAAACTTCATACTGAGTATCCATTTAGAAAGAGTAATTTCTCTCTCAGGAAAAGTAGAACTGGGTGAATGAGGAATTAGTTCCTTGTGGCTATATGTTAGTCTTAAAACAACAGTTTCAAAGAGATGTTTTTAAGGCACCCATATTCACGATGAAGAAAAAAATGACTGTGTTTTACTGGAATGATCACTGCCAGTTTCTAAGCAGTATCACTTTTTTATTTTTCTTATTACTTTGCCAACACAAACATAGTCATACCTACTAGCTTATTCCTAAAAATGGGTTTCTGTCATCTCCTTTTCTGATGGATATGGGGCAGAGACTTCCAAGAATTAGTGATTCATGAGACTTAGCTGATTTAGTCTTGATGCTGTTATGGAGAGCAGTGTCCAGAACCAAGTCCAGTCTTTGCATTTCAGGAAGCTCTTAAGTGATAAGCAAGTCACTAGAGTGAAAAGACTTCTCTTTTCTTACAAAATACAGATTCAGTTGGTTTTTTCTCTTCATGCAACTGTTTGTGAATTTAATAAAGAAAAATAGTATCAATGTAAACTTAGTCAGTTTTTTGGCAGCATTTCTCAACTGTCATTCCTTCTCTTACCATGTTAAAAATACCTACAATTTTTTTTTAAGAGTTGGGTTCAAACCTTCCTTGAAATACGAATACTGACAAGTCATTAGAAAATTTGGGTGAAAAAACAAGCAGGGACGCTACCTGCTATTGCTCACTGCGAGAATGTAGGATTTGATTGTATTCTAAGTGCAACAGCATTTTGAAAGAGGTGCCATATAGGTAGGGTGATGAGTGTGTGTGGTTACACAGAAAACCAGTTGCTGGAAGGGTCAGTTTTACTTTGGAAGTTCTCATGTTGTAGTTGCTGGTGCAGTAGCATGCTGTGACTAACCATCAGTGAGTTGTACTGCAATTGCTTCTCACGTAGAAAAGTCATTTGGTTGCTTTGTAAACATTTAGGCCATGGAAGTAATTTAACTACCCTGTTCCTGCCCTTGTGTGTAGGTGGTACAGGACATGGAGAAGAGCACAGGAAAGAGGAGAACCAATGGTCTCCCTTCATTTTCCACAAACATATTTAAACAGACAAGCAAGAAGGCTTCTGGCTATGGTTGAGTAACAGGGTGTTTTTGGTGCCCCAGGGGGGAAAGTGTGAAGACCGGTGTTCTGGGCTGGTAGAACTTTTGTATTGATTCTGTACTGCCTTTATAACCAAAGACAGTGAAAGAGAAACCAGACCTTGATCTCTGTAGACACATCTGGGAGTTCCCAATAAATAAGCAGGATGAGGGCTGTACTGTGGTTTCTTGGTCAAAAACCCAGTGCGTAATTTGAGTGTGTGTGGAATTGAATCATGGCAGAGATCCAGAATATGGGCTTTTAAGTAAACTGCTTTCAGCCTTATAAACTCATAAGTGGTGCTTGCTGCTATGGCTTGTTGTCAGATTGCTTATTTGCACTGTTGCCATGGTACTGTTCAAGCAGCAAAACCACACGTGCAGGCTATCACTAGGAGGAAAACCCTAGATTTCTCACATTGGGGAAGGAAGAGAAGCAGTAACTGAAGTGGGAGGACTCCTCTTGTTCTTGTCAGATTTGTGCTTTTGCTTTGTGACATCAAGGTAGTTTTATGGGAGCCATACGGTGTGAGAAGTAAATATGACTATGAACCTTTATTTGTATTAATGCCCAGGAAACAGAGCCCTGGAATTAAATGGGAGAACAGAGCAAATGCAGTTGTATATTAAATCCCCCATCTTAGAAACTTTCTCCTTTCCTCCAGTCTTTTCTCATTTTCCAGAAGCTAGTTGGTATGTGTGCAGACCATTTAAACTTTTCCAAAGATCCTAAATTAAGGAGAACTTTAATGAGTAGTCATCTACAATTTATTTTGTTACACTGGCAGGTCCTGGGAGAACCGTGTGCTGCTGCTCACAATGAGGGAGAAGGATGGTTCCTCATTTTCAGATGAGGAAAACAGAAGGAGTTTGTTTCTTATTTCACTCACAGCAGAAACCCAAGAAAATGAAAAATAAAGTATTCATAGAACTGGCTTTCTCATGTTTTTATCCAAATAACTTCAATAACTTTAGAAAACTTAGAATAAAGTGGGTGAAATGTCTGACCACTATACAGTCCAATCATCAGGAATGAGTAGTATCACACTTTCACGGGAATGCAGTAATGGGGGAATGATCTATCAGAGTGGAGGAAAGTGACTTCAGCCTGCCTCTTCTCACATTTTTGCCTTGTTATCTGGGTCTGCCAATTTGTACACCCTGCTGAGATCTGTGACATCCTTCAGTCTCTGTTATGGGTCTGCTTTGTATGGTCAGTGCTGAATAGAGTTTCATGCTCTGTGTAAGCCTAGAAGTGCACACTGGACTTCTTGATTACTAATTATTGGCTCATGACCTTATGGATTTTTTTTTTTAAGCTATAATGTCCACCTATGGGTTGTCCTTCAGATTTCTGACTTGCTTTGCCTTAAATTCAGATTCCAGTATTTTGGTTTTCTAAACCTCATGGGTTTGTATCAAAAATATTTAACAATGTCTTTGAAGAGCTACAAAAGCTATAGTTCATTTTTTCATTGCCACATGTAGTTGTTTTATTTTAGAAGAATATGGCATTTAAGTTGATCTTTGAAGTTACCTTCGTCTTATTTTCCTGTGAGAAAAACAGGATGCCACATTTCACTTCTCCGCACTCTCCAGAAATCAGTCAGGTATTATAAATGTAACTGAATGCAGAATTTGACCCAGGTTGTATAAAGCCAGTGGGAAATTCTATAGCTATGTGGGAAACATAAACTTCTCTTGTGTTTTCTCATTTATTGTTCCTCCTCTTTCCTGTTGGGGTTTCTTTGGGGAGAATGCCAGAAGCCCATGTCTGTCAATACAAGTCTACAGAAGAATAGATGTGGTGTTGAATTTTGTGGCTCCTTAAAGAGTGAGTGTAAATTCAGAGTACTTCCAGTTAACATAGTTGTATTAGCAGAATTGCCTGCCTTTATGAATAATAAAGGAGAAATCAAATGAATTATGATTTAGCCACTATAACTTTCAGTTGGTTAAAAGATAAAAATTATGATGATTAAGTCAGAAATCTAAATACTAGATTTTATTCTTTTAGTTGTCAAGAGGGATATTGAAAGCTGCGAGCTTTCCCAGAGAAAAGCCAGTGTTACAGCTTGAATTAATGCTTTGCTCTCTGCTCTTACTTGGATTGCTTGGTGACCGCTGTATTTTGCGTTATTAAACTCTTCTGACTTATGATCAAAGTTCACACTGCCACGAATAGCCAGATGGCTGCCTGAAAGGGTATGTACAGTGGCTGTGGGATCTGCAGGCTGCAGCCCACATACATTTCCTACAGACTTTTGTAATTCCTCTCTATCAATGTTCTGGAAATACAGAGGACGTAGCAAGAAGTCACATTCCCTGTTTCTAATACACATATAAAAGATACAGGAATTTTATAATCATCTGATGCTGGACACATAAAAATGAAGTAAACTTTGCAGTGCATGGTTACTTTCAAATCTGCTCTTCCCCCCCCAGCCCCGTGTTTAGCTCTCATGCCTTGTTTTATAACTTGCAGTGTTATGGCAGGAGTGCATTTAGTATGCTGTCTAGAAGATAAATGAAAACACATGCACTGCAAGTTCACATCCTACAACTTGAGTAAGCAGTGCCTGATGTGTATATCCAGAGTTTTGGGATTTCTGACCCTACTATGATAAAGTAGCTTTTGTTTTGATTTGGGGGCTTTGTGATCTGGCTTATTTACAGAGATACTGAAATTCTTGTTCCCCTGCTGATTTCTTTTTTCTAATTTTTCAATCAACTATTTATTTCTCTCCTCTGCTATATCCACTCTGATCAAATTACCATATGTACAAAATTCAGCTGCAAGATTTCTGCCTTGCCCTGGGTCCTGGGAACATGCTACCCTCATTTTGATCTCTCTGAATTAGCTTCCTGTACAATTTCCTGTCAAACATGAGTTTCATGAGATTTGTCCTTGAATGTGTGTGATCATCCCTTCTCATTGCAGTGAAATGTTGGCTGCCTCACTAGCTGGAACGTTTTCACCAAGCTTGATTTTATAGGAGCAAATACTAATGAGTTTTATTTCATTTTTTTAAGTGCTAACTCTTGGAAAAGGATTTGCAGAGATAATTCAGATTAACTCCCATGTGAGAATCTAAAGCAGGGGTTTCTGATTATTTGTATGAAGGAATCGCTCCTCTCGGAGAGTTTAATGTCACTTATTATTATATTTTAATGTTATTTATTATGGTCTCAACTTCATGGATCTTACGTCTAGATAACATAAAATGAAATTGCAATAAGAAAGCAGTGTTTCCTATAACACTACTGCAGGAAGAGTTTTTATTGCAATTGGTGTGACTGATAAGACGACATTAATAAACATTCTCAAATGTGCATGTTATTTCCTGAGGAATGAATCTTGAGGTTATTATACCTCACTGAGAGGGCTTCTGCTATGAGAGATGTGTATCTCATCTGAAAAATCAGACGAAAGTGGTTTCCAATAAGTTTAAAATTAGTAGGTGGTTTCAAAGCTTTTCTCAATTTTGTTCTTTATTACTTTAGTTTTGGGTATTATGAGTTTTAATTGTGTGGGTGTGGCAGGATTAAAAATGTAGATAAAAACTTCTAAAAATCTGGTTTCTCATTTCCCAATTTATTTCTAAACTGAATTTTCTGTGGACTGTGTTCACAAATTGAACATTTGCAAGGCATGAGGTTAACTATAGGTCTTCTGGCATGACACACTTTCTGTTGACTGCCAGACATAAGCTTAAGAAACAAAAATACATTCTAAGAACCATCTCCAGGGAAGCAAACTAATAAGAATACCTGATTTACAAGTTTCCTGAAAGGACTTACTAGGGAAAGCAGCATGTAAGTATATTTTACTTTCATGCAATATTCGTAGGATAATTTGCAAAAACTCAAAAGAAAGCATTCTTCACACTGAAATTTTCATGAAAATAATGTTGAAATGGTGACAGGCCCAGTGTTCTAAGGAAGAATTTTGCTCTGACTTTAAGTCGCCACAATACTTTGCACCTAGAGCTGGGAAACATCAGGACAAACATGAGCTAAAGGAAGAGCAGTCATTTTTTTTGTAATCTGGTTAATGAATTTTCCATATTCTATAAGCAAATATACCAAATTTGTCGCGTTTTCTTGGCATACTGGATCTAAGCTTTATTGTAGTGGTACCATGGTATTGAATGAGTCTGATCTTATCCTTCAATTTGCTCTCACTACAGAAGTGAAACCATTCTTTCCTTTCATAGCTTCCTGCTTAGGGCCATTCCTTTTGATTATTATTTTTCTTGACATCTCTTTTGACCTAACTTATGACATTTTTGTGGACTTCCTTGTAGGTGTTAGGAATAAAAGCACAGAAGAATTACAATGTGATCTCAGATGGCTTTGGCATGTGTTTTCTGGTAGCTTTTGAGGTCAGATGCAGCTTTTTTTTTTCCTCTGTAGAACAGCTAGTATACTGGGGTCTTGATCTTGCAAACTTCATTTTTAGAGACAGCAAGAGTCATGAGGCCAGGGTTATAGGGTAAGGGATGAGATAAGAATTGTCTTTCAAGTTTGTGTTCAGGTATCCAGTGACTGAAAATGCATGCTGACTTCTGAATTTGGATATAACTTGGCTATATGGAAATGTGGATCTGCTGGGATGGGAGGTGATGGACTGTTTTCTGGGATTGAGCGCAGTACCAGAACATGTCCCTGACAGTGTAATTATAATACAAGATTTCTCTAGCCTTTATGAGGAAATAGGGAAATGGCTGCAAAACTGCTATGGAAGCCCTGACCTACACCTACCCTGACAGATCTGTATAATCTTGCCACCTATTCCCTACTGATTTGATGTTTATATTCAGTCTAAACCCAAACCAAGGTGCAGCCCTATATTTTGGCTATGCAATCAACAGCTGCTACTGACTAGGAAATAGTAAGAAGTTTTATTCTTATGCCACTACTTCTTTCTTCTGTCTTCCAAAATCTGTTCAGTCTTGGAGCTCATAATAACCTGAACCATAGGCCTAATATTTAAAAAGCCCTAGTTCTAAAAGCAAGGAATAGTCAGAGGAGTTGTTGCTAACTCTCTTAATTACAGTTTAGCCATTCTCAGGACTACTGGAGGAATGGCGGGGAAGTTGAGGGTAAATGAATGCTTCCTGGTCCTGTCAACCTGGATAAAAATCTAAAGTCTAGCTTAATCAAGTATCATGGGTTGAGTTTTGCCTAAAAATGATTGGAGATTGTTTCAACCTTTTCCCTTAATGGTACAATCTGTCAGGTATCTGTGTTCTCTAGATGGAGAGTCATACAGTCATTGCTTGTGGGGAGAAAGAGCAGGATGTAAGTAGATTGTGAAGTCTGGTACGCATCAAGGGGGTTGTAAATGAGTTTTTCATGTGACTGCGTTACCACGTAGGGGCAAGATACTAGGCTTCGTGTAAGAAGTAAAAGGAAGTAGGGCTAAATATGGAATGTAGCCTCTTTTTTTTTTTTTGTGAAGATGCATCTTTGGAGAGGTCTTCTTTTTGTCTGGATAGGGCTACTAGTCAAGAAGTGCACTTGAAGGAATTAAGTAGTTTCTCACTGTTCTATTTACCAGTTCTGGGAGGGTCTTCAGACTGTTTGGGTCATCAGTGGTAGCCTAGAGAAGAGGAGGCTGAGAGCAGACCTCATTGCTCTCTATAACTACCTGAGGGGAGGTTGTAGAGAGGAGGGTGATGGCCTCTTCTCCCAAGTGACAGGGGACAGGACAAGAGGAAATGGCCTCAAGCTCCGCCAGGAGAGATTTAGGCTGGACATTAGGAAAAAATTTTTCACAGAAAGGGTCATTGGGCACTTGAATGGTCTGCCCAGGGAGGTGGTTGATTCACCTTCCCTGGAGGTGTTTAAGGCACAGGTGGACGAGGTCTTAAGGGGCCTGGTTTAGTGTTTGATAGGAATGGTTGGACTCGATGATCCGCTGGGTCTCTTCCAACCTGGTTATTCTATGATTCTATGATAAGAAATGCCGCAGCATTTCACCAAGTGCCCCAGTACCTACAGGCACAATGACTTGAAGGTAAAAGAATTAGTTCTTCCTGGCTGTGAACTTTGATCTGCAAGAACTGAAGAATTGAGAAGTGCTCACTTTTGACCTTCTATGTAAGTGTCCACAGGCCTTGCCAATAGCTTAAGAATAGCAGTATGTGGTAGAGAGTGGCTAAGTGGTTTTTCTTCTATGCTAATTGTCTGTGAATAAGGGTGCCAATGAAATCTGGAGGCTTAAAAGGAGTTTGTCTTCAGTGCAGGTGCTGGTAGACTAGTTTAACAATTGACACCTTAATGGAGAATAGAAAAACGGCAGGGGTGTGCCTTGGTTTCAGTCAGTCCTACTGTTCCAAAGAATAGGTGTAGTAACTGACTATGGCACTGGTTTGTGGAGCCTACCTTACTTACGAAAATGTCTACGTCTTGCACTTGCCATTGCGGCTGGCATAAAGGTTGAACGCATGGGTTATGACTGTGCAAATAGCTTCTCTTAGAAGAAATAATCACAGCTCCTGTGTTCTCTTATTCATGGCTTTTCTGCAGACAGAAAACCTTATGGTGTGCAGTTTTCCTTATTCTGTCTTCACTTCCTGGCCCCTTTCCCCAGCCCGTGCCTCAGCAGCAAGCTGAAATTGTACCTCTTTTCTTGTGGAGGAAGAAATAGGAGCAGCCTTGGGGAGAGAGAGAGGTGTTCAGTAGTTATAAAGAACAGAAATCAAGATGGATGGAGGAAAGGATGATGAAGAAAGTGAACACAATTGCCAACTGCAGTTAATTTTCTGAAGGCTGACAGATGGAATTATGCCCAGTCAGATATGGAAAATGAACATATCAATATGCATTTTGAGAGAGAGCTTTACCATCTTACCTTTTCTTTGAACTACTTTCTTCTGTCCCACTCTATATTTAGCAGATCCAATGTGGCAAGGGCTAGAAGAGGAGCTGTTACTTATCATATAAGTCCAGAACATGCTTCAGCCCTGATTACAGGCATGTGACGAAGTACCTAGAAGTGCAGCACATAGATACCTTCCCAGTTATTCCTGTCTATTCTTAGAGGAGAGAAATTTGCTTGGGAGATTATAAGTAGTTAGTGATATACAAATAATGATAGCAGAGTATGACATTCCTGTATTCTGAGTAGCCTCTCCCTGTGTTACTGCTATGCCAGAATTTGTAGATGAAGCAAAAGCATGTTTATGGCTTAATTCTTTTCTAATTTGTCTGTGTAGCCCAGGATTTGACTTCCCCTCACTCTGCTGATTGCATTCAGGTGTTATGAATGACATTGCAGAGAATAGTAATTTGGAAGATCATCTTTCAATTTGGATCCTTGTTTGATTCAACATTATTGCTGTAGATTTTTTTTTTAGATTTCTATTTTACTTTTACACTAGTATATGCCCATTATCAGCTTTACTCTTGATTTATTGTAGTTTAAGCAGAGTGATAATGAAGCTCCCGAAGGTTAAACAGTCCAGTTCTCCTAGAAGAGTTTACTTTTTTGGTTAAGCAGTAAAGGAGCTTTTAAGTGATAAATACTTTTTCCCTACCTGCTGATCTCTACTTTTAATCATTCAGAAAGAGTTTCATGCAAGTGTTCCTGTTTCTTTTTCTACTGCCCTTTTCTTTTCCTCTTTTTCTTTCCACTGTGTTTTTTTCTTGTTTTCCCCTGGTTTCTCCCCTCCTTTCCCCCCGCTCTTCCCCCCCCGCTTTTCTTTCACTCCTTTGGGGGTTTTTTTCAGTGATTTTTTTCTTTTTTTTTTTTTTTCTCTGTATTTTCCCATTTGACTTGGAAAAGCAGATAATGATTTTAAGGAAGTGATGGCTTTTATTTACTGTATGGACAACAGTGTATGGTATATTCTTTGGTCCATTGTTCTGCCTTCCACATATGAATTTTAGTTGAAACACAAGATTTCTTTTAAGAATCCAAGATTGTAATCATTAGCAAATAAAGCAATGAGATGTTCAGATGTAGTCAATAGGTAGACAATGAGCAAGGAAAGTAAAATACTTTTCTGAGAACTGGAACATAACTTATGAGCTCATGATGGATAGACCTCTAATCTCAGGAGATGTTCTGTGCTTTAGTGGGAACCCATGACCTCTTTCCTAAGGCTTGGCTAAGTGCCCAGTAAGAAACCCAACTTTTTAACTATTGCATTCTGTATTCATTTGCAAGCTATCAAAACATTTAATTTTAAGTTTAGAGTTAGGGAGCATCTGCTGCAAATAGTCCTGCAGGTAGAGAAACTTCATATTTCTTCATTACCTTACACATCTCGAAAACTAATTATTTCATGCTCCTTTTCCACACCAACATTGTATTTAAAGCTTCTTGGAAAAGAAAAAGGGTAAGAATTTTTTTTTGAGAAAAAATAGTTGTCAAAGTCCAGAGAAACCCTGGAAGTTCCTACAGAAAATTAGCCAGCTTAACAAAATGACCTTTCTGTGAGACAGTTGGATTTCAAAAATCATGAAAAGAAAGTGTCCATCTTTCTGAAGTCTACTTTGTCTCTTTTAAATGGTCAGCATCAGCTTGCAAAACATGAGTTTTACTTGCTCACAAAAGGTACAGCCAATGGCTCTAATGAGTTGCTTCAGTGACCCGTCAGTAATGTGGTCTGATTTGATCTCAAAGATCAAAAAGTTTCATTGCTTCCAGAAGACTGAAAACCCTTTGCTCACATAGTGGCAGCCCTCTGTGCCACTTTTAGTAACTTCGTTTGACTTTAGCCTCAGGTCTGCTGCTTCAGAGTCCCCACTCCTTGATCTCCTGGCAGCCCGTTGCTCTGGCCATACTCCAGCTCCCTTTTTGGCTGGCTTTCACAAGAGCAGCTGCTCAGACCATGCCATCTACCTGCCAGCCACTCTTGATTATTTTTCTACTAATGTTGTCTCTCCCCTAAGCTTTTCTTTCAAATATTTCCTTAACCTTCTTTTAACTAATTCTAGCCTTATAACTGCAAAAGAGCAGTTAAGATCAATCCTGTTATGCTTTACTGTGTGTGTTTGTAGTTGAGACTGGAAAAGATAATTTTTCAGAAGTGACACTGCAGCAAATCCAGAACTGTTGTGCTTAAACTATTATCACTTCTTTAATTTTTAATTGTTTTTTTTTTAAATAGTTAAGCCATCTGCACCTCTGATTTATGAGCATGTTTTGATACAAGAAAGAGTAACACACACTCCAGAATGCACTTTCTCCTACAGTACAATGCAAGGCAAGGTGGATAAAACCCTTTGTCTTGAGCATTAGTGTACTTGTTACTGTGTGATGTCATAATTCAGTTTGAAGATCTACCTCTTAAATGACAGGAAGAAAGAATTTATGGACTTAAGAACTTCAAAACTCCCCATTGAAATAATGTATTTAAAAACAATAGCCACTTTGGATTTATATTAGTACAGAGAAAAAGAGAGGACATGGCAGAAGTACTTTGTGCTGGCTAGAGATGCCCTGCAGTGTGGAACAGACTGTCCTGTAACACAATTGTACCAGTACCAGTCAGCTTTTTTGGTTCCACATTGTTCCCTGCTCAGTTTCAACTGTTGTCTGGATCTAATCCTGTCCTTTTAAATTCCCCTAAGTTTTGAAATAAGGGGGAATTTTTGGCAAGAACCACTCTTGGCAATTTAACGGCAGCACAGCAGTAGCATACGGTCACTTTTGTATCTACTGGGCTGCAGAAGGGCAACACAGACCTGCCCTGAGAATTTTCAGATGCATCCTTTAAAATACATTTTTGAAACGTCACTTAAGCATGGTCAAATGCTGACCATTGCTACTACATTATGGCTCATGTAGTTATACCTGAGGAAAATGTTCAGCAAAGCCATTACTTGATGTACTTCTGACATCAGTGGGGGAAGGGAAGACATTTCTTGTTTACTGTTTTTCTTGTCTGATGTAGAAATGGAGTCTAGCTGCCAACACTGCGGCCTGGGAGCATCTGCGAAAAGATAGTGATCTTTTTTTCAGAAGGAAAGATTTCCTCAGTATCCAGGAGGTTAAGGCTTTTCCTTATGTCTTGTGTTTACAAACAGTTTCTTATGGTACTTTTCACATTGCAGAATGGTTCAGGGTAATAGAAACTAATTACATGTTAAAATGCAGCATGTGTTTTAGAAAACCATCTATGTTTGGAGTGATGACTTTTAAAAAAAAAAACCAACAATCAATGGATGCCTATTCCAAGTGTTAGAGAAAAAAACCAACCAGATAAAGCTATTGGAACAGGTCCAGAGGAGGGCTACAAGGATGATCAGAGGGCTGGAGCACCTCCCATAGGAGGACAGGCTGAGAGAATTGGGCTTGTTCAGCCTGGAGAAGAGAAGGCTTTGGGGAGACCTTATAGCAACCTTCTGGTACCTGAAGGGGCTACAAGAAAGCTGGAGAGGGACTGTTCACAAAGGCTTGTAGCAATTGCACGATGGGCAGTGGGTATAAACTGGAGAGAGGCAGATTTAGGCTAGACTTCAGGAGGAACTTCTTCGCTAGGAGGGAGGGTGGTGAGGCCCTGGCACAGGTTGTCCTGGGAAGTTGCAGCTGCCCCATCCATGGAGGTGTTCAAGGCCAGGTTGGATGGGGCTTTGAGCAGTCTGGTCGGGTGGGAAGTGTCCCTGCCCATGGCAGGGCAGTTGGAACTGGATGATCTTTAAGGTCCCTTCCAAACTATTCTATGGTTCTAGGATTTTTAGCTTGAAATTGTCTGTTTTGGGTCTTATTCATAGTATCTCCTTGTAACTTCGAAGCTGAAATACTGAAATGCTTTGTACTGTATTCTGTTTCCTGGCCAGTACTCCCAGGATGGACTAAGTTGCCCCTTTAACTCATTTTGGTTAGGACAGACAGGTTGCACTCCTAGGCTGTGACATTATTGCCCATAGTTCTTCTGATCCTCAGTTACTCCCTGTTTTCAAACTGCCTGGGTGTTATCAGGACCCTCCCTATAGTGTGGACATGGTATTCTGCTAGTGTCTATCAATTATATTTGTCCTTTTTGGTCCCACCAGGACAACAGGCACTTCATACCTACCTGATTATCCTCTATGCACTCTAGTCCCATCTGGTGTTATGGCTTTCCAAGGCAATATTTTGTTTTGTATATGTAGTCATTTATCATTCTTGGATTTATGACTTAACAGAGGACTTCAAAAAAGCCCCGTTGTTTGCAGATAACCAAATTACTGAGCAGCCTTGAGAAATCCAAATCAGTGAACTGCCCTCTTTACCAATCCTCCGCTCTTCCTATAATCCGCAAACTAAGTTATCATTTTATATATCCCTGATCAGAAAAGGGATTGATAGTTTAGTAGGGTAGCATCAAGCAATGGCTTTATGATTGTGTTGCTATGGAATGCAGAAAACATTGCTATTTATGCAAATTGTAGCTAGATCCTTACCCAAGCACGTGCACACTAGTGTGGTTCTGCACGCTAGTTTATACAAAGCTGGTCTGGAGTTTGGGAGTTCTGTTAAGCTCACAGTCCGTTTTGCAAGTGTGAAAGAATAGGACTATTTGAAGCATGTGGTTGCATACATCTGGTTGATACCCTGGAAATATGTTCAGTTAGGATTTCTGTTCAAAGGTCTGTTTTTGACAGCAACCTCCAATTGTTTTAAGTCATTTAGATGTGTCATTTGGTTTATGTTTTCCTGTTCTCTAAATAAAAATGACTACATGCACTCTGAACTGAGCTTGCTTTGTTACTCTGCAAAGGGCTTAAAGCTGGAGTGCCTCCAAACAAGAAGGATGTTGAGGCTCTGGAGCGAGTCCAGAGAAGAGCAACAAAGCTGGTGAAGGGGCTGGAGAACAGGCCTTATGAGGAGCGGCTGAGAGAGCTGGGGGTGTTTAGCCTGGAGAAGAGGAGGCTGAGGGGAGACCTCATTGCTCTCTACAACTACCTGAGGGGAGGTTATAGAGAGGAGGGTGATGGCCTCTTCTCCCAAGTGACAGGGGACAGGACAAGAGGGAATGGCCTCAAGCTCCGCCAGGGAAGATTTAGGCTGGACATTAGGAAAAAATTTTTCACAGAAAGGGTCATTGGGCACTTGAATGGTCTGCCCAGGGAGGTGGTTGATTCACCTTTCCTGGAGGTATTTAAGGCACGGGTGGACGAGGTGCTAAGGGGCCTGGTTTAGTGTTTGATAGGAATGGTTGGACTTGATGATCCGCTGGGTTTCTTCCAACCTGGTTATTCTATGATTCTATGAAATACAGTTAGCCTTTCTCAGGTCTGTGTTCAATCTCAGATTCACTCTATTAGGCAGCACTCAATATTAAAGATTTTGCAGATAAGAGTGAATAGGACTTGGTATTCAAGCATAAGCACTTCCTACTCCCACATAATTGTGTTAAAAATCAGGCATATGACACTGCAGATGTTGTCCTGACCACTTCTGAAGATCATAATCATGCTTTTACCCTGTGATTGTGTCAAAACAAAGAAGTGGAAAGTTAACTGGAAAGTTAAGAAAGTCTCCCTTATTCACCTGCAGATGTCTGTTTCAGAGCAGTCTGCAGAGTATTTGCTTCATGTGCCACCACTTACCCCAGGCGCAGCGCCATTCTTTCTGTTCTCACTTGTAGTCTCTTTTAAGAAAATATTGCTGCCTTGAAAGCAAATGGACTAACTGAAGTCCTGAGGATCCTGGTGTTTTTCCATGAAAGCAAAATTCTCCCATGCAATTTTTTTAATAAGCAGACTTCTGTCTCCCTTTCTTCCCCTCCTCCTTGCTGTCTTTTGGCACAACTCAATGTGTGAATTGTGATTCTTGAACTACTTTTTCCAAAAGCAGCAGTGACCTTCACAGAGAAAAACATGAGCCTATTTGTAAGGCAGAAACAACATGGACTTCACACTTTTTCTGATGTCTGTTTGTTCTTTACCTGTGGCACAACTATGTTTTTTGTTACAAGCCACTGGAATATTTTTATTTCCTTGTTTTTAAACAAAATTTATTCAAAATATTATTCAAAAACTGTTTTCTGCTGCAGTTGCGGAGAGTTTCAATGGGAGCAAGAGTAGAACAGGTTCCCTAAAATTGACTTTCCCTTAACCAGATTAATAGTAAGATAAGACAACGTTGATCAAGCAAAGCTCAGGTGTTACAAAATGTGTGCTTCTGGAGCTTAAGTAAAAGGAAAATGCAAAGCAGAAAGGGTAGTTAGGGGCAGCTACTCAGACTACTGAATTAATATGTGATTACACTCTTATAATATTCACTTGTGTGATGTAGGTTTCAGCTGGGGTTTCCCTGTCAAGTAGTCCTGATAAGGACCCAAACTTAGAATAAGTTAAGTAACTACATTTTCAGCATTTATCCATCACAGATGATTTCTGTACCTACCAAATATTTACAAAAGCTTAATGAAAAGGAGGTGCTGATAACTATGGCTGGTGGTATAATACTAATCAAGTATTCCTTATACATTGTTTAAACAGATGATGATTATCATTGGTTATACAAGACTGAAATATTGGAACAGTATCCTTCTAGGACAGTTTGTACTTTAAACCAATGTATTCACAGGTAACAGCTGATATAAAACTAAATTGAATGGGCTTATTATTTTCGTTACCTCTATATGCCTCTTTTGATTTTATGTACATTCAATGTTCAGTTCTCTTCTGACTTGGTTCTTAACTCATGTGAGTGGAAGAGTAGACTTTGTTTCTGATGGCTTTGTAAAGAGAACAGAGGGAGCAGAACCTCACTCCAAAATATATTCTTGCTTCCAGAAGTCTTGCTTTTAATCGCCTATTTCTTCTCTCCCCAGCTGTGCTCTTCTCTGAATCTACATCTGTTAAAGTAGTTGTAAAGTATCTTAAGACTTTGTATAAAACAGTTCTTGAACATTGAGTTTTCAAAACTTATTTTCCACGATGCTAATTAAAGCCTTTATATGTCACTTTACACGGCTCCTTTGTTTCTGACCTAAGTGTCTCTTGTCATTTTTTCCCCAAGAGGCATCTTACCATTTGCAAGCTTGTTGTACAGATGCTGTGTAAGCACAAAGTAAGTGACAGTTCAACAGGAAAAGTAACCAAGGATTATTTTGCTAGCACTTCTAGCATGTGACATATACATTCAAGTTACTCGTGTCCATTTCTAAAATCAGTTCCCAGGATACTGCAGGGAAAAAAATACAAATTCTCTGACTTCACTTCTGTTTTATCAGTGTATTTGTTTTGCTTTTGTTTGTAGTTTCTGGGAGCCATAACTATTAATTTTTCCTTTTTTGAACTTTAATAGCATTTATCTGATCTGCTCACTACTCTATACTCTTGCAAAATACATGTGTATTACTTGCTTTTATATAGTAAGATACATATTACAGAAGGCAAAATTTTAAAGACTGAAAGGGGAACAGAAATGTGTATGTTCATGTGCACATACGTGTGTGAAACAGATGTTGATTTTTTTTTTTTTTTTAGTCATATCCTAGGGAAGCACAAACATCTTGCACATTTCCATGTGCTTTTCTGGTTAGTTTTCTTTGATTAGCAATACATTTATGTGAAAACAAGTATAACCTAAATAAAGCTATTAATTATTAAGAGAGAGTGAATTTATTTCAAAGATATTTTAAATATGAGCTCTAGCTCTTATTTGGTTCTGTGCTATATTTTAAATTCTTTCCTTCCATTTTTCTAATAATTTGTGTTTAAGATAAAATGATTATTTAGGTTACCAAGCAGGACTGATGAGATTAAAATGTTGCAATATTACGAAACACTTATTTAACAGGGCATTTCTGGAGTGAATTAACAATGGTGTAATAGTAACTTCAGTGAAAGACAAAGTCAAATCCAAGGACTTAATGTTGATTCATGTGTCTGGTTGAATTGAAGCTAAGCTATTTGCCTTAATCATGGTCACATCTCCATTCTTCATGTTGCATCAATTAGTAAAGTTAATCTCCTTTCCAATATCTTCCTAGGAAATGTGTTATGCCATCCCATTTTAGGTTCAAAAACCTTAAGTGTTTTCTGTAACTTCTGAGAAGTGTTAGTCACATACATACTGCACTGAGGCGAATGGCCACAACTGCTGGAGCAAAAGAAATAACTTCAACCAGGGGGATGGAGCATTCTGGTTTCTCTGCCATGAATCAAGCACATCATGTGCATTGTGGTTATACAGAGTCTGAAATACCTACAGACTTAAATTTCCATTGGTATGGTTTGCAGCCCCAGCTGGCTCACTCAGTCCCAACTTGGATGTTTTTGCTTCTGATGGTGGTCTGTTCTTCTTGGATGCAATACATGTGAATCTCAGTCTTTGTAGCTTTGTTTAGTGAGTGGCCCCATGGTTACAGCCCTGGTTGGAGCGTTTTTGCTGAATGAAGCTATTCCTTTAATACAGCTGCGTCCTGTTTGCATGGGTTGATTTCTGTCTCAGTTTTTTGCTTGCTTTTCAGTTCAACTTTTTAGCTAGAATTACCAAAACCAAAGGGCTGGAACTATGCCTCAACTCCGTTTGAGTGCGCCAGTTTCTCCTTAAGGCCATTCCTTTATTGTCAACTACCAACAAGAAATCTAGTGTAAGTTTTCCTCCCGTCAATCTCAACCCTGGACAAATTGCCCATTGTGCACTGCAATTGTGGAGAGAAATATCTTTTTAATCCTGTTTCACCTAGAGAGCTGGGGATCCAGATGCTTCCTGTGATCTGTTTTAGCTCTGTTTTCCCATGCTATTAAACATTTTTGGTAGGCATTTGGGAGAAAAGTGTGATAACAGAAGAAGTGCAAAAAGTGTGTGGCTAAATCAAATCTTCTACACACGCATCTTAAACAGCAGCATGTTCTCCATGTTCTTCTGGAGCTGCTAAAAGGCATCTGGCAAAAGCAGAGTCCAGGCAAATATGAAATAAAAGTGCAGAAGAATGTGCTTTTTGCAACTTGCTTGTTCTGTATTTCCTTCCCCTATTTATGACAGTTGCTCTTAGACTATGACTCTGAAAACTAGTTTTTAATTTCTTGGAAACTTATCAGCGGTTCTGTAAACACAGTAGCTTCAGTGGTGGTATGTGCTAGTTCTGTCTGTGATGAGCAAGAGAGGATTCTTATTTCAGTGAAACCCATCTAGCAACAGTGATTCACACGACCCTCAGGTTTAGCTAATACAGCAGTAGTTTGCGTCCAATGGCTTGCATGTGAACAAATGTATCAGTAAGTGACCACAAGCTTTCAAATACCGTGTAGCTTTATGGCCACCAGCAGTCTCTTGTTTATTTAGGGAGGAAAGGGAGAGTGTTTGTTTTAGAAGTCTGAAATGGAAATATCTACTTTCATTTCAGATGTCAAATTACTGATATTGTTGTTCAAGACTCTTTTATTAATAACAGCAAGGATACTGCCATAAGTGAACACGGATCATCTAATCTTCCTTTTCCATGATTGTGAATAAAGTATTTTAACTGTGTTTCTTAGCTGGGACTTTATTTGGTTTATTCTTTCAGTACCTTGAATAATGTTACAAAAGCTGTATGTTAATTGTGAAGGTATGTGGCATAGTTTTAGAAGAGTCAGGAATATGATGTAGTGATCCTTTTGTGGTGGTCAAATGATACGGGTAGTTCTCTTGACAGACCAGAAAGGTCTATGTATTGTGTCTCAAAGCACTTTTTAGCTGGATAACAACTGGCTTTCAAAGGTTTCTCGTTTGGTTTTTCTGCTCCAACTGTGTATGGGAGAAGCCTACAAGGTCAAGAGAAAATAAGCAAAAGTCAAATACAGACTTGTAAGACAAATAGTAACATCTGGTAAATTACTTCCTTCTTCATTTGTAGAGCTCTTGTTTACTGCAGTGAATGTGAAATATTTTTCTTGGCAGGGTTATAAGTCCATCAGTCTGGGAATGAAGTTCATACAGGTTTATAATATTACTAATACAGAGTAACAAATTGCAAAGGTAGTTGCATTTGAAAGCTGTGTGTAGAAAAAAAAAATTGATGAGCACGAGTGCTAAATGGTAAGAAAATAAATAGGTTTAACAATCCTTTTTCTTGGTAGTTTGAGAGATTTTGTATTTTTCTACTGGCTTACACTAGTATATGAAGTGCTGTGGCTGTGCTCTCTGTCAATGGACTATCATAGAAATCTGTCTTTCTGCTAATTAAAGGTCTATAGTCTCAGTCAGAGAAGCAATGGAACAAGATAGCTAAATCCTGCTAGTGATCTAGGCTGAGGAAATTACAAAAATGAAGGGGTTTATATCTCTTATGGCACAGGATCCTCCAAAGGGAAAAACTGCTGAAGAAAGGTAAGTAAAAGAAGCAGAGCTGATCTGCTTTGAACTTGTGACAGCTTCCAGCTGATCCCACACTGCCATCCCTCTTGACAGAATGTTTAGGGAGAAATGATCATGCAAACAGAGCTTGATTTCTTTGGGAACTGTCTTCTCAGATGAATCTTTTATTTGTTCTGGGGGAGGAGGAAGAGTATAGATTCTATAGTTTTTGATGGCATGGATACAACAAACACCTTGCCCCTTCTCCCTTTTCCATCTTCTTTCCTTCTAGGGCTCAACTTCCACAGAGATTTAAAAAATCAGGGACAACTGGACTCCTTAAGCAGGAGTTGCGAAGTCTTATTCAATTGTAGGATTACTTAACTGAGTTCATGTAATCATTTGAAGTTTTATCCTCTGGTAATTAATGTTCCTGTAGTATTTTGTTTTGCTTGGACTTTGTTCAATGCTAAATAGTTTAACTGGAACAGCAGAAGTGATGCCTTCTGAGATCAGGACACTAGGATCAAATGAAAACTGAAAAAAGTCCAAGGGACTCTCTGATTCGTAGGCTAAAATCACTGTTGTTTGGCTCAAATGCATTGTGGGAATTTTTGTAGCTCTTAAAACTGGTACCTGTGATATTAACTGAAGCCTCTACGGCTAGGCTAATGATGATCTCTTCATGCTTGCAGGAAACAGAAAAGGGATGAAAGATAAGGTGTTCATGTGAAGCTGTTTATAGAATTGTGTCTATATGTATCTGTAGAAGAGTTCCAGAAATAGTGATTGAAATTTGGTAATATGTGTATACCTGATATCAAATCTTGCTTGCATTACTTGAAAAATCAGGCCAGTTTCTAAAGGACAAATGTGATTGTGTCAAAATTCATGTTCATTGCCTGCAGATTATTTGCTGGTTAGTTTTCATGCCAATATACCAGCTTGGCTGTGTCGACTTGAACAGTCTCTTGACTCAAGCTTGTGTTGTGGAACCTGGCCCTTTGCGTTTCTGCTTATAATGAAGTCTGTTTATTGTCTCTGATAAAAGCAGGAGAACCCAGCTTGCTTGAAAATCAGGGTGAATTGTTCAGTTTTCCTTGTAATGAGGGACAGTTGTATTTTGCTATTATCTTTGATTAATGTGCTCTTCACCACTACATGTCTTCCCTATGGATTTCACCAGCCACATGTCAGCAAGTGTAAGAGCCAATTTCTTGCCCTTTGTAAGTCAGGCCAAGGCGAGGTCTTGGGAGCAGAGAGCTGTAACGGACCATGAAAGTCTGAGAGCAATTATTTCTTGCTAATCAAACACAATAAATAGCAGGAAGTAAGGTTTACTTATGGAAGAGATGTCTATTAAGAAATCTACAGGTTTTATTTACTACTTCCAAAGATGATTACAAGACAATGAACAAAATGAAAACCCTGCTATGTTTAAAAATAAGGACAGTTTTTAAAATTCAGTCAGAAAGGAGTGAAATCTGTCATGTATTTAAAAGATGCAGGGCCATTGTTTCTTATTTGCTTTCTAAGTAATGGTATCTTTTACGTTTTTTTAAGGTGATAATGTTATGAAAATGAATAGGATGACAGCAAGTGGATTTTTTAAGGTAAGTCAAGCTTAATTTATTTTGAAAAGCCATAGTTAATGAAGTTTTAAGGCGTAGACTAAGGCAAATTATTTATAGTCTGGATTCAGGCCAGGGCAGAGCTATATCAGCCCGTGGGTTGCTTAGGGGGAAATAGTAGAAAGCTGCCCAACGCCACTCCACTTCAGGGAATATAGAGTATCAATTTCCTAGATACTGATTCTTTCCCAAATGTGCTACCATCTTTTTCTCTTCGGGGATGCTGGAGGGGACAATTCCTCCCTGATTTTGCAGTAGAAAGTATACCATCCATTTGTGTCATCTTTTGTCCCTGCGTGGACTTTGTGTGCTCTACATGGCTTGTTCTTGGTATCCACCTGTGGCTCTGCATCTGGCATCAGCTGTAATCAAATGCTGGCTAGCTAGGTCATCACCAAAATTGAAGCTGACTTATTACAAAGAGCAAAACACTGCTAATTTTAGTGAAAGTTGTGTCCTATATTTCTTCATTATGACATATTTGGTGTGTATTGTGTGTTTATTTGGTGGACTTTATCAGGAGTGTGGTGATGTTTACACTCAGCACCAGTGAGGCCGCACCCGGAGTGCTGTGTACAGTTCTCTAGGGTGAGAGAGATGGAACTGCTAGAATGAACTTTAGCAAAGGGCCACTAAGATGATTGAGGGACTCTGTTGTGAGGAAAGGCTGAGAGAGCTGGTACCCTTCAGTTCAGAGAAGAGAAGGCTCAAGGGGGAGATCTTATCAATGTATATAAATACCTGAAAGAAAGGTGCAAAGAAGGTGGTTCCAGTTTCTTTTCAGTGACGCTCAGTGCCAGGAGAAGAGGCAATGGACAAAAACTGAAACACAAGATATATATATGAATATATATATATGATATATACATGAAAACACAAGATATATACATGAAACACAAGATATATATATGAATAGCAGGAAAAAAAACCTTTTTTTTTAATGTGAGGGTGACTGAACACTGGTGCTCATTGCCCAGCAAGGCTCCCACCTTGGAAAATACTTAATAACCATCTGATCATGATGCTGGGCAACAGGATCTAGATAACCCTGGCTGGAGTGGATGACCTCCAGAGATTCCTTCTAACACTGACCATTCTGTGATTTTTGCAAAGGGTTTTTAAGCTACATGCATTAAATACCATATTTCCAAGCTCCTTGGTGCTCACTGTCTTAAATCTAGATGGAGCCATACTCCACAGACCCTAGAATAAGGAAGAATCTCTCCCACAAATGAAAAAATCTGTTTTCCTCATCTCTCTTGTTACCATCTGTTTATGCTAGACAATTTAATGAATGTTAATAAAGACTCAGCTCTGAAAATATTTGACAAAAATCTCTACCAAGCAGTTGTGGACTGAATAAATATTGAAGAGCACTAGAATGTCTTGGCCCAGCAATCAGACATATCTGGATGCACTGGACCATTGTTCAAAGGGTCATTGTGTGCAGCTGGTTCTGACATGTGGACAGTCTGCCCAGATTATTAAAGAAAATAAAAATAAAGCCATCTGTTATTATACTTTCAGGTCACTTCCTGGATATACAGTTCTTTGAGATAAATAGAATGAAATATGGAATGGTGCCTCTTGTACCTTTAATTAGAGAAGACATGCTGGTATGTATGACATCGTAATTATATACAAAGAAAGAGAGAAGTTGTGTCTTTAGGTGAAAAATGTTGACCAAGAAAAAAATTGTGCAAGCAATTGAAATGGCCTTATAAATATAAAAAAAGTTTTATTGACAACGAAGTAGGGCTTCAGAAAAACACTAATTCTCTAAATCAAACTTGTTTTTTCCCCATGTACAGCATATGAATGGAAAGATCCTGATCCCTTTCTGTGTACCTGCTTGGTAAGGTTGAATTGTATGGATTTCTCTGAGAAATGTATCATGAATTCCCCCTCGTCCCTGGTGATCTGATGTACTGGGAAAGTGAATGTAATTTTTTAATTCCTCTTTGGCACATTATGTTCTGCATCTGTGTTAGATGAAATTATGCTTCTCTGGTGACAGTAAATGCTGTGTGTTTATACTTCATGTTTCCTGTAACGGACTAGATCCTCAGTTGCGTTTTAGTTTGATTAAAGCAGAGCCTCATTCCCTAGGCTGCACCATCCTCAAATGGCCATCAAAACAACTTCTGAGAAAAAGAAAGAGAAGAGTGATTGTCTTGGAGGACCCTATATACAGACTGGACCCACTGTACCAGGAGGTCTGCTGCCTGCCTGGGGCCTCTGTGAAAGACTTGATAAAAAAGCTTCCTTCCCCATTAAAGCCTACAGATTATTACCCTCTGCTAGTGTTCCACGTAGGCAATAATGATAACCAGAGGAGAAAGCTGAGGGCAATTAATAGGGACTTCAAGGCTCTGGGGAGAATGGTGAAGGGCTCCAGAGCACAAATAGTGTTTACCTCCACCATTCTGACAACATGGAATGAAGAGGGAGAAAGCAAGAAAAATCAGTCAATTAATACCGGGCTCCAAACCTAGTGTGAGAAGTGCAACTTTGGTTTCTTTAATCATGAGCTTTCCTATAGACCTCTAGGCTTCCTTACCAGGGATGGGGCATGCTTGTCTCCTAGGGGTACAAAATTCCTGACCAAAAATCTAACAGGGCTCATTAAATGAGATTAAAACTAGATGTGAAGAGGGATGGGGATGAAGCCAGGCTTGATGGGAGTGCTGTACTGGTGTAGACTGCCAGTATATCAGCTTAGAGCAAGTGGGGGCAAGTACATCTTGCAATGGAAAAAATGTAGCTGGCACTGATGGGTTAGATAATCCAAGGACCAGTCATTTGGGAATGAACACTTCCTTTCATGAGAACTGAGGGATTAACAGCCCAACTAAAGTGCATCTACACCAATGCACACAGCGTGGGCAATAAACAGGAGAAATTGGAAGCTATTGTAGACGGAGACTATGATATAATTGCCATCATGGAAATGTGGTGGGATGACTCGTATAACTGGAATTGCAGCTATGATGTGGTATAAACTCTTCGGGCAAGACAGGAAAGGTAGGAGAGGTGGTGGAGTGGCCTTCTATGTTCTTCTATGACTACCTAGCCAAATAGAAGAAACTGACAAGCTCTTCTACAAACAACTGGGAGAAGACTCAAGCTTGCTAGCTCTTGTCCTTGTGGGAGACTTTAATCTACCAGATGTCTGCTGGAAGTACAATACAGCAGAGAGGAAGCAGCTTAGGAGATTCCTGAAGTGTGTTGAAGACAACTTCCTCACACAACTGGTGAGTGAGCCAACAAGGGAAGATGCCCTCTGGGACCTGCTGTTTGTGAACAGAGAAAGGCCTTGTGGGGGATGTGATGGCTGGAGGACAACTGGGGCAAAGGGATCATGAGATGGTAGAATTCTCAGTTCGAGGTGAGGTGAGGAGTAGGGTTAGTAGAACGGCCACCTTGAACTTCCAGAGGGCAGACTTTGGACTGTTCAGAAGGCTAGCTGATAAAGTCCAATGGGAAACAGTCTTCAAAAAGGAAATCCTAGCCACTCGGGAGCAAGCCATCCCCATGTGCCAGAAAATGAGCTGGTGGGGAGAAAACCAGCCTTGTTGAGCAGGGAGATCTAGGGGGACGTCAAAATGAGGAACGTCTATGAACTTTGGAAGAAGGGGCAGTCATCTTGGGTGGACAAAAGGGAGGAAGTGAGATCATGCAGAGACAAAATCAGGAGGGTTAAAGCCCAGCTAGAGCTCAGACTGGCCAATTTGGTGAAAGGTAATAAAAAAAATCTTCCTAGAAATACATCAATAGTAAAAAGAGGACCAGGGTCAATATCCAGTCTTTATTTGGATGCAAAGGGAGAAACTGTGACAAAGGATGAGGACAAGGCTGAGGTACTTAATGCCTTCTTTGCCTCAGTCTTTAATGGTAAGGAAAGTTGTTCCCTCTGTGTACACACCCAGGAGTTAGAGGAGGAGAACAAAGCTCCCATGATCCAAAGGGAAGTGGTTAGAGACTTGCTAGGACAATTAGACACACCCACAAGTCTATGGGGCCAGATGGGATCCACCTGAGGGTATTGAAGGAGCTGGTGCATGTGCAGCCCAAACTGCTTTCCATCATCTTCCATCTGTCCTGGCTGACTGGAGAAGTTCCACTGGACTGGAGGCTGGCTGATGTTGAGCCCATCTACTGGAAGAGTCATAGGGAGGATCCAGTAAACTAAAGGCTTGTCAGTCTAACCTCAGTGCCAGGGGAAGTCATGGAACATGTGCTATCATGAAGCACATGCAAGAGAACCAGGTGATCAGGCCCAGTCAACATGGGTTCATGAAAGGCAGGTCTTGCCAAACTAACCTGATCGCCTTCTATGACAAGGTGGCTCGCTTACTGGCTGAGGGAAAGGCTGTGGATGTAGTTGTCTTGGATTTCAGTAAAGCCTTTGACACAATTTCTCACAGCATTCTGCTCAGGAAACTGTCAGCCTCTGGCCTGGACAGGCGCACACTCTCCTAGGTGGAAAATTGGTTGTATGGCCGGGCCCAGAGAGTGGTGGTAAATGGAATTAATTCCAGCTGGAGGCCAGTTACAAGTCCCCAGGGCTCAGTGCTGGGTCCAACCCTGTTCAGTATCTTTATTAATGACCTGGATGAAGGCATTGAGTGTGCTCTTAGTGAGTTTGCAGATGACTCTAAGCTGGGAGATTGTGTCCATCTGCTGGAGGTCAGGGAGGCTCCAAAGGCATCAGAACAGGCTGGACTGCTCAGCTGAGACCAACAGGGTAAGGTTTAACAAGGCCAAATGCCAAGTCCTTCACTTGGGGCACAACAACCCTGTGCAGTGCTATGGAGTGGGAGAAGAGTAACTAGAAAGCCGCCTGGAGGAGAAGGACCTGGGGGTGTTGGTTGACAGTGACTGAACATGAGCCAGCAGTGGCCCAGGTGGCCAAGAAGACCAGTGGCATCTTGGCCTGTATCAGAAACGGTGTGACCAGCAGGTCCAAGGAGGTTGTTCTCCCTCTGTACTTGGCACTGGTGAGACTGTGTTCATTTTCTGGGCCCCTCACCACAAGAAGGATGTTGAGGCTCTGGAGCGAGTCCAGAGAAGAGAAACAAAGCTGGTGAAGGGGCTGGAGAACAGGCCTTATGAGGAGCGGCTGAGAGCCTGGAGAAGAGGAGGCTGAGGGATGACCTTATTAGTCTCTACAACTACCTGAAAGGAGGTTGTGGAGAGGAGGAAGCTGACCTCTTCTCTCACATACAGGGGACAGGGCAGGAGGGAATGGCCTCAAGCTGCACCAAGGGAGGTTCAGACTGGAAATTTTTTTCATGGAAAGGGTCAGTAGGCGCTGGAACAGGCTGCCAAGGGAGGTGGTTGAGTCACCATCCCTGGAGGCATTTAAAAGACGGGTAGATGAGGTGCTCAGGGACATGGTTTAAGGGCAGATAGGAATGACTGGCCTTAATGATCCAAGAGGTCTTCTCCAACCTGGTGATTCTATGATTCAGCACAATCTTTATCTTAAGGAGTGTCTGTATAAGCTGCAAGGCAAGTCAACATCTGTCAGTCTACATTGCTGTGAATGCTGGCTTATTTTCTTTCAGTGCAGCAAAGAATGAAGCTGTAAAAAAAAAAATAATTGCACAAGTAAACTAAAAGAGATCCATGACATTTCACTGCTTTTCCAGAGAATTCACATGTAGGCGTCTTATTGCCCTTTCTTAATTTTAGAAAACACTGTCTTTTTTTTGTTGAATGAGAAATTGTGCTGGGCCCTAAATAGCATTGACGCTGTCCAGCCATAATTGCAAATTTTCTACCCTTTGGAAATGGAATTAGGGAGAGTTTCTTTACTCTCTCACTTGCACAGGCATGCAGAAGTGGGACAGTTTTGCCAACTGGTTCCTTTGTTGCTGGCAGACAGAAAGATAAATTAGCATTGCAACCTGTCTTTCCCTTTCTTTTTTCACAAGTTTGCTTAAAAGACTAAGACTAAGATCAAGAGCTTTGCAGATGTATCAAGAATTAATGACACTTGTGTAAGCCACACATCCCATGCCAAACAATCTACATCCCAGCTGAGGTTACGAGTACAGAGACAAACTCTGACAGGGAGTATGTCATGGGAGTAGCAACTGTACAGGAACAAGTATTGGGAGTGACTTGTTACAGGGAAAACAAAAGAAGATTAGGGATTTAGAAAAAGACATGACCAAGATGTCCATAAAAATGAAAGCTGACTAGTCTGACAAGGCTTTCAAAGTTTTGTTGGATGTATGTATAGACCCTAATGGGTCTGTGTTTTTTTCTTACTGTCTTTTTGGCTTCCCTTTGTGTAAGTATGAGAAAAAGGTATCCTCTTATGCAGCGATGCCCTTGAGCTTTTCCTACTCAGCTGTCTTTTAATCATAGTGAAGAATCCAGGCCTTTTGATATGATCCCCTATTGCAGATGAGGATTAGCCTAGGATGTGGGGAATTGCCCAGTCCACATGAGGAAAGGTTGGGATACAGTTAAGGGAAATACTTTATGCATGGATCTGTCTTGTTTAGCTTTTTCTTTATGTGCTATAGACCTTTCAAGGAAAGAACAAATAATGCTTTATTCTGGAGAATCTGTTTTGAGATACTGTTCAGGCACTGCCAAATTCAGTTTGGCCACTTTATGAACAAGGGTAGGTACAGCCTCAAAGAATGCCTGGGCCATGAAAGATGGAGTCATTGCAAGGGAGAGAGGTGTTGAGCCCTAATTTAGTGTGTAAAACTGTTTTAAACTGGGTTTAAACTCTTCCTGGTCCATCCCAGTTTAATTTTTGTCTCTGCAGAAGAGTTGGACCAGGTCAAAATCCTGTGCCTGCTTCCTTACTATGTAGACTTCTGCATTGAGACTTAAAACTGCATGGGTCACTCCTATCTATGTCCTTGAGAAAGATCAATCAGCTCAGTATAGCAGGTTCTTTGCTAATGCTAAAATATCTAGGAAATAAACAGGATGTGACTTACATAGTTAGTTATAAGGCAGACCCTCCAAATAAAATTGGTCATCATCAGGAATAACACTGAGAAAAAGACAAAAGCACATTGCTTTGCTGCTATATGAAAATTTGGCTTTGCCTACTTCTTAAATACTGTATGTTGTAGTTGTTTCCCCATCTTTGAAAGGATAGACTGGAAGACAGACAACATTCTTGAAAAAAGTCAGAATACTTGGCTAGATGAAAACTAGCAGGGTGTTTCTTGTGTTTTTGTGTTCTTAAGAGTGCCACATATGGTGTTTGGTGAAGCTAAACGCTAAGGATTTGGGCATTTTTTTTTTTCAGCAGAATTCAGATATAATTGTCCTGGTTTTGGGGTTTGCTGTTCCAGCTTGCGTGCTGTAGGAGAGTTTTCTTCTTTCTTTTCTCTACAAATCAGCCATTTCAGCCTCATGGAAAAGAAAGGTGTATTTTGTTGGTTGTTTGGGGTTTTATTGTTTTGTTTGTTACTTTGGGGTTTTGCTTGTTTGCTTATTTATAAAAATAAGGCTTCAACCAGTTCTTGCTGTTAAATACGATTACGCATGGAGCAGGAAGAGGTGATAGATCTATAATGTAAAATTCTTTTTGGAAACCACTTTGCAACTACTTACACTTAGTATTGCAAATGTTAATATATTACTAATATTAATATTTACTTAATATTGAAAATCTATAAAAGAATTCTGGGAAAACGTATTTTCATGACTTGATTATGCGGTATTCAATAATGACTTTGTTCTGTTAACTTTGCTGTTCGACTAGTACACTTTATTTTTGACATCATGATGGGATGAGCTGCTAGGTCTGACTAAAACTGGCAGAGTTGATCCCTTTTGGGATCAACCTAGATCACTTAATTCTAGATTTGATTCCTTTCTACAATGCTTCAAGAAAGGATGCAATTATTTCATTTTTGGTGCAAGTAGAAGATGACTACTCCTTCTTTCTTTTTTTCCTTTGAGTAGTGTGTCTCTGTCAGGATTGAGAGCATGGAGTTTCTCTTTGCAAGCTGGGTGATAAGAAACTGTCAATGCTGCTATCTTAAGCAGCCTTTTGGATCCCATCTTTTGGCTTTGGACAGTCATGCCATTACTACGCTGTCCAATCTCTGAGAGGTGACTCAAGAGAAAGATAAATTATTGTGAAGAAATGATACACTCCACCAAGAGTTTTCAGTAAAATAGCTAGTCAGCTAAAATTTGTGAGTTTTGGTGGTCAAATTCTTTCTTGTCTCTTTAAATACCAGCTTAAAACCCATATGGGAAACAGATAATAGCTCTGAGAAGTTGAACATTTTTGCACCAGTATGTCCGTGATTGTATGAATTATGAGACTGGACACAGTCAAAATGGCATATCTTGGGGTGGTCAGCCTCATTCTGCTGTCTCCTGCTTTTCTGTCTCCTTTATCCTCCTCTGCAAACAGGACTGGCCTTTCCACACCAGCTTGGGAAGAGGAATAGGGAGGAGAAAGGCTGTACTCCTATGTCTTAAGACACAAATATCAGTTCTTCACCTTTTGCCCAGTAAAATGCCAGAATAATTTGTCCAAGGTAAGCAGGACCTGAGAAAGAAGGAATGAGCCTGTGCTGAGGTGTAGGATCTGACAGGATGGGAGAAGTGAGGTCCTGAAGAGGTCGCAAACCCCTTCCCAGGAAAATCAAGTATTCACGAGTAGGAGACTTGTATTAAGCTTTTCCTTCTCTTCACCTATCTGCAGAAACCTAAATCCTTTTGCACTTATTGTTTTTGCACATACCACGCTAGTGGGCATTATCACAAGACAAAGTCAAATTTTGTGTCAGTAACACAAGATTCCAGCAGCGTCACCTCTTGCTGTCACAGTTGTAATCAGCAAGGCAGTTACCCGTCTTCCCATCCAAACTTAGCTCACTCTTGGGGAGTCTGGGGGGAGGTGAGGAAAATGTTGGTGCTTGACAGCCTGCACCTGGGACTGTATGTGCACCCTTCTATGCCTTATCACACTGCTCTGCCAGCCAAATAGTTTCTTTGTGTGAGGAAAAGATGCAGTGACAGGAGCAGACAGTGTCCGTATCTGACAGAAGAGTGATTTAGGGAAGGAATCCAATGCTTGATTGAAGGTAGGATGTAAAAAGATGTATACCTACAACTCTGATACTCGATGTGGCTATGATGGAAGAATTGGTGACCTTTGCAGTGCTGATAATGGATCACAGAGTCAGGCCTCAGGTGGTGTTACAAAGCCTAGGTTGTAGCTCCTTACCATTGAGAAGATATTTGAAGACTAACGTTCAGAAGGGGGAGAATTATAGGAATGTATTTGCCAAATTTCTGGTGTGCTTCTTGCTTTTTCTTTAGTCTTCAAAGAGAACTTTCAGAGAGTCAAAGCAGCAACCTGTTTATCTTGACTTTCACCGATGTTTTCTGACTGAGCAAGTGACCCTGCGGGCCTTTAGTCTCCTTTTTGTGCTCACTGATGGCCAGAACCTCTTGTTATCGCCAAGCTTGTGTGGCTTGACATGGTTTAAGGCTGTTTCAGTTATGACCTTCACAAACAAATGTTAGCTTTGCCAGAACTTCAATGCCAGAAAACAAACATACATACACTTAAAATCCACTGAAAGTCAGGCAAAGTCTTTCTGGGGTTTTCAGTTCAACTACAGCCCTACACAACTAGGGAGCCTAGAGAACAAGTGAAGAGTAGAAGGAAGAGTCCTGTCTGCCTTTCATGTAGAAAAAACCTGACTTCTTCATCCTTTTCAAGTCAACAGAATGTCAAGACAGGTTGAGTTGCCTAAGGCTGCTATGCAGTGAGGGGATATAAATGTAACCTCTGCATACAGAAAAAGGAAGTCCCTTAATTCATTCAATATTTTATAAAAAATCTCTTAATGCTGGTCTTATTCCTAAAGGTAAACATCTCGGAGGCTTTTCAAAGCCTCTATTTCATTATTAAATAATCTGTTTTCAGTAACGGAATTCCCTAGGTCTGAGCTTGTAACAAAGTCCACAGGCTGGAAATATCAGCAGTCCAGGAACTGTTAAATAATTAAGCCATTGGTGCCTGTAAGTGTTAGGGCTTGACTCACTCATGTTTTATTTTCACAAATTGCTGGAGAAAAAGTGCTATGAGAAAAGATTATTACTAGCTTGTTTTAAGGACAATGTGGCTTTTGTCTACAATGGCGTGGTTTAAAACTGTGAATTTTTGCTTAGAAAGTGGTATTTCTAGAAGAGTGTTTAGCAGTGAGCCTGTACATACCTGGCTTTTTTTTTTTCTGTAGAGCTCTTTTGCTTGAATGTAATGGAGTTCTCCCATCTTCTGGACTTTTTGGAAATCCATACCTCCATTTAGAGGAAAGAAATAGCCATTGACTGGAAAACGCAGGATAATGTTTTGCTGTGGAACAACACAGCCCAATAGTAGGTGTATGTTCTTGTGTTTGTGTGCATGCGCGTACACAAGCACGTGTTTGCATGTATCCTGTCTCTCAAATGTGGGAAAGGTATCTGAAGTTAACTGAAGGCCAGATATTTGGACTACTCATTTTGACATCTCAGACACTGAGGTGGAAGTGGATGATTTTGCACACACAGGATATGACAGGCTGCTCTCTAATTTGTAGCAGATGGAGGCAGGTCAGCCCACTGAGGGAGTTTCTCATCGATGAATGATGTATGGCATGATTTTTCTTCACTGGAGAAATGAGATTCGTTTTATCATGGTACCATTTACCCTAGAGAAGGACAAAGTAGCACAATCATGGATATAGCATAAGAATAGGAGTTAAAGGAGCGGTAACAGAGGGCTGTGAACTCTAATAATATGCACTCCTTAATTTAGTTGTCAGGAAACAACTGAGTCAGTGCCATCATTCAGTATGGAACCAGATGACTTTCTTCTGTACACAATTTGAATTCATTGCTATGTGGAGTGAGATGAGTGGATAGAAATGGGGTGGGGCAGAAAAATATTTCAATGAAACATTGAAGGACACGGGACTATTTCCTTTTACAGCTAAATGGAATTCTGCACTTAGCAGTGCAAAAACCTAAATTTGAATGAGGTAGGAAATACATATGGACTGTCTCAAATATGGTCTTTTGTTCTGTTGCATATGATAGTATGGCAATGCTACCTTTCTGTATCCATCATCAAACATACTTATTAACTTAAGATCTGGAAATAAGTGAAATTAATCTATTTTTCATTGTGTCCATTTGTTTACTTTGGATTTATTACATAATTTGGGACTCCTGTGATCTCTAATGGGAACTCTGTCTGCATTCCCTTCAGAGTTTTTGCTGTGTTTACAAGCTTAGACTACATTGACATAGTTACTAAGGAGAAATTAACTTTTGGTGATGAAGGAAGCTTTAGCAACTTTATAGATACATACAAAATTTAAACATACAACCATTGCACTAAAAAAGTGATTTTATATTCTTTGCTTTCAAAACACTAAATTATGAAATACTAGAATTAGACTCCCCTCTGCAACATTTGTTAGACCTCCCTCTGTCTTCTGTATGTTTGTTATAAAATAGTTAGTAATTTTACTGTCAGCATGAAAATATTCTTCTGGTAACTTTGAAGAGAACAAATTGCCTCAAAAGTCTAAAAAAAAAAAAAAATCACGAAACCATGAAGCTTGCTTTTCCAGTCACCAAATATTTTAAAAGAACTTTCTTCTTGGCTAGGATTGACTGGACTTGTTCGCTGCCTTGATTTATATATCATATTGCTATCTTGTTGTGGTTAGCAGTGAAAAGAATGTGGAGATAATCACGATTAGTCAATATCCTGTGAATTAAACGGGCTGTGACTATTGAGTAATGATGAACAGTAGACTCAAAACAAAAAAATAAAACACAAAAAACCCACCAAAAAATGGAAATGATTGAAAATGAGTACTGAAACTAAAGAACTTCTTTTCATGGTATCGTTTGATTATTTTCTAAAACCCAAAGCCCTATCTCATGTTTATTTTAGGGAAGTTTAGAATTATGATTTTAGTACATAAAATTATTTATGCCAAATTGTTTTCTCCAAACACAACCTTATACTTCTGGTTGTTTTCCAGGGTATGGCATGGCTTATCTGATGGTCATACTTATTTTGTGCTGGAAAGGGAGAAAAGTAAAACTTCTAAAATGTCTTAAATCTCAGATTAACATTTTCAGCTAACAGAGAAAGCATCTTCTGTCATGGTAACTGTCTTGTGACCTACGACTGTTTTCTTTCAGTTCTTGGTGTTTTTCATAGAAAAGATCATATGTTTTCTTGGCCACTAAGATTTGAGAAAATTGCTATTATTCTCAGCTCCAGTATTGTGTACCTGTTTTGAGTTGGTGAAGTGGGTAGGTTTCTTCTCAACTCCTAGCAGTTGAAATGTGAAGGTTTCCTTTTTTTTTTTTTTTAAGCAAAAGATGCTTATTGGAGACCATACATTTGTCCAATGATCTTGTCAGCACTAAAACTTGCTGATTTGTCTCAGTGAAAAATTTCAATGCTGTTGCAGCAACAGAGGATAAAACCAACTGCATGACATAGCAAGTAACCTGTGGTTCTGAAGGACCTAATTGATTTATCAATATGAATGTACATGTATGGTAATTACCTCAAATGAAGAAGATTCTGAATATAATACAGTGCTGTGTTGTGTTAGATATCATTCCTGTACTCTAAACCCCTTGTTTGGTTGGTTGGTTTTGTTTGGGTTTTTCTTGGTGTTTTTTTTTTTTTTTATAATTGCTGAAGAGTTGTCCCCAGCCAGTTCACCAAAACAAATCAAACCAAAATCAAACCAGTTCCTTGTATGCACTTGTATTATAACCACAGCAGGTGACTTCTTTTAACAAGGTTCTGCCCTTTTTCGGGGAGAAGCAGAAGCCACTAGTGTGAAGGATGATAGGTTATTTAAAAATAGAAGTAGGATATTTAATCAGTTCCAGATAAGCAACCTCAAATCACCTCAGATTTGCAACAGGGAAAGCAAGTAGACCAGAATAATAGAATCATAGAATGTCCTGAGTTGGAAGGGACAGAATCACAGAATGACCAGGTTGGAAGAGACCCACTGGATCGTCGAGTCCAACCATTCCCACCAATCCCTAAATCATGCTCCTAAGCACCTCATCTACCCTCACCTTAAACACCTCCAGGGAGGGTGACTCAACCACCTCCCTGGGCAGACCGTTCCAATGCCTAACCACCCTCTCTGTGAAGAATTTCTTCCTAATCTCAAGCCTAAATCTCCCCTGGCGGAGCTTGAGGCCATTCCCTCTCGTCCTGTCCCCTGTCACTTGGGAGAAGAGGCCAGCACCCTCCTCTCCACAACCTCCCTTCAGGTAGTTGTAGAGAGTAATAAGGTCTCCCCTCAGCCTCCTCTTCTTCAGGCTGAACAACCCCAGCTCTCTCAGCCGCTCCTCATAAGATTTGTTCTCCAGCCCCTTCACCAGCTTTGTTGCCCTTCTCTGGACTCGCTCCAGAGCCTCAACATCCTTCTTGTGGTGAGGGGCCCAGAACTGAACACAGGATTCGAGGTGCGGTCTCACCAGTGCCGAGTACAGGGGGAAAATAACCTCCCTGGACCTGCTGGTCACGCCGTTTCTGATACAAGCCAGGATGCCATTGGCCTTTTTGGCCACCTGGGCACACTGCTGGCTCATGTTCAGTTGGTTGTCAATCAGCACCCCCAGGTCCTTCTCCTCCTGGCAGCTTTCCAGCCAGGTTTCTCCTAGTCTGTACCTCTGCTTAGGGTTGTTGTGCCCCAAGCTTAGGGTTGTTGTGCCCCAAAGACCCACAAGAATATTGAAGTCCAACTTCTCCCTGCATAGGACAAACCCAACATACAACAGATAACCTCTTATCATAACAGATGTTATCATAGAGCTGCTAAACTGAGGTAGTTTGTCAAATTTTTTTGCTGTATACTTGCTTGTGCTGTGGCAGATGTGATGCAATTTGCCTCTTTTTTTTTCCTCACCCTGAGGATAAAAGGAATAGCAGCAATGTAAGAGGTTTCCTGCCGGTTTTCTATCAATAGGTAAGTTCAGTATTATTTGGGGTATTCATGTCCCTGAAGAACAGGAGGAAATTAATAGCTCTTCTTAAATGAATATTCTAAGAATAAATGTGTAAATAGGAATGATGTAATGCACATGGTTCTGTAGGATTAAGATTTCCAGTTGGAGTTAGCAGGCTAGATGTCAAATTTGAGACAAATGGAACCAACGTGCTAAGAAATTATTTTTGTGTGTGTGTTGCATCAACTCTCACTTTAATATATTAAGCTTGTTTAGCTGTTACAAAAGGGCTTGGACAAATAGCTGTTAGGTCCCTGCATTAATCTTGACAATCTTGGTATTGTTGGCTTATTGTGAACCACAATGTCACACTGTCATGGACTTGTCCACAAAACAAATCTTAACACCATACCGCATGTTGCTTTAGAGGCTACTTCTAACATAAAGAAGTTTAAAGAACCCATCAGCTGCACCTAGATTTCACTGCATCTCTGAAGAAATGGGAGTGAAAGTCAAATAGACTTTTTTGTGTGTTGAAGTTAGTGTACTGAATTTCATTACTTATATCTTGTTTTAAACCAGTGATTAATTGCTTAATTTATAATTATTTAATTTGTGACCTAATAGTTATGGAATGTTATCATATTTATATTTCATGTATTTCAATTAATAGCCAATTAATATTAATTGTTCTTTATAAATATATGCATTAATCAGGTTTTTATTATTAATTTTCAACATACTATGTATTTCCAACCAGACCTGTGCAATTCCAATATGTTATAGTTTATTGATAACAAATCTGGTGTTTTCTTCAATAATGCTATTTTATCCCACTTGGGGGTCTTTACTGTTTAATCATAACAAAGGTTTCCTATTGTATGAATTTTAAACTTTCTCTACCACAATATCAACATATTTGTTCTTGTTACAGAAACGTGGCTGTGTTACCTTTTCTCTGAAACCCAGCTGATGATCCAGTGCTTAACTGTAGGAAAGTTTTACCCCTGTTCCAGCTTGCTCTGGATGAATATGTCTTGGGAAAGGACATTAAAGAATGAGGAATTTGTTTGTCCACCTACCTCAAACCTTTTGCTTTTCCAGTTTTATTAAGGAGCAGAGTTCATTTTAAACTTATAATTCCCAAGGCAGATTATTGGAAGAGGTTTCAAAACACCTTTATGGAAAACATGACCCTTCTAGCTTTATGCTATGAATGGCCAAAATCAATTTTAAACTTTCAAAGAAGGATAGAATGATTGATAATACTGTCTGTTTTCTAGGTCTTTAATTCTCTTGCACTTTGGCCAGGTCACTAGGTTCCAGTTATTAAGCTTTTATTAATTTTTCCCTTGTTGTCCAGAATAACCAGTAAATAGCTAGAACACATTTGGATGCATGGTGTTTAAAGGCTAGAGGAGAAAATTGTGGATTTATGAAAGGGAAGGAAAGGAGTAGGTTTGGCAAACAGCTTTTTTTTTTCTAAGGCACAGAGAGTGTATCTGCTGGTGTTGCAGGCACTGAGACTGCAGTCAGAGACTTGGGACAGAAAAAGGACACCAATGATGTATACTACTTGTATGTGATGCTGCTGATCCCCAGCTCTTCAAGGTGAGAGACTGCTGGCCAGATTCTATTCTTGCACGGACTTACGCAGAACACTTGTCCTGGAACAGCTCAGCTGAAAAGTACAACACTTCTGAAAACTGTTTACCATTTTAGCATGCCTACTGTGGCAATTCAGAACTCAATTAACATTAATATTTGACTTAAGTATATAAATTTAAAATAGCAGCTTTTCCTCTAAACATAATAGCTGTAAAGAGGACAACTGCTTTGGGCAGCAGTGCGCTTCATAGAATACAAGCAATTTGCCAACCAAGGTGGTAAAGGAGAGGTAAAGATATAATATAGCTTAAGCATGGTATGTTATCCTAAACTGAGTGCAAGTATATTCTGAACCTCAGCTTCCGTTTGCAATTGATTAGGTCTAGGCAACCTAATTGGATTATTGTGCTAAAAATGTGACATTGGAGATGGTTTTTACTGTTGGGCTTTTTGGCTCTTTTTACCTATGACATGGTAAACAGCAAGTTCTGTTAGCATCTCTGTGGTGCAGCTACTTCTGTTCAGTTGTCACTTTTACATATTCTGTAAAAGAAACCAAATTATAAATGACAGCCTACAGCATTCCCCTTTGCATCAGTATGCAAGAATTCAGCAGGTTATACAACTATGTTTTCCTATGGCTTTTTGGTTGAGAGAAAATGATTGGTTTTGCCAGATCCTTGTCATCTTTTGTGTGAGGCACGGGGTCTCTACAAATCCAGTTTACCTCAGGGAGAGTTTAAAGAACTCACCAGTTTCAAGGAAGTCCGTTGTTAGATCAGGCCAATGGTAGACATAACAGGAATGCAAATTACTTCCATTATACAATTTTAATAAATATGATTCAGAGACAACTGTTTCTGCAGCTTGTCTAACAGAAGGGGAAAAAAGTGCCCAGGCCAACTGCTGAAAAAAAATGCCAGTAGCCATGATGAGTTACAATTGATTTTGGACAGAAAATGATAAATATGACCTAAAGAAAAAGAAAACTTCAGGCAGTTGAAATGGGGAGGAGGGGGAAATCCCACTAGTATTAGGAACTATGGGCTGAGCAGGAAACTCCCAAGTGTAAGAGTTGAGGCATCACATCTGTAATCACTCAAAACCAAGCTAGAAATGCATACACAAGTGATACAGTGAGTCTTCCAAAAAGTAAGGGTCTCCAATAAAAGACAGTTTCTGTGATTCCAGATACCTATCCAGGGAAAATTCAGAAAAAGTATTTGAATTCACATACAGAAACCTGCTAACAGCACCCTTAACAATAAGACAATCCCTTTTCTGTTACAGTAACCTTCTTGCCTGCAGATTGCCAAGCAGATTTCTGCTTTCCCATGCTTGAACATCTTCAGTTTGAGAGCTATTCTTCTGTGCTTCTGGACCAAACTCCAAGCTCAGGGTGATTTGCAAAGCCTTCTGCATTTTCTGTCTCACCTGCTCTCTCCTTCCTCTACTTTTATAATGTAATTTCTCCTGGTTTTCCCTACAAGACATTTCTTACCTTTTAAATCCGTGTGAAATGGTCGCTAGTATTCTCTTCGTTGTCTTATTTCTGCTGTAGAAGAGATCTTGTGCCTGCTTCATGAAAGTTCAACTCTCTGTCATCAAGTAGGATCACCCATCAGTTTCCATGTATCCACTCACTGAGCCGTCCTTCTTCAGGGCCTTTTTTTCCCCCTCCCTGTTGAGCCTGTGCCACTTACTATGGGATTAAGGCTGGTTGTGGGGCACTTTTTTGGTGCTTCAATGTGTAGCCGCAGTGCTGTGCAAGCAAGCTTAGTGCGCTTGATGCTACTCTGTTAGCCTCAGATCATAGGATGGAAAATAGTATTCAAAGGTGGATCCCTGAATATCAGAGGTAACGCTATTTTAGAAGTTAATTTGGTCATTTACCATTTCCCTATTCCTATTCTTATAAGACTTTGTTAAAGTTGTGGAAGACAAAAGTCATGTTAGCATTGGATTCCAGTAAAATTAATGCCATATGTTGTACTTAAACCAGTCTTAACTGTCTAGTGGCAGAGACCCCTACATCTATAGATGTGTACTACTTAAAACAGTAATAGACTCTGCAATACTTAATGCTGTGGCCTGTTGTTGTTTCAGATCTATGTAGATTGCAGTTCAAAGTTGTTGCGTTGCTTTTTACTGTGTGTTTCTCATTTTACAGGATAAAGGTTGCTGAAATTCAAAGGAGATACGCAGTAGGGGAAGTTAAGTGTATTTACAGTTTTAGGGTCTTGTTTTTGTCTCTGTAATTAGGGACTAAGGTTAAATGTGCAGAAACTGAGAGATACAGAAGCTATTATCACTAAGAAGGAGCTGGGCAGCGTTGCTGTGCCTGGGTACATAGTAACAAACAGCACACAGAATCCTAGACTAGAGTGAAAGAGGAGTGGCCTTTGCTTTGTTGGCTGCCAAACACAAGCTTTTATGGACTGCTGGAAGGAATGTGCTCCAGAGGTGAGGTCACATTTAATGAGACAGCTCCTCCATGACACTTACACTTACCACAAGAGACGAGACAGGAAGCTTGTGCGGTCTCCATTCGATGACTGGAACGGTTAAATGAAAGCCTGTGTCTGGACACACACAGTCTGGACCTGAGGTTGTGGGTGCGTTTACATAACCCTTCTTGACACCAGTGTACAACAGGAGACATTTTTACCACTTCTCAATTGTATTTCAAATTAAAAGGCCTTTAAAAGTACAATTTATGTGTGGAAGAACAGAATGAGTGAACATGTGCAGAAGTGAGTGAGGGGAAAGACAGTAACATCAGTTCCAGGCTGACCCAAAGGATCCCATATGGGTAGCCCGTGAGTGACTCGTGGCGTATGCATTAGTTGTTGTCTGTCTCCTGCTGATCTTGTTTGTTCCTTAGCCAAGACCATCCTGATAAGCGTGTTGCACTATGCTGGACAGCAGTGCCCCTGCTTTTATGAGGGGGGCATTGCTTACTCTGTCATCTCTGGTGTCTAGCCCGGGAACCTAGTTAAAAGTTATTATGGACATCTGCTGAGTATGATACTCAGATCAGCGAAAACCAAAGATTGACATCTGACATTCTAACTGTATAAGATTCCAAAGCTAGAGACTATCTGTTCCGATCCTCTGAGAATAAAAGACTTTGCGTTTAAATGTTGGATGTTAGATTAGACATTCAGGACCTGATTCTTTGCTGCTTTGTACTGGTGTTTGTCCAGGTTCAGTATTCTGTGTGCAGCTTTAAATATTAAGTTTCTGACAGGATGGAAGCTGATGTGCAACCTCTGACACTAAGCTCCCATGCTGATCCTTATGTCACAAATGATGACAACTGCAAGAAACAGCGACTAGCAGCAGCAAGAGACTACAATATTCACTTTAATTGTATTCTGTGTTTTCAGACAAAATTTACAGTTTTAAAGTGTTGAAAAATGAGTGTCCAGACATGAGCACTCAGTATCCTATATCAAGCCACTGGGAACTGGAAAGTTTTTCTTTCATGATTCAACAAAAACAATCCCTTACTGTGTGACAGAAACAAGCTGCACCAAACCTGCCAATGATTCAGCATGTATCTCTAAATTCAAACTGAGCTGCAGCCTAAAAGTTTGCAGTAGGAATTCAAACCCTGCTGGGAAACACCAGAGGCTCAAGCCTTTCTCCCAGCATCCGTCATGGTGCCAGGTAGGGAACTAAATGAGTAGCAAAACACTCTGTACTAAAAGAGCATAACAAATGGCTCCAGGGCACACAGAGAGAGGCCAATGCACAAATTAATTAGTCTAAAAGTAATTAGCAAAATATTGCTAAAGAATCAGAAGTGGCACTGTCGAGGTCTGGATAAGTTTTTGAACTCGGCAATATGAAAGCCCATGTGTAGTGGCTGTGAACTCGGTGCACACTGGGAAGTTTCGGTGACAAGCAGATCAGTTTTTGACTGGAAGAGAGAAACATAGTCTAAAACATAATGCTATAGAAATTAAAAGCTCTGAATGAAATGCAATTTTTTTTCCAGCAAAGTCTGCCCTATGCAAGACAGGATAAACAGATAGTACTCTTTACTGGAATTGGTCACGCTGATTGCAGTGACAATTTTCTTGAATTTAGCTGTGTTTTTCTTGGTGGAATTCATCTTGAAGTGGATAATTCATTTTCCAAATGTATTCATCATTTGAAAGTTTTGGACAAACATTTATGAAACAAGGTTTCAGCATATAGATCATGCATGAGTAGCCTCTTAGTTTTACTTCTCACTTTCAATATTTAGTACGACATCCTTGAGCTATATGATGCATCATATAAGTCTTAAGTTTTAAAATATTTTCCCATTTTTCACTATACTTCTGCTCTTGACCAGTAAGAAATAAAGAACATGTTTGTCATGCTTCGCTAAATGCAGGTGTCTGTAACATGACTGGAGAGCCAAGGCATTATTAACCTTCTTATCTTCTTCCTGTTTCATAGAATGTGATAAGTCTTAAGGTGATTGGGACTTTCTACGGGGACTTGGGCTCCTAAAGCTCCTCAGATTCAAAATAAATATATTATTTCTAACAAGACACCATCTAGCAAATGCTGTCACCACTGGTCAAACTAGAAAGCCATATTATGCTGCATTCTGCAGCAGGGATGTGTCCTCCCTTTCTGTACTGTTGGCATTCCTGCCTAATGCTTTCAATATCCTTTACCAATACTGGGGGGTTTTGCCTTCAAGCATATAGTTATAGCATCTAGTACACTGCTCCTATGTGGTTCTGGTTTTGTGACAATTTTCTTCCCCAATGTAATTGCTTGGAATGAAGATCTGATTTAAACTTCCAATTCAATCATAGTTTCTGCTTTGCAAGTCTAGTTATATTAGCATTGAGTGTCTCTCTTCCCGGTCAGTTTCCTCTCCATCACCCTTCAGAGGCTGCTTAAAGGTAGGTACCTGAGTTTCTGAGTTTTTTATTTTTCCTGGAAATATAGGGTTAACTTTAAAATCTTTATTATTGTGGCATGTCTGGACCCTACCTAGACTACAGCCAGGTCTGATTCTGGTCAGGCAAACTTTGTGTAAGGCTGGGAACCGTTCAGTGATTCAATAAATATGTTAGTAAAGATGGAAAGTGCAATGTGTTTATCCAGGCTGTTGTTGGATGCCCTTCCAAAAAGGGACAAAAAAAGAAGCTGGGCATCAGCATGCTGTTAACTTTAATTTAGAGTAATTTTGAAATAACCACTTTTTTCACTGACTCAAAGGAAAAAATAATCTGAACCGATAGTAAGAGATTGGGCTCTGCTTGGGGGTGTTCTTTTAGGTGGAAAGCCAGTGTAACTCAGTATGTTACTCTGAAGTAATTAGTCATGCAACTCTACATGGGATATAATCCAGTGCTGGCAGTGTACCCAGTAACAGGGCAAGGGGCAATGGGAATGAACTAGAACATAGGAAGCTCCACCTCAACATAAGGAAAAACTTCTTTACTGTAAGGGTGACAGTGCACTGGAACAGGCTCCCAAAGGAGGTTGGGGAGTCACCTGCTTATGAGATATTCAGAACCTGCTTGGACATGCTTTTGTGCAACCTGCTCTAGGTGAGCCTGTGTTAACAGAGGGGGAGGACAGGATGACCTCCAGAGGTGTCTTCCAGCCCTGACCATTCTGTGAACACTTTTCACATATCAAATGGTACGATGTAGGTGCACAGCACTGCCTGTGCTAAACTGGAATTTTCCTGTGCTTAAACCCCAGTTTAGATCCCACCCAACTGATTCTTCATCTGATGCTTGCTCTTTTTGTTAACTGTCCTTTCACATTTCAAATAAATTTCCACAACTTTCTCTAACTCCAAAATTTGGCCTTTTGCCCTTAAAATATTAGCCAGGTTCTAAACTTTGCATTTTAGAAATTCACCTTCCAGAACAAAAAATGCAGATGCTTCTGCTGATCTGCACATACTCATCGCCAACTCACGCTTGCTCACGGAAAATGTCTCCATGTATTTCTGGACTTAATCAAATGTAATGTGATTGTTAGATTTTAACATAGGAGGATAGAGAGGGAGGCAAGTAGTTAATAGCTAGATAAGAATCAGGAAACTGTGTCACAAATAAAAAAATATGACAAGGAAGATCTGTACCACTTTCTATTTCTCTTGTGAATGTTTTTCTTGGAGAGGCAGACTAAACAGCAATAGTCATTCCTCAGCCCTACATGTGTCTGTGATGATTAAATGTTCCCTTACTGCCTGCTCAGTAAGGACACCCTCTGCTGCAAAACATTGATGGGATGATGTGATTCTTGGAGTGCTCTTTTAAAAGATTAGTAAAAGAGGATGAAATAGAATTTATGTGTGTCAAAAAGTAAACCAGGTTGAAAATACCAGAAGAACTGTGAGAGGGATAAATTGTATTACATGAGAAACACCTAGGAAGTATGCAAAAGAATTTCTTTCACTAATATATAAATGGAAATTTAGCTGTAACAATTGTGTAGACATAAGTAGGTAGCTTGTATCAATATCAAATACAGCAAAAGAGCTTTAAGAGGGAGATGGTACACAAGGTTCGAGATGGACATGGAGGCAAACAGTACCTATTGAAGATGCCTAATCTGGGTCCTGGAAGCAAGAGAACTGGGTGAATGCAGCCTTCTGTCCAGTCACCCCTACTGACAGTCTCTGATATCAGAAAGTGCGTCTTGAGAGTGTTGGATTGAGAGGGGTTTTAGTTGATTACGTTGGCTGACTTGCTTGGGGTCTGCTATAGCAAATAGACCTGGAAATACTAATAAGCCATTACAGGCTTTTAAAAAAAAACAACCAGTTAAAGTCAGTGACTCATTATGAGTCAATATGTATTTTAATGTGTAATAATAAAGTATATACATAAAAATTAATGAAAACTATCTTCTTAGCTACTTTTCTCTAATGTTCTTATTCCAGGAGTAGTCATAGACCTTCATCCAAGCAATAGAAATGGTGATGATTGTCTGTTTGATGGGCCTTACTGAAAGTAATTTCATTTACAGTGTGGTTTGTTTGTTTTTCCTGGAAAATAGCAGAATTCTTTGGGTATCAGGTGTTTCTTTTCCATGCAAAATCTGGAAAGCTACAATGTGCTCAAGTACTTTGACTTAGTTATGTGTTATAAATGCTCAAACTACAAGATCTAAAAAATATTTAGACTGGAATATACTGAAAGGCAGGATATTTAGATTCAAGAGCTTCACATTTTTTTCCTGTTGAAAAATAGAGAGGAACATTTATTTACGGAGTTTGTATGTTGGATTACATTTGGATTTGAATTACCTTCATTATTTGTACATTGTGAGATTTCAGTTTAGCAGATTCAGTCCTAAAAACAAGTCCAACTAAATATTTTTTCTATACAGATGTTGTTTATTTAAACATGACATTTATCAAGTCTTCTGTGATAATAATAAAAATAATTTATTTGCTCTTTGGTGATTTCAAAGTACCATGATTTAAAATATATAGGTTAGTAGTACCTATTTTTACGTTTGCGGGAAATCTTTGGATTAATATAAGCCTGCAATATGTTGTTCATGCAAACATGTAAGGCACCTAGTCGTAGACTTGAGTATCTGTGACCTAACAACATTTGCTGAAAAAGATACAACAAAGAAATGTAAAAATAAACAAAATAACTGGCACTTACAAAGATTTTTTTTTTTAATTTGAAGACTATAAAGCCTGTTCCATAAAAAAAAAAATCTCAAAGCATCTCTCCTTCAGCTGCTGCTGAGCCAAGGAAAAAAAAGCATTAGATGTATTTGTCAAATTACTGGAAAAAATGAACAGAGTATATATTGATCTGCATTAGTTAATGCTTTTTGCCTCCACAAACTTTCCATCTCCCTGTCATAAAGGCTACTGGGCTGCATTTGCAGGATGGTTATTCTCCTTAGGAAGAGTTTAGAGATATCATACTCCTTGGCATGACATTGTACCCTAAGTGCTATTTGTGTCCTAAATACGTTGACAGCAGGTGGTCCAGTGAATAAGGCAAGGCTTAAAGGTGGGAATGAGGAGAGCTTACTTCTACTCTAGAGCCTGTCACCTGGACTAAACTTTCTCTCTCTGTCTTTTTCACTTAGGATGGTCTTTCTCTTGTAGCTGTTTTATACAGAGTGTAGTAAAATTACAACTGATTAAGACCTCAGTTTGAACTCTTGAAGAGCAGTATCCATGGTGAAAAGTTTCTAATCCCTCCAGCTGCCTTGAGCATTGTACCCCACTGTAGCTGTCTTGGCCTAGAGTCAGCTTAATGTGTATTCATTACCATTTAAGCAGAAAGTAACAATGAGATGTGTCTGGGTATGGTTTTCTTTAATATAAGTTACCAAAGTGAGTAGCAAGATTCCTGTAGCCCATCAGCATAGGTTACTGACACTGCATAGACACACATTGCTTTTCTTTGTTTTCTACTCTGGCTTTACATACCATCTTGGTGACCAACATTCAAAGTTAGTATCCATTTTCAAGGCATCTAGAGGACTGATACCAGTAGTATTCAAGGCCAAAGCCATCTGACTTAAAGACTGGAGATAAAGGGCTGATGATTCTGCTCCTTCTGTATAACTGTCTTTTTATTTATGGAATAAGTTCTTTCTGCTCAGCCTAGTCACCTCTAGTGTCAAAAATGCAACTTAGGATCCTGAAACCTGTTGTCTTCAAGCTATGTAAGAATTGGAACACCAGGAGAGAGATCTTTTAGAGAAAACCATGACATTTGATGGGAACAATAAAAGAAACAATATTTTAAATCTCAGTGAGAGTTAGACTGTCTGGATTATAGCTTCCCACGTTGCTGGCAACAAAGATAAATCCCCCATTTCTGTCACTCATTTCTGCTGTTTTGCTTTCGTGAGAGCTCTGGTACCAGGCACAATGTATCACGCCTGAGTGCACAAGGCACACACCATCGTGCTCAGAGAGACCGCACACCACAGATCACCAGGCAGGGAGCTAGTTGAGGGCTGGTGCTGTAACCTGCTGTGGGGAAGGACATGAGGTCAAGTGGTGGGACACTGTCCTGTCTGCACAACATACAGGTTCCTGCTGGGGCCGTGTCTGGTATGGGCATGTGCTTAAGTATCATCTCCAAACCATCCACAAAGTCTGCCTTCAGCCTGTTAAGGTTAACTTTCTGAATCATGGATCCGCTGAGCTGAGTGGAAATATGCCTGTTACACACAGATGACTTTGACATTTTTAAATTAATAACGTTACAGAAAATCGGTGCCTTTTTTCTACCTTTGAAGACAACTATTTCTAACACCTGTCAAGAAGACTTTCGGAGAAATTTGGAAGAATGGTTTGTGTGGCTTCTTAAATTCCTTCAGCGTACAGTAATCTTTATTGCGTTCCTTGCAGATGGCTTATTGTCCTGATCTCTATATTATTGAATTTGAATATGACATACTACTGTATACTGGAGAAAGGTCAAAACAATTTTCACTATAGACAGCTTTTCGCTAGGTAAAATAATGATGCCTCTTTCCTTTAATTATTGATTATAACAAAGTAGTGGCATTTGTAAAATGGATTTAAGATTGTTGTCTTTGCACAGCTGTAAAGAAGATAAAAATAGTTCAGTTTAGATGTGGTTGTAATAGGGTCCATAGAAAAAAAACAAAGAAATTTAAACAATGGTTCTCACAAATTACATTCATGTTCAGTGCAAAAACCAAAACTTAAGGGACAGTGCTGGTACTACTGCCTATGTTGCTGACTGTGACATTTCTTTTTAAGTTAAACTGTTTCAAGTTGTTTATAAATTTCTGAAGTTTAAAATTCTTGGGGCTAAAGTGTGACATGTTGAATAAGTACTTTGGGCTATTTTATTTGGTTTATTTCAGTTATTCATTTCTCCTAGAATGGACTTGTTTTCAGAGACTGTTTTCATCTTGAGGGGGAAAAGACTTTATTCTTGTTAAATGAAAAACACCCATTAAGGCTTCTTTAAAAGTATGTGGTGCTCTTCAGACCATTGAATATTAAATTTTCTTTTCCGCAGCACAGTTCTTCACCAAGATGAAAAAGATTTTCCTTATTGGTCAATCTGAATGAGTTCTCTCAGCTAATGACTGAATGCTAGCGCATGAGTGGGAAACCTATGGCTGGGGATCAGGAAAGACTGGGAGCTGAGAGCTTGGAATTCAGTTATTCAAAGTGCCTGTGGAATTATGTGCTAATAATACTGATGGGACCTAGAAAAAATCAATTCTGACTGTTCCAGCCTTCTGGGAAATTGAACTGGGTTTGACAGTGTAGGCTGATTACTATCAAACATTGGTATGGACATTGGATTAGAGCTATTTGTTTAAACTGTAAAAAAAGGGTAATGAAATTTAATCGCTTTACTGTATAACTTCTTTCCTCCATAGATGCAAAAGTGCTCTGCAATCCTCTGATAAATGAATCTCAAAGTGCCCTCTAACAGATTATTACTTATTTTTTATTAATTACTTCATAACATTTTAACAATGTCAGTTCCTTAGCTGGCAGATGTTAATAACAGCATTGGCTTCACTTGAGCTGAGCTGATTTTATACCAAAAAAGCATCTATTATATTTCACAACTATTTAAAGAGTAAAAGCTTTGAATGATTGTCATCACATTATTGTCTGGAGATCTAGTTAGAATTAATAGGTATGGGTGAAAAAATTATAACCTAGTAACCCTGAATATCTTGAGGTTCCTTGTTCAGGAATGAAACTTAGCTCTGACAAAAGCACCATTTATTGAAAAGATAATGACTAAGAGCATTCTCACAGACTGCATAGACACTATTAAAGCAAAAGCTGGTATTTAAGGGATTAATAATGGTACAGTAGCAAATTCACTAGCAAATATTAATGTATTAATAGAATGCTTTAAGCACTAAAGGACTATCAAAGGAAGGGTGATGCTGCCAAAGAGACATCTCCTGAAAAATTTTCATGTGGGACTAGATTGGAGGTGGACGTTTTAGCCTTTAGCATTGGCTTAGTTTTAGCCTAGGGTTAGGATTAAGGATGGGAGAGAAACAAAGCCTAGCATTCCAGCTGGAGTGGCATTACAATAAAGCTGCCAGAGGAAAGGACAGGCAGCAAAAAGACTTCTTCCTGTAGAAATTATTTATGTGCAGCAGGGATAGGGACCTTGGGCCAAAGCTAAGCCCATACCTTGACCTAAGGTCAAGGATTATGCTTAGGACTGCAGATGGCAGAGAGACTAAGTTTATGGCGTCATTTGGAGTAGGGATGACAAAAACATTGTCTGCTAAGGATTTCTTCATGTGAGACAAGACTGTGGCTTGACCTAAGATTTTGTCCATGACTAAGGTTAGGGTGGTGAACTGAGGAGGGACTAAGCTTAGGAATACGTGTAGACTGAATCTGCCAAAGGAGAAGGGAAGCTGCCAAAAAAACTGTCCCCTGAGAACTTCTTCAGGCAGGACTAGGTTGTGGAAATCAGACTAAGACTCTGTACATGTACGGGCCTAGAGCTGGGGCTAGGCAAGGGACAAAGCGTAGAGCTGTAGGTGAAGAAGTGATGAAACAGTGCTGCCAAAGAAATTGACAGTCTGCAAGTAGACTTCTCCCTTCAGAAATTCTTCATTTTGAGGAGGACCATGGGTATTCCTACATGGCTTAGTCATTGTCTAGGGTTAGGATTGAGGTTTGTAGAGAGACAGAGCCTAGAGCTGCAGTAAGTTTGGGGTTGTAAAGGGGCTGTCAAAGGATGAAGCAAGCAGGAGAAGGCTTTCTCTTGGAAGAAATTCCTATGAGACTTCATGCAGGTTTTACCGCTTAACATCTAGAATTTTATTCCAATCTATATATTCTATGATTATGTATTGACTCTGGGAAACAATGTGAAATGAAACACAAAAAATCTCTTTGGCTCCAGTTCAAGTTTGAAAACAGAAAATTCAGGATTATTCTCCCATGATCTCCTCAACATGGAAGACTGATGCAGCGCTACATTGGCTACTATCCAGTCTAGTTGGGAGGTAAATTGTAATCCTCCTCCTGGAATCCAGCCTTCACTGCCAATGCCCCTAACCCCTCTTTTCCTGAGAACTGAAGTCAGCCAAGTGGAACCACAAGCCCAGCGAGACACCAATATTCACAAACCAGTCCTCCCACTCTTCTACCTCAGTGTTTCCCTCTTGTTTTCTAAATTTCCTTCTTCCCCATGACAACTCCAGGCTAGACAAGTCTTTGCTGTGGCAAACCATCTGACTCCTTTGGGCATGGAGAAGACAGAGTGTATTTCCTGGCTCCAGCTTGCAAACAGATGAGTCTTCTTCATACCAAAAATTCAGCTGTGGATTTTAAACATGTGATGCTTCCAGCACATATGGGAGAAAGTGCCTGGGAAAAAGGGACTGCCATGTTTTGAATGGCTGAGCCATCCCTTCCTGGGAAGACCCTTTGGGAGTCAGTTGATAAGTAATTTTGTGGGCCCATTCAAGCAGTCATTCTGACATGTCAGGCTTACTAGATATAGATTTGTCAAACAAACTTACTGTGATCTTTCTGCAAGACTCCTATACTAGCCCTTAGAAAAAAACCATTTTCTCTCATATAAGCTTACAGCTGTCTGTATAAATCAAGAAGATTGTTAGAGGTAACTGTCAAAACATAGGATAAAATATTTCATTAAGTACGAAGTCCTGAAATTTTACGTGTAGCTCATTTCAAGGGCCAATTTAAACAAGACAGAATTAAGTTGGGCTGTTTACCTTCCTAATACCGCTTGCTATAGCATAATAAATGATGGGGCTGTAAGCCAAGGAAGGCGACTGGAAGAATGTTTTGTTTAGACTACCACAATAGCCAATTCAGCATTATGGTAGGAATGCAGTAGGTTAGGAGTGAGCTGAACTGGCGGAGCTACCATAAGAGTGATATGTTACTGAAAGGATTGAATTTATGCTTCAGATTTCCCCAAACATCCACGTATTATTTAAAGATTTTAGAAGTGGATTTTTTTTTTTATAAAGGGAGTGAGAGGGGAAAAGATTACCTGTGTCATTGATTTTGTTTTTGGGTTTTGTTTATTTTCCACGTTTGTTCTTCATGGGTATTTACTTCATTGTATTTCTAGTTTTCCTACTAGCTAAGTGCTTTCTGAGAAGTCACCGAATTCTCCATACCACTGTTTTTCTTTGTGTAAAATAGTAACCTACTTCCTTGTTTCTCTCTGGAGCGTCCAGCTCTCTAGAGAGCTTTCATTATATTTTGTTTTATTTGCAGCAGGACCAGAAACTTCAGAACTGCACAGAGAACAAAGCAAATATAGCTTATGAAAACACTTGTATCCAAGTCAGTGAGAAACAAGCTCCAAGAGGCATTTTGCTGCAGGCTGAAGGAGGCTTGCAACTGGAAAGCTGTGATGAGGAAAGAAAAGGCACTGACTTGCAGTACAGAGCATTGTGCCCTTGTTCCAGAGCCTGGCTGCCTTTTTATGGTGACAGAAGGTCCCTTTCATGCTCTTTTCAAGCCCCTTATTACTCTTATGAAATGATTACCATTGACAAACCAGAATTTTGTTCCTTCTTCATGTCCTTGTATCCAGCTGTTTCTTTTCCAATCTTTTAGCTCCTTCTCTAAAGACAATAATTTGGAAAAGAAAATATTTAGTTAAGTAAACTAAGCAAGGCGTGTTATAATTCTATATATTTAAAAAAATGTATATGATCGTATCTTGTAAAAGCCCATAACCTCGTTCAAGTAAAGTTAGTAACAAAGAACGTTAGGATAATTAAGTTGTATCTGAAATATTGAAGCATTTTCAGATGAGGATTTACAAAGAGAAAGAATGAGGAAAGGCTTTATTCTCTCATATTTTACTACCAATTACTAATAAGTATAAGCTTCGCCCAAATTACATCTTCATAACTGTATGCGTTCATCCCTGTCTTCACTAATTCTCTTTTAACTCTTAACTAATGATGGTAGGTTTGGATAAAATGAATAGAAAAAAGACTGCTAATAAACACATAACAGTTTTGAAGACCAAAGTAGTTTAGTATAATCCTTAAATATCTATTATTTCTTCACTTAGATATCGCTGTATATCTCAGCCAAAAATACCGAGGTTTTTCTGGGGGGAAAAAGATGTCAGAAGTACTTAAGACTTTCAATAACACTGAGACTCTGAAGAAAACAAAGCCCAGATCTTTAAATCTTTTGGTACTTCCCATTAATTCTTCTAAGAATGGGGGCTGAGTTAATTTTTGAAAATGATATTTAAAGATAACGTAAATTTTTATCCATGATGTCTGAACCTTTCTTTGAACTTTTTTCTGGGATCCTAGCAGAGCCATAGAATAGAAAAGCAGTGACTTTACAAATCTCTGCTAAAAAATCCATGGTGTAATGAACATGACCCAATAAGTTCTTGTTGTATATTCTTACTGGTGATACTACGGAAGACCCCAGCCCAGGGTAATTTTACTTTTAACTTAATTTAGATTTTTTTTTACAGCTTCTATTACAAATGGAAAATAAAATAGTTATTGTGGTTAAAGATTTACTTAGAGGTTAATTTTTTTAAAGGTGCTTATGCATTTTTGTAAGATCTAAGATATTTTTGTAAGATTTTTATCTATTGTAAGGTTTTGTAATAATTTTTGTAAGATTTTCTCCTTTGCCACAGTTTTAATCAACATATACCTCTTCTATTTCACATACTAACAACAACAAAAAAATTATGTCAATTTTTTATTGTATTAAACAATGCCTATAAACATCGCCACTAAGTACTACCTAATATGTTAGCATGAGTTGAGTAACACGTAATAACTTTTCTAATGCTATGATTTTACGTTACTTATGTCCACAGAAACAATGGAGCCAGGAAGATTTTTACCCGTGGCTGAAAGCTTGAACTTATAAGTGATCTCTTCAGTGTGCCCTTTTCTGTCTTTGTGAGGGTACATGTGTTGATAGATGACTGAGAAGGTCATAGCAGCAAAACATCTGATATGCATTTCATAGTCCATGAAATGTTTAAACAAAATACCATCGTGTTTTTAACTATTGTTTAGAAATCTGCTGTAAACTCTTCATTGTGGCTAAATTCTAAGCTTTCTTTTTGTTTTATTTGTAGATGGCTTTCTATACGCTAGTAATAGTCATCCAACTTCCTAAAATGTTCCAGTGTTTTTGATCTTTGCTCATGCACATAGTTCTACCAGAAAAGCCCTGATATTTCAGTACAAATCTGGATTAATGAGCAGCTTTTGTAATTATTAGACAAAGCAGTACCACCACAAGTGCTGAACAATTTGAAATCATGAATCAAATCAGCTTGCTCTGGGCCCTTTGAAATGAACAAGCACGGTGTTTCACCAGGTTTATGAAGCAGTTTCTATACTTACCATGAGTATTCATCTGTATCTTTCCTTCATTTTGGATTTTTTTTCTAAGATGCATGGTTTGAAGTGTTTTTAAAATACGTTAAGTATGCTAATATGAGGTACCCAAATCAGATTGTGAGCCTGTTGTGCTGCTGATCTACAAACCCATGGAAAGAACATGAGTCATTGCAAAGAAGAGCTCACAGCTTAAATAGGTAAGGTAGAATAAGATAAGAAGGGGAAAAAACCCAAACAACTGTCTACATTGGGACAGCAATTTAGTCAATCTCTAGCAGACACAGGTGGGAATGTAACTCATACTAGTACATGCTTTGTTATGAGCCCATGTGTTTCTGAATAATAAGAATGTGAAATCAAGAAAGTTCTGCGAGACAAGTCTTGAATTGGTCTGTTAGTTTGAGAGGATATATATGGCCACTTTAATTAACCCTAGTCTGAAAAATATTGATGAGGTAGTATTTTTGAACTTCATGTAAGACAGATAACAATCTTAAGTGTTCCTCTTTTTTAAATTCCTTAAACGCTTTGTATTTAAGTACTTGATGTGATGTTCTTCTTGATCTTGAGAGACAAATAGTTCAGTGGTGGAGGTTAATACTTTCTCAAAGTTTGAAATTGCCATATGTTTTTCTATCCTAGAATTATTGCCCTAGTCTTTTAATCTTTTGATTTCTGTTAAAAACGCTTGTCCAACACCATTAATTTGTGAGAAAAGTAAAGAACATCTTCACATAGATCAGGTTCATATCTTTGCCACTTTGAGAGGCCTTCAAGAAATTTAAATTGTACTTGTATACAATGCAAAGAAAACATCATAGCCCTAGTTGTCTTAGCTAGTGGATTCATATCACTTAAGAATACTTTATCCTAGAATAGCTTTCTCCCTGTGGGCTGCAGCTGAATCGGAAAGGGCTACTTCAGCTTGGAATGGTAACTTCGCCCCACTGAAGAATTTGGAACATGAGACGAGCTGTGCCTTTCTAACTGAGAGCTGGAATCTGAGCCAAAGTGTGCAGAAAGAGCCTTCATACTATAAAGGTCTCTAAATCTATACATGTCAATAGGTATATGTTCATTTATGTCCTACAAGCTAGCACACTAATGTGGAGTCATAGGAGATCAGGTGTATTGCAATCTGGAGTCTCATTTGGCAAGAGCAGAAGTATTTCAACTCCATAAGAAAGAGCAAATGTTTATGTAATATTGACGATTCTGAATTTGCATTCTAAGATAGGAACCCAATCCAAAAAGCATCTCAAACAGTGATCCTGCTGTTGGTTCGTACTGTGTTAAAAAGTAGAACTGGGACAAGTCAGGCACAAATATGGACTATATTTCAGAACCTAGAAAATGGAACATGGAATTCATTGTTCAGGAAATAGTTACAAACAAAAGCAGGCTTATGCAGAGGGCAAAGTTATTTGTGTATCTTATATTGAATTAGTTATTTCTCGGGTAAAGAGAAATGGCTTAGATACAGAAGGCCAAGAAAGTTTTGCTATTTAAGTGCCACTTGCTGAGGATATTGCTTTAAGTTTTATACTGACTTTTGTTAAATGGTCTCTTTCTTCTCATAAATCCATGTAGTTTGTTCATTTTGTACATCTTATTCACTTATATTTCATTATCTTGTTGTTTTCCCATTTACCAACTATGACTTTTGAAATTCAATAATCTTAGCATGTGAGGTTAGTAGTAATAATTTCTAGAGTTTTTAATTGATTCCTGCTTCTGCTGCAGCTGGTATTAAGCTGTGCTTATGTATTTTTTGTTTACCTATGCATTAATGTATCACAGATGTGACAGCCATGGTCTTGCAGAAGATTAACTTCTTTAACTCCTACTTATTAAAGTTTTCAGTTTGGCTTAAATTCAGAAGATGTGTGAAGATAATATATCTTTTATTTTTGTTTATCTTCTGGTTTTGAAATTCAGTTGGCTGAACAGGACTTAATTTTTAAATGAAAGAGGATGTTTCTGGGTATGCATTTTATTTCAGAGCTGTGGCGTTTGTGGGAGGAATTTTATAAATCTTGGTAGAAACATGAGTGTTAGCAGCTCTGATTACAGGCAAAAAGTGTTTCTGAAAGACTCTCTGAAGTAATGAATCAAAAGTTGACTATTGTGTCTCCACTCCACTTACTGGCAAGAACATTCAGAGGACAAATAAACCATAAATTCAGTGAATTATTGTGGAAAGTGAGTTTGGAATTCATCAGTAACTAATATTTCAAAGAGCAACCTTGTTGCAAGAGTTAGTTACTCAATAAGTAAATCATACTGGTTTGCATCCAATCTAGCCAATGTAGCACTAATTTGAAAGCCTTTTATTTAGCTGTTGATAATTTCCAAATCAAGAGTTGGTAGACAGCATTGTGAAAGTAATTGTAATTAAGTATTAATTACTTTAATTGAAAGTAATAGACTTGAGAGTATCCGTAATGGTTTATGCTACTCACAGGACAAAAAGCTGCATTTGTTCAATCAATTACCATATGACATATGTTACTCTCTAGTATGAAAGTATCTTAAAACCCAAATGCTTAATACAACAGAAAAATCCATCTCTGGTTGCCGTGTTTACTTCATTAGCATTAACAAAGCTGTAAAGATGCATAAGCTAGAGTTGATTTGTATAATCATGGAGGCATTTTAGCAGGCCCTTTTTAGCAGGGCCTGTAGCAACTGGACAAAGAGTAATGCTTTCAAACTAAAAGATGAGAACCTTAGACTAGATATTAGGAAGAAATTTTTCATGCTGAGGGCAGTGAAACAGTGGAACAGCTTGCCCAGGAGCGGTGGTAGATGCCCCTTCTGCAGAAATATTCAAGGTCAGTTTGGATAGGGCTCTGAACATCCTGATCTAGTTGAAGATGTCCCTGCTCACTGCAGGAGGGTTGGACTGGATAACCTTCATGATCTCTTCTAACTCAAACCACCCTGTGATTCTGTGATTTTGCAGTGCGATAGGCACCTTGCTATTAGAGAAAATAGAATTCAGTGCAAGAACAAAGGCATTTGGTGGGATAAATTAGAAGATGCTTCTAGGACAGAGTATAAATGTTGAAGGTGATGAGTTTTCATGAATATGCACTCCCATGAAGCACATTAAATGGCAGCAAATATTGCTAAATAGGAGAATACAATAAATGCTTTTTCTTTGTTTATCCTGATGTAAGAATGTTGTCAAAATTATCTGTAATTGCTCTGATGAATAAAAGAGACAGGAGAAGCTGGTGTAACATGACTGCTTCCAGATGGTGATGTCCTGGTGTAGCAAACTGTATTTCCATATGATATAGGATTTGAACCTTTGTAATTTCCACTAAAATCCAGCTGCATTGTAAGTTTATCATGAACACTGAGGTCTTTCTAACTTATTCGTTCTGAGTGATATATCTGCTCATAAGATTCTGAGATAGATTTTTCCCTGACACTTTCTATGCTTGGCCTCAGCTACAATGTCCAGTCTTCACAAAGATTTAAGCAAATTATGCTTAGCTGTTTTGAAGCTAGGGTAAGGCAATCTTATACTCTTCCTGTACTCCAAATGACACTTATGTGCTTTCGTAACTTACACAGCTGTTGTTATAAATCTGGAAGTGGGAGCATTTCATCGTTCCAAAATTGGAGTGAAAAACAAGCAGAAGTTCAGAAATATGAGTTCGTTATTTTAAAAGCTGACATTTGCAAATGCACAATAGAATGTCCTTTTTTTCCTGGTTAACAGAATAATTTAACATCTTACACATCAACAGAAATAGCGTATTAATTAAGACCATCTGAGGTATAGAGACAAATTCAGCTAGAGATTTATCAAGACTTTAATTCACAGCATTCATAAGCTGTGTGCTTGAACTTAGGGCACGTTAATCAAAAATGTGTTATTGAGGTACAGTTTATTTTAAAGATCACATGCTTAATTTTATAATTTTTTTTGGTTTAAACCAAAAATCTTTCTTAAACAGAAAACTCAGGGAAACAAGATGTGATAAAGGAGATTAATTTGGCGACATTCAAGTACAGACTACATGTTCTTATTCAGAAACAAAATAGCTTTTTTCAGCTTTTTTTATTGTGATGAACTTCCTCAGTTAATTAGGATAAACATGTATGTTCAAAAAAGTATAATGTGATTCTACCAATGCATTTTAGAAGTTTATTATGGTTATTTTACAGAATATATATATATACACAAAAATATCTTCATTTGAATGAAATTAGACAACTATATGGAGTAATTAACATTTTTTGCACTTTCATTGTTTTGTCTACGTGGTAATTTGAAGCTAATTGGTATCTTCTGAGTATAGCCTTGTTGTTTTTCTTGGTAGTGTGACTCTTACCAGTATCAGCAGTGAAAAACCTCTTGAAAACTACAAAAATCACAAAAAACCACACAAGTATATTACTAAAAAAAGAGTGTCTCAAATATCATTATAGGTAGAATTTACACTGCTTGTGTGGCTTTAGGATTTATTACTCAAATAGCTCAAGAGTAATAAGATATTTTGTGTCTTTTTTTCAATTTTTCATAAAAGTTAGGGACCATAGTTTTTAAAACTACTGGTTTTTTACAAGGTAGAACCAAGAGATTAAAACATTGGAATCAGGATAGTCTGTCAGTAAAGGTATCTGTCATCCACCATTATATAGATATATAAATATTTTATATATCCAGTTTCACTAAAAAAACTGAGCTGTAGCTGCTTTTAGATATTTAAAAATAAAAATAACATGAAGTTTGGTAATATCAATTTTATTCTTTTCCACTTAAAGCAGAAACATTTAAAATCCCCCTTGAGTTCATGGTTTGATACTTAACTTTTCTTTCATGTTTTAAGGGTACCTTATTTGATATTACTGTTATCATGTAAACTTATGCTGCCTTAAACCTAAAACCAAATGAAGCTGTTAATCAAACAGCTATTTAAAGGTAAATAAATCTGCTCCATTAGTTTAGAATCTGCATTTTGCAATGTAATCCAGTTAAGGAACTGGGCACCAGAAACAACGTGATGCTATCCAGCTGGCATTCTCAGTTATACTTATCATCATCACATAAAGACGCTAATGATTTAGCTTCAAGCCAAAAGTTTCAGCACAGTAAGACTATATCATTGGAGCAAAGCCCCATAATAGCATCTCTCCAGACCTCTTTTAAAACAGGTTGTATTTTGGGTAACTTTTCTTTCATCAGAATGTTTTACAGTAGTTTTACTTCCATATCATCTGTGGCACTCTGCAAGCATGCCCATGACACAAGTCAATCTTCTGCCATGAAAAATTAAAGTCTAAGATAGAAAAGGTGTTGTTGAAGAAGTGCATTATTTCTTTTTAAGCTGTTTATTGCTATTGGTAGGAAAGACAGTATCATGACAGAAACAGCTGCAGGGAAAGCTGGCAGCAGGATAGCATAGATCACTCTCTTATATTTGGGAATACTCCAGAGTTTACCCAGATTCTGGGTCTGGGTCTGCATGGGAGCTGGAGTAACAACCAGCCAGGACAAAGACAGCCTTGACTGAGTTCATCTACAGTGTATCTTTGTGACTTTAATGACTCCAAAACCACTTCATCACTTGAGGAAGGAATGTGCTGGTGTTTGCTTTCACTCAGCTTGACGAGGCAATGGGAGGTTCAGATCCCCCTTACATGGAAACTCTCTTCAGTTATATCAAATTTGGCAAGACAAGCACCAATGTCACCTTGAAATAAATGTATCTCAACTGACATTCCATTTGTCTGTATACAATACGAGCTGCAACACAGCCTAATTTCATGTGATAGATGCAAATACACTCTGTTTTGCCTTTTTGTATTTCCATGGTGCTCTCTTAGAGCTGTATCTTCACTGTTTAAAAGCAACATGCAGTTTCTTCCAAATTCCTCGTTTAAATAAGCAGTGAAGGTGGGTTCTGCATGTGGTGTCATGCAACAGCTTCTGAATGTTGCCTGTTTAAGTAGGCAACTAAAGGATTCTCTGACATGTCGTTAAGGTTAGTTAAGAGAAACAAAAAACCCAAGAAAATAAGAACTTGAATGCTATCACCAACAGTTTTTGTGATATTTTAGGATTCTGTTCATGTTCTCAAAATCAGCCAGCCAGCCCTGATTCAAAACATTGTAATTAAATACCAACATATTATCTGTGCTCGTAAGTACGTTGCAACAAAGGTACCCTTGGTGTCTACTACTTCTTTGGTAGCATCCCAGTAAAGATCATGGTGCTTTTATGTTAAATATGATTCTATTAAAAGGTTCACAGTACATAAGAGCTGAACTAACCAATGTCAATAGCCACACCCTTCACTAGTGCAACAGAACTTGAACCAGATACAAATCTATTTCACTCCTGCTTTAAATTTCTTAGAAAAAGTGGATGCAAAGTTCACTTGCTTAATGAATGGGGCCCTTCCTTGCTGAGACCTTCCTGAGCAGTGAAGTTAAAATGCAGTGTCTGCATCATTTTATGGTGCTAGTTTTATTTTAAATATTTTTTCCCCCATTTTATTCTTTTTAATGTATTGGTAGGTAATTGATTTGTAATTAAAATTGCCTGTTTGTTGTTTGTGTTACCATCACATGTTTCTTAACTTTGGGGTTTTAACTCAATATCTGATAACTTGTAGCCCTCATCGACAGAAACTGTAGTTGGCACGTGCTTGATACCTGTTTCATACCTATCTCAGCTTCAGCAAGAAAGAGATTAACAGCTCCTGGGGTTCATGGGTTAAAACGCTTGGAAGGAAAAGCACGGCTAAATTGCCAGTTTTATAGGGCATAAACTGTTTCTCATGTTTCCCCTCATCTGACTCTTGCAGACTGAGTGTATCTGTCAAATGCTGTGCTTGGCCTCATGTCTGTGAATCTTCTGCTTCTGACGTATTTTCCTAAGGGAGCTGCAACTGTTAGTACTTGCGCTTTGGCAGCCTACGATCAGAATATTTTAATTGCCTCCTAGCCACTTGAAAATGTGACTGACTAGAGATGTCGCTTGTCTTTGCTTGGCCTCCTTCTTCTGGAATCCAGTTTGAGTATTTTTGAGGTGTACTGAAAGTGACTCCCCTGATACTGTAAACTCTATATTTTGCTCAGTTGCTAAGGGCTATCCAAAGATGAATTAGAGTATAGAAATTCCCATCTGGAGATTGTTCTGGTTTGAGCTAGAATAGAATCAGTTTTCTAACTTCAGCTAAGCCTTGTATAAGTAACTTCATTCTCTGAAAGTTAACTGCATATTTTTCAGACAGTATTTTTCTCTAGAAGTGATAAAATGAGGCATTGGTGTATAGAAAGGGCATTGCTTATACTTATTCCTATAGAAATCAAGGCCATCCTCTAGCTGATAGAATGTCAGAAGTCAAAAAGGTGAAAAAGGGTCACACCTGCAAGGAGGGGCGGACAGAACAGGTGACCCAAGCCTGACCAACACTGTATTCCATCCCACATAAGACATACTTGGTGTAAAACTGAGGGATCATGAGGATCAGTCTCTCTTCTTTGATGGCAAACATCCAGTGAGGACCTTGTCTGTCTTTTTGCCTCTGATCCTGGATTTTCATGTTCCTGAATCCAGTTCCTGAGTCCAGCTCCCTCCTAGCCTGGGGTCCTTCGCTGTGTCTGTTCTGCAGCATTTGTGGTGACATAGGACGTAGTCATGGAGGGTTGCGGGTGCAATTTCATTATATTATTATTATTGTTGTTGTTGTTGTTGCATTAAAGCTGTGTTACTTTTAATTCCCAACTTGCAAGTCTTTTCCTCTTGTTTCCCATCCCCTGGGGTTAGGGGACAGGGTATTGAGATCTCAGCTGCTCAGTTGTAGCTGCCAAATTGGGCCAGGCTGGGGCTAAACTGTGACAGATAGGCTATTGAGAAGTAAAAATTAAAAGACAAATTGTGGTCTTCTTTAATACTGCTATATTAGTTAGAGTCTGGGCAGGGAAGTAGAGCATAGTAATCCAAGGTGTGAATTTATACAGCAAAAGCAACCCTGTCTGAATTTGCTGCCTAGATATTTTGTATCCTGCGATTATACAAATTAGATTACTACAGCCTCAGAGACTGGATGGGACAAAAACTACAATATATTTAAAATGACTTTGACAATTCGCATTCTTGCCTAGTAAACCTTAATTTGAAAGTCACCACCATCATTGACATTTACCTGCTATGGTTGCACATCAAGCAATTTTGACAGGCAAAATCATAAAAATTGGCAACAAGTTTATTAGTTTACAGGTTTTTAGGGATTAAGTGTTTATTTAATAAGGATGTTATGTACAGAAAGTTCTATGGTAAGGGTGCTGTTTTGTAATCTAGGAAAGATTTCAAAACCTAAAGGCTGCACCAGGGGTGGAAAGGTCTTTATTACACTGCTGCTGTCTAGCCAAACTTGAAAATGAGACATATTTGGTCATAGGACTGGAGTTTATCATGCAGAAAGAGTAATTAAATTTGAATTGTGTCAGCCAGCTGCCTTAAAATGAATTCAATGGGTGTTGCTCCAAGGAGAAATAAGGATATGATTGGTAAAAATTATACTCAGTGTCTAAGAGAAATGCTTCACACCCCTCAAGGGAGGAAAAAACCCTAAACAAAGTACCTTCAGTACTTCTCAGTGTTTAAATTTCTTGAGTACATGAATGTCTATGGAAATGAGAGAAAAACAGATACTACTGTACCATACTGTTCCAAGGATTGATGGATGAACTGTTTGGCGGCCGAGGAATTGGTTAAATAGTCACCTCCAGAGGGTAGTGGACAACAGCTCAATGTCCCAATGGTCAAGCGGTATCCCTCAGGAGTCCATATTGGGATCAGTACTGTTTAATATCTTAATCACTGACATAGACAGTGGGATCAAGTGCATCCTCAGGAAGTTTGCAGATGACACCAAGCTGAGCAGTGTGATTCACACACCTGAGGGATGGGATGCCCTCCAGAAGGTCCTGGACAAGCTTGAAAAGTGGGCCCATGTGAGCTTCATGAAGTTCAACAAGACCAAATGCAAGGTCTTGCACTTGTATCAGGGCAAGTCCCAGTGCCAATGCAGGCTGGGGGATGATGAGATTGAGAGCAGCCGTGCTGAGAAGGATTTGATGGTACTGGTGGATGAAAAGCTGGACGTGAGCTGATAATGTGCACTTTCAACCCAGAAGGCCAACTGTATCCTGGGCTACATCAAAAGAATTGTGGCAGGCAGGCTGAGAAAGGTAGTTCTGCCCCTCTACTCCGTTCTGGTAAGACCCCACCTGGAGCACTGTGTCCACCTCTGGAGTCCTCAGCACAGGAAAGATATGGATCTGTTGGATCGGGTCCAGAGAAGGGCCACAAAAATGATCAGAGGGATGGAATGCCTCTCCTGTGAAGAAAGGCTGAGTCAGTTGGGGTTGTTCAGCTTTTAGAAAAGAGGGCCATGGGGAGACCTTATTGTGACCTTTCAGTACTTACAGGGGCCTTATGAAAAGATGAGCACAAAGTTTTTAGCAGGGCCTATTGCAATAGGATAAGGCATAGTAGTTTTAAACTAAGAGGGTAGATTTAGACTAGAATATTTTTATAATTTGTTTTTTTTACAGTGAGGATGGTGTAACACTGGCACAGGTTGTCCAGAAAGGTAGATTCTCTATTCCTGGAAATATTCAAGGTCAGGTCAGACGGAGCTCTGAGCAACCTGGTGTAGTTGAAGATGTCCCTGCTCATGGCAGGGGAGTTGGACTAGATGACCTTCAAAGGTCCCTTCCAACTCAAATTATTCTATGATTCTAAGGGCTCTCAGTAACTAAGTACAAACAATGAGGCTCAGTTCAAAATGCACTTACAACCAACTTGCTGAATTTATTTTAAATTTGAAACTGTTTAGCAGTAGGAGTTCAGAAAAGAATTGCATTGAAACCTTGGCTTGCAGTTATTTTGCAAGTGCCCGCATGAACCATTTGTAGAATGTCGCACAACACAAGCTAAGGAGGTCCTTTGCTAAAAAAACAAAAGATAAGATTCTTGTTATTGTTAAACATTTCTATAGGTAAGGCTGGCAGAGGTGGCTGCCATTAAAGTTGCTTAACACATTCTTATATTAAATCCTTTTATGGTGGTGTATAACTTGAAAAAATTGGACTTGAACTCTCCCTGACTGTTGTCTCTGATGCCTTAGACTGATTTTGGGGGAAAGTTTCAGTGGGTAAAGAACAAATTTAAGGCAAAACATATCATTTAACCTATGATTAAAAGAAAAAAAGTTATAACCAAGTTTCTGAGAAGCTGGAGAGCCTGAGGTCAGGAATCTGCTTAAATTTGGCTGTAGCACAAGCCTCTGAAAATTTCTGACTTTACAGCCTCTACGGGAGTGGGGCAGTAATGGTCCCTGAAGACTCCATCTATGCTGGCCATATGCTAGCGTCCATGGTATTTGTGCTGAACAGGAGTTTTCCTTATGTTTGACCTCTGAATTTACCTGTGGCTCCTGTGGTTTTCCTGTTCTTCTTTCTTAGCATCTTCATTTGTCTACTTTATTTCTACTGGACCAAGAATAGCAATGTTCAAGTCAGATAAGAGAAATTTGCACCAATGAAGCTGCATAATCATGGAAATCATGTTGGATATCAAGTTTTAATTACATTGATACAGGGTAGAGGGATGGAGCTTTTTGGAGGGAAAAACACCAGGATTTGGAAGTGGTCCAAACATGAGATTTGGAGGAAAGAAGAAAGAAAAAGAAAAAAGCAGCCTCAGAGATTGAAGACCAAACTGAATTTTTAAGTGAAGTTGTGACAAGAGTGAAGAGGATGGGCTGGAATAATATTTTGTTGAGTTTGAAGGTATGGTGTCACAACAGAGCAAATGGACAGAATAACACAACTGTAAGGGGATGATTAGAGTATCAGAAGGAACAGAATTTTAAGTTATTGATATATTTAAGGTGAAGGCAATGGTACTTCATCAGTCTGTTGGCCTTCCAGTCCTACAGAAAAGGTACTGTATTGAGCCCTACGTTAAAAAGATTCCTGCACTTTATGCAAATGCTTGACTAGATAAAATAGGCAGCTAGGAGACCTGTGGGACTCCTTGTTGAAAAATGTATAGCTTTTACTTCCACAACAGTAATTTTAAGGGAGACTGAGCAGGTGCCTATTGATGTAACTGAGAAGGCAAATTACAGGAAGCTCAGAAAATGCCCTAAACTGCTTCTGCTTCAAGGCTTAGAGATTATACTGGGTGAGATGGACTCTTGGTTTGAAATAGTATGGCCATTCATATATTCTAAGATGTCACAGATAGCATTTTTTATCCTTTTTATCTTGCACGATCTTAAGGTTCTGAGCCTTTAGAAAGGAGGGTAGAAGGCCATTTTAAAGATCTGCAGACTTCAGACAGGGCTCAGATGAGATATTTAAGGGATTTAAAAGTCTTCTAGGGGGCTGACTTTTGGGTTACCTTCCTGTACAGTCTAGCATCTCTCTGTTACGCATTCATATTTGCTGAATGTGACTGGTTGGATTGTTTATTCCACTATTATCACTGTCCATACAGCATAGAAATTGTCCTATATTGTGTCATTTCAGCTCATGCCCCCTAAAGATTTAATTTCTTTAAGCTGTGGAATGAGGGTGAAAGAGAACTATTGTAGGACGACAATAGAAGATTGTCCCTCCGGCTCCTTCTTCCGTTGTTGAAAAGGGCAGGGTAAAAAATAAAAGGCAGGCAGGCAAAGAACTGACCTGGGGCTACATATTGTGAATGATTGTACATGGAAGAAGCTCTTGTAATAGTTAACCCAGCAAAGCAAAGACTAAGTTCAGTCATAAGCAACTTTTGTGGAGGTGGTGAGACCGCACCTCGAATCCTGTGTTCAGTTCTGGGCCCCTCACCACAAGAAGGATGTTGAGGCTCTGGAGCGAGTCCAGAGAAGAGCAACGAAGCTGGTGAAGGGGCTGGAGAACAGGCCTGATGAGGAGCGTCTGAGAGAGCTGGGGGTGTTCAGCCTGGAGAAGAGGAGGCTGAGGGGAGACCTCATTGCTCTCTACAGCTACCTGAAGGGAGGTTGTGGAGAGGAGGGTGCTGGCCTCTTCTCCCAAGTGACAGGGGACAGGACGAGAGGGAATGGCCTCAAGCTCCACCAGGGGAGGTTTAGGCTGGACATTAGGAAAAATTTTTTCACGGAAAGGGTCACTGGGCACTGGCACAGGCTACCCAGGGAGGTGGTTGATTCACCTTCCCTGGAGGTGTTTAAGGCACGGGTGAACGAGGTGCTAAGGGGCCTGGTTTAGTGTTTGATAGGAATGGTTGGACTCGATGATCTGGCGGGTCTCTTCCAACCTGGTTATTCTATGATTCTAATAGCCACATCCCAGATCCATACTTTGTCCCAGAGAGCTAGCACAGCTCTGCTTTCCTCCCGTGCTGTATCTCCATGGTCAATGTCTCTGGAGGGTGGAGGGAACGTGGACATAGAGACAAACAAAGAATTGGTGACACAATGAGGTACTGGGAGCAGATCTGAACAGACTACAAATGTCCTCAGTGGAACAGGGAACTAATGGTCCCAAATTCTATGAAGCTTTTGCTTTCAAGTATATCTAATAAAAGAGGGACAGAAGGTATCCTGAGCAGGGAATCTGCGTACTTGTAGTCACACTGAGTAAAATCACTGACATAGTAAATGCTTTCCTAATTGTTACCATCCCTCTGGCCAAAAATCAATTAGAGTTATCAGAGATTCTCATAAAACTTTTCTCTCACAACTACAACAGTTGTTCTGTATGCTAGTTACCTCCAAAAATTTGGCCTCCAAAAATTTTGTGTAAGAATAAAGCATAATTTAACAAGACTAATAGTAACTCTTAATTAAGTTGTGTGTAGAAGACTTAAGAAAGTATTACCGGAAATTAAAAATGGTAAGAAATTCTGTTTAGTTCTTGGAAATGAGTCAATCTGAAGAGGAAAAAAAAACTTAGTTTCCATGCCTCTTTCTTATTTACTGCTTCTCTTCTGTCATTTGTAAAATTAAAATTATTTCTACTCTTAACTTAAATTTTTTGATAACATATCTCTACTTTAGAATGCTATTTGATCTGGAATTGTTATGATTGATTTTGGAATTGTTACAAAGGGAGAAATTATAAGAGACATATTTGATTAAATTTCCATTCATTTTTCTGAGCCATAATTTAGAAAAGAAGGCAGCCTGAGAAAATATTTTATTCTGGATTCTTTTTATTATGTTGTGGCTGTAAACTACAGGTGAACCATAGTTCACAGTGAATGGTGTGACAAAACATTCACAAGCAGTTTAGTTATTTTCTCCACTTTAACTAATTTAGATGAAGCCTGAGAAATTAATTCCTCAGAGATAGCCTTTCATGTAATTTTTATTCAAAATATGTAAACTAGTGCATTTCCCAGACAAATAGTGTAAACATGACAAGTGTTTTACAGCTTTCAATTATTTAAAAGCTATTTAAGTATATTAGAGTATTATAAAGATAATCCATTAGCCAAACTCCCCATTCTCCAAGCAAAGTTTTTCCTAGATGATAAGTCCTTGATCTTCCCCCAGCCTTCCTTTTTGCTCCACAGAAAAACATTTCATTTATCACCAGGTTCTTTTTTAAGCTGCTGTACTCCCTCTGCCTCAGCTGAAAGTGCTGCCTGGGAGGTGATTGCTGCCACCTGGGCTCACGATGCATCATGGGAAAAGCACCTTTTCCCTCTCCTTCTGGAAGGATTGAAGTGGCAAGATGCATGCTCTTTCTTCAGTTATCAGTTTTGTCACCATGGTATGTAACTTCTGTTTAGAAATGTCACTGATAATCTGCTAGGTTTAATAAGATCACACAAGAGCATATTCCTTCCTCCTTCAAGTATGTTTCACTTTTGTTATTTTGATTTTGTTATATTCCTGGACATTTGGGCTTAGTTTCTCAATTGCTTGGTCTTTTCAGCCTGTGTTTCTACTCTTTTCCCTTTTAATAAGAGACAGCATTGAAGTTTTATTGAGTATAAAATGGTCTGTTCAAGTCTCACCAACTTGTTGACCTCCAGGGAAAAAAAAAGGAATGTCTCATTGTGACTTATACATTACTTGGAAGGTTTTACTACTAACTTGTTTAAATGTGCCCTTAAAATTAGACTCAGGGAAGCTTCCTGGATGGCAGAAAGTAAAGGGATCATGTTCTATGCTTTATACAATGGGAGTTTAATGCTTGAAGCTGATAGGTTAGAAGAATACAGGATTAGAACTGATCTTATTTTCAGTGGTGTTGCCTGTTGGGGTATGATATCATTTCATACTCCCAACTTTCAATGGAAAAGGAGAGAGAAGAGGCTCTATAGCCTAAGAGAAAAAGGGTGTAGTGTTAGATCACTACATTTAGAGTGTATTTTCTTTAAAGTTTTGCAAAACAAAGCTTTCTTGTGTGTTGCAAGTATAGGAACATATTTGTATTGAATGATGATAGTGGAGGGATTTATACAAGTAATCTTCTGCACCTGATTTTCTGACAGAAACACACAGGTGTGTTGTATTTAGGAATAATACAGGTATATTGAGGGCAAAATATCAACTAGTCACTACAGTGCTAGTTTTCATGCATAATAGGTATGAGTTTTGTGTATGCAGATAGACATACCCGTATGTTTTTTGTATGTCCACTCTGTCCTTCATCATCTTATAAATATGTTTCAAAATTTTGCTAAATTTCATGCAACTATAAAGAACAAAGCATTAAGGACGATAATTTCATGCTTTATACAATACAAACAAAAAACCTCAGAATCTTCCAGTCAATGGAAGGGAGTGTGTCAAATTAATCTATAAAAATCAGACAAAAGGATTTTGCTTAGAAAAGAAGTGCAGAATGGTTTCAATTAACATTTTGCTTCAGGTCATGCCATGTTTTTTCAATTAGAACTTTGGTGTAAGAAAGACTGTCTCTTCCTAAATGTCTTCCCTCCTTTAAAGGGAAAGACTTGCTTATTTTCCAGAGATGGAGGAGCAAATGATTTCTAGCCATCTTTAGTATGGAGAAGTAGTAATTCCCTCTCAAGTCTGAATATGTCTGAGAAGAGTCAGGATCGAGCCAATTTAAGGGCCGTTCTTAATTTTTCTTTCAGTTCAGCTCTCTTTTGCGCTCCTCAGAATATTTTTCCATTGCAAAACTCTGGCATAAATAATTTCCCTTGACACTTAAATCACCACTTTTCTTTAAGGTTCGGTATATCTATTTAATAGTTTTATCTGCAGCATTTTGCTGGAATGGGATTAGCTTTCTACATGTTGTCTTTCAGTGTATGTTTTACAGCAACTATATCTTAAGAGTAGTATGTTAAACCTTGATGTTGGGCATAAAATTTTCTAAATGTTTTATTAACAGTAGAAAGTGAAGAAGGTTTGGTTTTAGTGGAAAAGGTATTATAAAGTAAGAATGCAAACTACATTAGGTCTTGCATCCTATTAGATTCAGTTATCAGAGCTTGGCATAATCTAACAGGTGTGTCATAGAATCATAGAATGGTTTAAGTTGGAAGGGACCATAAAGATCATCTAATTCCAATTTCCCTGCCATAGACAAGGACACCTCTCACTACACCAAGCTGCCCAAGGCCCATCCAACCTGGCCTTGAACACCTCCGGGCATGAGGCATCCACAGCTTCCCCTAGGCAACCTGTGCCAGTGCCTCATCACTCTCATACTCAAGAATTTCCTCCTTATGTCTAGACTAAGTTTTCCCCTTTATGGTTGACAGCCATTCTCCCTAGTCCTATCATAATATGCTTTTGTAAAAAGTCCCTTCTCAGCTTTCCTGTAGGGCTACTTCAGATACTGGAAATTTGCTATAAAGTCTCTGTGGAGCCTCTTCTCCAGGCTGAACAACCTCAACTCTCTCAGCCTGTCCTCACAGCAGAGGTGCTCCAGCCCTCTGATCATCTTTGTAGCCCTCCTCTAGACCCATTCCAACAGTTCCATGCCCTTCTTATACTGGGGATTCCAGAACTGGACACAATACTCCAGATGAGGTCTCACAAGAGCAGAATAGAGGAACAGAATCACCTCCCTCGACCTGCTGGCCACGCTTCTTTTGATGCAGCCCAGGACACGTTTGGCCTTCTGGGCTGCGAGCACACACTGCTGGCTCATTTTGAGCTTCTTATCAATCAGCACCCCCGAGTCCTTCTCTGCAGGGCTGCTCTCAATCTCATCGTCCTCCATCCTGTACTGAAACTGTGGATTGCCCCAACTCACGTGTAAGACCTTGCACATGGCTTCGTTGAACCTCATGAGATTCTCACAGGCCCACTTCTCCAGCTTCACCAGGTCCCTCTGGATGACATCATGCCCTTCTGGTGCCATAACTGCACCACTCAGCTTGGTCTCATCTGCAAACTTGCTAAGGGTGCACTCAATCTCACTGCCAATATAATTGATGGAGATATTAAACAGCTCTGGTCCTGGTACAGACCCCTGAGGGACACCACTTGTCATGGATCTCCATCTGGACTTCGAGCCATTGACCACTACTCTCTGAATATGACCAACTAATTTCTTACCTACTGAACCATCCACCAATCAAATCCATACCTCTCCAAATTAGAGAGAAGGGAGACTGTATCAAAGGTGTTACAGAAGTCCAGATAGATCATCTCCATTGGTTTTCCCATGACCCCTGCTGTGGTTACCCCATCGTAGAAAGCCACTAAGTTGGCCATACGGGACTTTCCCCTGGTGAAGCCGTGCTGGCTGCCATTAATCATCTCCATGTGCTTTAGCATATCTTCTAGGAGGATCTGTTCTGTGATCTTCCCAGTCTCAGAGGTGAGGCTAACAGGTCAGTAGTTTCCAGGGTCATCTTTTCTACCCTTTTTAAAAGTGGGGACAGAGTTACCTTTCTTCCAGTCACTTATCTTGACTGCCATCACTTTTCAGACATCATGGAGAGTGGCTTGGGAACCACATCAACCAATTTCCCCCCCCAGACTCTAGGATGGATCTCATAATACTTTATACTGTAATATTTACAGATGAACATATCTATGGTGAAGTATTTGACTTCTTGAAAATGTTGTGTAGAGTTTCCTGCATTATTCACAGTACTGAATAGGAACTATTAGTGCCTGGTTACTAGTTGTGAGCTCCTTGATAAACCTTGCTGTCTTGCGCGTTTCCTTCAACAACATTTGCTGTACTTAAACGGCAATGAGCAGAATTACTGCCCCATTGCTCGCTGAGTACTTAGCCATTTACGGGCACTTGCCGTCTGGGTTGAATCCCATTTAATTTTTGACAGTCAGCTATAGAATACTGTTCTTAATTGCAAATGTGACTCGGGCATTAAACTAGTGTTTTATATTTGCCAGCTTTTAGGAAATGGAGTATATTATTGGTCTCATGTATTGGCTCCTACCTTGAGGCAAATATATTGTTATAATTACTAGAAAGAAGATGACTGCTAACAATGCAAAGAATTATAGTTTCAAATCTCTGCATATGCAGGGGCAGGCTTCCAGTCTGCATGCCCCCTCCAAACCTTTTCATGCCCAAGTCAGCTGTTTTGTCTGTGCTGTAGGAGATATCACTAGGTATTGGAAGTTTTGTTGTGCTACATGTGCTTTTCTAAACAGGCTGGATATATTTGAGTTTATGTGTCTGTCTGTATAAGAGAACCTGTTAGGATCCCCTTAACCTTTATATTAGGAAGCACCTGGAAGGTGACAATTGCATTTGTGTCTGTTGTGTTAATGTGGCTGAAAAATGGAGAGGGTTGAAGAGACAATTGTGTGTTTCACTGCAGAACCAAAAGTTTTCAATAGAACTACAGGGCCCCATCAGGAGAGCAGTGAGAAGCTGCCAAGGGAGTGAGTGCATTTCTGACATACTACAATAGCCTCAAACTCTGGTCTGAAGGGTGGTAGGCTGCAGGGTTTAACTTGCTGGAAAGAGGTCAGATCAGGCCCATCACTGAGAACTCTCAAGAGAGCTGAGGGGAGAGATGGCAAGCTCAGTTTGACCCAAACAAATCACAGTCCCAGCACTGGGATAGCTTTGGCCTGCATGGAAGCTGATCCCTGGGGATGCTAGCATTGCATAAAACCACTTTGAACCAGACTCGGCACAGAAAATCCGCACAGCTCTAATTGAAACAGCCTTTTGTTGTTATGAAAAGAAAGCTGCAGAAGGGATGGTAAATGAAAGAATCCTTTTCTTTTATTTGGAGCCCACCATTGGCTTGTTAGTGTTATACAAAGAACATTCTGCACTCAAAGTCCATTTGAAATATAGTCAAACGTTGCAGTAAATGATGTAACTCACTGCCGGGAACTTCTCCAGACCTCTACTGTTTTATTTGTTTATTAGTAAGGCATGTTTCACAGCACAAATTCTTTTTTATTTTTTTCATTTACAGATTCTTCATTTGGTTTTCTTAAATATTTTCTACTTAGACTTTAGCTTGAAGCAATTCTAATAAAATGATTGGCTTAATTAATATCCTTAAATCATGTAGTTGGATCTTTTCAATGTGTAATAATTTTCCGTATTCATTAAAACCACAGCCCTTCAGCTTTAATAATTGTTTCCAGGCTCTTTATAAATAGATAAATGCTGGACTCTGATGCTTTACTATATCCCTTATCGTGAGCTGCAATCCTTACTATTCTTTCTAGCCTCCTGCATTTATCATTCTAAATAGTTTTTGATCTCAGGTTTTATGACACTGTAAATTAGCTCAAGAGTAGACAAGTGAACTTTGACCTTATGAAAGCATTCAGTCAGATCTGTTTATAAAGATATTTAGGATCACTTGTGGCTTTTGAAAACGATTAGGGAACTCTACATTTCTTCTTCAAGTTGCATGTAAACATTTAGATGCTCATGCTTGTTTCTCTGTGTGTAAAAAATCTGCTTAATAGTTTTGAGGGGAAAAAAGTGAGATGCATTAGAAACTTCAGAAAATCTGTTCCAAATTTCTCTTTTGTTGCTGCAGTTTTCTACAATAACACATTTTTGCTGAACCAAAACCTCCTCAGGTCAAGTTAACTGGAATTTAGGGTCAGATTTAAATGATTCTTCTCTCTACCAGCTACTTCAGCATGTCCAGCTTAGTCAACAGGACTGTCAGCTCCAGAAGTGATACTCCATGGCCTATTTGTTTTTCCAGGAGATCTTTCACTGGTGACAGGGAAGCTGTCTTCAAGTTCTAGCTTTTCTTGAATACTGCTTGAATATAAAAAGTAGTTAGGCCTAAAGTCACCCCAAGTCATGGTTTTGTTTGTGTACAAGCTGGTCCCAGTAGCCAAACTTACATAAACAAACTGCTGCAAGGACCCTCTCTGTCTTACCCAGTCTTGCAGTTTCAGAGACTTTCCAGAGCTTAGCTGATCCTTTTCATCCTCCCTGTATCTTGTGAAGACACCAAACAAGAGACAGTGGGGGCTGCAGCATGCAAATGTGGAGATAAGAAGCCAGGGGATATATTGTGAAGCTATAGGATTTTGTAATGTATCTGACATCTGCAAGGTGTTGGCATCCCTGTAGAATCTCTTGAGCACAACAGAATATAATCCAAATATGATACACTATCTCTTTCTTGAAATTTCATAAATTCCATGACTCCTCTGACGGCTGCAGAAATATTTGTGGTGGGGAGGATTGTCAGGCAAACCTTTATCTTCAGTTTCTATCTGAGTTTAGGTTTTAATGCCTGAGGTGCTCTTACCAGAAAAAATATATTTGGCTTGAATTTTTATAATCATCGTGTCAGAATTTTACAAAATCCACCTGGAAATCAATTAGAAATCTCACGAATAGGAAGTTCAGCTGACTCACAAAAGGTCTACATTCATAACTATATAATAATGCAACAGATGAGTTGTCCATGAAGTGTTGGCTCCCACAGGCAAGGAAGCTTTGTCTTCTTTATAATGGCATGTAGTTTTTACAATATTTGAGCTAGATTAGATTGGATCAGATCCCAGGGTAGGGTCCTTGCAGCTGGATAACAGGTGTGACTGCAGGGAATACTTGGGTTGGAAAAGTGAATATGAAGTATTATTACTACACATCTTCTGATAGTGTGAGAATGTAGCATCTATATGCTTGTATACAAATGCCTGTGTCTGAGTTCATATGCCATTCCTTTTATCTGAAAAGGAATGGGGTTTATTATTACTATTTTGTTGCAATTGTTTTTGCAAAAAAAGGCTGTTCCTGCTGAGCCAGAATGACAAGAGTGGACCATGCAAGACAGGGGAGGTATCTTGTTCTGCTAAGCATGGTAACATCTTGACTAGTGTGCCAGGTTTGGGGTTTTGCACTTGAAGTAGAAGTAGGCCCATTGTAGGGGTTCCAGATGGGGGCAACAAAATGATCATGAATCTAGAAACCTTGAGCTACAAAAAAAAAAAAAGTCAAAGAAGTTGGTACTGCTTGGTCCAGAGGATACTGGGATCACCCATGTAGTAATTGTACATGAAAAGGCTACTACAATGACAAAGTGACTCTTCCTCATGTCTACATGAGGCAGGAGGACAGTAAGTTCTGTGGGTTGAATCTACAGGAAAGAAGTCTTGGATTAGACTTTAGGAACCCTAACAGCATGGTGAATTACTGGAGTAGGTAGCCCTGCAGACTGTCTGTCATGGGAGGCCTTGAAGAATAGATTAAGCAACTGCTGGTCAGGAATGACGTAGCTATAACTGATGTTACGTTATGGGAAAGAAACATTCCAAATGACTTTTTAGAGACCATTTTCGATCCTATGATTTCTCTGAGGACCTGATTTTGCTAAATGGCAGGTAGTTTTCCTATGTGACACGCACTGAACACTGTCCCTTATTGTTTGCATGCTTGGTGTGTTTTTGGAGCATATAACTTTCCAGGAAAATGCAGCGGCTTATTGACCAGCAGCTGGCACCGCTTCCTTCCTGGCTTGTGAGTGAGATGCTGCTGACCAAAAGGAGCAGGAGGTTCTCCAAATCTCTGCTTGCGTGTAGCCATAACACTCCAGGCTTCAAAGGGGAAGGAATCTTGAGCGCTGTGTTCCGATATTAAATATTGCCACCTAATAAAAATTGACTGGAAACACATTTCAGAGAGTCCAAAATCTTCTATTGGAAGTAATGCTTATCAAAGCCATCAGTTTGATGCTTCCCTGGTAATTATATGCCTACTTTAGCTTGTCTGAATTTAAGTCTTTTCAGAGAACGCTGCTTCTCTCTCAACCTTTTTAATATTACTACTTTCTTCTTCCCAAATAAGGAAGTTTTAACCACAGTGTGTGCCTGCCAAACTTTAGCTTTTCAGAGCTGCAAATATGAAGCAGGATGCTATCAGTTTTTATGAGGTCTTTCTGTTATTCCTACAATCCTCAGCCAGCCAAGATCCCCTGATTTATCCTCCTGTTCTAATCCTGCTGTGTAAACAAAAGGCAGACACTGTCTTGGTTCCAACTCAGCTAGAAATCAAAGCAGTTCAATGTATAAATGTAAATTATAGACGGTCCTATTTCCCAGAAATACATATCTTACTTAAAAGGAATTGTATTACTGTCCTCTACTGTTTGAGAAATGCCTGAAGAAATGTTACTTTCTTAAATACATTTTAATTTGTTCTATAGGAAAGCCCAGAAACCTCACTTACAATTAGGGTTTTGTTATGCCAGATTTTGAGCAGTGCCTATGCTGAAGAATTTGTTTACTTTAAAAGCAGATGAAGAGTCATTGAGGAAACATAGAGGGTGATGGTGAAAATAATATGGTTATGTACATAAGCACTTCAAATGGAATGCAATCACATTTGTAAATCTGTAAGATTAAAAATTAAAAAAAAAATCCCCACACATCAAAAGAACTCGAAATTACTAAACCTCCGGTTTGTTTGTTGTAGTCTGCTCTGGTACAAGAGGCACTCAAGCATCAATTCCTACTAACTGAACAAGCACATGGGCAGTTGTAAATCTCCTATTTTCAAAATTAAAACCTCTCTGTGCTATTCTAAAGGCTGGTGCTTTCCATAATTTATCATCTTGCTTAAATGCAGGGCTTTTAAAAATGGTTAATGACTCTGTGGTGCAAATTATGAACCTTTTAGTTACCTCAAGATTATATTTCATAAATAAAAAATTCTTGGTTGTTCCTGAAACCTTGGAACATTGCAGATACTAGTATGAAAATCTGACCAAGTCAGATGTAAAATTTCCATTAACTTCATGAGGGGTTTTTCTTCATTAGTATTCAAAATTACAAAAGTTACACTGAGATTTCTGATCGTATTTAAGAAAATAAGGCCTTCCTTTCTGAAATGAACCTACCTGTGAAGTTCCAAGAGAATTTCTAACAAAGCCTGTGAATGAGGCAGGTTGTTATTTGTCTGTTGTAAATGAGATTTGATTACAAATTTTAGTAAGAATGTGAGAAAATGATTCTTACGTCTTGATTGCACATTAATAGTGCGCTATCATGTTTTCCTCTGCTTCTTGAATGTATTTAAAGTAACACATCCTTTTGTAGACATTTAATATAGTACAAGGGTAGAGTTGGTTATGTTTTGCTTTAATGTACAAGGAACATTCATACTGATTTAAAAGCTTTGATATTGCAAAGCACCTTGTTATCATAAACTTGTAAATAAACAGTATAGTCTCATAAAACTAAACAGCAAGGTAGTATGAAAAATGTACAGCAATGTAGTACTTAAAGTAACATCCTGGAAAAAGGCTGTAAAAGTAACTGAAAATAAGGGCTATAAATTGATTATTATATTGAGCAAACAAACCTTAAGGTAAACAGTGGCTTAATTCTTTCAAATTAAGCCCATTAGAACAAAACATAAATAGTGAAAATAAGCATATGATCTTTTAAAATTATGCAAAATCAATGCAGATGATAAATACACAAGAAACTTGGAAATAGTTTATGACATAATATTTGTCAGTGATCAGTAAACCCATTTTGTTCTTTGTCTTTTGATGAGGTTCCAGAAGCTGCATAGTTTCAATGGTCCCTGAAATCTTATAGAAAAATATTTTCATTGGATCAGTTTTCTGCTACTCAGTAAGACTTTAAATGAGTAACTGTTCAGCCATAAATACATTTATTTGCTAGCCATTCTTCTTAAAGGCGCAGAAATTACATTAAAATGTCTAACAAATACAAAACCAGCATTAAAACATTGTCAAACAAGAATGGTAGACTTAGATCCACAAAAAGAATAGAAACTATTTATGAGATAGTTTGCTACCAAGCTGCTTGCATTCAGAAATCAGCAAATAATAGCTATTATGTACCTGTGTATCTTACCTTACTACATGAACCAAAACTAAAAACCCAGAAGAAACACTTAGGAAAGCAAGCTGGGTAGATAAAGCCTCTGGCTAAGTAGTTAGTGAAACAACTTGGCTTTTAAAAGCTGGACTAATTGCATACATTGCTCAAGCAAAATGGAACCTGGCTGTGAAAATGTGAAGATTGACAAAAATTAGGACAAAATGAATCCAAAACATCAATAAACTTATTAAAAGCCATGTGAGAAACGAATCAATAGGTTAGGCAGTAGGGCACAGCTGCTGAACAGTCCACTTTAATACCATCAATAGCCCATGGGGAAAACTCAGGCTGTAGGTTTGGGAGCATGAAAGGAAAAGATTAACAGTAAGAAGAAAGAAAAAAGAAACAAAGTAAATTCATTGTTTTCAGGGGAAAGCAAACTCCTTGCAAGAATTTATTTCTGATATAAGAGACATATCTGGTACCGATTATCTGTATCATGATATCATCTGTACCAAAACTGAGAAAGGAATGATGGTAATCTTAAGGTAGAGTATTCAGAAGCCAAATAGCTGAGTTTGGTCCTCTTCAGTTTCAGTGGCAAAAATCCAAAAACTGCAGGTAAAGAAGAAATGAATCAACACTCACTTCTGCAGATCTTCTTACTCCCACTTTTAAAAAAAATAATTATAACGCAGCAACATTGCTGGTTTCTTTACTAAAGCACGCTTGGCAAATTGCAAGAATGCAGAGCTATGAATTTATCGTGAAACCTTTGCAGAAATATTTAAGGAGGCAAGCACACTAATGGTGATGGAGTGACTTGTAAAAAGCATTGAAGTTGTTAAGAAATGCTTTTTATAAACACGGTGTGTTTCAGATGTGCCCCTCTCCATCTGGCTAGTTTCTACTCCTGGAGAAGACTTTGCTGCTCAAGTGTCCTCCTTGTAGCTCCACAGTACCACAGTCCAACAAATCTTCCCCCCAGCCTGCAAGCAGTTACATCTTAGAGAACGCTTATGGTGATTCTGCATTTGCAATAGTACAACTCACTACTGATTCTCCTCCCTGCAAGGGAGTTTTAAAAGCCAAAAATGAGCTTGAATATATATGGATTGCATTTCAAAAAGATCATTTTACCTTACTGCCCCCCTACAATGTCAAAGAAGAATCATGTGAAGCGAATACCAAAGCTGTAAATCCCTATTTCACGTGGACTATTCTCCAGCATATAATTTTGCTCAAGTTGTAGAGGTTTGAAGATGTCCTTGATAGCTGCCATAGGTTTTGGCTTCCTGGGATCTCCCTTTCTCTGTTGTGAGCTACAGCATTACTGTTCCAAGATGCAAAGCTCTCCCTGTGCAGACTGGATTTAAGAGTATCTGCAATTCATCCTTGCAGCTTTAATACTATGTTGAAGGTCTTCCAACATGTTTTCAGCCTCATTAACTGCTCTGATATAGTAAATTGTGGTATGCTTAAATTCCCATATCTGGGCCACTGAGTAGAAGCCAAAGTCAGCTTTCTGAAAAAGTGGTGTGCAAAACCAGGTCTGCTTCATTGCTGTGTTCAGCCTAGTCATTGTAGTGAGGTCAAGTTTGTCAAAATCTAATTAGTCCTCTGTAATAAGGAGATAAACAGTCTATGGTTTGCAGTGAGAAAAATCTTTGCTCCTTCATCTGTTACCAAAGTTGTTTATTTTAAGTCTATATCTCCCCTGTTTACTCCCATGCCGTTCAACTATGACTGCTCACTGTCTCGGATACCCTTGGCTGTATTGGCTAGCATGCGATGTCTAGGCCTGGGACGTTGGATTTTGACCTGACATAGCTCTGCTCTATTCCTGGGCAAAATACTGCAGTTGCTGATTTGGGTAGTGTAAGTTTGCTATCATAAAATTTTAAATTTGCCTTTATTGGTGAGCTTTTCCCCTTCTTGCTGAAGAAATGCTTGGGACAGAGACATTTGCTTTGCCCCTGCAATGTGCCGGTTACTCTAAGTGTCCTCTGCTCTTGTCTTGGCTGTCTTTGCATTGTTATAACCTGAAACTCAACTGAGCCTCATCAATCATCTGCTTAATGCTGCATGAAAATGTAACAGTGTCATCATCATCAAAATGCTATCTTCTAGATCAGTGGTCGATTGCTAGAAATAGGCTCATAGGCTTTCTTTTTTTTTTTTTTTTTGCCTTGTCTTTAAACTCCAGAATAATGATTCTTGTTACTTTAACTGTAGTATGAAACCGCATGTATGATTTCATGTACAACCTGATTTCAGGATTGTTTCCTTTCTTCTCCAGCACTTTGATGTGTGTCAGCTGTATGCGCTGTGATTGTTCCTCAGCAATTGTATTTCAGTGCAGGAAGGGTTATGTTTTGCCAATAATACTTAGGAACTGTCTCCTGCTTCTCTAGCTGGCACCTGGATGTGAACCTTTCTGCTAGATTTGCTTGTGTCTTTCTCTCAAAAGTTAATTGAGGATAGAGAATATTTGACATATATAGACATGTTAATCCTACATCTATGTCTCTTCTACCAGCCATGATTCAATTTTAAGTCTTTGATTTCAGCACAAGGTACTATTGCCTGATTTATTCTGGATTTTGCTTTTAATATTAAATTTATTTAATTCACGTAACAGTGGCAACAAGCATAATCTGGCACAGTGTTCTGTTTGTTTGGAGTTTTTTTTAACCTCAGAAGAAATCATCATATTGGACAACTACATTTTTATTGTCCCTTGCATATTGTTGCTTACTTGTGGTCTCCCTTAGGAGAACCCCCAAGTTCTTTGGCCTCCCTTTTATTTCCCACTATTTAGAAGCTACTTTTTACAAATAGAGTTCTTGACTTTATTTGTTTTTTAATCAACTGCATGTGTTGTTACTTTAAATCCTGAATCATGACAGAGGTGAAGGTCTCCAGAGGAAAGAGAATCTGGAAGAAAAAGATTTCAGGTCACTCATACATTTCTCATTTTTTTACCAAAATTTATTTTACTTTAATAAATGTGAAATAGGATATATTTCAAAATGAAAAAAAAATCTAAGCTCCATGAATAAGACACACTGAAGATTAATCTAAGTCATAAAAAATAGAATTTTACTTAAATTTATGAACTTTTGGGGAAACTAATTCAAATAAAAATTACCGACCACATAAAAATTACCAACCATTTTTCACAGAAAGAGTCATTGGGCACTGGAACAGGCTGCCCAGGGAGGGGGTTGATTCACCTTCCCTGGAGGTGTTTAAGGCACAGGTGGATGAGGTGCTAAGAGGCATGGTTAGTGATTGATAGGAATGGTTGGACTTGATGATCCGGTGGGTCTTTTCCAACCTGGTTATTCTATGATTCTAAGATTTAAAATTTTCTGGTATCTCTTGCTTCTAACCAACAGAAGGAAGAACTGTAGCTGGTTTTTAGCTTGTGTCTTAGTTCCTGATGTAGATTTATGGTTGGGTGTTTTTATTCAAGGTATTGACCTTGGTAATAAGACATCAACAGATGCCAAGTCTAGAGGTATAAACACTTCTGAATGCAAATTGTCCTGGACTTCAGATCATATCTTAGTTATGCTTTTGTGTCAGAGCTTGCGGCTTTAAAGATAATGTTTCATTTGATTTATTAGGGTGCTTTTGTTTCAGATGACTTTGTATTTCTCTTACTGTTGCTGCAGAATTTACTTTTCTGCAGAGAAAACTTGCGTCTCTGTATTATCTTGTCTTTTATGTGTGGTTTCCAGGGTTCTCTGTTCCAATAAAGTTCGTTTCCTGCAACTTGGAAGCCATAAATCCCACAGGACTTTTATAGCAACATTAGTAAAAGCACAAACTCAATTTCTCTTTACCAAATACTAAAATGAGATCTATGTCTCAGCTTCCTCAAGCCAATTCATTATTTAGTTAACAGTAATTTTAATCTCCTTCCCACCTCACCATTTTCCTGAGATTACCAAGATTTATGCATGGCTCTGATGTTAACAGAACATGCAAGACCAGCTGATGGTTAAAGTATTTTTGTGCTGACAGGACATCCAGTGTGTCAAACGACAGCTTTGGTTGTTGTAATATTCAGCCTGCTGGTGAAAGCTCCTAAACATAGTTGGGCTTATCACAGCCCTGGGGAAGGGGATTGTGGCATTCCTGTGACAGAAAGCCAGTGCCTGGCACTTTGGAAGCGCCGTTTGTCAATCTGCTAGAGGAGTTGAATATAGACATTCCTGTATTTAGCAAATAAAATCAGTTTTAAAGTGGCATCTGCCATACAAAACCCTTGCAATTGTTTGGCCCATTAGCTGCTGAATTTATCATGTGCAAACCAGTTACATTACGGCACTCTGCAGGGAAAGAGGCAAAACAGGGCAAAAATAACGCTGACAATTCATAGAATTAAGCAATTTAGTTTGTGTGAAGCTGGACAACTCTAGTGGTGCATGTCACTGTGACCTGTTTTCTCTTGGTGAAGCCAAAATTAACCTTGAAACAGAAGGTCCAGCCACATGTTAAAAACAACAACAAACCTGGGGAAAGCCAGAAGCCTTGACAGATAATTGTCTTCATTTCCTATTTAAAAGAAAAAAAAAAGATTTAAAGGCAATTAAGATCACAAGGCAATTAGCGCCCTGTGGGTGATGCACACTCTGAATGTCAAATTGAAAGAATAACCATCGTATTCATGTTTTATGTTTTTATTTATTTTTTTTTTAGTGTTAGGAGTCTTGAACATATAAGGAGTCAGTTTTACATCTTCATTTAAACTCATTCAGTGCTGCGTTTGCACTTTCTGAATCCAAAGACCGTGTAAATGGGAATAGCTATTGTTGCCTGGGGCAGGTACTGAGACCCTGCGAGTGCCAGTAAAAGCCTGAGTGAGTTTAAATACTGATGTCCCTTTAAAAAATGTGCTGTGTGACTTGGTGTAGGGCAGTATCGCATGGTTCTGTAGCAGTGGAATAAGTGCAGGCTTGTGAGAGTGGCTTCGCATATCAGTCTGAACAAAGCTTATGCAAGTCAGACCTCACCTCCTTCAATTGTGACCTTGAATCATAATGGCAAGGAAAAAAATATCCCATGATATACATATACTTTTAGGTTGCTTTTCCTGGGTTCATAAATAGCAAAGGGCAGCCTAGCTGTAAAGCAGAAATATGCCTGTTTGAATACTTGTTCACTGAAAGCAACACATCTCTCAGCAAATACTATTTGCAAGAAAGTAATTAACCAACTGTACTATTGTGGTACTTCTAATACATCTTTGCTGGAACTGAGACGCTTACATTTAATAAGATTTTTATTACTATTATTATAATCTGATAAACATTATTTTTCTGGATTCTTTCTAGATGTAGCTTGTACTTTAGAGATAAAAATGTGGAAAAAGCTCTCAGTGCTATAGCCACCTCATTCTCCTGAAAGAATCCATGCTTCACAGAAAGAGGCCATAAATTCACCTAGAAGAAAAGAGAAAAACAAAGGAGTAATCAATATCTAAATTTGTCTTGACTCTATTCAGCTTCTCAGCACAGAGAACTGCTGTGAGGAGGTGAATATCCTCTCCTGGGAAAGGGACTTGGCTGCCTCTCACTCAGGGGTTTAGCTTCTATCTAGCCACAGGAGAGGTCCTGGTGCCAGCTACAGAGGTCACTGCTCATTTGCCCTCTGGCTTGAAATGTGGGGAAAAAAAAAAGAAACAAAATCAGAGAAGAAGAAAAAAAATATGCAATGGAGAGGAGGCATGGTAAGGCCAAAGGCAAAAATGTGACTTGTCATGGATATACTGGAGAGGAAATGGCTAGGAAAGTAAGCTGGCAAATGGGAGAACAGGCTAAACATCCTGGGGCAGGATCAATGGTCTTGGCAACTACGTCGTTTACAGACCACCCTCATACAGAAAAGGATCGGAAAGGGGAAAGGGAGGGAACATGAGCGCAATGGAAATCTCTTTCTTTCATTATCCATCTATTGTATTACAATGTGAACAGCATTACCAGAGAGGGAATATCATATTATTTCTGGGCGTTTCAATATAACATGGCATCCTTAGGCAGTTCAAGACCTGGCAGGAGAAGCCACGTTGAAACTAAGTTTCAAAAGGTTTGTAATTTTTTGAAGAAAAAAAAGGGGGGTCCAAAATGCATGTTTAGTATTCAGTGAATTTCAAGGAACTGTTGAGGCAATAGGATTGTGGAATGCTTCTTGGAAAGCTGTTAATATATCTTCTGGCATCCAGCTTTGAGACTGGAAGAAAAACAGATTGCTTGGGATTAGTAAGAAATCAGAAAGGAGAGATAATAGTGACTGGAGTGAAATGGGCAGGTGAATATTTCGGTGCTTGTAGGACTTTTACCACCATCAAATTCTATCATGTCAGATCAATCTTTGCCACTTTTATTTTTCCTGCTCAGAGTAAAAACCTTCCTGTCATTGTCGGCTCATGTCCAGCCCTTCAGGTCCTCTGGATGAATGATTTCTACAAGCATCAACTCTATGAACAAACTAAGCTTATTAGTATAGGCTGGATATCTACTTTGGGATTAGTTGAACTGGGTGTTAGTAGTGCCTCTTCCTTCCGTTGATTCCAAAAGGAATCAAGGTGATCAGAACAGATGTGATCTCACACTGTAGACACCTCAAAATGTACTTGTATGTCCCAAATCCCATCCACAGATTGTATGACAGTACTCGAACAGTCTGGGATGCAGCCAAACTACTACATATAGTCAGAAATATATGTGGATAGATGTGCTTCTGTGTAACCAGATGTGGCTACAAAAAAAAAGATCATGTAGGGAGTAACTTGCATGCTTTTTGATGGGCCGTTGGTGACTGCTGGTAAAGTGTCTTCCCGTGGCATAAAAATTAAAAGTGAAGAACTTCTAAGTGACTTTCAGGGACTACTTTTCACTGAAATCAAACCTCTGGAGCTACTTCAGGTTTGAATGGGGTGCTTTTGAAGGCTTCTGTTTGTTGTTTCCCACCCTTTCCTAAGAGAAGAAGAAGACTCGTAGGCAGAGGTAATAACTTTTTAATAAGTCAGTGGTAGGACTGAGCAATTGAGGAAAAAGACAAAGTTTTGAGTATGCCATTCTGAAATGGAAGCTGTGAAATTGAGGGGGAACAGCTATTGTCAGACTGATTTCCTTAGTAGAAATACTGGCAGGCCATTACTGGGACTGTTTTTCTTGTCTTTTTATAATCCTGTCAATTCTACCAGGGTGGCTGTGCAGGGAACAGAACTTATTTTCTTTATTGGGCCAGGTAAGTTCTCCAAACTGGCTTAGAAAATGGCCACCCAAATAGCTGCATAATGGTGATTTAATGGTTTTGGGAGGCAACTGGAAGGAGAAAGCGGGATGAGCAGGGCAAGAGCCTCTTCAGCTGATATTGCTGGCCAGAGAGTGCCTCGTGAAATTCAACCTCAACTCAAATGCATTTCTTTAGAGGAAAGAGTGGCTTAAAAAGTACCTGGCCCCATCTGGATCCCACATACCCTTCCTGCCTTCAGACTGTTCCTGGCATCATACCAACAGTAGAAGTTTGTACACACATACTGTAAGTAAATGCAAACTGATTGAAAAAATGTACTTTCAGTATGAATGAAATTGAGTTCTAGGCAATGGAGAGAAATAGGAACTTACCTCTGCCAGAGCTCACACAGACATATCTGCTAAAAACTGATAAGCTGAACTCTAGCTACTAAATCTGTTGCATAGGCTGGAGATTTACACACAGAGGATGAATATATCCAGAGGGACAGAAAAGGAAGAACTACAGTTCACAGAATCACTTGGTTGGAAAAGACCCTCAGGATCATCAAGTCAAGTAGTAGAATGTACATTTCCCATCTTATAGAAAGCTCTCAAAGAGATAAGTCAGTCCTTACAATATAATTATCATAAAGATGATCTCTGAGAAAGCCTGAAGGTAAAGAATAAAATACAAGGCATCTGAGACATGAGATGAGCAGGAACATTGTTTCTTTCCTCTGGTGTGATGGAGTACATTTCTAGTACTCCCCATCCCAGCATAGAAAGTGCTGTATTGCATTTATCCACTTTACACAGATGAAAAATTGTGTCCACAGAATTATCTCTATTTATAAATACTGAAGAGAACAAAAAGATTGCTGTGAATTCACTAAGCTTGCTTTGAACTTAGAAGACAAGAGAATGCAAATCCTGAAGTCTTAATGAAACATTTGAAGTATTTCCCTAACTGAAGCATGTGAGCTAAATCTTTTTGCTCGACAAGGACACCCCTTTGCTTCAAGTTAGGCAGTAGGCTTTGAGCATTCTTGCTGGGTTGTGTCTCTAGTAAACCATGTTCTAGTTGATGTCTTTTATTATGTGTACGTGTAATTCAGTAACATTCTTTTTCCTTTAGGAGAATACTTATGAGAGCCAAATGAACTGGTTTTAAATCCTGCCTATTAAAGAAGCCTTTAAAGTAGAATGTGATTTTTTTCTTTTTTGGAGATAAGGTAGCATCATCTTTTATCTGATCTGGCTAGACATGAACATCAAAGCTCTGCCAAGGTAAGGAATGTGATACTCAGATTATAACTAAGAGAATGCTTGCAATAAACCAAATTATTCAGTGCAGTCAATCCATCAGATTGATATGATCTATCTCTGTTAACAAATCCAGTGCACTGTATAATATCCTACTTTTCCTCATGTACTGCAGCATATGCTGTTGCTACTGTTATATGATAACCAGTCAAAAATCACAATCTTTTTTCATTAACTGGAGAAAAACCAGTGAAGTTAGTTTTATCAGCTTTGCACTGATATTTCTATTTTGGAACACATTTAGTTTTATAGTTTATAGTTCCAGAAGAAACACTTTTATATGTTCTAGAAGATAGGGCCAAGGGAGGCTCTCGCTGTTGTCTTCAAGTACCAACCTACCTAATGGGAAGTTACAGAGAAGGCAGAGCTAGGCTTTTGCTGATCTTCACATTGAAAGACCAAGACAAATTAACACGTCACATCAAGAAAAATTCTGATTGTGATCTGTTTCATTGCAAATATATCAAATGAATCCTACCACAACTCAGCTTCTAGAAGGATCTCTCTTCATGACCTGTAACTGTACAGACTTTGTAGTTTAGAAGTTATAGATCCACGTTTAAGCATCCCAGCTTAACTGCCAGGAAGAAAAATCTAAGTCTGCTTCTTAATCCAAGCTGTGTGATTTACACTGAGGAAAGAGAGGAAGCACATCTAAAGAAAACCAAGTAGTTAAGTCCTGAATGTCCTGTACATGACTAGTTAATTTTAAACTTGTTTTCACCACCCTGAAAACTGGCCTCTTCTGGCACGAAGAGGGAGAACTGCTCACATTCAAAGATAAGTAAATTGTTACACGGTCAGTGTGCAGACTGTGGGTTTGACTCTGAACATAAAAATGCTTTTCCCTCATTGCCTATTGCCCCAAGGCCAGTGGAGTTGTTCTAAATGAGAACCATGTGTGCAAGGTTAAGGAGGCAGCTTCTTATCCGACAGACTGATTAGTAGGTATGTGATGTCCGATGTAGACCAAAGTTGCATATACTTATTGCATGAGGAGGGTGGTTGGGTTTTGATTCTCCCTCCTTTTCTCTGGGCCTGGGTAAGCAGTGTGTGTTGTTACTTACTGTGCAAAATTGTGTGTTTGGGGAACAAGGGTTGCCATTCTACTTATGTGCCAATACCTGGAAAAATCTTGTTGTACTCTTTGCCTTGTGCAAAAGACTTCTGCGAGGGTCTTTGGCATCAAGAAAATTATGACTGTCAATTTTTGGCTCTGAGCTTAAAAGATAAATTCCTAAAGTTGCATACCTAGGCTTCCCTTTGTTTGCCTTGCCAAATAGTCTATAAATAGCACAAAACAAAGCTACTAACTAGTGAAATCAGATCTGAAACTTGCCTAAAAGTTGATTTCTGTAAGCACTTTATAGTTCTAAAAAATGTGGAAATTCTGAACCAAAATGGGCAAGTCAGTTAGTGACTCAGATTTAAGCTCCGCTGCCCCTAAGGGAAGATGTGCAGGCCACTCCTTCGCATAAGCAACAAAATGTTAGGAGGTGTGTGATTATTCCTACTTGTATTTTAAGGACATAAACCAATATACTTCAACTAGGAGTCAATTGTAATCCTGAAGCATTTATTTTCGCTGGGTCTTAACTCATTTTGACTGCCAGCTATGGAAGGTCGATTGATTTCCCTGTGAAGTTTATAGCCAGCTGCTTGAAAGGAAAACAGTTTTTTAAGTCTTAACAGTACTAATGGGGATTCACTCCTCAGCTCTAAGAGAAGAAAATGTCAACAGTGGCAAAAAGCATTATTGTAGATCTGCTGTTTTCCCAGGCAGAATTTCTCATAAGATTATGGCCTTAACTCATCAGGTAACCAATGAGAATTACTAGTAGTGCTCTACTGCACTTTGTCTAGTAGTGTGGGAGGATCCATTCCCAGTAAAACATAGTTACTTATTTAATAAATTTACTGTTGTCTTTGAAATCATGAATGGGTCAGCAGCATTCTTGATATCCTTCAAGAAAATAATAGCATTTCTAAGGAAAGGGCAATAGGTTATTTACCCCAGAAGTAAAATGCAGATTTAAACAACTAGATCCTCACAGTCTAAGGGCTCATTTTCTTTTCTTAGTAAACTGTATTGTCAGAGGCCCAGTAAGATGGAAGTGATACGTTAACATTCAGGGCTATGAGTTGTATGAACACTTCTTAATTTCAGCAGTGTTTGCTGCACTCATTGGTTGTTTATATAGTGATAAAGCCGAGAGACAATGTGTATTAGATGTCCCTGTCCTTCAGATTAGGAAGGAATAAGAAATAGCAGACATCCAAGACAATTGCCTGTGTCAAAATACAGAATATTGTCAGAATAAGGAAAATACTGTGATATACTGTGTTGGACTGAAATACCACAGCTTCTTCCTTGCCATGTAATGGTTACAGTTATTTGTGTCCCTAAGGAAAGCTATGAGGTTGGATTTGAAAGAAAATATAAGCAACTTTGCAGCATTGGCTCTAGTAAAAGTTCCATAAGAGAAGACATGAGCATGCTGCTTGGATGAATGTAGAATTTTGTGTACGCTGGTGATAAGCATCTGTCAGGTGTCACAGTACAACTTGCCACTTGGTTCATAAAGGATATTATTTACCTTGTGTTGTCTCAGCCTAGGCTGTCTGTAGGAATGGATTTTCACATAGCATAAGCCAAACTGGCTTTAAAAAAAAAAATTTGCTAATAACATTTTATACCCACTTATAGAAGATATTCCCTGCATACAGTTTATCTTCACAGCTTAATTCAGTATGGATATACAGAAAGAAAGAAAGAAAACTAGCCAATAGGGCCATAATAAATTCTTCTTCTTTTGAAAGACAAAATACAAAGGCATCATGAATACCTACACAGCAAGAAGGAAAAATGATCTCTTGGCAGTTGGAGTTTTCATCCATTCAGGGAGGGGGTATGGCATGTTCTTTGCTTCTTGCTGGAGTTAACAGATCTTTTCCTCTTGAAGTTATGCTAACCATCTAGAAATGTTACTTTCAAAGGCTATCTTTCCTTTTAAATTCAGGGTTTTTTCTGCTTAAATAGACTACTGGCACAATCCTCTTTTGTCCCCTTAATATAACCACTGATGATATGGAACAAAGGAAAAATATTCCATATGTATATCCTTAAAAAGAGGTGCCAAAAATGAGAAGTAAGCTGAAAAGAGAAATAAACCCTCATCTTAAATATTTCATCTTCAGTGAGATCAAGATATGTGAACTGAGTTATCAAAGTGCTGAGATAGGCATGTGTTATCCATTATGTTTGAAAGGATACACTGCAAAATTGAGATACGGAGTAGGTTTGCTTGTCATTTTTTGCTTTGTTTGAACAATTGATATATATTTCTTATTTCTTTTGCGAGTCTTCAGATAAATGTCTCTCTACAAGTATGGTATAAGGTGTTCTTTGTATCTAGGAAGACTTGATTTATGTTGCCTTTCTTTTAGCCATTATGTTGAAATTAGACTAGTACTATGGGGAAAACGGCACACTGAAATGCCGCAGTAGAGCATTTATATGCTTAATGCAGTGGTCTTCCCTGTGGGCTTTCTGATTAAGGTAGGTGGCCTAACAGATTGAGTACATAGGACAGCCAACATGTAACATGTCCTTAGCTGTGTGGCAAACTCAAGACTCTTGTACTCCTGGAGGAAAAAAAAAAAGCAAGCATGGTGATGTCTTATGTCTTTTACTCATTTCTTTGGTTAGATTTCTTTTCAAGAACAGTCTTTCACTTGTTGAAGTAAATAAGAATATTGATGGCAGATGTGCTATGATCATCTACAATCCAAACAAGAGTTTAGTGCAGACAGAGAGAATAGAGCTGAGGATTCTTCTTGCTCATCTGATCAAGGCCACCTGCGGTGCAATGCCTGCCTGACATCCATGCCAGAAAGAGCACGAGACTGTAGGTGCCCTGCATGTGTCTAATCCTCTGTGACTCATCTTCAGGTGTAGTTTTTAGAAAAACAGATTGGACACACTTTGGACTTACGGCAGCGCTGGCTTTGGATCTCCAGCATTTGGGGCCAGTTTTCTTACTGCTTGCCTGTTCTCTACATCATGATCTGATCCTTCACGAGATTAATGTGATTGTTTGGTGTATATTTTAGATGTGTTCTGCTCACTATGAGTGGTACAGGCCATATGGGGATTTAAGTGCTATTCTGCTGATCTCTGCACCTGACTGCTTCTGGACACACATGCGAAGTGCCTGCATTGCATCCTAGGAGCTCTCAAGTTAAAGAGGACAGTGCCTTGTCAGTACAGGACAGCCTTGAGCAGGGAAATTGGGTTTGGTGTCTAGCATTTGCCCGAGTTCTCTATCCCAGCACTGTTTTACCTTCGTCAGAAGGTCTTAGAAAGATTTAATCCATTGCGTATAAGTTTTCAGCTGCATGCACTAAACTCTTTCTTGTTGAATATCACTGAGATCATACGTAAGTGACTGGGAACAGAATTTTTCTGCTCCTGGCAAACTCTCATAATGAAAGTAACTTAGTGTCTCCTTGTTTATGCCTGTGCAGTGATCGCCATCCCAGTGGAGACGTCCAGAGTAAACTAAGGTTGAGTTTGGTCCTAAGTATACAGTGCAAACTACTCAGGTAAATTGCTTGTGTGTGTTATGAAGTTATTAGCTTACCCAATGGTATTAACTGAATATAGTGCAGTTAAATTTTTGTGTCTAATGACGGTTAATCACTTACGTGGTTTTCATTAGCATAGATGCTCAGCTTTTTTCATTTGCGTCAGAGAACCACAAACCACTCTGAGACAGCTTGTATGGTACCTCAGCCTCTCACAAAATGGCTTATTCCTTTTCCCACCTCTCCAATACAGTTTTAAATGAGACTATTTTAATGCAATTGCTCTTTGTGTTTGCTTGCTCCGATTGTCTCCATCAATAACTTTAATTTTTGGAATGCCACAATTATAAGAACTTTCTCTGTGATAAAGCTGAAATGAGCCTCAAGGAACTGAGAAAATAAAGGTTTTTTTTTTTCTGCATAGTTGAAAGCTGCCTTACTGCTTTCTTAAAGTGAAATGTACCTATTTACATACATAATGTTAGGGACTGAGTGAGGGAGCAGCACTCAATTTTTATTGTAAATATTGTATTTCATTTAATATAACTACCATAAGGCTTTCAGTTGATATAAACAATGCATTTTCTTCAAATCATTGTTTTCAGAGTCTGAACTGTAAATTATTAATGAATATTTTTCCTGGCAATGTGCATATGCAACCATATGGGATGCTGCATTAGGAGTGAAATACCAAAATGTGACCAGGTTATACAATAGGTAGGAAAGTGAGGATTACAGGGTGAGGGATGACTTAACGATATACTTCAATTATATGTGTCACTACTAAGGAAGTAAACTAAACTGAAAGATGTTGATAATGAATGGTCAAAGGAAGGTATTGCAGTAACACAAAATATTCCTTCAAATACTGAGAATGCTATTTAATCTAAGGTATAGCCCATACCCAGAATAAGTGAGTACATTTCATAGAGTTTTGCATCCACTTTGCAGATTAGTTTGAGAGATGCAATCATTTGACATGTGCTTGAATTCCATAGAGGATACACATGAGGATATGGTGCTGATCGATGCCTTTGTATGGAGGATGAAACTGGAACACAGAACAGTTATTCCTAGTCAATGAAAGACTGAGCGCTTTCAGAAACATTGTAAACTGTGATAAAGTGTGAATGAATAGAAAGATGTGTGGTGTTAGAAATAATACTGTAGAAGTGTATAAGGTGAACTAAGGCATGTCACACAGCTCCATCAAAGCCAGAGCTGGTTTGGCCCCTAAAGAGCACACTCAGTAGAAATGTGTTTGCCTCTGATGTCCACCCTTTAGAGCTTATAGTTCACAGTAAACATTCCATGTGCAGTCTTATAACCTCCTAACCTTCAGCTGACATAAATGAAAAAGCTCCTTTTGAGTAAAAATGCCAAAGTATGCCCTCACTTACTGAATATTTACAGAAAGATGCTATTGAAAAATGAAATAAGGAAATGAAGAGGGAAATAAAAACATTCCTAGAGGAATTCTTAGCAAAATAGCTTGAAATTTGGCAACAATTTAGAAAACATACCATACAGGACCTCAGAGGAGTTGCTCACAGAGGTAAAAATATTAATGTCGTGGCTGGGCCCTCAGCCCAGAAAAGAAGCATTTTTCCTATGCCTTCCTAGCAGGGAGAGTGAAAAATTGTAAAAGTGAGGAAGAGTGATCGTCAATAGCATGCAAAGCATGGCTGACGGATTTGGGGATGTTTGTGAAGGCCAAGCTGAGCTGCACACTCTTTTCACCTGAGTGATTTAAGGTTTCTTTTCTGTGTATGCATTTCTAGGCAGGAGTAGATATGCTTATTGTTTCACTAGTAAGGATGTCATTTGAATACTGAAAAAAATTCAGCCTAAATCTATCTAGTAATTTACTAGCTGAGGTTTATAGTCTATAAAGGGAGTTCATGAGTTAATGTTTAGCTAATTCAGGAATTCTATGTTTTGTCAGACACCCAGCAAAATGCTTCTCATGAATACTGTCTTCCCTCCTCCCCCAAACACACCAAAGTGCATTCATGACAGCATTCAAACTGTGATTAGGAATAAAATAATAATCATCAAAATGAGCGTTCTAATGTATCTGCTTGTTCAAGGATAGATTTACAAAGTTTCTGTGGCTCCTTATAGAATGTAAAATCTCTGTGTCCAGTTAGAGGATTCCCTGAAGCAACGTATCATTCAGAGTGCTTCAGAAAGGAGACATCTGTTTTTAATCTTAAAAATCAATGGTGCAATATGGCTCAGGGCTCTCAAACATTAATTTTTGACAGGTTGAGGGTTCTTGTTTCTTTCCTATCAGTTCTTAAGTGATGGACCTTTTCTGCCACAAAGCATGCATTAATTAAAATGCATATGTGGAAACATGTTTGTACTGTATGAAGTGTTCATTAGTATTTTTGGAAGCAAAGTATCCTTTCACTCAAGTCACTTTTGTGAGTCTCCTTAGATTGAGCGGTTCACTTCCTGCACTCCATTCTGAGAGGACATAAAACTGAATTTGGATTTTTTTTTTTCTAAGTAAACCATAACAAAATTGATAACATCTGATGTTAAGATGCTTCATCATGTTACATATACTTATTTCTTCAAGCTGAGGAGGATTGGGGCTAACATTTGTTTCAGATTTCCAGCAATAACATATTGCTGTCTAATAGTTGAAAAGGTTCTATCCATCCCATAATGAAATGACTTTATTTCTTGCCATGAAGACATTAAGTACAAGGCAAGTTGGGGGTAGGCAGAATCAAAACTGTGTGAATTGTTTAACCTTCCACCACAGTTCAACAAATTTTTGTTGTGTTTGCTTTTTTTTTTTTTTTTTAATAAAAAAAATATAGACCCTTTGGCAAACCGCCTAGATTTTGTAAGGCTACTCATGCTTTCTAAGTCCCCAAAGATCACAGTGTTTCTGGCTCAAGACTGAGATCCCATTAAGCCAAACCTGAAGAAAACTTTTCAACCTTGTTAAGTAAACAGTTGAAGAAATAGCTATCTGTCAAGATGCTTTTAGATGTTCTATGTGAGCAGGCTGCCACATCTCGGATAAAGATGAGCAGTAATTACCAATACATTGCTTGACTTCAAATAATTCCAGAAATCAGGGTGGCACTCAGTGGTAGGTGGAATATGGTGTCTGTTATTTCTGTTTAAGCTGCATAGTGGAAAAAAGGAACAAAACGGTGAACTCTCTCACAGTAATACCCCTTAAAACTTGGATACACAAATCATAATGAAAAACTGAACCCACAACTTCTCCCTATAAGAAGATTTCTGATTCTAATACCACAGATCAGAAGTTACTAATCAGGACCCTAGAAGCTTAAAGACAAATACTTTATTCTGTAGAAACGGTCCAGTGATTTGAGAGTACTGATGAATTAAGTGTGAACAGTGAAGAATGCAGTTGATTGTTTTCTAACAGAATGTGTGTGTGTGTTCTAGGGTTTTTTGTGCACATATTTTTCAGTGGTGGTTTTTTCTTTTCTTCCTCTAGAAGAGCTCTTATTCTGTCTCTGAGCTTATGGTTAACACCAGAGATTCATAGTAAAATTTCAAGAAAAGCTGAGTCAAGGCTTTTGTGCCCAAATAATATTTTAATTACAACAACTGGTATCACTTGGGGAAAAAGAGTTAGTGGACAAAGGGCTTCATTGCCCAAGCTTTGTATATTTTTTCCCAGCTCTATTAGTTTCACTAATGCAAAAACACTACTTCTGTTTGCTGTGATATCTTCAGACCAGTGCAGCTGTAATGGTACTTCTATTTTAGCTGATTCATTTATAAACTAAAAAAAGAAGTTCATGCAATATTTAGTGCTTGGGGACAACTAGAAGCAATGAGCACTACTCAATATCTGATCGTTGGATGAGTGTTTTGACATTTGTGCAGTGAATTTACATAGTATATTACCAGATACAAAGAAATGGGTGGTCAACAAATTTCACAATCTGTAGGGACACTTCAGACTCATGTTTGAAGTAGCATAAGTAACAACAAGCTTGTAGCTGGTGCTGTGTTTCCTACTGAAGAAGAAATTTGACTCCTTACAAGAACAACATTTGACAACTCCTTATGTTTTACTGAAATGTGAAATTAGTCCAGCATACTTAGATATCTAACTTTGGATTACAGACCACACTTAATAGCATCCCTATCTTGGTTTTACTTTTAATACATTGATTTTATAAATGGATTGATCCTTTGCATTCTGGAAATCAGTGGAATTCTCTAACAATCTCTCATTAATTAGAGATACATGACCTTTTTCACATCAGGAATTCAAGTCATATTAAAATCAAGAAGCATGGGGATTTGCTAACTTTTTGAACTTTTTAACATTTAATCTTGAGCTCACATTTCAGGATAATATTTGAGATGGCTTATGTTCAACTCAATCTCTTATGAAGCTAGAATATTATGGACCCATTCTTTTATATCTTGCACAAGAAATACAAAGATGTAGCACTGGGACAAGTAACAATGAACAGGGAGAAGGGATGAGAGTATTCTGCCTGGAAATGGAAGTGCCTCCTTAGATGTTTTGATTATTATAATGACTTCAATTTTATTGCAGACTTAGATTTCTCAAGAGATTTATTGTAGCTGGGAGTAAAATGTGAGATTTGTTTCCACAGCAGCAGCGTAAGGTATTTCGTTATATTGCCATGCATTTTGAAAATAATTTGATCAGTTCAGATTCAAACAGCCAGTATATTTGAAGTAAATAGTATAAATGTTAAAGGTGGAGTTCCATTAGCTGCATTTGAGTGAACACAGAAAAGATGAATTAAATGAATATTAAGAAGCTTATAAAACTTTGTGGTTTATTCATCACATGGAAAATATGCTGATGATATATATAATAATGTGAGGTATTTGATGGTATAAGATCTATATATATACTGGTACCAGAAGTATTTGGTCTTCAGACAGCAAAATCTTCTGGAATCCTGATGCTGTTAAGACTGTAATGCATACCTTGTCATGCGGTGTTACTCACAATCTCTGTCATGGGACAAATGTTTGTTGTTAGCAAAAGTTTCAAGATGAGTTTTGCCATTCATTTTCTGCTCCACCAATTTAACAACATTTTTATATTTTGCCCACAGGCTAGAAAGCTGTGTCTGTGTCAGAGATTGCAATTTTAGTTGTCATAGTTCAAAATCAATATCTTATTTTAAAAAGAGCCTGGAAAAAATAAATTGCGTTTTCCTTTTTGCATTATTTTGATATTTTAAAAAATAATTCTAATAAATATGTAGTTGATTTGTACTGTACAATAAGTATAACACAGTCTTTGATTTCATAGAAAATAGTTGAAAATGAACTGGACAGTGTTAGTTTTTATAGTAAGTTATTATGGTGGTTATGTCTTTTTCTAGATTTTCACTTTTCTCTGGACTCTGGTGCAAGTGTGTTTTTCCTGGATAAGTTCTATATCTGCTGTGATTGCAAGGAATAATTCTGACACTCTATGGCATCACAGGAAAACAATAAGTGAATTAAAACTGGTCACACATTGAATGTGTTGTCAAAGATGTACTGCATCCGTCCCTTTCACGTAGTGTTTGCAGTTAGGTAACGTATTTTGTCGGTAAACAAATATTGGGGTGCCTCAACTTCATATGTAAGTAGCGATAAAACTGAAATTTAGTGTGTAGTCTTTTCTGTTTTAAGTGTTACGGATTAAAACTGTTGATATATGCACTTGTAAACTGTGTCTTCTAATGATATACCACTAAGTTTTGATCACTAGTGATTCAACTTATGGACATTGCTGAAGTTCAGGGCAAGTGAGGTAATTTGTGGATGTTAATGCAACTGATGCACTCTGGAAGGCCTCTTAAACTCACTCCGTCCTCATTATCATAATGGCCTCTGATAATTCTTGAGATATTTGTACTTTTGGGCTAAGGCTTCTCATGTTTCATTTGAACTCTGATTTTTTTGGATGGAGAAAATGGAGCAAAGGGAGTTTAAATGGGTTACATGATTATGTTCTTCCTACACCCCTCCTCTTTTTAATGTAGGAGGAATGAAGAAAAAGTTAGTTTCTTTTACTTGCTAAGGCTTTCATTTTCTTTCCCAATGTGGAGGCAGAGACTGCAAGAAATAAAGATACTCTGCATTTTGGGGGATTTTATATTAAAGTTTTAGGGGTTGTTTTTTGGGGTTTTTTTTCTCTAGAAAACAGATTATGAAATATTGCCTTTGTATAAAACCCACATCCATATTAATTCTTCTCTAGTCATTGAAGTCTCATGCAAGGATGTGTGTCTGGCACTAGGAATGTGATTAAACATTTTGCTGAAGGCTTGTTGAATTGCAAGTTATATGAATTGTTGTACAAACCTCTCTCTGTATTAAGACAGAGAGGCAGCCAATTTTGTTTTAAGACACTTCATTCACCTAAAGTTATAGGAAAGAAACCTCAACAATCTGAAAAATAGGCTAGGAATAGACCTCATGAATCAGGCTGTGATGTACCTGCATCATTCCTGACAACACTTCTCTCATCTGTTCTTAAAGACTTCTGATTTCAGAAAGTCTGTGACATTTTAGGTAATCTGTTCTGGAACTTCACTAATCATGCCATAAGGAGGTGCTTTTTTTTTTTTTTCCATGCTGAAGTTCACTATTTCTTTTCTGTCTATTATGGAGACAGTGAACAAATTAATCTTTTTCTTCATTGCAGCATCTTGTCTGTTGTTGAAGATTTGTTATCCTGTCCTTCCTAAGATTCATGCTCAATATTTAAAAATTTTTCCAGATAGTTTTCAGAGTTTTCCAACCTCCTCTTAACTTCCATCTTTGACTCTTTGTGAAGGATGATGGACTTCTTCCAAATGAGGAAATGCAGGAAATGGATTGAAAAACAGAAAAATTAGTCTGAGCATGTTTTTTCTATGTAGTAAAGAGGACTCAAAACACGCAAAATACTGCTGGGCCCTGACATTTTTGGCAAAGCTACATTATCAGGGAAAAGCCTGTGCATGCAAGCACACTGTAGCTAAAATGGCCATCTCCAGCTGGCTTCGAGTGAAGTTTTAGTAGTGTGTCTTAAATTCTTCAGGATAGTAAGCCCTCTTTTACTGATCTAGCAACATAGTAAAGCATGTGTATAATTACAACATTAGGGCTAGTGCAGCTGAAGTCAATAGAATTATTTATGATCTGGAAACTGGTGGTGGGGAGAGAGAGTAGAAGAGGCAGCCAAACAGATTAATTCTTAGGTAGAAAAAAAGAACTAAAAAAAGGTAATAACATTTTTTGAATACAAACCTGTATCCTCTTTATAGAGAACATTTATTTCAGGAAACTGCTCTTTCAAGTCTCATTCTAAATACCTTTCAATGCAAAAAGACCTCAATCTTTCTGCTAGAAGTCTGTTACCAGTGCTGTATGGGCAGCCTTCCCAAACTCTTCTTCCTCGTGGTCTTTCCCATTCCTGCCTGTTTCTGACTGCCACACATACAATCAGTAAACCTGGCTTCTTGGTTTGCATTCAGTCAAGAAAAAGTGAAAAATGACAGAGGCAGTATTGCTCAACCTTGCCTAAACCTTTCCAGCCTGGTATGTGAGCAGTAACTCTTATTATTTCATTATTTTTAAACGTTGTGTGTATATGGGCATCAGGTATTTTTAAATATGCAGATCTGGAAAACAGTAATCTGAGGGTTTTAAGACCCAGCTGCTAGCAAAGGTTTTGCAGCTATGGGATGGTGTCAACAGGCTGGAAGAGATTGCATTTTACCACTGTTCATCCTGGTGTTCAGGAAAAATGAGAGGAAAGTACAAGAGGAAATTAATAAACAGTCATGCAAAAACATATAGTGGATGTCAACAGCCATCTGTTCAGAGGAAATTAGCTCTATCAAAACTAACTTTGTGTGTTTCCCTGGTGAGACTGCAGACTGGGAGAAGGTAACATCACTTGCAGTGTTTGTCAATATTCAGTTGACAACAGTAGGCCAGTAACAAGTGTGGTAGGGCTGATGAAAGAAGGACCTTTAACCATATCCTGCATTAGCTTCAACCATTCTGCACCATGTTTCTTTTGCTAGAACTGTGAATGTGATGCAGACCAGCTATAAGGCTCTCTACTGAAAAAGCTTGAATATGTCATTGCTAGAGCTCAAACAGCTTAGAAGCAAGCCCATGTTTACGCTTGTCCCTTCAAAGCCACTAGAAATATTTCCTGGACATGCTGGATTGCAGGAGGAAGGAAAAGTTTCAGTTCAGTATGATGTGAATGCACAGAGAACTTGGAACTAGAGTTATGTCCAAGTAACTCAACCCTGCTGTAATTTAGAGTGCTGTGAGCACAGCTCAAATATCTCACTGCACGCAGCTATCTCTACTGAGTTCTGTCTCTCTTGCTTTTTTCCCTAGGCAATATGTTAGTCCACCTGGTGTCTTACAAATGCATCCTAGTGCCATTGTTAGTGAAGGTTAACGACCACAAGTAATTGTTGATGCCTAGCTCTTTGTCAAACTTCTGCTTTTCAAATGTGTGATATTTGATGAGAAAATATCATTAAGAATAAGCAACATGTGATACGGACTACACTTTGGTATAAATGAGATGCACTCCTCAGTCAGAAATCTTTCTAGTGGGCTCTGTAGAGAGTAGCTCTTGTTCCTTAGCTGCCTAATATTTACAAGTAACTAAAAACAAGTAAAAGAATAGGAACTTTCAAGTAGGGAAAACAGGTGGAAAACGGATCAGGAAATTGTTGGGGTGACCAAAATATATTTCATGCAACAAGTCAGACATTTAGGAGCCAAGACTGTTGGCTGAACTTAGTGTGTGTGAGATCTTTTTTTAACTCGGAAGCAGTAACTTCATGCATCATAAACCCCATGCCTTCCTTAATCAGCTTTGCTGAAGCTCCAGGAGAACTTATGGTAAACATGTATAATAAGCAGTAGAAATTCCTGTAAGAACAAAGTGACAAACATTCATGTGTTTGGTACTAGTTCAGCCACTATTAGAACACTGTTACACCCTGGAAGCCGAACTTCAAGAAGGATTCCTCTAAACTGGAGATGGCTCAGGGAGAAAACAGTAGTGTAACTTGAAAGTTTCTTGTAGCTTGAAAAAAAGATTGGGAGGTAAGTGGTCATACTTGCTCCTATTTTTTTGTGTGGAACAGGATTAGGCAGTCAAAGGCTCTTGCATTTTCATGATTTATTGCTCCTGTTAAATTTTTTCCTCGGTGGTTGTACTGGATTTAGTCCAACAAAGTTGACTGTCTTTTTAAAGGGATCCAGTCAGAGGCTTCAAAGACAGTTTCTCCTTTCTGTAAATTAATTCCAGTTGTGGGACATCCCTAAGCTTACATTTTAACAGCCATCCTTGAGCTATCACTTGATCTCAGCTGTTTTGTCCTGCCTTCATGCTCCTTTCAGAGAACTGAAAAATATCCACATTGTCTTAGCCCACCCTCGCTTGTACATTTTCTTCATCTGACATTGTCACCTCATTTTCCATTATCCCCCCAAGTTTCCCCCTTAAAGTGGTTAGGGATTTTTTGCTTCAGTTCATCATTGCTTCTGTTATTAGAATTTTTTTTTTTCAATTTCCAGCTTTGCGTCTTTTATGGATAAGTTGTGTCTCTCTATTCTTGTGCCACCCTATTCCTTTAGCACATGTATTTCTCTGTTCCTGTAACTTACTAGAAATTATGTTCTGTCATCCAGGTTCCATTTCATTAAGATAAACAAATTCTTTTCATCTCCTTCATTATGGCTAACTCAGTAGTATGAATGAAATGGGGTTATTAGGTCAGTAATCAGAAACTTTTGCAGAAACACTCCATTGGCACAAATAACACCATACCTAAAACAAAGCACCATAAATATCTTGGGGTATTCCACACTGTGAAATCCAGAACGTTCATTAATAATGACTGGCGAGCAGCTTGGTCCTAAAAGAAAAGCCCCTTGAATATAGTAAACCTGTATAATATGTTTATTTCCATGGATCTGTATTATTCCATGCTCTCTGAGAATTTAATGTAGAGAGAGTAAGCATCAGATAAAAAAAAAAAATGTCCTTCAGAAAGGACATTTTTTTTCAGTAAATGCTAGATTGTTGCAGCTGTTAGGAAGTTCCTCCTAATTGTGCAAGGAATAGTGGAAGAAGCTATATTTTTAATTAGATTACCTTCTAATAGATTTTTGGGCTCCTTGAGAGGGGTGGAATTTAATGTTTTTTTTCCAAGAGTTCTTGTTTCAGACTTCTCTCACGTATTTGGAGCTGCTCTTGGGCCACCAGAAGTCAGGAACAACAGTCTAAGTCTTTCAATATTCAGTTAAAATTGTTTTTTAAAGTATATTATCTGGAAGAAGGAATTGTTCCCATAACGGGATGTTAGATGAAACTGTGAAGCAAAAAAAAATTAACTCTTGCAGTAGACAACATTAAACTTGCCTCATTTCAGTAGCAAGTCAGTCCAGGTGGAGGAGTTCTTACTCTGAATTTAATTCCATTGGCCATGTGATCATCCATTAAGCCACTGTGACGTCTTCACACACAAATCCTTTCTCGGTAATGTCCGTGTTCACTGGCAGGGTGTCCATTGTCATGTGTGTATTTTAAAACTTGCAAACTTATGTCTATCTGTGAAAATATGGGAACTTTTTACATGAAGGTAATCTGAAATTTATCCTAGGATAAACTGTGATGTGGAAAGAATATGATTGACTGCAAAGGAAAACATCTAAAAATGAACTATTTCTGTAATTTAAAGAAAAGTAAGTCTTATACCCTCCTTTTCCTCTTTACTGAGATGTATATATAACCTCATAAAAGCACATAAGACAAAGTTTCAATTCAGTCAGTTGTCTCCACTGCAATCTGTAGGAACTATGTTGATTTACTCCAAGTAAAATGAAAATGTTTGTTTAACCTCAAAAATATCAGGAATATCAACTCATGACTTGCCTGTTTTTACTGGAGATTCCTTTGGATGACTGGAAAAAGTTGTTCTGAGTTAAAAAAAGAATAACATGGAGAGAAAGCCAAACTAATGCCAGAGGACAGTTTGAAACTGTTAAGGACAGAGGTTCAGTGTGTTGTCAGTGCTAGTTTTGGAAAAAATATACAGCTGTGACCCAGTCAGAAATTCTATTGATGCTGATGGTTATCAGAGTTGTTTCTGGATAAATAGAAAAGCACCATATCAGTTAATAGTAATAGTGGTAGTGATAGATTAGGAATAAGAACTGTGGGTGAGGAATAGGACTTGAACAGGAAGCACCTTGGAGTTATCCCACAAAGGGCTCTATATTTTAATCACGTAGTGAAATTGGAATTTTCAGCCTCCAGAGCAGCATAGACCTGGGAAAGTGCTGCATTCTAGGACGAATGTTGTAATGCAGTTCAACACCAAACCCTACACCTTTCTTCTAAGTGTCAGTTGTTTCTGGATTCAATTGAATCTCCTATGAATGATGTGAAGGTGATAAATCATCAAATAAGTGATGACAGAGTAACTTGGGCATTACAGAGCTAGGAAGAAGTCAGTAAGACGCATGAAAAAGGAGATGAAACCATTCTTGTTACGGTTGGCAGTAGACACAGGGCAGAGAGAAGGGTCTGTAGGTGGTGGTTTCAGAGGTTTTAGCAGCTCAGAGAACAACTGGCTGGAATTCCACAAGAGGCACCCTGTAGAGTGCAAAACGAATTTTTGACTAAATTTACAGCAGCTGCAGAGCACTGTTGGGTTGTCACGGGTTTTGCAGAGGCTGGGATTGAAATGTAGAGCCAACAAAGATGATGGTGCTCAGAAAGGCTTCTCTGCTCCCAACAAACATGCTGGGGAGCTGCAGCTGTTGGGAGTCAGGGAATTGTTATAGCTGAGTAGTTTAATCAGTGAGCTGGATGCAGGGTTGATAAAAATGATTCTGTCTGGCTGGGATTGTCTGCCTGGATTATGCAAGACCTTAGTATATGGAAGGAGAAATTGCCTCCCTGTTCTAGGCTGTGCCTGTGGAAGCGGCACGTGGTACTAGGCAGGGCTGTCCTGAGGTAATTCTTTGATATCCCATAACTATCTGGTGTTTGGCCACAAATTACTGTCTTTCCCGCAGGGGAAAAAAGGTACTTAGAAAGCTGTACCTGGCCCCAAATCAGATTGTGCAGATTAATGGCATCAGTATTTATAATAAATAAATAATAATACCTTGTTGACAGGGAAATGCCAGCTGTGATATCTGAAGAGCCATCTCTCAATTACTGTTAACACCAGAAAGGATAGGTTAAAAGACAGGCCACAACTTCATTATAAAGAAAGCCTGTACGGAAGTATTTGTGCATACCCACAATCAGGAGTGCTGGGACTCCAGCATGTTGACCTGGGGAGAGTAGGAGGAATCACCAGTACCATCCTTAGCTTCTGGCCCACCTCCCCTAGCTGATCTAAAGTCCACCACCCTCTAACTTACAGGTAGCTACAGAGTATTGATCCTCCAGCATAGCATTATCTCCTTCAAATCCTACCGCTGTCCTGAAATATTCAGTCTTTCTAAAACTTTTCCTGGCACTAATCTTGCCATGTCTGTTTGAAACTACCGTCTTACTAACAGTGCTTGGAAAGCACAGGCAGAGTTAATGCAGTAAAAAGTTTTCTGACTGAACTTCTTGTAATATGGTCATTCATCTACTATAATTGCACCTTCTAGACCAAATCCACATCTGATCAAAACCCATGATGGAAACAGAGGCGCAGCCCCTATTCCAGACGAATGGATATCACATTTATCAGAAGAAAGGAAATATTGCAGGCAATTATTGACACCAATTTGGCCGCTTACTCACAGTGCAAGAAAATAGCAGAACCCAAATGAACACTGAGTAATCATGGCAAAATAAAAAATGCAGCTAATGCCTGATGGTATAAATTATTCTTTAATGTTCTACCTAAGCTGCAAGTTTTCCTTCATTCCCTGAAACATCCTGAACTGCCTGTAGGATGGTGCTGCATAGCCTAAATATCTTGGCTGTAAAACCTGTCAGTATTGTCTTTGGTGCTGCCTACATTGACTTAACCAGAAGTTCTTTTAGTTTTCCTTAGAGAAATGTCTCTGATGAAAAAGTAATTTTCAAACTGAGGCAAAGCACCTCCCAGACTAATGTTGACTCCTGCAATATGAACTGCGCTATTAAAAATCTTCTACTGTAGACAAGAAAATACAGACTTTGCATTAGATTAAAAGACCCAAGGAGACTTGTTAACTTATTGATTTTATAATATATGATGTAGCTACCATATTTGTTCTTTAATTTGGCACTCCAGATATCGACTACTACCAAGAGGAGAAATAACTGTGAGAAGTGATACTCTACTCTATCCAAGCAACAGCCTTGTATCATGAAATACTGATCTCTGCAAAAGCAGTTCACTCATTGTTACAACCTGAAATAGCAGCTTCTTCTGAATGTACAGCTCTGAATGCTACAGACAAACCATACTGAGATAAGTCAGGAGGGGATGCCATATGTGAAAGAATGCCCTTCTTTGTTCATGTAGTCACTGTGACACAGGGATGCCCTTTGGAAACTCTAGTAAGAGTTCCCTGCTGACACAGTGCAAAGTAGCTTTTCCCACTGGGTAACATTTGAATACCCAGAAGCATTTGCAGCTGTGGGAATGCTGTGGATTTCCCTTGACTGACTTAAGAAAAACACCTTGTAAGTGAGACATGTTGTGTAACCTGAGGACGTAGTTTAAAAAGGGTAGGACCACTCATAGCTGTGTATTCTCACCTGTACTGAGCACAGTCTGCCTGGACTCTACACCAAAGGGTATAAATAGACTCCTGTTATCTCAAAGCATAAACACTCCGGTCATATCAGTGCTGGTGTGGCTTACTCCTTAGCATGTTAGCTCAACTTGTTTTTATTATTAAACAGACATTTTCCTTAACTATTTCACTAGCAGCATTGCACAGCTCTCCTCTTTGGGGCCATCTACACATTGTCATAGATGTTTTATAGCCTTAATTCAGAGCTGGTGATAAATAAAGACATTCCCAAATTTAGAAATACCAAGAGCCAAAAATCACAGTTTATCAAATCTGTAACGTAAATAAAGGATGTGTCAAACTTGCCTATCCGTTGGCAAGGGGATGCCATGAACACTAGTGTCTGATTGTTGATAAGGGAATGTGGACATTGTGAAGTGTTGACTGATACAGCACTCAAGGGAACAGTAAAGAGAAAGTTGTGGAAGATGCAAAAATGTGTTAGCTGATATCCCAGTAGGACGTTTTTGGTTTTTTAGGTTTTGTTTGTTTTTTTTTTCTTCTGTGAACATATCTTTCTGCCAGATTGAAGGGAAGAATAACTCTTAAACTTCTGGAGAAATCAGTCTTAGGAGTTTTATTCTAGTAGTTTTGTGGAATTGCCGTATGGTGATAGTCTTGTGAGCAAAGTTGTTTTTTTAATGTGTATGCCAGATATGATTCCCTTGACTCATATTTTTGTGGTTATGGATGCTTTTCACCTTTGAAAAATTATATCCTTGTTATCTTAATTAGAACTTCCAAGAGCTGATATAACAGAACTGATAATTATTTTGGTATTTGGCTTATTCTTCACCCCATTACTTATCTCTAAATGAGGTCAATTGCTTTCATAAGGGGGACTACTTCTTTCTTATTTTTTTCCTTTGTTTTGGGTACCTTTGAATACATCTCAAAGGTTGTCTTTACTTTTTACTACTTCCTGTCTAAGAATTGTACTACTTGTTCTTGTAGGCTATGTCATCTACTCATTCTGTTCCTAGTAAATCAGCCAGGACCTTTTTCAGTAACAGAGGCCATGTGTCGTGATGCACTTGCACTGGCATCCCACAATTATAAATAGAATCTTTCATGGACCTCAGAAGGGCAAGCAGACATTCATGATTACTGCAGTTATATAGGAGAAGAATAACAACTCTAAAAACTAACACCAGGACCCAGTGTTCGGTTTTTCAGAGGGCTGCTTACTCCCTCAAAGGTCTTGGCTTGTGTAACTCTTTGGACATTTTAATTTTTTTTTAGTTTGATTTTATTTGTTTTCATCTGGCACGTGGTCAGACTGCTGCTACCCAGCCTGTGCTTTACTGTTATTAATAGTTTTTAGGAGGAAAAGAAAAGGTTTCACTGTTATGGTTATTCCTGGTTTTCACATTGGTGTATTCTTTTCACAGCTTCTGTCTCCACTTATGCACATCTCTGTGGTGTGCGTATAAGAAGCCTCCCTGTATTCCATGTATAAGAAACCTGCTAGTTGCAAGCAACAATCTTTTTAATCAGAGGGACTCAACAAGCACTTGAAAATATTTCACCTAGGCCTTTTTGTATGCAAGACATTTTGGCATTATATAAAGAACATGTTTAACTGCTTTTAAGAAAAGCAGTTGTATAGTCAGAAAATGCAATCATGTAGATGCTAAGCCTGACCAGAGTCAGTTGTGGATAGGCCTTGCAATATGGTTTGCATTGTTTTGGCATGGGTTTTATTTTCACCAAGTACATTTTACACAGTTTTCTGAAACTCTTCATTCTTCACCCCTAACCTCCCCACAAATCTTGCAGGACAGGGCAAGGCAGGTGGGTGTCTATAAAAGTGTCTCTGAGGTGTTTTCACTTGGGGATTTAACAGACAACTTCTAGTGGATCTTGATGTAATAATTTAAGCTGTTTCTTTAACCAACAGCTTTCTGCGCAGCAGAGGTTTCTGCCAGTGAAGCTGGGTCAAGAAAGTACTTGAGTCTCAGCCACTGTAATGGAAAGCCCAGTATTTTAGCTTTGAAATCTGAGATCCCCTTCTCATAAGTCAGATTTGAGATTAATACATTTGAAAAGATGCAAAGAAGGTCTAGTGAGATAGGGCTCAAACCACCGCAGCCATATTTGCCTTTTATTAAAGCCTGTGACAGTATAAGTCTTCTAAACCTTGTTGTAGTACAAACCCAAAATGAAACGGAAGCCTCCCCGACTGTATGGATAACAAATAAACACAGGGCTCATGCTCATAAAAGAAACGTTTGGTTTCAGCCTAAGAAAATTCCTGTATCCCACTTCCTAATGACCCGATCTTGTGTACTAATGCATGCATTAGATTGGATAGATTCTCAGGTTTTTGATCTGTACATACCATTTCCTATTTTTAAAAGGTAGTTCATGTAGGACTACATTTTAGTGAAATATCATTTCTTTTTAGAAATTTTGAGTTGACTTTTATGGGTGTAATAAAATATCTGGGCTACAGAATAGAACATAGAATTATTACGGTTGGAAAAGACTTGTAAGATCATCAAGTCCAGCCATCGGCCCAACACAACTGTGCCTACTACATCATGTCCCAAGGAGCCATGTCTACACATTTTTGAACACCTCCAGCAACGGTGATACCACCACTTCCCTGGGCAGTCTGTTTCAGTGCTTCACTACATACTTAATTTTATCTCGTCGTGCAGCCTGTGTAAGATTTGGAGTGCTCAAAGCAGCTGTGTTATGCCTGTGTGTTTGCTCAGCATTCACACTGGTGAGGCTCTGATTTCAACTGATTATTACTTGCTAGATTTTAATCATTTGGCCTTGGCATTTTCATGATGTGTTTTGCTAGCATTAGGCTAAGGAAGTTTTCTAGAAACAGCAAAAATTATTCAGCTTTCTATGACAAAAAGGCAGGAAAAAAAATCTATGTTGCCCATGTGTCTATAAAATATATAACAGACTCTTCATTAAGAAGCAATTGAATTTTTGGTATTATTTGTTTGTTTTTTTTAATCTGCCTCAGGAGTTCTTACAGTGTGAAGGATTTACCTTATTTTTTCCAACCTGAGGAGGAAAAAAAAAGGGTGTGTGTCTGTGTATATACATGTGTGTATGGTTGTGTATATGTTTATATATATATGAGTGTGTATGCTTACATATATATGTGTGCGTGTGTCTATGTGTATATATGTAGGTCTGTGTGCATTTGTATATGTATGTGCACAGAATCACAGAATAGTTAGGGTCGGAGGGGGCCTTAAAGATTATCGAGTTCCAATCTCACTGCCATGGGCAGGGATACTCCACTAGACCAGGCTTCCCAAGGCTTCATCCAACCTATATGTGTATATATATGTGCGTGTGTATATATACGTGTATGTCTGGGTCTGTGCATGCATGCATATATGTGTATGTATATATGTGCAGGCATATGTATATGTGTGTGTGCGCACGTATATAGATGTGTGTATATGTGTGTATATATATATATACACGTGTATATGTGTGCATGTATATGTATATGTCAGTCTGTATGTCTATGTATGTGTGCATATATCTAGGTCCATGTATATATGTGTGTGTGTACATATATACGTGTGCACCTTCCCTGGAGGTGTTTAAGGCATGGGTGGACGAGGCGCTGAGGGGCATGGTTTGGTGTTTGATAGGAATGGTTGGACTGACAATCCGGTGGGTCTTTTCCAACCTAGTGCTTCTATGATATGAATGTGTGCGCATGTATCTGTATGCGTGTGTATACATGAGTCTGTGTGTATATATCTGTGTGCATGCATATGTGTGTATGTATGTGTATATGTGAGTCTGTGTGTATATATCTGTGTGCATGCATATGTGTGTATGTATGTGTATATGTGAGTCTGTGTGTATATATCTGTGTGCATGTGTATATGTATGTGTGTACATATGTGCATATGTATGCATGTGTATATGTGTGCGTGTATATGTGTATACCTAGGTCTGTGTGTATATGTATATATGTGTGTGTATATGTGTGTGTATATGTGTGTGTGTCTATATGTGTGTATGTGTATATATGTGTGTCTGTGTGTCCCCGCTAGGTGGCGCCGTTGCCCTTCTGCCGGGAGCATCCAGTCCAAAGCAAACCCAAGCGGGTCTTACCAGGATGCGTTTAACCTGGAGAAAGCAACCTCCGGGGTCTTCTCAGGAGGGGCTTAGCCTGGAGGAGAGCGAGCTGATATCACCTTATATCACCGCCTACAACTGCCTGCAAAAGGAGGTTGTGGCGAGGTGGGTGCTGGTCTCTGCTCCCAAGTGGCAGGGTGGGAATCACAGAATAACCAGGTTGGAAGAGACCCACCGGATCATCAAGTCCATTCCTATCAAACACTAACCATGCCCCTCAGCACCTCGTCCACCCGTGCCTTAAACACCTCCAGGGAAGGTGAATCAACCACCTCCCTGGGCAGCCTGTTCCAGTGCCCAATGACCCTTTCCATGAAAAATTTTTTCCTAATGTCCAGTCTAAATCTCCCCTGGCGGAGCTTGAGGCCGTTCCCTCTCGTCCTGTGCCCTGTCACTTGGGAGAAGAGGCCAGCACCCTCCTCTCTACAACCTCCCCTCAGGTAGTTGTAGAGAGCAAAGGGGTCCCCCTCAGCCTCCTCTTCTCCAGGCTAAACACCCCCAGCTCTCTCAGTCCCTCCTCATAAGGCCTGTTCTCCAGCCCTTTCACCAGCTCTGTTGCTCTTCTCTGGACTCGCTCCAGAGCCTCAACATCCTTCTTGTGGTGAGGGGCCCAGAACTCAACACAGTATTCGAGGTGCGGTCTCACCAGTGCCGAGTACAGAGGGGGAATAACCTCCCTGGACCTGCAAGTTGCGCCATTTCACAGAATAACCAAACAGAATCACAGAATAAATGACCTTGGGCTGCACCAGAGAGGGTTTGCACTGGAAAGTAGGAAAAATATCTCTGCTGGAAGACTTGTGAGGCTTTGGGACAGGCTGCCAAGGAACTGGGTGAGTCGCTGTCCCTGGAGGTGTTAAAAAACCACCTCGGTGTGGTGCTTTGCAGCGTGGTTTAGTAGGCACGGTGGTGGTGTGTTAGTGGTTGGACCGGATGATCTTGAAGATCTTTTCCAACCTTAACAGTTTTTTCCAACCTTAACAGTTTTTTCCAAACCTTACCTATTCAGGAGCCACTGGACTGCAATTTGCATACCGTGTTTTCAGGGAACGAGGTATTTCAAAGCACACTCCAGGAGATAAGGCCGCACGCGTGTGATAAAAACACCGCCATGTGCCTGCAAGCTATCATCAAGCGGTGGGTTTGTCTGGAGGATATGATCCTGCCTATGGATAAAACCTCTAAGATCTGTGTCCTCCACCGAGTTCACTGTGCCTGAAGACCATGCGTGAAATTATGAACTTGCATGATTCTGTTCTTACTGGAACAAAGTAAGATGAGTTCAATGCCAGAAAATTAGTCAGTATTGCTTAAGTTAATCTCTCATTTCTTGTTAGTCCAGCCAAACCTTTGTCAGAACTTTGTGCTGCCACTGACTCTAAAGTAACTTGTCTGGGGAAAAATGAGTTACAGTTCAATTCAACTTTTAGAGGGTTTGTGTCTTCCCTATAAATTCTTGAAAACCAGACAGTTGAATTTGTCTATAACATATTGCATTCAGAAATATAGATTAACAAAGCAGTAAGGCTTCAAAAATAGCACATGATAAATCTGACATTACTTGTGCATCCTGTGGTTTTTCCTTTCTACAAAAGTAGAAATACCTTGCTTATATTTACAAACACATACGACTTAATTTTGTCATGTCAGCATGTTTTTTCATCTTCAGTGGGGACGGCCTTTGCTTCATCAGTGTTCTATGCTTTCTTTTATCTTCACTAAAAAAGATGAGATACAGTATTCGTATTCTGTGGTGATGGCTGTATTAGTAATTTCTTTGTAGACACTTCTGTAATACTTTACAGTATCCATGTAAAATCAAGCAGTCTTACTGGGCAACCTGGGTAGTATTGTGATAGGAAGTTTAAAATTGCCAAACTGCTATTAATTATGGTGGTCACAGTGATATGTCTTGAAAATGCTTTTCAAAGCACTCTGCATTTTTATATACCATATTAGGTATTCAGAAAACCATTACAATACATTAAACTTTGGCTGAAGCTGTGAGTACTCAGCAAACTTGGCCAGATGTTTCACATGGGACATATAGGAAGTGAGAGAATTAGCGATCATCGCATTAGTTATGGTTTCCATTTGAAGTCTTGCCTTCTTTTACAAACTGGAAACACCATACTAGATTTTGTGGAATTGTAGGAACACCCACAGGGGTCATCAGCAAGACGTCAAGCTTTGGATGCATCTGACAACCATCTACTGCTTGAGCTAACTGTGTCATTGACAGCAGCAGCAGAGAGTTACCTTTTATACTGGCTGTCAGCAGAAAGAAAGAAAGCATGTACATTCTGTGGATTCCCTGACCACACGCTGAAAGTTGAATTTGCCAGATCATCCAGGACCCTGGGAAAGAAGTCTTGGCCAAGTGACCAGCTCCTCAAAGACTAACCCTTTCCATCCTTGTCTGACTACTTCTCATTTCCCTGCTTCAATCTTCCATCTCACCCTCCTCCCTGCCACTGTATTTTGTCCCAATATTCTTCGTTGAATCCTTCATCTCATTTTTTTTTTTTTATTGTTCATAGCTGTCTCAGTGCACTCAAAATATCCTGGTTCACTCTTGGTTCACATCTCCCTGTTTCACAGGCTTCAAAGCCCAGTACTCTCCAGTTTAGAATAGAGGAGCTTTGTATCACTTCAAAACCTACAAGTTTCCTGTTACCTTCTGGTTACTCCTGATGTCAGGCTTTTAAGCCAGGGAGTACCACACTGTCCCTCTACTTGCAGGTTTCATTTTCTCTGTTTGCAGTTTTCATTTCCTACACTTCCCGTACCAGTTTCCCTCATCCCATCCTGCGTAACAGTATCTTTTCTAAGTCTTGGAGCCCTTAACCATAGTGTATTTTCATGAATGTAACCTCCCTGCAAACCAAGCTATTGTTCTGCTTATATTTAAGTTAGGTGGTTTTTATCTTCAGATCAGATGAACTTTACCTCCTTTCTTTTCAGTGTACTCTTCCCTGAAAGATGTTCTCAGAGAAAATACCCATGTAGCTGTTAAATGAGAAGGGAGTGCAGTCGAGGGGTGTCTTATATTGTTTCAAACTTTACAGTTACAGCAGCTTGGTTGTATCATAAGGAGAGAGAAGCGGTCAGCCTGTCTTCCAAATCATTCACTTCAGTGCCAAGTGTCACAAAATCATAGGATTTAAGTGCAGGGGGGATGATCAAATCATCTTGTTTGAACTCTTACATGCTGCAAGCCTTTATATTTCACTCTCTTAATATATAATGATAAATTGAATTTTGACACTGAGATGATCATATCTCCTTAAACAAGGATTGGAAAGCCTTAGGAAAAAAACCCCACATGCACATAAACTTATATGAGAAATTACTTGTATGTGAATTACTGCCTTTATCATTACGGTGGAGTTTTTCTGAGTGCTGACATGATGGTAGTGTGTAATTCCATTATAAGCGGAATAAACAGGTGATGTTATAGTATGTATTTGACACCTTCTATCACAACAGTATTTTCTTTTCCACTATTTTCTTCTGGTCTGTCAAGATTCAAGGTATGAAAATTCTAAAACTACTTTCAGTAGTTGTGCCATTGTCTTTTTTTATACCAGTGGAAATTAGGAGTAAATTTAATTCTTGTTAAGCTGAATTTTATTTGATCCTCTCCTAGAGTTGAATGCCATTTAAATACTCGCCTATAAACCTAAAGAAAGGAAATAATGCCACTGAGGACAACACCTGCATGAAAGTTAAACATTGTGATTTGGTTATACTTGAGTTGCTTACTGTTTGTTGACTTGTATCAGCACTGAGAACAAGGGTATTTTACTTGGAAAAGCCTTATAATAATTAAACATTGAGTGCAGTAAGTTAACCTAAGGAGACCTGGTTTGTATGGGTTTATCCATCATGCCTAGACAGTCTAACTGATTTTCAGAATTTTCTTTCCCTTAAAGCTGTATCATATTTAATTCAGAAAATATTCACTAGTGCTAAATGTGTTAGCGTACACTGTTAGCAGTTTAGGAGCTGGGATGTTCAAGTATTTTGTCTTTGAAATATCCTAATGCTTATGAACTCTTTCAGTACTTTCCATTTTTTAAAATTGTCTTCTGAAACAACTTTCCAGATAAGGAAGAAACACACAGAAGTCTGCTAGCTTTATAAAAATAACAAAAATTACTTCAAAGTTCTAAATAGGTCTAGCACTTTGGATGTTTAGAGGGAGGTGATGGCTGTGTTTGAGTTAATATTATTATTTCTTTTCTTTTGAAAGAGCACCTGGAGACCCCACTTGTGATCAGCTCCCCACTGTGTATTGTATATACACATAATAGCCTCTGGTATGCAGGAGGTCAGACGAGAAGGTGTTCTGGTCCCGTCTGGCCTTAGACTATGAATAATAGAAGACATTTTCTGCCCACTGTTTACAATGAAAACAGACCTGGCAGATGGTGAGGAAACATGGAGGTACTCTGAATTCCTGCTTTCTAGCTGGATAACTGAGAAACAGATAGGCAACTCGCCCAGGGTCACAGAGAACTTTGAGTTAGTACCAAGAATTAGGCTGAGCACCAAACAAATGACTTGGCCACAAGCCTGGACTTTCTTTTGCAGTCTCTGGTAGTTAACAGTCTGTTGGTGTGGGATCTGCACACCATTGCCAGATCCCTTTAGTTGCTTTTGAGAAAGTAATACTGCTACAAAGCAATCTGTCTCCCCTTGGAAGGACCAAGATGCAACCTTTGGACCGACAGTAAAAGTGCTGGAGCAGGACTTTGCAGTTCTTTCTCTACATGCTTAACGATAGCGTGGAATAACCTCCTGCTAAGCAACTATTCACTCTCAGGAGGATGGACTTATAAGTGCATTTGGCAAGCAAAATAAGCAAAATTTAGTAGCGATACTTTAGGTGTAAACTCACATCAGGGAGTTACGGTACACTTTGGTGCTTGCCTTTTGGACCTTTTGCTTGCCTTTGTGTCAGATTTTAAATCTTCACAAATCCCTGCGCAGCTAGATACTGGGCTTAGCTGATTTCTATGTGTGCCTACATAAATGCATCTCTAAGGGTTCTCACCATTCATAAAGTTGGGATTTCCCTGCCTGTCCCAGCTTCTGTGCTCTGCTTTCTGTTGTCCTTAGAGCAGGCTTTGCAAAGTGCATAAGGGAAGGAAGAAATGCTTCCTTCTGCTCAGTTGCTCAGTGCCTGCTACACTTGCCTGGGAAAGCTGGGATTTAGTCTTTCTGAACGAGTTTAGACCTGTGTCCTAGAAGAATGCTTAGTTGCTAAGCTATAACTCTCTGGGTTCCATTTATTTGCCAGAAATACAGTAGGTTTCCTGCTTCTTATGCAAAGTCTTTTTATTTAATCTCATTCCATAGCACCTACACTTTTCCATATATCAGCATAACAGGGCACAACAACCCTGTGCAGTGCTACAGACTAGGAAAAGCCTGGCTGGAAAGCTGCCTGGAGGAGAGGGACCTGGGGGTGCTGGTTGACAGCGACTGAACATGAGCCAGCAGTGGCCCAGGTGGCCAAGAAGGCCAATGGCATCCTGGCTTGTATCAGAAATGGCGTGACCAGCAGGTCCAGGGAGGTTATTCTCCCTCTGTACTCAGCACTAGTGAGACTGCACCTCGAGTCCTGTGTTCAGCTCTGGGCCCCTCACCACAAGAAGGATGTTGAGGCTCTGGAGCGAGTCCGGAGAAGAGCAACGAAGCTGGTGAAGGGGCTGGAGAACAGGCTTGATGAGGAACAGCTGGGAGAGCTGGGGGTGTTTAGCCTGGAGAAGAGGAGGCTGAGGGGAGACCTCATTGCTCTCTACAACTACCTGAAGGGAGGTTGTGGAGAGGAGGGTGCGGGGCTCTTCTCCCAAGTGACGGGGTACAGAATGAGAGGGAATGGCCTCAAGCTCCGCCAGGGGAGATTTAGGCTGGACATTAGGAAAAAATTTTTCATAGAAAGGGTCATTGGGCACTGGAACAGGCTGCCCAGGGAAGTGGTTGATTCACCTTCCCTGGAGATGTTTAAGGCACGGGTGGATAAGGTGCTGAGGGACATGGTTTAGTGTTTGATAGGAATGGTTGGACTCAATGATCCGCTGGGTCTCTTCCAACCTGGTTATTCTATGATAAGGAGTGCAGCAGCATTTCACCAAGTGCCCCAGTACCTACAGGCACAATGACTTGCTCACTATCACTAAACTCATATCGGTAGATTAACCTGCCCAAATTCAAAACTGTCGAACTGAAAACTAGTGGTTTCACTTTAGCTGATTTTTCTGAGGTTTCTTCCCTGAGCAGTGGAGAGAAACCAGTGAGAATTCTTAAAGACTTTTAAATCATCAGAGAGAGCACAGGGACGAGGACTACTGATTTCCCACTGGCTTGCGTGGAGAATTTCCCATGCCTTGGGTTCCAAAATGTTAACTGGGACCAATACACCCTTATATGAGGAAAGACAGAAAAGAGGAGTATTTGCTATTCTTCTACACATATGGAAATACAGGAAAATCAGATGGAGAGATGAGTGCTGTTACAATAGCAGTGCTATCCCCAAATGCTTTTAGATATTTCACCTTCTGTTCTTGTTGCAGAGGAAGAGTGCTGCTGTTTTTTCTTACTGCAAATCCTAGTCTTATGTGAAACAAGTCTAATCTACACTTCACAGCAAAGATTTCTGTAAAGCGGCCGTGAAATTTTACAATATTTCCTCATTTGCTTTGTCTGGACCGAATAGCATTTGTTACTACTTAAGCTGTATGCAGTCTCCACAGCTGTTTTTCCTCTCTGTACTTTTGATCTTTTTTAACATTTGTTTCTTAAATCTCTGGGAATCCTGAAAAAGGGACAAAATTTAGCTGTAGTTAGAGAGAGGTGGTTTAAGGTTAGAATTTGGTGTTCAGCTTCTGCATATTCCAGACCATATATGTAACCAGGGTAAAAACTTCTTTTGCAGTTTCTCTCAAAATGTATGTTCTTTCTCATATAAACCACAGAAAAAACTCTCTTAAAATGTATCACAGGAGCATGGGAGCCACAGTCAGGATACAAATACCCCAATACGTAGTTTTGAGTAATCTAGTTTTGGCTAAATTTATGATTTTTTTTTTTTTTCCCTAGTATGCTCTCAGCTGAAATGCAGGACTTATTTGCAAAGCTGGAATAAAGTCAAAGCTTTTTTGTTTGAGAAAGACATGAAGAGTTGTTTTGCACAAAAAAAAAGGGGTGTTTTTTTTTCCTTAGCACTCAACAAATGCTGGTCTTAGTAGATAAAATATTTGTGGGCATATTATTTATAAAGAAAACACTAGTACTGAAGAAAATTAAATTATTTTTGGAAATCCTCTTTCATTTATCACAGTGTCAAAAGCAAATAAGCATTGTGCTAAGCTACTTGTCATGTGATTAAAAATATGCTTTCCGATTTCCTTCAGTGGAAGAATGTACATAGAGGTTGCATTTATGCTGTAATCATGGAGGTTTGCATATCCAACTGCATGGTACATTAAGAACGTAGATAAAACCCAGAATGATTTGAAGAATACAAAGATATAGCTGCAGCGTGCACACTTTTATGTACATATTATATAGTTGTTACATTAACTCCTGCTTAAGAAATGAGTTGGCCTTTGTGAAGTTAGCAATAGTTTGGAGCAGTGATTTAAGGTTCACGTGCTGTTGTTCTTCCCTCCTGTGGAATGCCTTTGGGAAAATACTGTACATAATTCAACTGACTTATGTAGTGTCAGCTGAACCTAGTTAGTCTGTGTATCATTTACCTATGTGCCTGGATGTCAAAGAAGTGTGAGTGGAAGGTGAGCATTCAATTAGCTTTAATGCGTTTTATCTAAAAAAAAAAAAAAATAATTCCTCATCCAAATCGTACTTAACTTATTTTGACTCCATGTTTTTGCTTTCAAAAACTAGAATGCAGTTCATCAGCAGACAGTTTAAGGGGTATCAATGTGTTTTATGGTTGTATGATGGCTGAGGTTTTTTAAATTGTCTGGTTGTTCTTAAACTGTTTAAAAAGAAAAAAGTACAGAAATATTATTGAGCGTGTATTCCATTTCCAGGAGAGGGGGGAAAAAAAGGAGGAAATCTATTATTTAAGAAAGAAATACAGCCAGTGTGATAAAAGTGCCTTCCCACGTCTTCTGGCCAGGTGCTACGTGCATATAAATGTTTCACGTTAAGCTTTAAGATCAAGGGAACAGTCTGTGGGGAACCTTGTTTCCTGGAGATCTGCTTGCTAGAGTAGCTCTCAAGTACTGACTTCCCATTTTTTATTTGGTTATTAAGGATGAAAGGCTACATCATTTTCTGGAATAGCAGTTCCTTGCATGCCATTATCTTTGTCCACAGCTATGAAACGTACATTTCCATAGGTTCATGTGGATACTTAGCCTAACTCAGCTTAGCCGCTATCACTGCTGCTTTATGTATGTTTAATTCAAAGGATCACCTTTATATCATATTGTAGAGTGAACAAAAGATATATGGTGTCATTAGTTGAGGAACTGTCTTTTTTGGATACAGCTGAGTATAATGGGTCTCCAGCCTACGCAATGCAGGACACACTGTTACGACTGAAAAGGAAACTTTGAAAGTCTAATTTTCTGATATGACTCACTCTCGAAAACGTGTGTGTCTGTGTATGTGCAGCCTTGCATGTGCAAATCTCTAGTATGACGTTTTGCATTTTATCAAATATGCAGAGATTCAGGAGAAAAAAATATGATTGAAATCCATTTGTACTCAGTTTGCACCAGCAAATCATCCATAGGATTAGAAATTCCAGCTCTGATTTATTTATCACAGCTATGCTGCATAAATATCCCTTCCACGAAGTCAAGGCTTTTAAAAAAAAGACTGGCACAACTAAAACAGATGTTTCAAATATCTATATAACAAGCTTAGCAAACAATTTTTAGTCTTGGAAAAAAATCTTGGTTTAACTTCTGTATTTTGTTATTTGGCTAGTTTTTATATTTCTGGTAAATGCTATCAATATGAATGTTTCTCAAGTTCAAATAAAGCACTTGTAATAATATTTTCTTTGAAAAAAGTAATAAACTATTTAGATAAAAATTCTTGCGCAATATTATTACCAATATAATTGACAGAAATTATGTTAAATCATATCACCGTAAGATAATGGTAATAGCCTTTATACAGAAGTATCAAGGAAGACACAATAGCTTTAGTAGCAATTTAGAATGAAACAAAGACCTGCAAAATTGAACAAAATCTGGTAATTTGTCATGGGTTAGATTAAGTACAGAGCTGTTTTTTCTTTTCTTAGGAAAGAAGAATCCAAGTGATCGATCTTTCTCTTCCTCTGACCTGTCTACTTTTGTCTCACTTTTTAATGTATTTGAAGGTGCTTCTGATTCATCAGGGTGCTTGAAAACAGGTGTCAGAGGGTTACTTGGGAAAAAGCTAATAAAGGCAACCTACTATCCAGTGAATTTATGCTTGTGCATTTTCTCTAAGGTGACAGTCATATCAAATATAAAATTAACAAGGGCTCATCTGTATTTTGTACCTTCCAGATGATTTTACTGAGTCTGTTTCCTGCCAACTGCAGGAAGGAGCTCGAACTCAGACATGTGGTTGGTATCGTGTAGAAAAGGGAAATATATTTTTGCCTATACCCCAGTTTTGGTTCTGTGACTGAGAAGCCCATATATATACATATATATGCAGAGTACGTGTCTGAGAATGTCTATAAATCTCATACTTCTAAGTCTTCTGACATAGACATACAGGCATGTAAATGCTACCATCTTTCTCTGAAAGACACGAACTGACTTGTAACATATGTACCCTGTTAAGCATCTGAAAAGAAAGGAACATTCATTTGCAAGAAAACATAAATGATAAAGCAGAAATAATAATTTCAAATATTTTCTATTTTTATATTAAATTCACTTTAGCTTTGATTCCTTTGCTTGTTTGCTGTCTCCAAACCTTCCTGTGACTGTGGTTTTTCAATAGCTTCATAGAAAGGGTAATCCAGCTTTCTAAAAATTTAGGGCAACTTTTTTTTTCCATGTAAATATGATTAAGAGGAATTTCCATGCAGTTGTATGAAGACAACAGGAAAAAAAGAGAGCAAGCACAATTCTTTATCATTTTCACAACAAAACCAAGACTAAACCACAAGGCTTTGATAATTTGTTATCTGGTAGCATTCTATATAATTTTGAAATACTTTTGTGAGACTTTCTTTAAAAAGCTTTTTAAATCAGATAAAAATATCTTTTTAGAGCTTGGTCTTGCTTTATCTTTAACATAATGCAATGTGCATGAAGAAAACATTATCATTAACTTCTAAATCAGTGCTTTTGTTTAAATTGCTGTTTAAAAAACTAATGTCTGGAAAATTCTTACTTTGATTCTTAATTTCAGTGCTGGGAAATCTAAGACTTAGCCAGCTAAAATGTACTGACTATAACCAGCTTTGCCAAACCTGTTCTCTTTCTCCATCCACTAGTATTTGTAGCACTTCCACAGAAAAGAAAATGGGCTCCACTAAGATTACTTAAGATTACCTTAAGAGGGAAACAACAGGAAGGATTTCCATGTAATGGAAGATTATATCATGATTTCAAATAATTTAGTTTAGAGGAGTAACACAGATGAAAGCACAGTAAGCAGGAGGCTAATATCCTTAGCAGAGGAAGATGACACATTATCTGTATTGCCCTAGCAACTGCCCTAGCAGCTCATTGTTACAATAGGTACTTAAGTTTGAATGCTGGTTTTCGGAATAGTTCAGTTCACGAGTTTCTGAAAACAGTCCAGGAGTGAGACCTTTTCTCACAGATTTATCAGACTTGGAAGTATATATAGGCCATCTGACATGAAGGGAAATGAATGCTGTTAAATCTATGCTCCTAATTTAGCAATACGTTTTTTTTCCAACATCCAAGGATGTACTCAAACCTACATTAAGGAATACATACAAGCTAATCAATACATTCCTTGAGAAGAATGATGCATCCTGAGTTGTGTTAACAAAGCAGCTTGGATTGATGTCTCTGTTACTCTCTGTTTTCATGTATTTTGTTTGCTTTGTATGGAAAATCAGGGTGTCAGAAAAGCCAGGAGTAATAAACAGTTTCCTAGCTCCTGTAGAGTATGTGAGTAAAGTTTCAGGGATATTTTCCAAGGATTTTAACCTAAAACATCTCTTTTGGGGATCCAAGATACCATGTTCTCCTTTGCTCTCTACTTCTGACCCAGTAAGCATTTTGCTTACTTCAGCGCTCTGATGTTTCATGGGCTGACATGAACTAAATACCCGGTGGGCAATTCTGAAATAGGCTCCCATAATATGGCTGTCTATGGTTACAGAGCGGTTGAACTGGTGACCAATGTTAAGGCCTATGTTCTTATGTTTTTATATTTCTCCTTCCCTTTGCATGTATTTTCTTTCTAATTTCCTAGATTTCTTCATTTTTTTCTTTGGGAAGCTTTTCTATTCATTGTTGATATTTAACATTATCCTTATTTTCTCAGACTACTTTTATTCCTAAGAGATGCATCAAAGGAAAAGTAAATATTTTTATTTCTAGTACTTCCTTTTTATTATTAAATTACTCTTCTCTTTTTCTTATTTCTAATCCTTTCCTTTGATTCCATCTTCTTCTCTGTCTGTCCCATATTCTATCGCCTAATCTTTATTTTACTTCTCTCCTCCTCCTCTTTCCTAACTGACCTTTAATTGATCCAATAGTAGGGTTTTTTTTTTCTTCCTCCAAAATATGGACTATTTCTATTTCTATTTTCTCTTATTCATTCAAACCTGACAAATTATTTGGTTTATTTTTTAGGCTCAGCCATCCTTCTTCACTCTCAGGAGTACAGAAGCATGATATGGAGCTTTGTACTTTTGAGAAAGGATAGAAAAGCAAAAAAAAAGAAGTCCAAAGTAAAGGAGCCCCCTTGAGAGCTGAAAACCACCCTTCCCTGATGTGTAAAACCGTGTCATTTTTACTGTTTCTGACAGACTTCAAGTGCTTTAAGGTAAGCCTCACTTATTGATAATGTAAGTGATTTGGTCTGTTTGTAACTCTGAATTTCAAAACTGTATACTAAAAGGGAAAACAAAGGTTTAAAAGTTGTGTGCCTACTTAGAAAGTGTACTCCGACATACATGGAGCTTGGCTTCAGTCTGATCTTCATGCTTTCCCTGCAAATCGAAGCGCTTGGTCATTAACACAGCGAGTCACAGTAATGTGTTATGATCTGATCTGGCATTTATAAGGAAACAGAGTGTCTAGCCCTGGATACCTCTCCTACAGGTCATTTGTCCTAGTGATAAACAGAGTGCTTGCTCCCAAGAGAAAGCAAAGCCGCCCATTATGTCAGCTCACACCCTGGAAAAGGCTCCTGATTTCAGTGCATCTATTTGTGATGTGCTCTCTAAATGGGGTCAGTGTTATAACTGGGAGGAGGGAGCAGTTTCGACCGTGAGTGAGTGCTCAAGGAAATGCTATAACTGACTCTGTCAGAGATGAATATAGCATGTAGACAAGCAGACTTGTTTTATATTCACTTTAAAAAAATATATACATAATGATTTGTTTCTTGGATCATTGATTTATATGTCAGACAGATGAAAAGCAAAATTTCTGTGATGCCTTTATCATTATCCTGACAAGGATGGCTTTTAAGTTAAAGACTGATAAAGAATGCCAACTTTTGACATTACTAGAACGGTCTTATCAGCTTTAATTTTCTTTTGGTTTTTTTGTTGTCAAAGAAAGGCCATTAGAGATAAATTATGATTTCACACCAGTTAATCTAGTGATGTGCATTATTTTTCCCTGAATTGCCCTAGACAGTTTATATAAAGCATTCTATAATCTCATTGAGAAGCAAGCTAAAGAAAGGGGAAACTGCAAATATCAAACTTCCTCAGTCTTTAGACCAGAGATTCTCAAGCTGCTGGAAGACCATGGGTGACTTGTCCACGGCTGAACCATTGTGTCATATTGCACAGTTAAGTGTATGAACCCATTTGTTCTGTGTGACTGTACTTTTGTTTGCACAGTTTTTTTAGAGTGCTAGAGACCGCTAGAGTGTGCTCAATTATAAGTCTGATAGGAAGCACAGATAGTGGTACATACCGAGTGTTCAAGGTTGCTGAAAGTTTATTTTTTCCACTAAATTAGGGAGCTAGTGCTCTTGTCATTATAGATCAAAGTTAATTGACCTCATGCCATTAGCATCAGTATAGCTACAGCACAGAGTTTATACAGAAAGCTGGAGAATTTAAAATTGGAAAGTTTCATTTTGACCAGTCTGTGTGTGTGCGTACTGCGGTTTTACACTTCAGGTGAGGAGTAGCTGTGCAGATTATGAGGATTTCATACAAAAGTTTGTTGCCTTGGATTACACTCCGGCTCCAAAATATTCCGTTTCAAACCAGTCCTTAATCTTCTGCCTCTTTCTTCTCTTTTCTTCTTCTTTTACCAATTTACTAGTTTGAGTGTTCAGTTCCAGTGTTTTCTGTAAAACATAATTGACAGTCAATTTTCACCTCTTTAACCTGGCATAGCCGATATTTTCAAAGCCTTTATAAACATCAGCTGAATCAAGCATTACCCAGCTAATGAGGCCTGTATTATTCATGTATTTATTGACAGATAAACTAAAATAAAACCCAAATTCAGTTAGTTTCCTTGCAAGCACAAGACTGTGGAAAAGTAAAGAAAAGAACATGTATCTTCTGACATCAATTCCTGTCCTCAACCACACAATGTGGTTTTTTCCAAATATGTATATGATCATCATTATGATTAAAGGGTTATGATTAACATTCTTTTGGGAATAGATAATATGGCTTCTTTATATTTATACTAGCAGCTTTCAAGCATAATATATCACCCTAAGTACATTATAATAGGACTGACACAAACGGAGTATACAAAAAAAAAAATCCTCCCTTCAGCTCAGCTGGGTGTTAGTACAGATATATAAGGCAATATGTGAAGTGAAAGAGAGAAACAAAGAACTGGAGAGAGAGGTGAGAAGATGCTGAAAAAATCAGAAGACACTACAGAAAAAAAAAAAGAAGGAAGCAAAAAATGTGAATAAAGAGGAGTCAGGCTGGATTTGCTGACGCCCAGGTCAAAATTCTATATTATAGATACTATGTGCAAAATGTAATGGTTAGACATTATTTAGTAAAATTAGTGTCTAGAACCTAGAATCACACAAGTTTAGAGCAGAAATAAAAATCAGGTTTCCTGTCACAGCATATAAAGGCTCTGCTATCAGTCTTGTCTATTTTTAATGCATAATGGTACAGGAATAGAAATTTTCTGTATGTTTCACTATCATGATGTGATAAGGTCATATACCAGTGTGTATCTCACCATTTCATTCATATATCTGTGTGTTATCAGTGAATAGAAAATATTTGGATAGAAATTCTTAATTTACCGGTGAAGCGTAGAATCTCTGTAGAAGTTATGAGCCCCGAAATAACAATACTATCTAGAGAGTTATTATAAATTCAGTCACCCTTTTTTTTTCTTGTTGTGTATGTGTTCGCAGTATCCTCTTTCAGGACTTTGGTATCACAGAATAACTGTTAGTGTTTAGTCACTTTCTGCACTAGTGATTCCATCTGCTGGGGATTCAATTGATTTTTCACTTCTCAGCATAAGAAGGTCCAGACTGTGCCCTATTGCCTGTGAGAGTGTGGTGGCACCAGCAGTTAGGCATGTCAAGGCTTTTAGGACAAGAGCAGTGATGATGGAAATGCCACAGAGAGCTCCAAGGTTTCATGGAACTGCAGACATTTTCTTTTCTAAGCAGTTGAAAATGTGTATTTCATATGGCAAGAGGCTTTGTCCTGTAGGATTTTGCCAGCTTATTAGTTTGTTGTTTGTTGTTTTTTTTACAAGGTGTGTTACTGTTTCTTAGTTGGAAGCGACATTAATTTCCTTTAACATTCGGATTTAATTCTCAACTCTTTAAGCATGAAATTAATTCATATTATTTTTGCTATTAAAAGCTTCTCCTGGGAAGTATACCTCCTGGGCAGAGCAGAAGGTTAGGGATAGATGTGGGAGCAAGCAGATTTATGCTACATTGGCTGAGGCTTCACCTTCTTCATGTATTGTGCCACCAAGCAGTACATTTATATAAACTGTATTTAATTGCTATCAGGGCACTTAAAACTTCTGAACAGACTGAGAGAATAACAGATTCTCCCTTGGGCCCTTGCTGCTCTCTTTTGCACCTCTCCAATCTTACAGTTTCCTAAATGAAGTGATAATAGACAGAGGGCAAGGGGACTGTAGTGGCAAAATAGGTACTTGGAGATGCATAGTCATGGAGTATAAAGACCTGTTGGAAGGACTAAGGGTGGATTACTTTTTATGTTTCCCCTAATGGTAGATATAAACCCTAGGCTGCATGTGTGATCTAGTACAATGCTTATAAAAATTACTTGCTCAGAAGTGATAGAAATATATTAGCCATGTCATAATCTGGATTATAGTATTGAAAGGTATAAACTGAAAGTGAGAAGTATATACACAGGCAGTGAGATGGTATTGTCTGATAGTGAAATGAAAAATGGGACCACTGGGAAGAGGGATGCTGAGAAATATCCAAGATTCAGAACTGGGTAATGGTACCCCCTGGTGGGGCAGGGAGTGGGAGTGGAACTCATGTGATCAGGGGAGACTTTCACTTCCCCAGATTAAGATGCAAAAAAAGTCCATTGAAAACATGGATATTTGACTACTCAAATTTCCCCAAATGTATTTTCGAACACAGTCAGGTCTTGGATATTCTTGGAAGTTAAAGAAGGTAGACTTTTATCTTTTTTTAACCAAACAATCAGTGAACCAGCAAAACAATAATGATGTGTTATGCTTAGCTTCACTGAACAGCAAGATCTAAACAAGCTGGAAATAAAGACAAAACTTAGAGCAGATTTTTTTTTTCCAGTTCTCTTTCTGATAAGAGTAAAAGATAATTCTCAGGCACTAGAAAGGCAAACTGAAAAACTGATGATGTTTAGTGGGTGCTGGAAAGCTCATATCTGAATGTGGTGGCAGCATATAATGACTTTGAATAAAAAAAGTTTAAGTAGTAAGCAAGATAATACTGGTAGAAAAGGGCATAGATCTCCATGGAATGATAGTAATATTAAACTGTGTGTTAAAAGTAAGAAGAGAATCCATAAGGAATGCAAAAGGGCTTGATTATGAGGAGGAATTATGTGCTGGAGGTTAAAAGATACAGAACTGAAGCCAGAACAGCTGAAAGCTGTGTTAAGCTAGACTTCAGTGCCTGTTTCAGTTCTCCGCAAAGCTCTCCAGCTTTGCAAACAAAGACTGAAGAAAGAGGAAAAATTCTCAACCTGTGTTTCTTCCAAGGAGCACTCGCACACTAAGGGGTGCGTGATGGCTTTAAACAGTTGACGAGGAAAACCCACCTCATACACCTGAGAGCACGTTCCTTATTACTGGCAAGTGCTGCAAGAGGGGCTGTTGTCCCACTGCTTCCTCGGGCTTTCTCCTTCTGCCAAGACCTGTGCCATAGTATATTTCGTAAGAAGCTCCTTAGAGGAGTGTTTTATTTGCTAGTAGAATATCAATAAACAAAACTTAACACAGGCCCTCTGGCTCGTCATTCAGAGAGCTAGGCTAAATGGGACTTGTGTGTGGCATTACACTCAGTGCTATGGGAAAGAGGAAAAGTCCCTCAGGGAAAGGCAAGATGAGACCCATCTCTATAGAACTCTTACCTCTTTTACCGTCCCATTGGAAGGTATATAAAACATTCAGGGGGAAGTTTTAGGATGAAAAATAAAAACTAAATTATCTCAGAGTCAATAAAAATTACTTTACGTCTGTAGAATTCATTTCAATCTCAGTGTTGTTAATAAAATAATTAGTGGTCACTTGATGTTTTGACTGTAATCCATCTGGCTTTTAGTTCTCTACCTAGAAAATGGGAAGAACAAGAATTTTTCTGCTGGTGGAAGCTACGTATGTGAAAATACATGCAGTCTTGCAGTAAAGCATGATGAAACTGGTGACACAGAAATCAATTTTTTATTTTCAGTGCAGAAATGTGGAATGTGTGAGAATAACATTTGGAATGATCCATTTCCTGAATGGTATTTAATATGTAAGTCTTGAATAGGGTAGTGATTTTGTAGGGAGGGGAAAAAAACAAACATAGAAGTTATAACGGTATTTAAGATTGTACTATGCTGGTGTTTCATGTAGAAACTGAAGGTTGTACACATAACCTTAATACCAGTGTTTTCTTTGTTTTTTAAGATTTTTTTGTCAGTTTGTGAGTGATTGACTAGGCAACCTTTGTATATTTCAGACTTATTTTAGTGTACCACATATATCTGCACATATAGAGAGATAGAATTCTATTACGCATGTATATATCAGAAAAATATTATTACTGTTACGATAGGAATAGCTGTGTCTTACAGCCCCTTATCAAAACAGGTACAGCACAGCCCATGTGCTCTCTACCAGTGAAATAATCGTAGTAACTTGTAAAGAAACCATTCATAGTGACTAAAGGAAGAAAATGGAACATCATGTCCCTCATGGAACATCAAAAGTTATGAATGCCCTAGAAATGAATGCTTCTGGGATCAGCAGGTTACTGACAGTTTAGGACTACAAAATCTTGCAGGACCCTCAGCTCATGTTCCACACAGAGGTGAGCTTGCTGCAAGTGGACATGTGTGACAGACCTACACTTGCTTGTCCACACGCAAACACATTTGTGCAGGAGGGCTGATAGGAAGGCTTGGTTGTTAACTGTTAATAGCATTTCATTGATAAAAATCCTAATTACTGTTTCAAGGAGAGAAGTTTGAGATTGCAGTACGCTGTTTTACATGTGTGCATACCGCTCTGTGCTGTGTCAGTACCATTCCTTTCACCAAAGACTGGGAAGGAATACTCACTCAAACTAAAGTCAGTTTTTACTCAGAGTTTCACTGGACGCGATGTAAAACTGTCTAAGCGAAGCCTGGGGGTGCCAGATGGTACACTTCTGGTGCTGGGTGGTATTCGTATCCACAGGGGCCTTCTGAGCGCGAGTCTATGGATGCGGGTGGAGATAATTGCCAATGAAAGTATTCATTTAGAATTTCAATCTTTATTTTACGTTACAGTATTCAAATGAGCATATTGTAATTCTAGTAGACGGAAAACAGTAGAGTTAATAGGCTGAAGGCTTTGACAAACAATGAGCAAAAAGAGAAGTTCCCAACATTTATATTACATATTATTTCTATAATATTGTACAACAATATCTTCACGTTTGCATTCTGCAAGCTGCTGGGTGTATACCTCAAGTTTACAATGTGATTGTAAATCCTTTTAAGGAGGACGGCACTTCAGCAGGTCACTGGCTTCTGTGATATAAATGCAGTTTCTTCTGCACTGGTTCTTTTGTCTGTAATGTAGCTTTTGTTGCTTATCTAAAAGGAATAGTGGATTAAAGTGAACTAAAACTATAAAATGTGCTTGGTAAACAGTATTATCTCAGTAATACTGCTCATAATGTGAAAGCACAGAGTTAGAGATTTGTTTTTCTTTGTTTCTTTATTTTTTTTAACAGAAATGATCAGCTTTTGAAATGATCATGCAAATATCATAGCTATTCCAGAACATCTGCAGTTCAGCCCTTCCTTAGCTCCTGTTCCTCTGAGGTTCATATAAAATCTGACTGTTGCCTCCCCCCATTTATTTTCTACTTTTAAATATTGTAAATCAAACAGTCAACACGTTCAAAACATATCAGTTCTTTGAATCCTCTGGAAGACTCCCTACTGTGCTCTCTGAATTTTTAAGCTTCTCAGCATCTCATATGACAAGTCTGTTTTCTTCCAATGGGCACGTGCAATGCACAGTCTGTCAGCTTTTTTCCCAACTCTGTCACTCAGAACGAACTTCGGCGTTGCTGTATCAACTTTTTTTTGATAGCTGGAGGTGTTAGGGTCTTTCTCAATGAATCCTATAACCATAATTCCTGCAGTGGAAGAATAAATGCAAATTAAGGTAGCTCTTTCCTCGGGTTCAGCTTTCCTTGCAAGCTGGAGTCATCAAGGCAGTATGGTTTTGTTTCGGTCTTGCTCTATGTGCTCCCCCTAGTGCTTCAGCCACGTAAAACCTTCATTCTGAGGGGGGAGAGCTGGAATTTCCCAGGTGGCTCACAAAACGTTTAATGAAGTGTGTGGCACAACCATTTCATTACAACATATTGTGTACTTTTGCCTTTAATAACTGCATTTCTCATCCAAGAAATCTCAGTAGCTTTCAAAAATGAATTAGAGTGGTATTATTTTTCTCAGAATATATTTTTCCATGACAAGAATAGCACTTTACTAAACTATTGTATTTATTAGCAACCTGTTACCCTCTGACACGACTGTCATTTTCATCAGCCTTGATAAAGTGAGTATCATTTAAAATCTCTTCAAAAATTATTAAACCAGTTTTATTTTAAGGTTCCTTTCTTTTTTTTTTGTAACTGTGCATGAAGCCAGAAAATAGAAGTCTGTAAAAAAAATTTATTTTTATTCTGATTTGATGTCAGTTGAAAAATCAGACTAGCTTGAGAGTGAAATAGTTTTGTGTGGTGGGACAGAGGAATTCTACTGTCCTGACAGGCTGACTTAGATGGTATTCTCTGTTTCTAAGGCAAAGTATGAAGCTCACTGCTGCTGTTCCAGCATGGCTAGTGCTTCAGTTTCAGGAAGAACTGTTTCTCTTACTGACAGTTTAGAGCCATTGGATCTCTAGAAACAGACACCCATATATGGTTTCTTTCTTCTGTTGCTGCTTCTTTGCTCCTTCTTTGCTTTTGCATGTGCCTACTTGCTACTGCATTTTCTCTGTCTACTGAGGATATGAAGATATATATCACGATTGCATATAGGTAGGATGGAAAATTTGTGGTTACTTTCCACATGACAGGTGAATTTGCCCTGTTAGAGGGCTGTAATGATAGCAAAAGGAATAAATTCAAGATACACCCCTTTCTCCCCCATAATTCATACATTGACTCCATGTACCTTACAGTATCACTGTTTAAATGATAATTCTTAGTTTATTAAGCAAGTTTTTGACAACAGCATAGTTATTTGTGGACAGACCTGTGAATTAGTTACCACTGGCACATCTTAGCTAGGCTGAGGAATTAAGAGGCAAAGGGATTGAACTGCCTTTTGATCCAGAAGTCATCCTTCTGAAATATGCTCTTACATCTTTGGAGAAAACATCTGTGGCCTAGTTGCTGTGGGCAGGGATAGGATACAAACTGCTTCCAAAGAGGTCCTTTCAGCATGGATGTTGAATGCCCTGTAATGAGTGTCATTATGAAAAGCTTCATCCAGTGAGAAATCCAAAGGGGTTAGAAGAGCTGTGATTGAAATAATCTCATTTTTCATAAATCTGCATCAAACTATTAGCACAATTTTTTTTTAAACTGTGGTTTTATTCCACATACCAGAATTCTGTCCTTAGAGCATGACAGAATTGAGTTTCATGTTCAATTCTTGACAGATATTTGAAAGGGTCACTTCTGTTGTAAGCAGAGCAGCAGCAGCTGCAGCTACAGTTCAACTTCTCTTGCTTGCAGTGTGAATGTCATTCAATTCATTACAGCCAAATTCTGTCCTTTCGGACAAACTTTAGCTTCCCATGAACTTCAGCAGATATTGAGACTGAGTACAGCAGCGCCCCATCATGTCCCATTTTCAACGTTTTAATAAATGTTTCATTATTCACAAAGTACAGTGTACAAACAACAACCAATTTTTTTGGTACTGGTTGAGTATTCCTCAAATTGATGCTTATAAATCGATGAGCCCTTAAGTTGCCAGCAACCAGGGCATTTAAATGAACTATTCCTTGAACAGCAAATAGGATAGCTGCTCACATGGAGTTTTGCCTTATGATATCTCTGATATGTCCAAGATGTATTAAATCTAATGAACATGTGTGATTAATGTGTGTATGTACATTGAACCTTTCTTGCCTAGGAAAAAAGTTATGTGCAATTATTTCATTAGTAACTAGCAATTCTGCGTTGAAACGAATGTATAGTAAAAGCAATTTGCAATTAGCCTGAGAGTAAACTTTGTCCATTGCTATTATACATTAGTATTTCCATACTTTCTGGTAACGTTTTGCTCATTTAATTAATTTCTGTAGCTGAAGCAAAACAAACAAAGAAACCTTAGAATATTTCCTATTATGAAGAATTAAGGAATTGTGTCAAGCAAATAACAAATGAAAGGAAAAAAAGAAAACTGTCTAGACTGGCTTCCTAGTGCAAGCCAGGAACAAAGAAGGTATTAAACCACTGAAGGATCCCAGGTCTATCAAAAATGTGAAGCTGAGTGGGTTGTTCACATCAGCTGGAGATGGGTATTTCTTGAAGTACAGAAACTACAGCAAAAAACAAATTTTCCTCCTGCAGAGATAGAGGTAGCAGAGCTGAAAGAGACTTCTATGCACTTCTAATAAAGATGACAGTGTAGGTAAGATCTGTACAAATTAAGCTTTTTTGAACCCTTATATATATATATAATTCCAAACACACAAACCCAAAAAATCAGCACCAAACAACCCTGAACAGTTTGTGGTTATCAAATAGAACCAATACAGCAAACAAGAAAACTGCACTGCAGAAATCTGTCTGAAGTCCCTGGGATTCACCAAGGCAGTGATGGAGGGGAAACCTACTCCAGAAGGAAGGCTTACTATCAGAACCAAACCACATCTGAGCATATCTGCTCTGTAATCATGACACAAGTATTCAAGACTGCTTTTTTCCTTTTGTTTGTATAAAATGAAATCATGTCTTTTCTTTGTTTTTCTTTTCCCTATATTATTATAAAATGGGCAATAGCTGCTTTGTCCACAACACTGTTTGATCTGGGCAGCAATTTAATATTTTTTAGTCTGCTTTTAGCATCCTGAATGCTTTGCCAAAAGAGATTGCCACTTCTCTGCAAATCACAAGGTAATTAATACCGTACCTCCTTCCCTTATTTCTGAGCTGAGTCCAGACAAGTTCTCACGGAAGCTGAATTTCTTGAGAATGCAAAGCCAATGTTTCTGTGTATTTTAAGTGAGATAAAGGCAGATTTCTGTTTTTATGCACATATAGCCTTGCCTCCACCTGTCCTTCCAAAGCCGGGAAAGAGTAACACAACGGAGGGGTTGATCTTAAGAGTTACATCAGTCAAATGGTGCTCCAAAGCAAGGGAGCGGCTCAAATAAAATTTTAGCACCTCTGCTTTTCAGAACTCAGTTGGATGTAATGTCTACATCAAGGAATTGACAGAATGAAGCTAACTGGTGTGAAAAAAAAACGCTCCTTCTGAAGAAGCTTCTAAATACCAGTTGTCTAAATCTATTGATAAGCAGGAATGCATTATTAATGAAGCCTGCAGCCTGCCTAGTGCTGCTCAGATGGTTCAAGCATTTAGTAGGAAATATTTCTGTGAAGTGCTGCACAGAATAATGACAGTGTCTGTCTTAAATCGAACAAATGACTGTAGTAAGCTCTGGGGAGGCTCAGAGCAAGCAGATGCTTTCCAAGTGAAAGGCAGTGGGGTACCACCTGCTGTAGGCAGACAGGCAGGAGCAGTCCACTAAATATTGACTTGTTAATAATTCAAGACAACGGGAACCCCTAGCTCTTCAAGCATGGCACTGCCCCTTCATCATGTGGCTTTTCATCACCCTAATGAGCTACTTGAAGAATCAGGCACTGAAATGTCTTGCAGATATTCCCCAAGGACTAGGACTCAAGCTGCCCGAAATCTGAATAAGAAGTTGTTGGCAGTATGCAAAATCAGGAGAATTTTAAAAACAGCAGGATTGGTGCTTTAGCTGAACATTACGCTTTGCTACATGTTGCTGTAGAGAGGCTCAGTCTGCAGTTTGTACAGCTCCTGGAGCAGAACGGCTGTCTTTTATGACATTTCACTGGCTAAGGGTAATTGACAGTCCAGTTTATTACAGCAGCATTGACAGTTCTATTTGCAACAAGAAACAAGAACTCTGTGAAAATCTACAAAAAGATTACTTGCAACTGGAATTCTCAATTAATGCTATCTATTTTTTGAAAACTTTGGGTTTGTGATTAGTATGTTTTTGGGAACCTCCCCAATTTCTACCTTTATCATGGATGTTAAATCAGAATTTGACTACTTTTCAGTTGAAAGAATGGAAATTGAATAACCCACTGCCAATGAATAATCCTTCGAAAGCTACCAAAGCATCTATAGAGAGTTTACTCCATTGTTGATTTATTATCAACAGCAGCGATTTGCCCTGCTTGAACAGTGCAGCTTTATGATGAAATGTAGGAGCTCCTGTATTACTAGTATTTATCCTCGTAATTGTTGCTGGTTTCTCTTTCTAGATGCAACCTTAACAAAACCTTCCCATTCATTCCCCAAAAATATAATTTCTCATTTACTTTGGAATGATAAGTAATATTCTGCTATGAGATGATTCTTGCTTGCATGATTATCTCACCTGTCAGTGAAGTTATCACTCAGCTACCTGACTTCTTTGCAAATTTCACAGGATGTTTTTCTGCACTTAATCAAGATGACAAGGATTCACCCTGTGAGCAGTATTAATAATTCCAAATGGAATTTAGTAGACTGTTCATAAAGCAAATGAGATGCTTATATTTCGGAATTTTGAAATTATTTATTTTATATTTGAGGAAACCAAGGAATTGAAAGCCAAGATCAAGACTTTGACTACAGAATATAAATAGGTAGCAGTAGGTCACAGATCTGTGTAAGAAAAGCAAAGCGAGTCTTGTTGGTAGTGTTCCTAGTAGCTGCTGCCTTCCTGTTCTCACTCTCCCTCAGACTTAATTATAACCCTGCAGTAGGCTGCACTATACTTGGTTTTGTCCCATTCTCTTTCTCCCTTCTTGGGAAGAAGAAAAGTTGTGTTTATTGTAATGACAAGGATGAATAATCACATAAGTTCCATCGATACATTGCACAGTAAGTCATATTCAACTGTTATATGAAAGAGAGAAAATAGTCTATATCAAGTCAAAGTGTGGGAGTCCAAGACAAAGATTGCTTGCCTGAGATATTCTGATAGTGTGGCAGAGAAGGGCCCCCAAAGGAGCCTCTTTAAGCTAAAAATATCTAGTGATTACAGCCTTGGGCTGGCCTTGCTGAGATGGGAGACTATGTTGGCATGAGTTGCCACAGCTGAGTTGTCCCATTGAATGTTTTTATTTAAACGAATAAACACAATATGGATAAAATATAGGTGAGGACCTGAATGGTCTGTCCCATCTTCCTCACTAACAGCATTCATTATTGGCAAAACTGGGAATGTGAGCAAGGTGGATGGGCATCTGGTTTCTACAACACAAAACTGTGTGTATGAACACTAGTGAGAAGATGAAGTGCAAATAGCTGTCTGAATACACCCTGCCTTTGCAGATAAGACAGCAAGTAAAACTAGATAAGAAATTTTTGAGTCAGAGACCGAATATTTGGTCCCCAATTTTATTTTCAAATAGATATTTCTTTCAAAGTATATGACTACAAAGTGGCAACTAGATGTTTATCTTGCCCACAGTGGTAGTACTAAACATTGAACTTTTCTGCTTTCTAAATTAGGTTGTGGAATAAACAGCAATTTGTTTTTCTCAAAATATTGCTGTGTGTTGTCAGATCCTGCAGTGTCAACAGAATATGTAGCACTTTTGAGGAGTTACATGCATGCAGTTTGCATGCTTCAATATGTATTGCTAGTAGAAGCAATAAATTGCTGAATTCCTCACCAGTACCGCCAAGTAGACAGGATTTAAGGAGGAGAACATAATAGCGTTCTTCAAGAGCACCTTTGATCTCAGGGAGCTTAAACTTTTGAAATATCTTGCAACTGGCTAGCTTAGAATGAAATTTTTAAAGGCTGCAAGGATCTCAAAGCCTTTGAAAGGTGTGCTTTCTGTCAAAAATCACTGTGACTGCTGTGCTATGTGGGACTTTGCTAACAGAAGAAGTACTTCCCTGGTATGTCAACATTAGCATCCCTGAATGCCAGAAGTATGGTCAGTAAATTGATTTTAAATGCCTGTTGAGCTCTCTGCCATTGGCCTAGTAGACCTACCAGGACCCCATCAGGCAAATATGTTGATGTAGATGCTGTAAAGGTCTGGGAGTAAGCACAGCTAGCACACTAGGCACACCGCTGCAAAGCTGTTTGAAATCAGAAATTCCATAGCCAGGAGTAGCAGGGGACAAACCCAAGGCTGAAATAGGCATTTCTGGAAGGGTTTCACTACGTTTTTAACCAAGCAGCAAATAAGGCTGTAATTTTCCAATAACGTTAATATGATCAGAAATAACACTCCAAAGTCTCATCTCCATCAAAACATCGGAGGAACTTCAACAAGCTTGTTGCAATACTGAAATGGAACAGAAAGTAGTATGCCTTTCTATTAATTCAGAGATTTTCTGTAATTAAAATTATAACTAGTTTTTCTCTGCAAAACCATTTTTACCTCGATTTGCTGTTACTCATGTGAGTGCTTTTTTTGATAAAGTAGAAACAAATTGAGGATAATTCTGCATGGTGGTAGTGCATGAGGTTTTATCTCCTCCAGCAACACTTGCTGCTCTACTGCAGCCTACATCTGTCACCTCTTCTTAAAAATCTCTATTTCGCCCTTCCTCGTATCACAGCTGATTTTTCTTTTTCCCACTGAAGAGATAGTATTTCTATAGAATGACATATAGAAAGAATGTATCTATTCAGGACCACAACTCAAGCTGATCTCGTTTCTTTCTAATTGTATATATAGAGCCTATATGCAAACCATAAATATCCCCAAAACTTAGGCCATTAGCCATGCAAGTGCTTGTGTGATTTTTCAAGCAGGTTGACTAATAACTTTGAGGGGTTTTTAACTGGAAAAGGCACCAGTTGATATGAGAACAGCCAGAAGAACCGTCACCTTGTTGATGCTGCCCATTTCCTTCTAGTCCTACAGCTGACTTTTCTTTGGCCTTGGATATCCTCTCTCAGACTACCAGATGGAGGGTGTCATTGAAGTTATTTTCATGGAATGAATTATGTAATCCTAAATGCACACTGAGAAGCTGATTTGCTGACTATAAAGGAATTAATCACTAAGTGCATAAAATGGGGCTCCTGTAAGAACTCACTAGGAGGGATATTTTGAATGGATGCTCTAGAGGAGATAAATACTCTTGTATCATGATCAGGACTTATACCTTATAGACAAAAGTTCAGTATCATCCATCTGAATCTACACTAACCACTCGTGCTTAATATCTGTCAGAATGCTTTTCATCATCTATATAAAATGTTCTTTCAAATTGTCTGTTAAAACGTCAATTTTCTAGCCAGGAAAGAAGTAATCTTGCCTAGTGATACATCAGTCTAAGTGTGGTACAGTATTCTTTGAAATATGAGATAGTTGTGTTACACAGCATAGAGTGGATCTATCCCCAGGAATAGTGTTTTGAAAACCTCATGTTCCACACTAACTTCACTTAAGAATCACAGAATAACCAGATTGGAAGAGACCCACTGGATCATCGAGTCCAACCATTCCTATCAAACACTAACCATGCCCCTCAGCACCTCATCCACCTGTCCCTTAAACACCTCCAGGGAAGGTGAATCAACCACCTCCCTGGGCAGCTTGTTCCAGTGCCCAATGACCCTTTCAATGAAAAATTTTTTTCCTAATGTCCAGCCTAAATCTCCCCTGGTGGAGCTTGAGGCCATTCCCCTTGTCCTGTCTCCTGAGAGAAGAGGCCAGCACCCTCCTCTCCACAACCTCCCTTCAGGTAGTTGTAGAGAGCAATGAGGTCTCCTCTCAGTCTCCTCTTCTCCAGGCTAAACATCCCCAGCTCTCTCAGCCGTTCCTCATAAGGCCTGTTCTCCAGCCCCTTCACCAGCTTTGTTGCTCTTCTCTGGACTCGCCCCAGAGCCTCAACATCCTTCTTGTGGTGAGGGGCCCAGAGCTGAACACAGGATTTGAGGTGCGGTCTCACCAGTGCCGAGTACAGGGGGAGAATAACCTCCCTGGACCTGCTGGTCACACCGTTTCTGATACAAGCCAAGATGCCATTGGCCTTCTTGGCCACCTGGGCCACTGCTGGCTCATGTTCAGTCCCTGTCAACCAACACCCCCAGGTTCTTCTCCTCCAGGCAGCTTTCCAGCCAGGCTTCTCCTAGTCTGTAGCTGCACAGGGTTGTTGTGTCCCAAGTGCAGGACCCGGCATTTGGCCGTGTTAAACCTCATGCTACTGGACTCTGCCCAGCCTGTTCAGATCCCTTTGCAGAGCCTCCCGACCCTCCTGCAGATCCACACTTCCACCCAGCTTAGTGTCATCTGCAAACTTGCTAAGGGAGCACTCGATGCCTTCATCCAGGTCGTTGATAAAGACACTGAACAGGGCTGGACCCAGCACTGAGCCCTGGGGAGCCCCTCTTGTAACTGGCCTCCAGCTGGATAATGTCTTTTTATTGAAGCTTTTCCCAGTATCCCTTTTTCTGGTGGGAGCTCCTCAGATTTGGTGTGGTCGAAGAGCTAGTACGACTTCTGAAGTGTAATGCTCATATTTTAGTCTGGTGAGTTCTCCACACTTCTGGTCTCCTCTCTTCCATCCACCCCTTTTTATTTTTTCTTAATATTAAAGAGGCAAATACTGAAATTTTGTTCCAATTATTTGGACTAGCCAGATCTAGGCTATACACAGAATAAGAATGAAATGTCAGACCCGAATCTGTCACCACAAGATATGAATAACCATATATGACTTTAATAGATGCTACCTATTATATCATGGGTCAGGAAAATAACATTCTGAATTGATGACCAGTGTAGATATTTGCTCAGGGACATGGTTTATTGGCAGACAGGAATGGTTGGACTCAATGATCCAAGAGGTCTCTTCCAACCTGGTGATTCTATGATTCTATAAAACCAAGTAGTTGGACAGATGCGGTCTCAGTTAAGTTAGAATATTTATGTTAAAACTCACTTTTTTTCCCTGTATTTGCTAATGAGTAAATTCTCCTGGATCTGTCATTTTTTAAATAACCAAACCAAAGCCTTGATTTGGGCAGCTTTACGAGAGTGTAAAATAACAAAAACATGCAGAACTACTGAACCCACAATGAGATGGACCTTCATAGTATTTCTGTTTTTATGTGGAGGCTAGACAGCATATATAGATGTGAACTGCAAAGAGAGTAGAAAGTTATTCTGACACAGGTACCTGGCGAATGAGCAAGAGTGGAGATCATGATGCATTCTAAGCATCATATGGAATATGTTAAGTTTATCCATAGATAAATAAATATTGGCATTGGTGATGTTACAGCTGTGATGGTCTAAAGACAGAAATGAGGCAAGGCCTGTAGGAAAAAGTAGTATCTTCCATTAGGTAACTGGCGCAGTTTGAAAATCCAGAGAAGCTTTCGGGTATATGGACTTCGTCTTCACTCTTTGTTTAGTTCTGTAATGCACTAACAAGCCAGCTCTGTTACGCACTCTGGCAAGGGCTGGAGCCTTGTGAGCTGCTGGCTAGCAGAAAAGATACTCTTCAGCGTGGACACCTTGAATAAAACAAAAAGGAGGAAAGAGAGGATGGGCAGGGCAGGGGATTTCTCTGTAAAAGGATGCTGAAGCCCTGTACTTGGAAGGATGATATAAGCTGGCATGTATGCTTTATTAAAAATCCTTTTTTTCAATTTAAAAAATCTTAGCAGATGTCTCTCTGCAGTGACTATGTAGTTCAGTGGAGTTGGTTAAACATTCTATCACCTCATAACCATTTTATGTTTTGGGTTGGGAAATGATATTTTCTGTTCCAAAAAATTACTGTTGTCTTTTCCAATTCTTAGCAAATCACTGCCTTTCCATCACCTTCCCTCTTTGGCTTTTAAACAGGATATTAGTTGCAAGTTATGGTATAGTGCAGAGGAAATGCTACTGGCTCATAAAACCACTTGAAGTACTTTTTTCATGGCACAAGAGGGAAAATATTCTTATTCTGAACTTGTATCATTTTTTATATATTAGAACTGAGAACACATTATGTTCATTCTCACTCTTTTTGTTGTTGTTGTTGTTCAGATTTTCCTCAGGACTGTCACTTTATTACGATTTCCAGAAGTGACTGGATGCTTCTTTTATTAAACTGTTCTTTCTAGATGGTCTCTTTTTAATACTATTCTTCCTTTCGTTAGCAGTTTTAGATGTACAATTCTACCTTTCTTTAACAATCGTGTTGAGGAAGAAGTTTTAACAGCGAAGGCAATTGATCAGCAAGAACACCGCCATAGTATTTAACCTGCTTCCATGTTCCATTAGAAAATATTTTTACCAGGAAAAGGATTTTTACTTATTTTCCCCATCTTCCTTTTAAAGATCTAGTGCATTTTTAAGTGTATCTTAAATAAGTTTGTAATTTTTGGCATCTTAAGGTGCCAGAGCAGAGAAATGAACCATAAATGAGAGACATCAAAAGTAACTTAGAGAGAATTTTTTTTTAATATTAAAGCGATGAATCATAGGCCAAATTAACAAGTAAAGGAATCTGCCTATAATGAAATCTTTTTTTCTAACATAACACTTCATTATAAAGGGAGTTTTTCTATAATAGTAGCAAGTGTAATTACATTTTTATATATAATTAGGACATTATTATCATTTCACCATATCAAAGTTCATTATAAGACATCTCCAATGCATTTTTCATAGAGCAAAAATAAAAAGAGAACAGGGGTCCTTCAATTAGACTAGTATAAGGACATCCACAGAGACTGAGGGAAGCTGATCAAACAGCTTAGCCCAAAAGGGACCAGGTAGAAACTCATTGCCTCTCCGGCACAGACAAGTTGCATTTTTACACATCCTACTTGGTACTAATTATACTCTTCACCCTTCTTATATTCCATTACATTGTTTGGGAGACAAAAATGCTTTTAAAATTGTAATCCGCTGGAACTGAATATGGAAGATATGAAATGTCTTCATTCTATGAATCTGAGTTATGAAGGTAGAGGTATCCTCTACCTTCTTGAGCATGTTGCTGTTATGCCCAGGAAGACAGAAATGTGTCACCAGAAGGACAAGCACATGGAATCCATGTAAGGTGATCCATTACCTAGATTAATTTCAAAGTCTTTTTTTTCCTCTTCTTTACTGATGTGAGAAACAATCTGACTCTTTTTCAAAAATCCCTTCCTTCCTGAGTAGGTTGAGGATTAAGGAACTACTGAGAATTTGAACAAGAACAATCAAATGTCATGTTGATTATTAGTTTGTGTAGTCCTTGAACACTGATAAAACTATGCGGAGTTCGATTATGCCCCACTTACTTTCCTACTCCTGAAAGGGTTCATTATCTGATGTACTCACACATGTAAATCCCTGCATGCTTTTCTAATTCATCTTATAGAATGCATGCAAAGTTCTCTGGTAGAGCCATAGGGTGGACAGTGCTTAATTCTGTATTAGCGTTAGGCTGTGTGTATTAAATCCCATTTAGCTATTGGTCTAAAAGCGGGCAAAAGGTAGGTTAAAAGAAGGATGTTGAGGCTCTGGGGCGAGTCCAGAGAGAGCAACGAAGCTGGTGAAGGGGCTGGAGAACAAATCTTATGAGGAGCGACTGGGAGAGCTGGGGTTGTTTAGCCTGGAGAAGAGGAGGCTGAGAGGAGACCTTCTTACTCTCTACAATTACCTGAAGGGAGGTTGTGGAGAGGAGGGAGCTGGCCTCTTCTCCCAAGTGACAGGGGACAGGACGAGAGGGAATGGCCTCAAGCTCCGCCAGGGGAGATCTAGGCTTGAGATTAGGAAAAAATTCTTCACGGAGAGGGTGGTTAGGCATTGGAACGGTCTGCCCAGGGAGGTGGTTGAGTCACCGTCCCTGGAGGTGTTTAAGGTTAGAGTGGATGAGGTACTTAGGAGCATGATTTAGGGATTGGTGGGAATGGTTGGACTCGATGATCCAGTGGGTCTCTTCCAACCTGGTTATTCTGTGATTCTGTGAAATAACAAACAAAGTAGGAAATTGAGTACTTCTAGTGTCATTTTTTGAAAAATACTGCAGTAATTTACAAGCTGGGTATAAATTATATTTGGATCCTAGATCCTAAAAATGTGGCTTTGGACACTGCAACTGTCTATGTGTTCTGGGATTTGGGAAGGGAACCACTGCATGATATTGGACTGTGGTATCTAGTGTTTGTCAGTGTAGATGTGCTCCTTCTCCAAGAATGCGTTAATGCATATATACTGCCCACTAGCATGTGACAACAGCTGGGTGAAACAGATGATGAAATACAGAAGTGCTTTAAATGACTACAGGTGAAATAACTGTTAAAAGGATTTCCACCAGACCGTGGGTACTCCAGGCTTGTCTTTTAACAACTCAGAGTTGGGCCATCACCTCAGTGAGTGGCAAAGGCCCCCACAAAATTTTCAGATATTTATATATATTATACAATAGGTATTCTTTCTTTGAAAAGTTCTCCGTGTTTTTCCATGGGCTCTCAGTTCTTTATTGTTCATTATTCTTCTTTAAATACACTTTGATAATTCATCCACTGTGTCATTTCGGTTCTGCATCAGAAGTGATGCTTCATGTTTCTCCACTGGTCATAAAAATTGCTTATCTTCTTTCTTGAGACACTTCTATTTATTTTTTAAAACTTTAAAGAAAACCTCAAGCAGTTCTGCTAACTTATACCTATATTTAACATATGCCTATACTCAAAGTAGTTTAACCTTTTAATCATTAGTTATCATTAAATCTAACACCCGTTCTAGGTCTTACACAACCTGTTGATTCAGCTGGACTGGGCCTTAAACCAGCCACAGAAAAGTCTATAATTGAACAGTATTCTTACAACTGCCATAAAGAATACCTTGCCAGCCCCAGTTCTAATTATACTCTTCTATAATACCCTATTTATCACAACCCACTAACAATAATATCAAGGTTTTACAATGTTATAGTCATCATACCTTCTTATTTTCCTTAACATCATCCATTCATCAGAGAGGTGCCTAGCTTGGGTGCTTGCCTTTTCTCCAGTATGTGAAAGTACCTGAACTTGGTGATCAAGTTTGGGCAGTGGGAATTGCCTCCTTCAAGGCAGCTCGGAATAGCACAAGATGTGCTTTGTACAGAAGGACTGCACACCAAGAAAAAGGAGCTGCTTCCTCATACTCTCTTCCTTGCTGCTTCCGTGCTAGGAAAAAAATCAAGCCTATATTGAATGTATTCTAAGTAAGGATGCCACTTTTAGGAAATAACTAAAAAACAACCCTTAACACTGTATTCCTGGCTTATAAAAGCAGATTTTTGTTAGAATAGATTGTGGTTATGCAAATGACCTCTGCTGCTGAACGTTGCCTGCTTTAGCCAGAGCTTGCACCTCACCACACTCCTCCCTGACATACCTGTGCTTGCCACATTTTACTTGAAAATATTAAAAGAACATGTTACTCTCTGCTGTTTACTACCACACAGAACACCACTGATAATTACTTAGTTTGTTTGTCCTGGAATACAAATAACTTTGAGAATATTGGAAATGTGACTGTCTGTGTATTAGGGTGTAAAACTTTACCCAAGCAGGACATGTCGGGCTCAGGGTGTTTCTTCACACTGCATAGGCAGAGGTTGGAGGTAGAATGTTATCACATACTGCTGACAGCCCTGACCACCCACAGACCCTCTGCTCTCCTATAGCAAGCTGACAGGCAGATGCATCAGTCCTGCAGGACTGAGAACAGGTTTATTCTTTTTTTAAAGCAAGAGTGTAACACAGTTATAACATGCCTAAATTCAATCAGTTTCCCTTGTTCACTTTCTCCTTCATTTTCCCTCCTAGCAACTTCCATTAATTATTTGTATTTATCTTGGGATCATATCCTAATTCCTCTCTTCATTTCCTTTGGAATACAAATCCTTCTTTATAGCCATCTATATTATCCTCCCTCAGTTTGCCAGGTACCACCGGGATGTTTCTCCTGACAGGAAAGAAGTTCAACTATAGCTGAGATGTTACAAAATCCAGTAATATTTGTCAGGGATCTGCCAGACACAAGCATTCTAAAAGATGTAAAACAGAAAACTACAAGTGGATCTAAAAGTTCTAATCTCCATTCCATTCTAATCTCCCTCTCCATACCACAAGCATAGGAGTTTTATTAGAAATAATTGCATTTATTGTAATGGTTTCTGCACTGCTAAAGTGAAAGTCAGTGCAACAGCATTCAGGAGGTCTATGTTCTGTTTTACAGTTTCACAGAGGTGGACTTCTGTGCTCAAATGAAATCCCTATGAAATCAGTAGGCCTTGCTAGAACACTTGGGCTTCTCCCCAACTTTACTGGGATCTCTGAGACAAGTCAGAAAACACAGAGGGGAAAAGAGACCAAGATGGCAAGGATTTAAAAAGCAGAGAGATACACCCTTCTTTATTTACCAAATCAACAAAGAGAAAATAATGAAAATATTGCCGGCTATGTAGTGCCATAACTTACGAAATAAAAAAACAATCAAGTATATATACTGTATTTACTGTGTTACTTCTTTTAACTGCTTAAAAAATACTCAGTGTGTCACTTTATCTTTGCAGTAAAAACCAGGTGAATCACCATTTTTAATGTATCATTGCATATACAGAGTTCGAAGTTAGGCGGATTTCATATTTTATTAATTACAAGGATCTTAATTATTTTGCTGTACTCACAGCCAGGAAAAAAATGGTGACGTGGAGAACTCCCAAGCTTCCTGAACTCCTGCTGTGTATGCTCTCCACAGAACTCATCACCTTGCAGAGCAGCTTCACTCTTTGAAAAAATAAAATATTAATTTTTAGAGAGAGAAAAAAAGGATATAAAAATGATTTGGCATAGAGCAAAAATGTATGAAACCAATCATGAGAGAAGGAAGATGATACTTCTGTAACGTTATATTTCTTTGTTTCCAAAAGGCTAATGCAACAGCTGTTCTTTAGGATGTGTCTACAAGGCTTTTGCGATAGGATGAAAAGAGGCTCTGCCTGCAGCATAAGCGACTGAAGCCAAACAACAACATTACTGTAATGCTGATCCTGAGTGCAGGGCCTGTTGCCCCAGGTTCATCAAAGCACTAGCCATGGCTGCAGGATTTCAGTTTGGAGGAATCCATGCCCGACAGGCTCAGAGAATGAGCAAAGTAGGTTCTTGTCTATTTGAAAGACTGTAGATGTCCCCATAACCATTCATCAGTTCAGAGACTGGCTTTCAAAGTATTTATGCAGCAACTGTTTGCCCTTTGGCCTTTTCTATAAAACATTTTTTGATCTCCCATAGATACATAATGGCAGCACTGTGAATATCTCATGCAGCAGTGCTGAGCTAGAGAAAATCAAAACTCAAAGACCTAGGTAAGATGCTGAGAGCACCAAAACTTTTAACAGTTGGGCTTGTATCTGAAATAATTTGAGTTCAATTTTCTGTGACACCGAGCACTGAAGCAACACTTCTTAACTGTAGTCACGGGAACCCAGCATCTTTTAGATGAAGGAGGAGAGCAGGCAGAAATATAGACCTGGACATCTGACATGCAAGGTGTCTAAAATTAAGTCTACTAACAAATGTTTAGTCGAAACTCCTCGCTTGGTTTTGCCTATCAGTAAAGTGAGGATGTTAATAGTTACATCCCTAAAAAAATGGATATTAGGGACTTCAGCATTTGTTAAAGCCCTGAATAAATAGCGTCTGTTGTTTTTAATGAAGTTCTTGGGAAGAAAGTTGGCCTGCCCTTACCCAGTAAATGGCCCATATTGCCCTTCAAAAATGGCAGGTAGAACAACAACATGAAACTTTGTCTATGGGAGCTTTGCTGTTTTTCTTACTGCCTTCTTGCAACAAAATAGATGTTTGCCTGCAGAGGAAACGAAATACCTTGATGTGGATGTGTTTTGTTTAATATTTTCAATTAACGTTTGTTTTCAAATGTGGGTTTCATGCCCATGAAAAATTGCTGCCATTTCATTTCAGTAAGTGATTGCGACAGAAAGCAAGGTCTAGTTCTGTTCTCCTCCTGGGATGGGATTTGCTTTCCATTTGAAACAGTGATGAGGTTAATAAAAGTGTATTTGTCATGCACAAATGTTAACACAGTTCTGCACAAATATAAGCACATATCAGTGATTTTATTTAACTCAGATCGCATTCTGGAATCTTTCTTTTTGGCCAAGAGTGCTAGAAGCATTTTACTTCAACAAAAGGTGGGAGTCTGCTGAACTCACAAAATTCACGAACAGAATGCTACACAGAGTTCTGTAGTTCTTCCTGTAGCTGTGACATGCAGTGTAACCTCAGGAACTGCTGCTCTGGGAGGGTAGGATGGATAGGAGAAAGGAGCAGCTTAGTGTGTGCACCCATCATTGTTTTGTCCACTGGTTAAAATAATTTCTGATACCAGTTTCAGTCAATTAGCTTCCTGTTGTATTCTTTCTTTTACTAGTTTTGCTCTTTAGGCATTCTTAAGATAGTGGTAAGAGACTTTTTTTTTCTTTTCTTTTTGAGGGGTTGAGGTGGGTGTATGTTCTTAAATCATTAAGGCCAGATAGATAAGCTTCTAACTAGAACTTCCTCCACTGTTGGTATTCTCCTTTCCTAGAAGCAGCTTTCAGAATGAACTGGTTGTTTTACTGGTGCAAGCAATGTGCTTCTAGTGACTGTTTCCCTTGGGGTCTCCTTTCTGCTGCTGTTCAGTACAGCTAGTTTGCCAATGCCTAGCCAATGAGGCATTCCTCAGAATTCCCAAGCATGCTGCAAATTCCCTTGTTATTCTGATATTATCTGAATCCTGACCAGGTTCTGACCAGCTAAATCGCTGCACAACTGCAGTGATGCAGTATACATTTCCTCAGTTATTATAATAGGGAAAACAATGCATAAAATAAACACGGAAGAAGAAATAAAATCAGTCAAAGCAAAATATGCACCTCGGAACAAAGCTATTAAAAGATTACTGCGAGGTACTTCAAGGACTGTAAAGTCTGTCAGACGTGTAGTACTAGAACTAGATGAAATGATTCAACTGATGCATTAAATGCTTTCAGTATAAGTAAGCAGAAAAACTCAGTGAAGAGACCCAGCTCTTGAGTGGGGTAAGCAGCATGTCAGCCAGTGAGAAAACTGACAAAATACATTTGCATAGACCAATTCATTTATACAGGATGGTGCTGAAATAAGCTAAGTAACAGATGACTGCAATTGAGGAAATAATATCTGAGTTGGTTGGCAAAATCGCAGACTGTCTTGCAACCAGGCAATTTTGTATTAAACAAGCAATTACTTACCCTAATCTGCCCACTACAGAGTACAAATGGATGGCCGAGAGTTTAAGTTTGCTGTAGAAGAATAGTAATGCTGCCAGCCAAATATCCTAACAAGACTTCTTGAGGTAAATATCCAGGTGATCAGCATGCTCAGGTGTATCAATTAAATGTTAGCAGAAGCTCAAGGTAGATCATGACTGCAATATCCTTTTGCTTCTAAAAGCAAGGTAGGGGAGCATAACTGAAATAAGGGAAAACATAGAGGAATATGACTGTCAACAGTGTTGCACAGGGGTCACTTGCTGTCTGAGTACACCTTGACCTTGGAAAGGCTAAGGCAACGCAACAGCTGCCCATACCTCCACTATGTCATCTTCCCAGTGAGGAAGGAGAGACTAAGAGACTATCAATACCTGTAAGTTTTCTGAACTAAATTGCTTCCAAGTATTTAAGGTGTGTGTTGAACAAAGATGTAATGTAGACATACCTGCTTGTAGTGATTTAATTCCAGCTGGCATCTAACACCACCCAGCTGCTCCCCATCCCCACCCTAGTGGGATGGAGAGGAGAATCAGAGGGAACTCATGGATTTAGATAAAGACTTGTTAATAGATAAAGCAAAAGGTGTGCATCCAAGATAAGCTAAACAAGGAATTCATACACTACTTCCCAGTGGCAAGCAAGTGTTCGACTGTCTCCAGGAAAGCAGGGCTCCATCACTTGTAATGGTTACTTGAGAATACAACTCTGAATGTACCCCTCTTCTTTCTTCTTTCCCAAGCTTTATATGCTGAGCATGATGTTATATGATATGGAATATCCCTTTGGTCCGTTGGGGTCAGCTGTCCTGGCTCTACCCCCTCCCAGCTTCTTGTGCACCCCCAGCCTGCTCGCTGGTGTGGGGGTGTGAGGAGCATAGAAGGCCTTGACTCTCTGTAAGCACTGCTCAGCAATAACTATAACATCCTCACTGTTTCTGGCAGAAATCCAAAACATAGCCCTATACTGGCTATTATGAGGAAAATTAACTCTATCCCAGCCAAACCCAGCACACTGCTTCAGCTTAGTGTATCCTGTATATAACTCTATATCTGTATATAACTCTGTATCCTGTATATAACTCTATGATCTAACTGATCAGCTGTTTAATGTACAAATGCTAGAGTCAGAAAGTCAGGACAAACAATGTGATGCCAACTAGAAAATATTTGGGCTGTTGTGTCTCCAAAAGGACACCAGGTATTTTTCCATTGATGATGGCAGGTTTGACATGAAATGAATTATGAAAAAACATGAATTGTCTTTTCAAATGTAAAATCGGACCAGTTCAGTTTTCCAGTTTGAAGACTGTGAATCAATTTGAAAATGAGTATGACTAGCCAGAACTTTTCTTAAAAGCAGGAGGAGTGGCTTCAAAATGCTTTTAACACATGCAACTAAAATATCTGTATTATTTTTATGCCACTAATCTGCCCTAATTTAGATTAATCCAACAAAGAAAAGATTTATGGTCTGTATCCAACCCTGAGAATAGCGGAGTGTTAATATTGTAGTAGAATATGTCTGAAATTTTTTACCTGCAAGACAGACTAAATGCATAAAGCCTCCAAATCTATCAACAAGACTAGTTATGAGGCAGTTTTAAGAGAGGCTGAAAATGTCCGAAGATGTAAACAACAAGAAACAACTAAAGGTTTGTTGTTCCATTGGTCTGGCCAGACATCAGGAGCAAAGAATCCCATGTACATGGCGAGTTCAAAGATTAAGATCCCCTATACCAGTAACTCCTTGTAACACCTGGTTCATTGTAAACCTGAGCTCTGAAGAACAAGAATAGATCTCAGAAGTGTGAGTGCTCTGAGAAGGCAGTTAACACATGCTGGCCAAACATTACCAGGGTTAGCAGCGACCTGAGAATGGCTCTTTATCCATTAGCAAAGCAAAAGCTGCCAAATCTATATTTCTTTCTGTTATCCAATGCATACAACAAATACAAGAGCAGAAAAATAAGAAACCAGGCACAAATTGCATGGGAAGTTATGTCAAAAAGGGAGGTCTGGGCAAGTTATTCTATAGTCTCTTTGCAGCCTTGCCTTCAGTAAGAAATATTAGTTTCTCAACTGTAAAACTGTTTGTGTACTTTTTATTGTAACTATAGATTTCTAATTATCATCAGCCCTGGAGCTGAGCTGACATTTCCTAATTACTTTTTTCCCTTAGTTATCTGAACAAGTGTGGCAGTGCTGTTTAGATTAGGTTTGTTCTGTTTCACCAGGATATTTTAGAACAATGTGATTATGCATGGTTGCACCTAGCTACTACTATCATGACAAGTACAGAAGTTAAATTATGAAGCAAACGTAAGCTTTGAAGAAATTTTTATTTAATCTGTATTCCCCTGTTTCATCTGCTCATCCATCCAGCACAATCTGCATCATTATTAACCACACCATATTTCTAAAAAAAGAGTATAAAAAGTAAGACATCTGTGTTATAGCATTAATATATTCAAAGGTTTTTACTTTCATCTTCCAGGCATTAACACTATGTAAGTGCAATGTAGGCGCAACTTACAGCATCGATGAAATACCACAAGAAAAACGTAGTAAGTGGCAAAAAAGAAGGAAAAAAGATACAAGTAGACTGAGTATTATGTAAAAAGAGGACTTTTATTCATAAATAGAGCACTTTCGCCTATTGCTCCTCTATACCTTTATTTCTAATTGCTACCACAATTTTTAAGGCACTGAGGCAAGCCTCCAGCAGTGTGCTGAAGGTGTGTTTGTGCTGTTATGCCCTCTGGCTTTGCTGCCAGCCTATTCCCTTAGATCAGAGCCAGAAGGCAGACTGTTTTCGAATACCGATCACCTCACCCGGACCTAATCCTTTGAGTTCTCTTTGGCATCTATTCCTTCTGCCAGTTTCCTCTTCTGTTCCTCTCTTTTCTTCTGAAGTTGACAACAAAGACATCCTCAGGGCCCTCCTTGATGTAAGACCACTCTTGATGTTGTTACAGTGTGGGTTTTTTTTGTACCCTAAAGTTGTGCTACTTTTATATTCAGCTAGCACAATATTTGCACACCAGAAGATAAAGAAAATGAGAATATGTTACACAGAATGATAGTTTCTTTTTTTATTTGTACACTTTGGTCCTTTCAGTGGAAACCTTTTTTCTTTTTCTGTCATTCATCTACATACCTGATCAAGAACCTAAAGGTATCTTTTTACAGACTGTGCTGCTTATATACCTTAAATTGGCCTGACCTGCCACTTTTAATTTTAAAAAGATGGCTGTATGGGATGTGGATGAATATGGAATTTCTATGAAGCACAAAACTTTTGAACGGTTCCTGTCCTCTGTGATAGTGAGTTTTAAAAGGGAAATCTCCAAAGAGCTAATTAGTAGACAAGTAGAGCTCAGGCTGAACAAAGCTGAAAAGATAGCAGATAACTAAAAGGACCTGGCCATAGCTGACAAAAATCAAAGCACTGACAGAGAGCTGGCAGTAACCTTGGGCTGCTAACTGACAGGGACAATAAAAAAAGCCTCTGAGTGTGGCAGAGAGTGACAGCCACAACCACAGGCTCTCTGAAGAGCCTGAAACCTCCACCAAAACGAAGATATAATCTTCTGCTTGGCAACACCATACGCTTTTCCCTCCCATTCCAAATTGGGGAAATTGGAGCTTGTCTAAATAATTCTGCTGCATGAATGTGAACTGAAAATGGAAACATCCAAGATCGGCGTGCAAAGTTTAGTGGAAAGCTATGGTCTGAGAGGACACATCTGAAAAAATGTAAGTGTGACTGGGGGACAGTGAAGATTTCCTTTGCTTACCATGATACTTTTGCTGGAGCAGCCCTGTAGCTGCTTGACTCTTATTCTCTCTGAACCTTCATGAGATAAACATATAGCACAAACTATGAAAAACATTTTGTCATTATGTGCTCCCTGAGACGTAATATAAAATGGAAAACAGCATCCTCATCTTTGTAGTTGGCAGGGGAGATGCTTATCGCTGCATTGTGTTCATGGAAGAAAACACGCTTGATCTGGTTCTAGAAATTACTTATTTTTCACTTAAACAATTGTGGCAGTTCTTTATACTTGTATACTTTCACTGATTACAAACATTTGCACGCTATGATCAACAAGCCATGAGACACTCTTCAGCAAGTAATCATTCATGAGCTAAGATACTTAGGAAATGTACTCATGTAGCAGGTAACACATTGGACCAGCAGCCGTGCAAATGAATGATGAAAAAAAGCCAATGAGATTGTTTCATAAGACAGTAGACATGGTAACTGCAGGGAAATCAAGGCTGCAGAACGCAGAGAGCATTTATGAAGTGGTATCATCACTCCTGAAATCACCACAACAAGAGTTTGGGTATTGCTTTTGGCCATATTCATGTTAAGACAAAAATTCTAAAAATTTATTTTTGTGTCTCAGTATCCTACCTGCAATCAATTTATCTTCTTTCATGTAGTGAAACAAGGACTGATCTTATTCAGAGATGGCCAGTTTCTTTTATCCTACGAGCTATAGTGAGCTTATCAGCAATCCCCATAAGCCCTAGAAAACCATAACACAATTACTTGGAAAGTATCTCATGTTTTATGGAGGGGATGGAGAGGAATTTAAGGTTAAAGAGATGAAATTTCCTTTATAGTCTCCAGAAAATCTTTACTACATTTAATTGTCTTTGGTTTACCTGTTCCTAAATCAGTCACTATGCCACACTGTCTTTGATATGTGTGTTTAACTTGACCTTTCAGTGAAATAGTCAGTTGAATGAATACTGTCATGCATGTATTTGAAGTATTAAATAAGGCTCAGAAGTAATATCTGTGCAAGACATGCAACAAAATTTCATATACCTCAGTATTATTATTTCAGTTTCCTTAAAATCTTAAAAAGGCGTAAGTCCTGATTTCAAAATTAACACTACTGTTTAATGGTTTCTGTCAATCTGCAAGCCAGAGCAAATCCAAAATCTTACAGAAATTGGCCTGCAGCTTCTAGTTCTCATAAAAGAGATGAATTTTTACTTCATTTACACCTGTAATTTAGCAACCTCAAGACTGGGGAAATAATTTATTTAAAAATTGTCATTCTAAACCAGAACACACAAAGCCTGCTTAAGAAAACCTCTGTGGGGTGGGACAATTACACACATCCTGTAGACAGCCCATAGTTTATGATAGCAGTCAGTGCCATGCTGTAGAGGAGAAACTTGATTAAAAAACTATCATGGGATCCTTTGAATGTTAATATTTTAAAACATTTAATTCATCCTATTTGCCACTTACTTTCGTTTTCTTTTTCATATGACCAAAATAGCCTTTGGCTATGCTTCATTTCTCCTTCTGCTAAACCATGTCCTTCTTTCTTAGTCTTTGACCTGTCCTGTCTGCCTAAGATTTCTTTTTCTCCTCTTTCATGCTACATGTCTTACAGTCTATTTTCAAGCCTTTGAGTTCTTCTTCATACCTCCCACTTGTTTTTTTTCCACAGGTGTTCCTCATACCTTGCACATATACATTTCCCCTGCTGCCTCTGCACAGGATACATCTCCTTCCCCCTACACTGAAAAAGTAACTTTACTCTTCCAAGTATGTGTTCAGTTAAATTCTGTAAACACATGTGAACTAGAACAAACTAACAGAGCCAGCAAGAATATAGCAATTTCAGGCCTTTTCTCACTTATTTTTCTTCAATGAAATTTGCTTTAACAATTTTTCCTCTCTGTTCTTTCTCAAATTGCAGTGATGTTCTCTATTTTACCACACTTCATTAGCAACTGCCTCCAGATAAAAAAATGATTCACAGCCTCATCCTCTGTTCTTATACTGATATAGCTGAAGAGAAAAGCTTTTGTTAATCTTAGTGGTTTCATTCCTCACTGGCTACAGGGCTGGTACAAGTCAACATACTAACATGTATATATCCACTAAAACCATCATAAATTGGTTTTGGGAGGTAACATTGTACTGTATAATACTCAATATCTTAAAAATGAATACAGATTATAAGGATAACATTCTTTTTTGATAGCAACTGAAACAAAATTGGACCAGTTTAACTGAGATTGACATTAATATATCACTGAGCAGTTAGTTATATCACATGAATTAGATATTACACATTCAAGAATCATTTGTTATGCTTTTAGTACAAATTTTCCTGACATAAGTGAGATAAAGATAAATAGCCCATCACAAAGATGTCATTTGGTCTCTTGCGAGTATATTGATGATTTCTGATGAGAAACTTTAGAAGCAGTTTACCATGAAATGAAATGTGGAAGTGGGCATCCGTGTTTTTGTAGGGGTCTTTTACGATTGGTTCCTCACTTTCTAATATTGATTTTTATGGGGATTGTATGTGTGGGTGTGTTTTGGCAGAAGGAACCCCGCTGAGAAACTTTGGAGTCTCCTCCATTTAACTGACATTAAAAGAAATGTTATAAGGAAAAGATGAGTTCTACTTTGTTACTACTTGCAGTGGAAGGGGAACAGCTGCACATAATGTGGCTTTATTTTGAGTGCTAGTGAGCCATATTTCTACTTTCCTTTCTTCACAACTACCTTGAGCAGCTCTTCTGCATGTCACAATTCCAGTAATTGCCTTCAAATTGTTGATACATTTAAAAAAATGTGAAGTTTATTATTTACATAATCATATTTTATTTTTATTGATTGCTTTAGTATTGTTGTGTTGAGGTGTTACAAATCTTTTCTCCTCAGGGTTTGGGAAAATTTAGTAGCAACTTTAGAAATGCTGCCTTCTTTCTTGTTCAAAACGAAAATTCAAAAATGCCAGAATTTTCTCTTGGGCAAATATCCTGTCTTCTAATTCACCCAGATGTTGATGTTAGCCTGTGCTCATCTACGTGCTCTTTCTCAAATACAGTTTTGCGACTCTGGATCTTGTGGATAGGACTTGTGTTCAGCAAGCTTTTCTGACACAGCCATTAGACACGATTTGTTTGTCTGTAGCATTATGGCAAACAGCAGTTGTTCTTAAGGTGTACAGTCTTCCTTTCTTTAAACAAAAGTATCCGCTACTCTAAAGATTCTTCACGAACAGAAATGTCAAAATGGAGATGGGTATTACAGGATTAACACTTTTTAATATGGCACGGTATGAGTCTTCCTGTTTATCTGTCTTTTACCTGAGTCTCTACAGTAAAAGTGTGTCCTCTCTGTGCATATAGAACCCGTTTGCACTGATGCATAACTAGAAGCAACTGTAAGCCTGTAAGGACTTGGGCCTCCTGGGCCTCATCTTGCTCTTCTCAAACTAATTCTGTATTCCAGTGGTGTAAATGAAGGCGCGCCTCATGCGCGGTAGTGAGAAGCAAGAGCAGCAACGTGCTTGAAGTGCCTCTTCTTTTAACATGCACATTCATTGAATGATGCCTGAAATGACCAACAGCAGAATGCAAAAATGAAAGCTGATGCTTCTTCTGCCAACGCAATCCCAAGTCGTCTGCTACAGCAGGACTGAATATTCACTGAAGAAACATAGTCACAAAATTAAATTAATATGAACACCACCAACACAGCCTCAGAGAGAAATCACAGAAAAATCTAAAAATCTCTTTTCTCCTAGTCATACCACACTGCATATCCTTCTGTAGTTTTCTTTCTTTTTAAGTATTATAAAGCTACCAGATGCTGCATGCATATTTTGGTCCAGTATAGAGAGATTTTTTGGAGCCAGGGGTATCTTTAAGCAACAGCTACAAAGGATATTTTGTATGTATCTCTGAAAACTGTGTCTGAAAAATGAATAGAAAATGTTCTCTGTTATAATTTTGTAGTCTGCGTGGCCTTAGTTGAATGGGATCTTTTTTAATCTTTTCATTAAAAGAGTTTGCTTTCTTCTTCACCAAAAGAAATTATTCAAAAAATAAATCTTTTATTTAAATGAAAATTAATAAAACTCATGCTGAAGCTATTGCTGCTAAATGCATTTTGGAGAGACAACAAACACTAGAATTTTTGGGTTTTATTGTGAGAAAATGGCTTCTGGTAAAATATACCTGATAGAAAAGACCTATTTTTGCTGTAAATGTGTGTAAACTAGGATTTTGGCTATTTTTGATAGACAAATAATAACATCAGGAGTCAAGAATGTTGTCTTCATACATTTATTTTACAAAGAAAAACACAGATTTTCCTTTCAGAGATTCAGCTCCACCCTGTAACGCATTCAGTCCAAGCTAAATCTGATGTTTCTTCATGTAGCACAGGATGTGCTTGCTTGCTGTGGTGGGATTGCTCACGGGGAAGTTTGCAGTTGCTTCCAGATTGTTTCCAAATACATGAGCTTTATGGTTTGAGTTACTGATTAAAGGTCACTTCTCTATTTGTATTCTACTTTGACACTTCAGATGAGATGAAATTCTTGATTTATAAAGCTATTTAGGCAGCTATGAATTGTGCTGAGCAGTGAGAGCTCAGAGTTCAGCTCCCTGCTGATTAAAAGCCCCAGATTGTTCCCCCACAAGCTTCAAGAGCTGATTTTTTAAGAGACTTTGTTGAGTCCATAAACTGCTTTTTTGGAGGAGTCTTCTAATTGACAGTGGCTCTATTAGTCTAATGATTTTTAATGTTGTAAATGTTTTTAGCCTCATAAGCATATTTTATAAATCAAAAGGGAGATGTGCTATTGTATGTAATGCAGTCAAAGAGAATATTAATGCTATTTAGAAGAACAAAATACACAGCATATGGCAATAAGTATGAAATAAAAACGAGATAAAAGACTAACCTCTTCACATTAAAAATGTTACTCATTCACATGAAAAAGTGTTAATTGCATTGAAGTGTAAACTGCAGTCGACTATCAATATTTACCATACTTTTCTCTTCACTGACTGCCATACAATGATTCCTGAGATGGATCTGGCCTAGTGACACTCGCATGTCTGTGGCCAATGACTTTAAATTACACTTCTGATCTCAGGACACAACCACCTCATGGGGCAGGGTGCTAAATGACTATAGGACTGTTGGAGCTTTCACTGTGCTGAGCTTCTTTCTCTTTGCCTTCCCCAAAGATTCATCAGATAAAAGTTGATTTGAGGGTGATATGGAATTACATCTGTAAAGCACCCCAGCTAGGTAGAACACTTGTCAATCTTTAGGAGTATATTAATTATGATAGTCTTTGTCTAATAATTTTACAAGATTTAGAGCCATTGCATGTTCAGTTGCTTGCTGTCGACCTTTTCAGAAGAGAGAGAGACAGACATGATGAGAGAATCTCCTACTGTCAGTGGCTTTTCTCAACTACCCTCACAATGAAACAGGCCTCACAATAAATAGTCAGAAAAACATAAAAGAGCTAATCCCAGACACCAAAAATGCTTTCACTGAGAGCTGTTTGACTCTTTCTAAGAACCAGACAAAAGGTCTACTCCAAGCAACCCTGTCCAAAATCAGACCATCTCATATGATAGAAAAATTCCACAGCATGAAATCTAGACCACCAAAAGATGATAAGCTGGTCTTCATCATAGGTGTATTATGGTGCTGTCAATAGCGACATGAGACAAGTCAACCCAAAAATCTTCACAAAATATTAACTTAAATGTTCTGCACCCCGCTAAAAGACAGTAATATCCAGTATGCTGCTGAATTGCCATAGCTCTTTGTCCTCAGCACTTTTTTAATGTGATTAATCTGCCAGATGCCTTTAATAAATAAACTGGTGTTCATTTTCCAGTAAGTTTGTTTACGTTTACCACAGGCAATACATCAGCAGTTTAATGATCAGTAGTAAAACCTGGATTATAGTTTGGAGTCCTAGGACAGAACCACAATATTTAAAAGGTCTTAAAATTTGCCTGGGACAACCATGCCAGTGAGCTGAAAGATAAATTTACAGATGTGTGGATATTATCATGTGTGATATTATCAGGTGTGTAATATGGAGATGGGAATGGTTTTATATATAAAAATATATATGAGAGCAAGCTTTAGAAAACTGTAAACTAGGAGATAGGGAAAATTCTAAACTCCAAATAAAGCTTATGGAAACAATAGTTATTACAGAGTAAATGGTAAATATAATTGTTTAAAGGAAAACTGAGGCCAGCTGCTTTCCTAAAATTAATCTGTGCTTTTTACAATCAACTACACATTGGTCTAAGCAGTTTATCCTTATCTATCTCAATTCAGATTGGGTTAGTTACAAGAGAAGGTTTCAATTACCAGAAGATTGTTACAATTAAACTTTCAATAGGTAAGCAATTTTTAAAGACAGTAAATGGCACCCTTTCCCCAATGCTGCTGCAAGCAACCCTTGGTAAGGAAAAGAAGTGATCTATGCTCCTTGCAATTTTTCTCTGAGAAATCAATTATTCTCAATCAATAGGAAAAACAGATGCTACCTCCTACAGGCAGGTATACTGAGTATCAGGCAATTGTATCTCAAAGACTGCAGACAGAATCACTAATAGAAAGTTTTGAAGACATAATAACTGCCTTTTAAAGAATCACTTAAGTGTTGATAAAAATAAAATTCCACAAGTAGTTAAGGATTACTCTGATCTAAATAATACTGTTGATGTAACTGAAGATATTTTGGGACACAGCTAAAGTAACTCTTGGGGCTGCTTTATTAGCAATAAATGAACGAAAGGAGGGAAAATATAGTACGTTGTTGGAAGATGTAAAACGTTCTGTAAAACGGACATGAATCTAATGGAGATGTCAGAGTTTTGGAGTTATTTTCAGAAAGGAAGGCTGTTAAAACTGTTTTCACCAATAAAATCAGATGATGAACCCTCTTGTAAACCAGATGGATTACTTGCACATGTGCCAAGAATGCAGTGAACTAAGGAACTGACCAGAACAGAATAAGAGGAGTTGGATGTTTCTTGTCCTGGATACTATAAAGATGCTTTTTTGTTCTTTATAGACAACTACGTTCAACATAGTTACATTAAATGGCCAAGCTCAGATTTCTCAAGCACAACAGTACTAGGTGCACTATTATAATAGAAGGAAGAAAAAAGTTAAAAATAAGTAGATTAAATTAGTGGTTCCATTCATGTGGACTTAGTTGTTTCTGTGGCCTCATCTATCCAGTGAAAAGTGTTGCCTAGATTAAGTAAATAGTAAGTTTGGGCATAACTGTTTCAATTAAAATTAATAACATCTAGTTTTATAAAGTGTTCTTATATATTTCCAAATAAAACAAAAGTTATTGTCCAGGTCCTACAGATGAGCAAACTAATACATCGTATATTATGTGATTAGAATGAGTTTGTCCTGCGAGTCAGCAACAGAGTCCACCAAAGTTAGGAATGGAACCAAATCTGACGCTATTGCCCCTGGGTCATGTTGATTGCTAACGCAAGAACTGCATATATGTGATAAGTCAAATGCCACGTATTAGCTGCTTAACAGAAATATTGGTTTATGTTTTGTATATATTGAACAAAAATGAGCAAAATTGCTCAAAGTTCAAGCCATATAATAACTAACATATGCATTGTAACAAAACAAATGTCACAAACGTCAAATCACAGACATTTTCTATGAGGAAAGATATACTAGGCTATCCGTTCCTTCCTGCCAAGTTACGATCCTTTACTACAAAAGAGTTTCTGTCCTTTTCCTTTTTTTTTCCTATTCCTTTTTTCTTTTCCTTTTCCATTTTCCTTTTTTCCATATTTCATTTTCCTTTTCCTAGCAGGTCCAAAGGCCTTGCCTTCTCTTCCTCAATGCCTTCACTTCTCGTTCCCCATGTTAGCTCCAGTTCCATCTTGAACCTTCCGTCTGTGTCTTCCTACATTTCTCCCTGCATCAGATTCATGATTCTGAGGCTCCACAGGACTCTCCCTCTTTCCCTACCTGAAATACTGAAGGACATAGCACAGTGGTACAAAAGAGGCGTTGTTGTGAAAGGGCATTGGAGGCACAGAGCTTCATCCATCTCCCAGCCGTGTCTCTCCATTCTCCCATGCCGTAACGTTAACTGACAGCTTGATCCAGGCATGGAGGTTGGAGAGGCAGTCACAACATAAGGTGCCAAGGCTGCTTATTCTTCCTTCCTCACACTTAAACATTCATCTATAACTGAATTAAAGAAGATTTCTATAAGGTGTGTCTTCAAGTGTTGTTTTGCTAAAAATATAAATGTTCCATGTGCTTTTCTAGTCCCTTCTCTATAATTATTCCATTCATGTCTAGTGATACTTCTGTCTCAGAACTGATTAAATAAATTTTGGAATTGTAAAGCAGAGAGAGATATACTCATGTGTGGGATTAAAGGCCCCACTGAAGTCAGCAGCTGTTGTATACACAGTGCTAAGCCTGCATGCAGAACAGAACAGCCAATCTGAAAACAACATGGGCAGCCTAATGCATTTTTAGCACTTAAGACACTAGTAGGGTTTGAAAGTACCGAGCTGCTGTTTTATTAACAACACTTTCTACTGGAAGACATAGTTACACCTTTCTAGAAAATGCTCCTACAAATTTAGCTAATATACTGTTTAGACACAGCATAAAAGCTCGGTGTAGTGTGATTCACATGACTTCCTAGGGAAGGATGTAACAAAACATTCTCATTTATGGAGAGGTATTTCATAGAATTAATTGAAATGCAAAGAATTTACAGGAAATGGTATGTTTTTCCTCTTTTCTGTTTAGACATTTGTGTTGTAGTTGCAGAAAGGGAGATTACATTCAGAATTCTAAAAGAAGCAATTTTCACAATCTCTTGTCCAAATTTATCAGTTAAGCATCATCTGTACTTAATCCTGTTAAGGAGGAAAGAAAACAAATTTTCTTCCTACTTTTTAGCGTTCTGGAGGGAAAATGTCCTCCCTTCCAGGTTGTCTCTTCAGAAGGGCTTATGTCTAGTTATTGTGGTCAGTATGTCCCGTACACAGCTTTATTTAGTCATTTTAAACTAATGACCCCATCTCCAGAGATGACTACCACAGAAGTGTCATTACATTTGTAGGATAAAGCAGTCTTGTTGCGCTTGGAACTAAGAAAACCCAAGCATATGTCACTTGTCTTACCAAGCTCTTGTGCAATGTGCAGCATCCCTCTGCTGAGTTGCACTCCTTGCTGGGGCAGCAGATCATGGTCTGTGACTGTTTCTCAGCTGCCTAGTTTCCCAAACTAGCATTTAATCTTAAAAGCAACCTTCTAAAGGTGCAAATGTGTATGCTAACTTGTTGACCTATGAACTAGTGCTACCCAAATGCTTAAGTATTAAACCAAGAACAAAAAGTTAAAAGTTTAAACAAGAAGAGGCATCCCATCACAGTCTAATTTACCACAGGTTATCTGTTAGAGTCTCTCCAAGAATATTGGTGGCATCTGCAAGATCTAAATGTTCTCAGAGAGGGGCCGATTTTGACAGTTGTGTCTCTAATAGCAAAGGAATTCTTTTACTGACAAGAAATGGAAGGTTGTGACAAGTGGAGTGGTAATGCTTAGATCTTTTGTTTTCAGAGAGGTTTTTTTTATTCTAAACACCTACCAAAAGCCAATGCTAAAACCAGTTTAATGCCCGATGATTTACATGAAGCGACACCAGAAGAACTTACTAGGAAGGATAAAAAACCTGCCAACTGAATGACACCAAAATAGAATAATAAGATTAATTTCAGGCTGTTGAATAAGAATGAAGCAAGGACATGATTTACTCAAGAATTAGGGGAGGTCTATGAAGAATGATGGAAATGGCAATGATATCTGGGTTACCTGTCATTTCCTGTCTTCTGCCCACATGCCCTAGGAGAAGATGGAGAAAGTATAAGAACAAGAACTAAGAGTTTCTCATATTGAGTTACTACTTGAGTTACTAGCAACGGGAAAAATATTCTCTGACAGAAGAAAGCAGTAGCAAGTTGTGAGATATGCCAACATCTTTCCAGAGTGTTCTGTGACACAGAAAACTAAAGCAGAAATAAGAGGCCTAAATATTGCATATTTACTGCTATGCATTGCTTTTCATAGTAAAAGTCTTGCTCTTGCTTCAGGGAACTGCAAAGGGAACAGTAACACACACATGCATGTTCACACATGTTTTGTCCGTCTTTTGCCTTGACTGCTTGTCTAATTTGCAGCCTCTTGCACTAGGAATTATTTCCATTCTTACCTAGAGCATGTATTTACCAAATAATTTTTGCGATCATTTTTGTCCTGCAGATTACCTTCAGGCAGTTTGTTAAAATATTTTACTGTTGTTCTGTGGACATTGAGTGAGATTGTACACTTATTATTTCTTCACTGGCTGGGAATAAATTCTAGCCAAGTTTCTGGTGTAAAAACTAATATTTAGGAGTCTGCTAACTCTGTGAAAGTTCCTACCTGAACACCTGTGAAACTGAATTCCACCGAGGATGGGACGAGCATGTCTTTTCAAAGCTGCTTACACTTATTGCTTTAACTAACTGGATAATACCTTCCAGTGTAATCTGAAGAAAATTAATATGCCAAAATGTTAGTGTCGGGATGGAATGTAGAATTTCAAGGAGCCTACACCTACTGGAACACTGTGATTTCATTTCACTACATTCGAAGTCTTACTTGACTATAATGCAACGTACAATCTTCAGTGATTTCAGACCAGTAAAAATATTGCCAAGTAATTGTTGATTATAAGCAACCAGTTAAAGAAAACTTATATTTAACAAGCTAGTGTGATGAAAAAAGTGCTGAGGACAAAGAGCTAAGGCAATTCAGCAGTACACTGGACAAAAATGGAAACTCCTCTAAGATTTTAATAATTTACAAAAGTATCCAGGTTACTTTTTGAAGACTTGCAGGGATAAAATTATTCATTTGCAGCTCACAAATTCACATAAAATTATCCCTTTTCCAATCTCCATTTGGATGACAGGATAGTGCAGAAGAAAAAAAGAATGTTTGCCTGATGGTCTATATGTTTTTATTCACACTTATCCAGAAAGAATGGATCGAGTCACTCAAGCTCTCAAAAAAAATTTCCCCCAACGGAGACCTAAACTATGAAAATTTCACCCAGCAGCCAAAAGTTTTCAGAAAGTTATGTGCTGCTGAAGAGGGAGGTAGCAAGGGAAATGCCACACAACCTGAACAGTAGTAGTCATTTTCTCTGCTACTGTAATATGTTAGTGTAATTTATTCCTGTTCCAAAGTACATTAGGTTAAAGAAATGAATTCTTAGTGCTAGAAGAGTTAACTCAAATCCTATAAAAGTCAATACAGTTTCTCACATATAAGATTAAGGTGGGAGTTTTCCTTCAATTAACTGTTTTCCAGTTGCACTAAATGAGCAGGATTCCATCTTGGTTGGAAATACAAAGTGCTTGTCAAAATGCCATTTCCTGCTGAATTTCAGTTTCCTTCCCTGCAAAAACAATCCCTAATAGCTTCCTCCCACCCCCATTGACTAGCTTTTTTCACATTTCCCCTGCTTTTAGGAATAGTTATAACAGTTCCTAAGCATAAAAATATTTGCTTGCAAAGTATATTGTTTTAAATAAATTCTTCGACAGGAAAACTATTCAGAAATTAAAACATAATGTTTTCTAGCTATCATGCTATAATGTTTCCTCCTGCTTTTTCTTTGTGATCGTCTCCACTTTTCATACTGCAATGCGTTCCTTTCATAGAAATCAATGGTGTGACTTTTTTGTTGTTTTATTGTTTACACAGAAATTAGATTATTTCACCCATATAAAAAGCTATATACACAAAATCAGGATCAGGGCAGAGCATGTATTTAATTACACTATGAGTCTTATCCTTGAAGAGTTAATGGATATAGACAAAATTTATTTTCACAAAAACAGCTAAGTCCCTAATGTATTTAAATCAATTTGAGTTAATAGGCAGGATTCACTGCAAAGTTTGTTTTTATTCTACCTTTTTTTTTATTATTTGAAACCATCAGAAATTTCTGTTTTACAGTAAAGGTTGCAGTCTGTTCTAAGCAGGCCAGGACTTCCAAAGCATTATTTAAATGCCTCAGCTGAATACCAGCATTCTTTCATCCTATTTCACATACTGAAGTACCAAAAGGGTAAATAACTTGCAATATCATTTTTGACTGACTTGGCTTTGAAAAAGGCACAACCTACATAAACAACTGAGCAGCTGTTAGGTGCTTAACTGGATCTCTAAATGATCCCCTATGCTAGTCTGCTAATGCTGGCAATGATTATAAACACCTCAGTTCATCATATTAATGAGTTATAGCCAATAGAAAAGGACAAAATCTATAACTTTTCCACAAACTTAGTTAAATGTCAAGGTTTTTAAAGGCCTAGTTAGCAAGTATATTAGATGAGATGTGTCAGTTTCCCAATTTACGACTCTGACTTGTCTCTTGTGATTCCTTATAGCCTCTAGCCATTCTCCTCTTACCTGAGGCATTCTCTGGCAAAAACCTGATGCTTCCAGTCATTCTGCATTCTTGTGTTCCTTCAAAAATAATTGGACAGGCACCTCTCCATAAACAATCATCATTAGTCACAGAAGGTACACAGTTAAGAATACCATACAAATAAGTTTCAATAGAATGTCTCAAGCCAAATAATAATAATTTGGCCAGCATGCTAAAAATGTGATTGACAGGGAGTTAATGCACTTAACACTTTTCCAGCAGGCTGTTAAAATTAGTTCCTTGATGCTCAAAAAGTCCTGCTCCCAGAAAAGTGACACCGACATTGACCAGTGAGTTTGTTGCTGTTCAGTAACCTGCTCCATTTCCAGACTATATGATTAAAGTCATTATGGGAACTGTCACTAGGAGGGAAAAATATGAAAACTGTCATAAGAAGGAACTGTTGGAAATTTTAGGATTTTTTTATAATGTTAAACTATTTTAAAATATTGTCTGTAATTTTAATATCACAATATCCAGCCATATAATAAGGATCCAGGTAATAAAAGAAATCCTTTGAGGTTATACTATAAATGGTATACACAGCCTTCTTTAGTACATATGTAATATAAAGGAAATTAATGATAAATTTCCTTTTACATTAAATAAGAGTGAATTAACTTACAAAAAAGAATACCTATTTTTAAATGTTTCTATTATGTTTAAATATCCTACATTAAATAAATAAAATGTGTTGGTGTGTGTGGCACGGACGGATGGATGGACATGACGAGCATTCACATTTGCAGGAATGTTGTTAAATACTATCTACAATGCAATGATTTCTAACATCAATCCCACAGATCCAATTAGTTGTTTCATGTGAATATATTAAATTAGAAACTCCTAATTTCAACTTAAAATTTCCTAAATTTATTTTAATATTTGATGCAATTATGTAGGAATAATTTCACAGAGTAGTTTACACTCTTAAATACTGACTAAGCTCTGTTTTAATTGAACCACTGAATGGGCTGTAAATTCTTATTACCTATGGAAAGACATATCATGTGTTGCTCAAATAGACACAAATTATAGTAATTGTCTTGTATTTGAATATTTTGGTAGGCTTTACTGATTTTTTTTTTTTAAAAATCAAAAATCTTAAGCTCTTTAAAGATTCAGGATTTTTTCATTTATACACAAAGATCTTCCCCTTTCCTTACTTATGTTTGAAATCTTTCTATAGATTAAGAAGGTGCTTAAGAAGATAGTGTCTTTATCTAATACAATACTACCAACAATGTAATTTTCTTATATTTATTTTTCTTTTCTCACCTGCTATGCCTAGGTTTTGACATTAAAAATATTGTGTTTGATATTTTCAGCATTAAAAACCACTTTATGCTTTGGTTCCATTTTACTCCCAGTCAGAAAGATCAGAAAAACCTCAAGTCACACAGTGAGAAACTTTATCCACTGAATGAGACATTATCCATTCCACCAGACTACAAATCAAAGAGTATCTCTTAGGCTGCTTAAAAATTCATTTTAAAATCTGATCCTGATTGTACTTTTATGGTAATTTCATACCATCAATCATCCTTTTACCTTTAGTCTCTAGGTCCACTGCTTTCCCCATAGATCTCATTCACTCTACCTCATTATAATTCTTTAGGTGAGAAAACAGGGTAAGAAACCTTAACAGAAAATGAGAGAAAGATGTAAATTTCTCGAGAAAAGTCAGGTTCACTAAGAAGCATAGCTAATGATATGTTCTGATCTATGTTTTTTTAAAAAAAATTAAAAGATGGAGGGGGATAGAATAGAGTGAAAAACATATTTCCCATGCAAATAATGTGTTTGTAATCTGTATTCTAACTCAACAATATCATTTATACAACTAAGCTGTCACAATATCTTCTTAGGTGGAATTCCTTAAAAAAAGAATAAAAGAAAGATTTTTCATGCTCCATGGAACTTTTCCTAATTAAATGCAGAGCTTCCTACAGTTCTGCACTTTCCACTCTAACTAAGGCTGAACAATCTTTACTAATGTAACAGATTGTACATAGATTATTTTAGGAATTGGAACTAACTGTAGAGTGCTAGAAACATACTCATCAAAATCCCTCTCTTACAGTTGAATTTACACTATATTGTTATATGAAGTGAATGTACAACCTTGTTTATTTCTTTGGTAGTGCTGATGCCTTCACCAAGAAACAGCTGATCACAGGAAGGGAAAGATACTATATATTGTTCTGTTAACCAGTTCTCAGTTGCAGCTAAATTCTTGGAAATAGTTGGAATCCAGTCTGTGTGTGGTGGTTTCTACGTGAGTCATACTTTGCAGAAATCAGTACTGTATTTTCACACTGTTCAATTTGAACCTTGGACTAATGAAAAGTCTTTTTTACAGCATTGAGAGATATGACAAATAATGAACCCACTCTTCGAGACATCTAGACTAGAAGAAAAAACTGTTGTTAATCGCAAGGGAAAAGGATGATTTTTCCAAGACTGTGGGCCCATCCATGTTACAGTTCCTAATGTCTTTAACGAAATGTAGCCATAAACCACTGAATACTGGTAATAGCAATAATCCCTCCAAAATGGTTTGTTACCAGCAGATAGTGACCATTTTCTTAGTTAATTGCCTGAGGGGAAAGGCTTTTAAAAAGCTGTATTCACTGTTTCCTCTCAGGCAATTTAACTGGCTGCATTAAACTGTATTTTCATTGAGCCTCCTAACATTTGTAGTCTGATAAAATTCCAGCCAGGGAAGGGAATGAGGTAGCGGTGAGCTATGTCATCACTGTACTTTGTACAGAAATGTTTTTTCAAGTTATTGAGTGTCTAACTACTCTGAGTGATGTTAGGATTTGGTACAGACAGTAACGATAAATTTTCAAGTCTTTAAATATCATGTAAAATTAAAAGTAATTAGCAACTTTATATGAAGAAAGATGAAAGAATGTTCAGCTTTATGGTGCAATACAAAGCCCTTGAAACAATAGGGGAATACAAGAAAAACATTATGTGCTTTCTTACAAAATCAAAATGCTAATCCTTATAAAATCGAAATGCTAATCAAAATGCTAATTTATTTTCATAAAACAAGTAAAAATAGTACCTTATTTGGAAGAGTATCACAAGCTAGCATGATGCACGGAAATAAAAAGTTAATAAAACATGAGTACAGGAGGGCATATAAAATAACTAATATAGAGTTTTCATTTGTGTTTTACTGAGGTAATATGTTGTTTCATAAAGAGCTTCCGACTATGTCATTGATATACAGGCTTATGCAAGTGGAATTTTTTTTTTACATGTATATGCTTTATCCATACTTTATTAAAAATATTCAGTAAATGAAAATATTGTACAGCACAGTGTTCTATTAAAAGGTAAAACAAGAATATTCCTCCACTATTTTGGTTGTGTAGCAAGCTATAAGTCAGCCAAACATACAAAACATTATGCCAATTCCTCTGCCTGCCTCCACAACGCCCTGGGTTTAAATGGTACCTCTTCAGTTCTTGCTCGCATGGGCAAAAGGACTCATTAATCAGAAAATTTTCCCACATATGATGATAAAGTCAAAGAAATGATTGGCATTACATAGAACTTAACATAAACACAGGAATATAGTCTCTAACTAGGCACAGCATACTAAAAAAAATGCCAAACCAAAATACTCTGTATCTTTGCTTGCACTGTATAGGATGAAGGAACGATAGAGAAAAGAACCACACATTATGTGTGGGGAAGTGGAGGTGACTGGACAGAATTTGGAGCTTTTGGAGTCCAGCACAAAGAGAAGGAATCAATTCTGGGAAACCCTGAAAACCTGCCATATAGCTTTGGTTAAACATTATGGATAGCAAAATCCTGATTAAAGTTACTTTTGTGCAGGAGACTGATGTGAGGGTTTGTTGGGACAGAATTATCCCATTCAGACATAGATGTGTGAGACAAGTGAGCAGTTGGAACCACTATCCAGCTGCATTATCTGTAGTAAGACTTAGCGAAACTGGCTTTTTCGTGAACCTCACTTATATTAAAGCTATTGGAACACTTGTTGTTGTCATGTTCTGGTTCAAGGCTCTCTACAACCCTCCACAGGGATAATCCTATTCCTGGCAATTTTGGATCTTCCATAACTACCAGATACAGTAGATTGTCATTTTACAGAATTGTTAGTGTTTTAAAACTGCATTCTCCTGATGAAGTGGGTTGTTCATTCTAACTATATCATCTCAGTATCAAGTCATTTGAATTATGGTGAGTACAATGAACTATATCACACAGAAAAAAAAATTAGAAATAAATACACATGGTGTTTGTTGGAAACATAATGTTCATGCAGTGAAGTCACTCATAGGATTTCTTAAGGAAATGATGGTAATGAGCAACATTAAAAAGTACTGAAATGGAACAATTAGGTGGCAACACTAGAATTTTAATATAGTTATGTGGAAATGTGACGGGGCAAAAGTACTGGTATGAAGTTGAGAGAAGGGCTTATGCTTTGAGAGCAGAGATAAAGGCTTTAATGGGAAACAAAGGGAAAGGCCCTAATCGAGAAAGATACTTATTTTAAAGAGGGGATTTTATGTCACATTTATGACTACAGCAAGCTGAAACATTTTTCTTTAATAAAAGAAGAGTAACTGCACTTTTTTTTCTTTTGTGTATTACATATAAGGAGCTTGACAACCTTCATTTTTTTTGTGTTTTTCCCAGCCTTCTTAAACCTGAAAATATCAGATATTAAATCTGGTTTTGCTGGAGGACATCTTTGTGGATGTACTTCCTGTACCAGAATTGAACTGATAAAAGAGAAGGGTCTGAACATTTAATAATACATTCTTCCTTCAAAAAATTAATGAAACAATAGTATGAAACATTAATGAAATTACTTCCTACTAAACTATCCTGAGAAGGTTCTAAGCATAAAAGGCCTCGTAATTCAGGTGACTGTATAGGTTAAGATCCCTGTTTGGATAGAAGAGGTTTGGAGAAAATCTGGGCTCCACTGGACTTTGTTTCATCTCTACCCCTACAAGAGGATGAGCTGTTATAGCCACTTGTCTGAGGCCAGGAAAGTTTTCCAACCATGAAACTGACGGGTAGTTCCTTTGAGCTGAAGGACTTCTCAGATCAAAAGCTGAGCAGAGGAAGGAAAACAGAGTGAACAAAAAGCAAGAGAAAGAAATAAGGGAGAAGAAAAGTACATTCATAACAACAGAGGTGGCTCAGCAGTGTCCAGTTCAGCTATTTTGAAAGCAGAGTTACTTGTCTGCTATTTGGATCACCTCTGTTTGAAATAAAATTACTTGTGTTCATTCTGAATAGAAAGATGCCTAGAACCTAGGTTATTTCTCTTTTGGCTATAGAAATCCTAATCCTTGTAAAATCTTGATTCTCCTGTGTCTTTGGATGCAGCAGTATGTTACATGCTAAGGTGGTGACTTCTGTCAGATTCACCACAAAAGACATCTGACAGGAAAAATTCTTACCTCTAGTCGCCTCCGTAGAAAGAGCTGGACAGGTGATAGCTACTTGATTTCTAGACAATGTTCTTCCACTGATCATACAGCGACAGCTGATGGCTGACGAGGCAATTTGAAGACTGTAGATGGTGTATTTTGTGTTTAATAGCGTTATGGAAATTTACAGAGATATAGGAACTTCTGGGTAAAAAAAAAAAAAAAAAAAAAGAAACATTTTAGTGTTACTTCTTAAGAGTATTTTGCCATAGGGATGACTTGCTCAGGAAGTTTGCTCAGGAAGACTCACAGACAAGTGCCCTGCTGGCGCTAAAGCAGTGATTGTTTGTTTATTTGGTTTGTTCCTTGCATTCTCCAAAGAACTCTCAACTTCTTTCACATCCCAATGTTTTATTTAAATCTCAGTGCGATGGGGGAGCAAGGGAAAAGACCTCCTATTTCATGGCTGATCCTCCTTTCAAATCTCCAGGCTTAAACAGAATTGCATAGTATTATATGCCCTTTTGCACTGACTGTTCTGTCAAAGCTTTGGTTGTATACTGTCCAAGTGGTCATTAATGAAGTGATCTCTACCATGATTTCTGCAATATTAGCAATGGTGTGAGAAATATAGCTCTTCCATTTAAATAAAAATAATAACAGAGAAACGCATAACAACTTGATTTTATTTAAAATCTTCTTCTACTTTACTGTTCCCGCTAATACATTTGTGACAAATATTATTTTCCCAGATGACACTTGTACAGTAGGTCTATAGGAAATGTCAGCCAGAGAAAAAAACCTCCTGCATTAATGTGCATTCTGAAAGACTTCTCATTATTTCTCATGCCAACTAGGAGCTTGCTAAATAACAAAATAGAATGCAAATAATAAAATAAAGCAATTAAGCTCATATAAAGTTCAGGTGCTCCAGAAATAGCAGATAAAAATTGTACACAACAATAATGTATACTTTTAAGAAAGATGGGGTACAGATTTTATGCACACTTTATATTCCTATCACTCATAATGTGAAAAAAAGAAGAAATTAAGGTGATATTGTGCTGTGGAACAACATACAGTGATGAGTACAATGGTCAGGGGTCATCTTGATGGATCCTTTCAAAATGAATTTCTGTGTAGGAACTGCAGTCAGGCCAAAAAGGACAGTTCAAAAAATATCTCCAAATTTATGAGATTTATTAAAATGAATAAGAGTGATTTTAAACAGATTAGATTATATCTCATGTTTGCAAGAAATTCTTCTTTCCCAATTTTTTTGTTCTGAAAGATACAATGAACAATCATTCCCTGGCCACTTTCTTCATGCTAGTAATAATTAGACAACCCTCCAGCTATTCTTTTAGTCAGCTCTTTCTAGTTCATGTAAGCCTTACTCTTACAGAAACTATTCCTTCCCCTCAGTTGTGTTTGTGAGTATGCACAGGTTCAAGGGTGGACTTCCAGAGGGAAAGGCACAGAGAACAGGAGGATTATATAGACAGGACTAATCTCCTAAAAAATAATGAATGCCCAGTACATCTGTCCAATCCATCCTGTTCTTAGGAATATAAAACAGTGAAGTTGCACAACGTGCTGATCCAAAAACTAAAGCACAATATGACACATTACAGAGACTCTATGCCGTTTTCATTAGCAAAACAAATTACTGTAATCTATTAAAGGTATTTTTCTTCACCTATCATTTTAACAAGGAAGGTTCAAAATGTTCCTGATACCAAAATAATAAAAATAAAATTTGTAGGGCAAGAAGAAACATTCTTTTAACTGTCTTAAAATCAATCTAATTTAAGCTTAAAGCAGAGAACAAAATCAAAGACAGATGATTCAAGAGATTACACTCATCCACTCAGTGAAGAAAAAAAGTGCATGACCTGGATGGCCAGTTAGAGTTAAGAGTCTTTGTATTCTTGAAACTATAAATAGCAGAGCAGCTGTTGACTGAACATTGTTAAGAAACTTAATGTAAGTAATTTCAAATAAATTGGAGCATGCCTGCACACAGGCAAACAACATTTAACTGAATAGTGGAGGCTGACATATCCTGAAGTGGAACTCAGCTTCATATGAATGGCTATATCTGTTAAGGAAAATCCTTTTTTTCATTAATACTAATCTCACTGATAACTGTAACTCTTAAAATTATGGGGCATTTCATCAAATGAAATAGTTGAGTCCCCACCACATATACACAGATATGTTATAAAATTAATGTCACAAGCAACAGAAATAAATATTGAATCACACTGGATTCGGTAAAATTATTCCCTCTTCTTTCCATTAGAACATTCCTTTAGAAAAAGTCAATATCATAATCATGACATCATAAATCTAAGCAGTAAAGATATATTTATTTAAAAATATAATTACATACACATACATATTAACATGTACACATCACTACAGCCTCTTGCTATTTGCCTTTTTTTTCTTTAGCAAGGTCTCAAAAATTTTTTCAGGGATGATTCTTTTTTTGGAAAGAATGAAGTTGGAGACCCTTCCTTAAGTAAAGTTGTAAAGGTACAACAGTCATAAAACTCCAAGAAAGGAGTCTTGGAGAAAAACTTTTCATACAGCTAGGAATTTTAAAATAAAATTACTTTTTAAGTTAAGAAAATTAAGGAAATTTAAACGTCAGATATTTTATATTTACTCCCTACTACATTTGAAAAGTCAACAATATAATTGTGGGAATTAGCAACAGAATTAGTAACACAGTGCACATTTAAGGAAGAAAAAATAAGCTCTTTCTCTAACATCCTATAGATGATGAGCAATAGTCTTAATTTTGAATAATATGAAGGGGTTTAGATATTACAGTTGGGAACAATCAAGTAATAAGACACAATTTCCTCTGCCTCCAATGGGTCCCTCTTTGTCTTGTGTATCCTCCTCAGATTTGCTTGTCGGATCTGACTACAGTGTTCTAAGTAGGGTTATATTTCTTTTAAAGTACTGGGATTATATTTTCAACCCATTTCTTTGCATCCTATTGCTCTTCAGCATCCTAAAGAGTATTTTTATTCTAGCCTACCATTAAGGACTACAGAGAGAATGCTTTAGAAGTTGTATTAAATTGTAATTTATTTCTTCTTAATTTGTTATTTTGCTGACATGCTGAAAGAATGCAGGAAACTACCTACAGATAGCTATAAAATGAAATATTGTTTTCCAAAACATACAAATGGGCATCACTGGGAATGAAAACCCCTCGTGCACCCAATCATGAGCAACATGTACAGACCTTTTGAGACAGCTCAGAAGAATACTTCAAAAGTTTACACTCTACAAAGACTATGCGAGTCTGGCATGAAGAGTGATCTCTGCTGAGGATTGCTGGTTCTAATCCTAAGGGTAAATTTTTGTATAAGAACAAGTAAAGCAGAAGACACTGCAAGTTACTTACATGGTGCTAGCAAAGGTCCGAGCATGTGGGATGCACACCTCAAGTAGTTCTCCTGCTCCAGAGCAATGGCAGGATGGCAGTAGTGGACAGCCAGTCCTACATGTCTGAAAAAACACAGAAGAGAATGCTATGAAGAGTGTTGACTAGCAGTGCCCTGGGAGTTACATTATTTTCAAAAGGCTGACTGTATTCTTTGTGCTTTTGGCAACATCGTTAGAAACAAAAGCATTTTTGGATCTGAATTTTGGTTTGTGTTGTTGAAATTTATTTCTGAAACGAAAAGAATACGGCTATCCATCTTTAGACAGGATATACATTGTTAAAAATATCAGAAACTTATTTTGGCTGGTAAACTGAGCAGGCACAATATGGAAGTTAAAGAGATAACATCTATAGAAACCATACTTTTAGACATGATATATTTGAAAGACTGCATGTCTTATCGTAGAATGAATGTACACACTTTTTATTATATTTATTTATAATTTTTAAATTGTCTGTGTATATTTTGGGCTAAATTCAAAATCTAACCCGAATTTTAAAATTATAACTAGTGGGTTTCTGTGAGATAGTATCTCCTCCCTCTTTTTATTTTTGGATTTTTTTTTTGGTTTTCCTATTTAAAAAAAACTCAGTTACTTTCAATGTCATGTTTTTCTAGGGTTTCAAATGAGACCTTGGTCACCCCTTCTTCTGTTAAGTCTTCAGAATATCCTTGTGACAGACAGACGTACTTTTCCAGAATAATACTAAAGAGCTTGAGAATTTATTCAGTCTACAGTTCTAACTATAACTTTTTCTGCTTCCTCTCATCAATATGTCTTGAGTGCTTCTTTAGCCTGGTGTATTGTTTTCTTTCCTACCTGTATTTCTGAACAAGTCTGTTTAGATAGTCTGTTTCAACAATTTTAACATCAAACTCTATCATTACCTGTTTTGCCTTGAAAAAAAAAAAGACTTACTGGAATCCCACAACATCCTAACTTCAGAGCAGCTGTCTACCTAGTAAAATAAAGATATTACTTCATTGTCTTGTGCCAGCATCCCTGGTTAGCGCTGGAAGTGACAGCCCACAAAGAAGATTGCAGCATGAGCTGTGTGAGGCAAGAGCCCACAGTATCCTTTTCCCATGATTCTAGGAATCTATGTACTGGCACAGATCTTGACCCAGCCACATAAAACTGAGGAACTACAGTTCGTTATTCATTGCTCTAGTTGGAAAACTTCTAATTCGTAATTGTACTTAATATATGCACTGTCTTTACCACTGTAGATCCTCCTCACTAATCCTAAAACAAAAGCATGAGTTGCGATTATGGTCAAGTACTTTGTTAATAATTGTTGTTATCCCAAAATACCACATTGCAGTATCATTATTTTTATCAAACCATTTTCTGCACTGTTTATGCAATACTATATCCTGGTTTCAGCGTCCATAGAGTTCATTTTCTTCCTAGTAGCTGATGCAGTGCTCTGTTTTGGATTTAGTAGGAGAATAATGTTGATAACACACTGATGGTTTTAATTGATGATAAGCAGTGTTTATACTAAGTCAAGGACTTTTCAGCTTCCCATGCTCTGCCAGCAGGGAGGTGCCCTAGAAGGTGGGAGGGAGCACAGCTAGGACAGCTGATCTGAAGTGGCAGAAGAGATATCCCATTCCATACCATAATATACAACACCATACTCAGTATATAAACTAGGGAGTTGGCCAGGGCAAAGGTATTGCTACTCAGGGACAGACTTTGTTACTTGGGGACAGGCTGGGCATTGGTCATTGGGTGGTAAGCAATTCCATTGTATACCACTTTTTTTGTATATTCTATTATTATTATTATTACTACTTTCACTTCCTTTGCTGTCCTAGTAAACCAATGTGTTTTACCTTTTTTTCAATTCTCTTCCCCCATCTCACTGTAGGGGGAAGGAGTGAGTGAGCAGCTCCCTGGTACTTAGTTGCTGGCTGGGGTTAAACTATGACACATCGCTTATTTATCCTCGTAAGACCATAAGATAACACCTGCCAAATCAGGTAGAAACACACATCTTCTGTTTGTGATAACATGTCTCTGACCTAGAAAAAGCATAGGAGAGTTCAGAATTATGACACAATTTTTCCACACTTGGATGTTTCTTTCTTATTCTTCCACTTACTCCTGGTTTATGCTCTGAAACAGATATATGAAGTCTGTACCTCTTTTCAAAGGCAGGTAGAGTTCTATAGTTGAGTACTAAGCTACTTTTTAATTTTAATTTACTATTTGTTGCTCCCTAAATGAAAACAGTTCTTCCCTTTTAAAATTCTACTAAAATCAGAATGCAATACAATGATGAGCTCCTAGACTTATCATGTGCATATAAGAACACATATATATTTATATATGCTAATCCATTTAGAACACATCTTGTTTAGGAAATGTATTATTAATTATGGTCTCAAAAACTACAAAACAACTAAAAATCAATGCGCTATGAACCATTCTGAAAGTAAAAATATTGTATTTACTAAAAATATTCTTTAACAGGCATAAACCTGGAAACATCTTCTCTCCTGATTTTATTTTTTTCAAGACTAAATCTGACAATCTCATTAATTTCATTAGCTATCATTTCCATCACGTGATAAAATAAATGAAAGGAGGTCTTAGACCATGTTCTCAAGTGGCAAAAAATGGCATAGCTAACAGAGAAATGCTTTATACTAGCTGAGAATCTAGCTTCAGATTTCTAAACTTTACTCATTTACTATTTTAAAACTTATTTATAATTTAAAGAGCTAATAAAATTTGGAATACCTACACAAAATTGTGTAGCATATTGCCTTTAATTACAGACATGAATTGGAGATTAAAAATCTTGCAAAATGCAAAATTTCCCATCTGCACTTTAGAATGGAGCCTAATAAAATGCAGGGAATTCACTAAAGAGGAGATGGTGACATACTATGTTGAAGGAGAAACAGCCAAGCTAACAGGCTATATGTAGGACTCATGAAATAGTTGTGAAGGGAGAAATCATATGGAATATGTTAAAAAAATGATCATGGCAATTAGGAATAAATGAATCAAAGCTGACATGAAGTTTTAAACACAGAGAAGGATCCAAACATCCAGAGAAGAAAATCACTTTTAAGGCTGGACTGATTTCAGTGGCATGAATTTTAAAAGTACAGAATACAAAATAATATATTTAGAGACTAAATGTGAAAAATGTTTCTGCATGTTCAAGTTAAACTCTTGAGTAGGCTCAGTTTACAGAAATACCGTTGTGTAAATATCTAAAGCCTGGAGAAAGACATTGCAGTACACAGGAATGTCAACTTTTAGTGACAACCTTGGAGGCATGTGGCATAGGAGAACAAGATCCTTCCACTTGGAACATAGTTCTGACTCGAAGCTCATTTAAGCTCTTTGACTAAAAGGGATTTATCAGTGTCACTTTATCTGCAGTTTTCTAAGTCACCCTCAGCTCAGCTAATCCCATCTCTGGAGGAAGAAACAGGCTACCTCTGCATTTGCTACCTTGTCAGATTTCTTCTGATGCTCTGGCAGCTAATACCATGGTAAGACATGACATTTGTGGGGCTTGCTTTGACTTACCTTTACACCTGGCAAAAGTGATTTGAAGAATTGAGCTGAGCAGCCACTGTGTTGCAGCTACAAATCTGGCTCTGGTGTTTGCTGGAATATTCTTTATCAATGTCGTAATTTCAATTTTTCTGCTTAATTCCTCTGCCAGCCATAATTGATCATATTCTATAGCAAACAGCCTATTACAAACATTCAGTGGTATTACTTTTTCTATAAAAATACTTGTCATACCAAAAATCTTCCATAGGGATTCTTGAACAGAAATCCTAATTAATTCTACCTGCTCTGCTCAGATAGAATTTCTTCTTCCAGCATCAGTCATTCCTTTAGCTCATCTCTTGCAATGCTGTATAGAAAAGGTCAGCTCCAAGCAACACACTTTGTGGCCTTCTCTCTACCTAGTACTGGATATCTTTCCTCGTCTCTGTTGGATGCAACAGTGCTAGCTTTTCTTCTTTGCATTTTTATTTAGAAAAAGATGAAGCATAAACATCAGCAGTTTCTTCTAATGCAGCAAAATTGCTCTGATACTCAGGTATATAAATTAAAGCCAGCAGTATTAATGTTTTTTTGCAGCTGAGATAATACACCAAAAGGATACCTTATGTTCCACTCCTTTAAGACAAAATTGTTAGTCTCTTTCAGTGGTGCTTGACTGAAGATATTTTTAATGTGGAATAGAGCAATAAGACAGTACAACCTTCATCAGGATATTCCCACCTCACAACTGAAACCTATACTACTGAAAGTAGCGGAGAATGGAGAGTCTGTTTATATATTTAAATCTGCCCTGGACCTCTCACATTTCCTTCAAAACTGCCAGATGCTATACTGATATCATTCTACTAGGTATCCAGTTGTATTTATCTGCATTTTCATCCTTTTCTCTCAGCCAATACCTGGCTTGACAGTGTTTTCCATCTATTTTTTCTCCAGAAGGTTATTCAACAGGTTTTTAGTATCTTACATTCTTCCACTAACATTAGTTATGCCTTCTTTTCTTCACATGCTAACTATTCTCCTGCCCTTTCATCCTCCTCCATGCTTCCTGATCTTTCTTCACTAACCATTTATATTTCTTTGAATAACCTGTTTCATGTTAGAAGTTTATTCTTCCCTCCTCTTTCAATCTTCACCTCAATGTTGATCTTCATTACAATCTTTATCTTTTTCTGAAGTCATTCTTAGTTTCCAAAGGAAAAAGTTATATTCCTTTTTCTTTCGGGACATCGTTCTTTGTTGTTCTGTTGTTCTTATTGTCTGTCCGCATTACACTGAGCTGCCCTATTAGGTATCTGTGGCAGCTTTTAGTTGTTTATGGAAAACCTAGGCATATAGGTAGATATGAAATTCAAGTAGCAATAAGAACCCTAACAGTCCTTGCATCCACACATTAAACATATTTGCTAAAGTAGTCTAACAGGCATAAAGCAACCTGGACCCACGGCTCTAGTTCTGCAGTTGCACCAGTATGTTCAGGGAGAGCCAGAGCCCTGTTTTACGTTGCTGATTATGTATGTTTACATGCTGTGACTCAGTTGGGAATGAAAACCAACAAAGAGATGCTAAAGACTTTCATTTTTCACATCTTTTGGTCTACCTCCTGATAAGTTTCAGGTCAGGTCAAAGCAGTGATGGATGTATACAAATTCACACTAAAAGTGCAGCCTGTTGCAGTGGATCTTGTGTTTGTTCGAACTCCCTTCTTGTTTAAAAAGCTCCTTTACTTAACTGTAACACTTTGGAGAGGCTTGGCATGAAGTGGCAACATCAGATACAGAGGCAAATTTTGTAGTATGCCAGATGACAAGGGGCAAAACTGCCTACCCGTAAAGGCATACAATATGAATCTGTCTGTTGTTCTTGTCAGATCTGAGCTCTGCCAGGATATTGCAAGGGCTCAACTACATAGCCCAGTCCAATGTTGTGTTACAAAAAGCTATCTGGACATTTTCTCCCTACTAACATCTAGCAGGATTTCACCCGTATAATTAAAAAGCAACATAACACCTTAAATTTAACCACTTAACATTTAATTTATCAGTCATGAGTGTATATATTTTGCATTTTAATATTAACATAGGTGCGTCAGTTTTATAGTTTGTGTTTTTATAATAAAATAAAATTCTAGTCAAAATAGCCACAAAATGCATAAACAAGGTGAAGGCAGCGTATCGTGGAAGAAAGACCCTCTACCTCAATGAATAATTAATTTGTGAACCATGGAGATGATAAAAATCTGAGAACAATAAATAAATACATTCCACACCACAAAGCTTGGGAGTGCTGAGTGGGGGTTATTCACTTGAGCTCAAAGATAGTGGAAACAGTTTGGTTCTAACTGCCCTGCTGAAATGCCAAGACTGTTATCTGCTATGTTAATATAATCAAAGCTATGATCATGATCTCTTCAACCTCAGGTGCGATGGAAAAGCTACAGCAGAAAAGCAGCTGTCGATTGCTTCCAAACCAACTGACAAAAACAAGCAGAACATGTTCCTAATCCGAGGTGATGACAAGAATGTAGAAAATTAAGAGACCTTTACTCCAAAAAGATCTTCAGTGGCTGGAGGCAGAAAATGTAGGAAATTTACTGTAGGCTGTAATAATTGCTGTCTGCCCTGGGAAATGGCATCAAGGCCAGAGCAGTCATGGCTCCATGCAAGCACATCCTCTAATTATTAAAAAACCTGTGTAGAGTCTCAATGTTAATCAGTCTCTCAGAGACTTCAGCTTTATGTGGTTAGTGCAGATTTATGGCATTTTTCTTTTCTTGTTATTAAAACTGATATTTCACAAGGAAGAAACTATCTCCAGACAACTGTTAAAATGCAAAGTTTCAGTCATAAAAGAGAACTGCAGAATTATTCTGAGACTATTCCACAGAGAACCCAAACAAGAAGAGTTAGAAACAAAAGATCAAAGACATGAGGAAAAATGGAAAAAGATGAGACTTTAAAATATTAACTAAAGGCGCAACAGTTGGCCTACAGATTCAAGAGGTTATAGTGTAATTAATTAGGTGCTTGTTGCAATTAGGGAAATAAACAGTGCATATACTAATGCAACATGAATAATACATAACTATAAAAAAAAGTAAAACAAATTGAGAGATTTGCATGGGGATATTACCAGAGTTATTTGTGTTATTGTACCAACGATCTCCTTAGAAAAAAACAAACCCAGAACTTTAAAATTCTATTACACAGCCACAGTTTGCTTCCTTTTCCTAATGCTGCAGTAACAGTTTAACATACAATTTCTGATTATTCCATTGAGACAACTTCAAATTATATTTTGGTCCATAATGCTGAAGCAATTTCAAAATATTATACACAAGGCTCAGTGATTAAATAATATATTTAATCAATAATATTTTTAATTTTCTGCCAACTATGTATGCAAATTTCTGGCAAAAAGCATGGAAAAAGTTGTGTGTCTCAGGATCTTTTCTCTTACTCTTACATATTACATCAACCCCTACTTTCCAGAAGCACCTGCCACTTCATAAATAGTAGAACCGTGGGAAAGTTCACAGAAATGAAACCATAAAAATTGCAAACTCCTATGTCACTGACAGGATTTGAGCAGGGCTTCACGGGGGGAGATAGATGTGTTAGTCACACATCATTTAGTTGTTGTCATCATTTTGAAAAATACGAAATAACAGATCTGATTTGTCTACAGGTTTTAATTTACTAGTGATAGCTCACTGCTCTTCAGTGGCCTACATTAGCATCAGTATAATCTTTCTGGAAAGACATGCATAAATAGTGCATAGGAACTGACCGCAGACTGTACTTATAACCCAGAAATGGCACATTTACTCTGTAGAGAAAAAGAATGTGCAAGATACCAAATTATCTGTATGGCAACAGGAAGTTCAAAAGATGTAACTGGAATATGCAGTGGGATTGCCTGAATTGGAGCACAAGACTGGAGTGAAAAAAGCATATGCAAACTGACACCTGACATTCGCTCTTTATTCTGATTATGATGCTAATGCTTGAAAAGAAAATAAGGACTAAAATACCATGGATATATGTGCAGGAAAGATATAGAATTATATAAAGTACAAAAAATTATATGGAAAAAGCAAACGATGTCTCTGTCCAAGAACTCTCAGCAAACCAAGCTCTTAGATAAAAAGACAACTAGGACACTATTTTAGACTAACTTGCAGTCCATGACCTTAACTGTGATGGCATCATAATTTAAATTTTGTTACATACACTCAAAAGTGAATCACGGCTGCAGTTCTTACTACCTGATTTACTCTGAAGATGCAAACAATCCGATACAACATTCACGAAACATTAAAGCAGTTAAGTGCTTTATCTTCTGTAAAGATAAGGACCAGCTCCAACTCATAACCAGAATATGCATTTCTCATTTCAAATTTGAATTTGAATGAACACTAGCTAATCTCGGGAAGAACATGCAGTGGGTCAGTATTTTATTCCCAGAATGGCATCTGAAAAATGTACCTCCATCAGAAGTAACTCTGCTGCTACTGACACAATTAATACTGCAATAATGGTTGTAATAGCAAATGAAAATAACAAAGGTAGCATAGAAAGCTGTGTATGCTAGTGTGTTTGTGAGCCAGACGGAATTTGATTGATGATTACTAATTATGGATTATAACACAGATTTCTATCAAAGAATAAAACCACTCTGAATACTCTACATAATGTTTTGTATATTGCAGTTTAAATCTATGTATTCTTAACTGTATATATTTCTAGTTCTCAGTATTGGCTACCACACTGTCTTAGTAACAAGATGAATGAGCAGAAAAAATTGAGGCTTTCTCATCCTTTTATAATAACATCATGCTGAATTGCAACTGTATGCAGATTATATATTATATGCAAACACAGTCATGAAAATCTAAGTTTCCATGCTTGGTTCTCTGTATCATTTTAACTGGGCACTTGAAGAGCTACACATTCACTTTTTACACATTAATTTTAAAACACAAAAAACTGAATTTTACTGGGTGAAATATATCTTTATAAAATACAGCATTCTATAGTAATTACTGCAAACCACAGCACAGCTATTGTTACTTATAGTGTGTTGAATCACTACTACAGGAATTCTGTATTAATATTTTAAAATGAGGAGAAATGCTTAATTTGTACAGGTAATTATAATCTGCATTCCCCAAACTGTTCTAATGCACAGGAAAATTAACAACAGTTAGGCAATCTAACTTTCAAATCACGCATACAGTTATCAGTTATATTTATCCTCTGCTTGAACTATGCAAGCATACAAAAGTATAACACTTCTATTTATTCTAAAATACATTATTAGTAATTAGTGAAAAACCAGATGATAGAGTCAAAAATATAAACAGGAAGTTAATTTTTCTGAAGACTTAGTCCACTGCTTTCATAACCCACCACTTATACTGGCCTTATAATAAGGAGAAATTATTCCACCTTTTAAAATAAATACCAGATAAGGTAAGATATTGGATACAAAACTGTCTAACTAAATGGAATCTTTTAAGACTGAATGGCAGGTTTGATTAGAGCTTCTTCACTTATAGATGAAGCAGGTACTCTGCAAAGACTTAAAAAGTTTAAATCAAAACTGTTCCATTAAGCAATCAGTAACTATATTAGAATATATGTATGATTTTCACTTTATTTCATTAATTATTGAATGCATTTTGCCTCATTTTATTTGATAAGCCATCCACCACAATTTTATGTTGATATCCTACCTTTGCCACTACCTGTACTATAACACTGTAAGTGGTGTCTTGATGCTTTTCCATCTATGTAAATAAGTTATCTGAAGTGAATAGACCTTGGCTAAATCTTTCCTGGGAAAGATGAAATACGTAAGTCTTTTTAACTTCTACATGGATATGACTGTGCCATAACCACTATGATCTGCTTTTCTGGGCACGCTTGGCTCCGTACAAAGTTTCAGTGTTTCTGCATGCTACTGCAGTCCTGCTTTCCTGCTCCTTATCTGTATGGATACAGAATTTTGTCTCCAAGATATGATGCAAACGTAATAAGATATATTTTCTAAGATAAAGATTGAAGAACAAGGGACTGATTTTACAGGCAGAAGGCCCATTTTAATATGCGTTCAAGGAATAATCAAGAATAAGCTGTAAATGAGAGAAAGAAACATCAGTACTTGAAGGAAAACATTAAGTACAAGGAAGAATCACTAGCTCTTTAGAAACATCTGCTTCAAAACAAACCACCAGATGACTGTCTGTGTGTCACACATTTTTGTCCAGCTCTGAATATTGCTAAAATTAAAAAAAATCAACTGTAGAGTCTCTGCAATGTCTGTATTTCATACATTTCAGTCATCATATTTCTCTGCTGTGGTACTTCAGCAACCTATGCTAATTACTTCACAACTGAGAAGAGAAATAGTAAATTCCTGAAGTCTCTTGGGAAATTTGTCCTTTTAATGAGTCCTGCGTGGTTGGATAGCAGGGACCCAGCTCGCAGAGGGGCATGCAAGACAGAAATTGCATGCTAAGACAATACACAGAGAGTGAAAGGCAGTGCCTAAGCTCTGCTCAGGCTGAAAAGCGTAAGGATTCACTATGAGAGTTCAGATGCAAAGTTTACAGTGTGGACAAGGACGCAGATGCTAAAATGATAAAATTAGGTAATTATAAAATTACAATGTAGGAGATTATAAACCCTATGGAAGAATCTTAACCCTGCCTTTCTTAAGATGTTAACAGCAGAAAAGGCTGGGTCTACAAAGTAGATAGGAAGAGTTATGTTCATTTCCAAATTAGTTACCCAACACCACTTTCTCAAGCCAATTCTACCATGTTTCACTTACTCTGTGGTTAGCTTTGGTTTAGTAATGCAGTTGTGCTGCTGCCAGATCCAAATATGCATCTGAACCCTTTCCCCCATCAGACTGAACAGCTCTAGCTGACTCTTTCTATTCTGTTCCTAGCAATGAGACGCTCCTTTTTGGGGGGATGACTTTACCAGCTACTACTGACCTTCAATGAGCAGAGGCTCAGGCATATCCTGGCTGAAACTTCTACAGTGGGTTCTGGAGACAAGAAATTCCTCTCAACAAATCCAAGACCAAAGGTACTGACATTACAGTGTATTATCCAGCAGGAGATAATGTTGAATTTCATTATGGATGTTATCTTCTAATCTTTCTTGCAGTAAACTCAAATTATTATCTTGAATACTGCCATAATCCACCTCCCACCTCAGCCATGCTACTAAACTACAATTTCTGTTCAGCTTGTTTCAGGACAGGGGTGCTATGTACTTAGCTGAAACTGTTCAAATAACGTTCAAACGAATTATCATTAATCACCATGTAAGAATATATATCTGGCCACATTCAAGATGAACCTAAAGACCTGTTATGACATAAATGTAACAAATTGTAATAAAGGGTTTTAATTCACAGTTAAGTCACAAGAAAAGGAGCCCTTAGCATCATCCTCTTCTTTATAGGGTTGAGAGGCTTGAAGTTCAGAAAGCCTGTATAATTGTAGAAAAATAATGGCCAGGATAGAGCAAGGTAGACAATATGCTTGAATTCTCTGCATCCGAGGAAACTGTGGTGTAAAAATGCTGTGTATATGTGTAATACAGTTACAATACTGTGAAGTTTGCCCCCAAGAAGAACCAGTGCCAAGAATAACCATTTTCAGTAAACTGTGTGCTATCCTAAAGCTTAATTCATAAGAAACTGTCTGATACAAACTTCTGTTTCCCATTTAGAAAAGAATTTGACTCAACAGTTTTGGCCATGTGGCCACCACAAGACAAAGACATTTACGTCAAAGCCTACTGCAACTGCACATAGATCCAAACTCAGCTATTTCCACAGCAATATGTCTTTTTCAGGACTTACAGTCCCAAACTGTCATTTCCAGCTGCATTGTCTAAAAGATGTTATTTTGACTAGATAAACAAGCAGAAAAATTGTAAGACTAGACAGGACCACTATTACCTTGAGTAACACTTTAACATCCCTCCAGATTGAAGGACAATAAATGTCACTGCCACCTCCAAACACTCTGTTTTGAGGCAGGTCCATAGGGAATGAGTGTAGCTGTTCTTCCAGGGACACAGGGACAGTGGCTTATGCTGATGAATTCCTGATTCTCTGTCCTGGATGTCTTGCAACAAGTTAAAAAATCTTCCTTCTTTTTCCATGATAGTGAAGAAAATCAGGCAAGTGTTACTGATTTCAGTAACATATCATTCCAACAGAAGCTCTGTGCCTTGGCAATACTTACTGAATTCACTAGCTTCATCAGTTCAGTTATTACTTTTGTATTATCTGGTAATTTAGATACAGTTATTGTAAGTTCTTCAGCCTGTGTTAGATATTCTCTATATTCCCCAGAGTTTTGTATCCTGTTTTATACTACTTCTCTTGGTTTTATCAGTTGTCACCTATTGTGCCTCAGTATTTTACTCCTGGGTGCTTCAATTATATATGAGTGTGATGTGCTTCAGAGCAGCTAGTTTCCATTTGCCATCTCAATATCTTTGTACATGAATGGAGTAACCTACATTTAACTTCACAGACAGTTGTGCAAATCTACTGTATTTCAGCTTTTGGGTTTGGAGTGTTGTTTTTTGGTTTGGGGTTTTTTTTGTCTACCTGCTTTTATTTGATAATTGATTTCTAGCTGTTTTTTCCCCTGCTTTCCAAATCAAAAATAAAAGAGGAAAAGGGAGGGCAGTTAAAAAAAAATGTTAGGAAAGAAGTCACAGAGCCTATCCCTAAACCTGAATGGAAAGAGGCTAGCTTCGGATAATAAAGGGCCCATCTGACCTACGAGGTTTAGTCATCCTGACTCCCTTGGTGGAGCTCATTTACTTAAGCCCAGCAATTTCTCTAAAAAATGTCTATCACAAAAAGGAGTACCTTGTCTGGCTTTAATGTCTTAGTAGTAGTCGTAATTATTTGCAAAGCTTCAGTAATACCCCACAAGACTGATTTTGAGAGGTGCTTTCATCCCACAATTAAATAGAAGATTTTTTCCCAGTACTCCTAGAAATAAGACACTGAAAATAGAGAAGGAAGGCACCTGCTGTAAGAGTATTACCTACACAGGCAAAAGCCAGATTTAAAAGGAGGCAGACATATGGACTGGCATTGACATTTATATGAATTGCCCTTGACTTATTTTCAGAAAATATTTTCAATGTCTGATAGACATAAATGTATTTGATACTTGTGCATTTTTTTCACATAAATATAAATACATCAAAGGAAAATCTAGTATATCTCACATCATGCTTCCCTATGCACCTTATACAGTATCACACAATAGTGAAATTGATTTTAGTATCAAATTCCTATAACTCTGAGCTTGGTGTGTAAGCCTTATAGATGGGTGTCACATTTGCTAATATTTTAGACCCCTAATCATCTCCTTAGCCCTCTGCTGGAATCTCTCCAGTATTTCCTTGTCTTTCTTGAGCTATGGAGCCCAGAACTGGTCAAAGTATTCCAAATGGGGCCTCACTAGCACAGAGCAGAAGGGGAGGATAACTTCCCTCGACCTGTTGGCCACACTCTTCTTAATGCACCTCAGAATAGGATTGGCCTTGGTCACAAGGGCACATTGCTGGCTCATGGTTAACTTGTCCACCAGGACTCCCAGGTGCTTCTCCACAGAGCTGCTCTCCAGCAGGTCAGGCCCTAGCCTGTACTGGTGTATGGGGTTAATCCTCCCTAGGTGCAGAACCCTACATTGGCCTTTGCTGAAGTGCCATTACTGCTCTTCATCATTATCAAAACCATCTTTCTTTTTATTTTGTTCCTCACCTACTTGTCAGACGTCTTTTCTCAGTCTACGTTATCCAGGAAATGTAGTGGGCAGAAAAAGAAGAAGAAAAATGACCTGCCCACAAAACTTATGGCTGATCATGAGTGTTTTAAGTGTGTTCCCACTTCTTAAAGTTACTTCACAGAACAGATAATGATCTATTCAAACTCATTGAAAGTATGGAGGCCTTTAGGTAAAACTGGGTATTAAGACTCATATAATATTTTGTTAAGCAGTCATCTTGCTGGTTACATCTGAATTTCATACTCAAACATGTATATGTATTTAATGTAATTTCAGTGTCCAGAAAAAGCACATAAAAACCCCTCATGTGTTCCTGCAGTATGAGAAGAACAGAAAATAGCTGCATAGGACAAAAACCAATTCAAAGTAGAAGCCTTCAATATATAGAAATAGAACATTGTATTTGTTTTGATTTTTGCTTTTCTGAATCCCATGAACACCTAATATATCTTTTAGACTACCTTGAAATAATTTTAGAAGTAAATAATTTCATAGGACTTTTTTAATCAATTGTTAATCCATGATTTGAGTGGCAGTCTCACTAATCGGGAAAGCAGCATGAACAAGTGGTAAGTAAATACAAATCAAAATGCATCAAGAAATAAATGTCTGGAAAAAAACAGCAATGCACTAGGGGATTTTCTGTCTGCAAATCTGTGCAAATACAGATTGAGCTTAAGATGTGTGGTTATTGGTTAAACAATTTTTAATGAAATTTAAAGACCTATGTGCTCTTAAATGGATAATTTATGTGCAATGTTATTGTCTCTCAAGGTTTAATTAAATGTTTGCCTTGTGGCAAATCGGCTACAATTAATAAATGAAGCCTATATTCATGTCAATGATAGGGAATGCTAAAACAGCTTCCATTAGAATTTCAGTATCACTTTTTGGGCTGGTTTCTAACAATCTAATGTATCGGAAACTTCCACAAAAAAAAAATTGATAAGGACACTAAGATAAGATTGCATTAATATAATGCAATGTTTTCATCACAGTGCATAATTTTAAATTCAGTTTGGAGATAAGTACCTAAAAGTACTTACTGTGGAAGTATATGGCCACGAAATGCTTTTTATCCCCAAAGTTTCCGAAGTTTAATTTAAATTATCTACTGTAGCTAAAAAGAGCAACACTTCTCTCAGTGGAGAAAGACATCCGTTAACCGCTAGACGTACTGAACCCAAAGGATTTAATCTATCTCTGGCACGATACACTAAATGTTGTCTTAGGACTATGTAACAACACCACGTTGGTTTCCTAGACATGGCCTTTCTAATCCCTTTTCACCCCTTGTACTTTAAGTTATAAACCTCTATAGGTAAGCATTTAAAATGTAGGTGAGACTCCACTGGGTACTCTCCCACCTGAATATATCACATAAATCACAGGCCAACAGAAAACCTGCAAAAGGCAATGCTGACAGTGTTCCAGAAGTCAGCTAGAAAGAGAATTTCAGATAACCTGATCTCAGAAGACATCTGTTCTATGTGGTTAATGTTTTGTTATTTATCATTTACACTGCAGAAGCGCACAAAAATCTTATGGTTAGGCTCAATCATGAAATGTTGTCTGTAAATAATATTAAGTTACTTGTCGGTATCAGCGTTTAAGAGGAGAGGCAATCAACAGGTGTGACCAGAACTAGGAAACAATAATGGAAGAAGAGTTTAATAACAACTAAGAATGATCTTCCGGGACCAAGTGAATTGAAACTTTAGAATTTCAGCTTAATGGGGAAAAAAAATTATCCTTCAGTGCAACTTAGTATGAGCATCTTTTGCTGGCACTCTTTCCAGTTATGTCAAACGATTTTTTTTCTCCAATTTAAGCATAATCCATCAGGCAAGGAAAAGAAGTGTATAGGTTAATTCTATTGTCATCACTGAAGTCAGCTATCTGAGGCTCTGGGTATGGAAGGCCAGTTGTGGAAGATGAGGACGGCAGTCAATCTACACTAGAGCTGTGGCCAAAGTCAGGAAGGCCCATATCAGGACCATCTCCACAAGGAGGAAAAGACAGGTCATAGTTGTAGGCAACTCCCTTCTGAGGAGAACAGAGGGTCCAATATGCTGGACCCCTTGGAAGTCTGCTGTGCCTCTGGAGCCCAGGTTAAGGACATTCCTAGGAAACTTCCTAGCCTGGTACAGCCTTTGGACTGTTACCCATTAATGCTTTTCCATATGGGAGGTGATGAAGCTGCAACCTGTAGTTCAAGGACAATCAAAAGAGACTACAAGGCCTTTGGGCAGCTAGTAAGGGAATCTGGAGCACATATTATTTTCTCGTCTCCTTCCAGTTGCAGGGAGCAGCACTGGATGGAGTAGACGCACCCAGTTTATTAACACATGCCTCTGGGACCGGTGTCATTGCCACAGTTTTGGGTTCATTGATAATGAGGTGTCTTACACAGCACCAGGTTTGCCAGCATCTGATGGATTCACCTTACTCAAAGGGGAGAAAGGGTTTTTGCTCAGGAGCTTGCAGGGCTCGTTGACACAGCTTTAAACAAGTCTTGAAGTGTCAGAAACAGTGTGGCCAGCAGGACAAGAGAAGGCATTGTCCTTCATACTCAGCACTGCTGAGGCTGCACCTCAAAACTTTCTTCAGTTTTGGGTCCCTCAGTACTGGAAAGACATTAAGATGCCAGAGCATGTGCAGAAAAGGGCAACAAAGCTGGGGAAGGGTCTGGAGCACAAGACTTATAGACACTGTATGAGGGATGAAGGAACTGAGGCTGTTTAGTCTAGAGAAAAGGAGGCTGAGGGGAGACCTTAGTGCTCTCTACAAGTACTTGAAAGGATGTTGTAGTGAGGCAGGTGTTGGTCTCTTCTCCCAAATGACTAGGAATAGCACAAGAGGAAATGCCAGGGGAGGTTTAGACTAGATAGTAGAAAACATTTCTTCGCTAAACAGTTTATCAAGCATTAGAACTAGCTGCCCAGGGAAGTGGTTGAGTCACCATCCCTGGAGGTGTTTAAAAGAACTGTAGGTGTGGTACTTAGGGACATGGTTTAGTGGTGGACTTGGCAGAGAGAGGTTTATGTTTGGACTCGAGGATCTTAAAGGTCATTTCCAACCTAAACAATTCTGTGTTTCTGTGATTTTTCTTGCACCTACTTTGATTTAGTTAGATTATCGTCCAGAAACAAGTCATATCACATACAGAATCATGTAATTAATTCAGAGGTATCTGAAAGACTGTAAATACTACTGTCTTCTATTAGTATAAAGAAAGGCGTAACTAATTACAGTGCAATAAGGATAATATTGGCTGTATATTTTGTCTCAGGAAATGAAAACTTATTTAAGAATAACTTATTTCCCTTGGGGTTGTAAAGACATCTTTATCTATAAGTCACCACTCTTTTATACAGAATTCCATTTATTACAGAATTGTGTACAAATTAATGTATTAGAGCTATTTAGCTCAGTTCTACATGAAACAAAGCTTGTCCCAACATATACCAGAATAAACAGACAATGACACACTGAATACACAAACCACAGTGAAGTTTTCTAAATGTAACTATGATGGTTGTTTCTCAGTTACTAGTATCAGTTCTACACATAAAACATTTTTTTCTTAAATGCTCTATATGATAAACAGTCTTAACCTAATTCTGATTACTATTTTCCATTCAGTCATGAAGGAGACCTTCAAACTCACTTGCCTGAGGCACTGAGAAGCTCCAGGTCTTTGACGCTCATAAAAGAAAGATAACAATCACTCTTCAGGGGAGAGAGATCTTATTATATGTACCCCGTGGGTTTTTTTATCCTTTATCAAACTGCACCTTTGTGGGCCTTTAATTTCTTAATGGGTTGTTTATCCTTTCCCCCATAATTCATGATGATAAGCTAGATGTCACATAGATATCATTATGGTGATGAAAAAGTTATACTGATGAGCCGGGTCAGTGATGTAGTTTGATTAACTTTTTATATAAATCTTCCTAGACAGCTTTCAAAAGAAGGCAAAACAAATAAGTTGATAATGTTACAAATGTTTCAGTATAAAAAAAACCTATCTGATGCACACCTATAAATCTATGAGTACTAATACTCAAAATAAGTAACCATTACTACAGAACCAGGAGGAGATATTAATGGGATATATTTCACTTTATTGTAAAGAAGGGAGTGAGAAAGGAAGCCAAGTAAACGTTAAGTACATGCTGGGGCAGTTTTCTTTGTAGTGCATGTAGAATATAGGACCTACAACAGCATGGTATAAAGGACTTACCAGCATGAGTTTTGGAAAGCAGTGTTAGTTGCAACTCCATCATTCACGAATAAGTTTATTAGGTGATCTCAGGCAAACGCTAACAAAACCTTTGTACAATGCCTTCTTTGTTTATCCTATACACATATCTCAAGTTAAAGAAATATTGATTTAGACACTTCTGAGATGTCTTAGGTTACCATGAATCCAGTTGCTATTTGTAATAGCCATAAAATTGAAATGCAGTATCTTTGGACGTCCTAGAACTACAAATTAATGTTTCTACCCTCTTTCTAACAATACAGATCTCAAATTTCTAGGCATGCAGAATAATAAGGCCTAAAGAGGAGAAATTTTTTTGCCTATTGTAGCTCTTATTTCAGTGGCTGAGGAAATGCTGCTATCAGAAAAAAATATATATATATCTTCTCATTTTCTGTGGCATATCCTTTCCATAGCACCTATTTCTACCAAGGCACATTCCAAAATCTCATAAACACTCAGACTGGATTGTTACTGAAATAACCATTGCTTGTTTTACTAGACCATAGTTGTACTTATCCTCCTTTTAACTATATCAGCTCTTAGACCTATTTGTTTAGAGCTAAACTGGGAAAGGTTGCTACTTATATTAGCAAGTTTTTAGTCATATGGGTGGTTCCATTTGAAGTGAATGGAACAACTTCAGTAAATAAATGCTCACCAGCATGTTAGAATATGGTTAATGGAGTCGTGTCTTGTTTTGTGTCCCACTGCAATCTTTGAACTGACATAAGCAAAGAGAAATGGAAACCCTGATAAAATAAAAGCTTGTGGTGTTGCATTCTTTTGCTCTAATTCTACTGTGGAACACTTCCATCTAAGTACAGATTGCAAGGTACAGCAAGATGAAATATAAAAGCTACTATGAAGCAAAGATTTTGGAGACTTGCGTTCTCTGTCAAATATTTAGCTCTTTCTGGAGACTGTTATTCCAGCAATGAACTTGACAATGATCTAATATATCAGTGCATAACACGTATATAATGAATTGCAAGACAAGAGAGCCTTATAGGAATTTTTACACTGTAGGTTTGTTTGATCTTCATCAGCACTGCTGTCTCCATCTCATCACTCAAATAGAAAGCTGAAAAAAGGAGGTACATGATGTAGAGACATTACTGAGGTTGGTTAAAAAGGATGCAAGTGCCACATTAGGAGAACAGTGGAAACCTTCAGTCAATATGATACTACTTATGCAGATCTAAATATGTATTTGCCATAAAGAAAAAATCGGAGACAAATCCTCCGATTATGGAGTTATGTCTTCTGACTGCCTCTGAAATTAAGAGTTGGCTCTTGTAGGAAAAGTGACTTTTATATTCAGTAATACTTCAGTGCTGCTGAAAAGAGCAGTACCAGGTCTTGCCTGGCACAGCCTTCCTTGGCTAATTACTGCCTGCACCAGGACCTCTATTTGTGAGGGCTTTGTATTTGCCCTGCTTGCTTCTTCAAGTACTAGCTTCAAGCTGGAACCCAACCAGCAAGTTTTGCAGCATCACCAGTACCTGTCAACAATGGAGCTGATCAATACATGGAAGAAATGGGCTCCATAATGGGCTGGATGGAGTCCACCCAAGAGTTTTGAGGGAACTGGCGGATGTGCTGGCCAAACCCCTTTCCATCATCTTCCAACAGTCCTGGATGACTGCGGAGGTTCCGCTGGACTGGAAGCTGGCTGATGTCGTGCCCATCTATAAGAAGGGGCGCAGGGAGGATCTAGGGAACTACAGGCCTGTCAGTCTGACCTCAGTACCAGGGAAAGTCATGGAGCGGGTGATCTTGAGTGCGATCATGAAGTACATGCAAGAGAACCAGGTGATCAGGCCCAGTCAACACGGGTTCATGAAAGGCAGGTCTTGCCAAACTAACCTGATCACCTTCTATGACCGAGTAACTAAACTCTTGGCTGAGGGAAAGGCTGTGGATGTATCTTCCTGGACTTTAGTAAAGCCTTTGATACAGTTTCTCACAGCATTCTGCTTTGGAAACTGTCGGCCTCTGGCCTGGATGGGCGCACACTCTCCTGGGTGGAAAACTGGTTGAACAACCGGGCCCAGAGAGTGGTGGGAAATGGTGTTAAATCCAGCTGGAGGCCAGTGGCAAGTGAGGTTCCCCAGGGCTCAGTGCTGGGTCCAGTCCTGTTTAATGTCTTTATCAATGACCTGGATGAAGGCATTGAGTGCACCCTTAGCAAGTTTGCAGACGACACTAAGCTGGGTGGAAGTGTGGATCTGCTGGAGGGTCGGGAGGCTCTGCAAAGGGATCTGAACAGGCTGGACTACTGGGCAGAGACCAACGGCATGAGGTTTAACAAGGCCAAATGCCGAGTCCTGCACTTGGGGCACAACAACCCTAAGCAGAGGTACAGACTAGGAGAAGCCTGGCTGGAAAGCTGCCAGGAGGAGAGGGACCTGGGGGTGTCCCTCACCAAGGGAAATTCAGGCTTGAGATAAGGAAAAAATTCTTCATGGAAAGGGTAGTTAGACTGGGACAGTCTGCCCAGGGAGGTGTTTATGCACGGGTGGATGAGGTGCTTAGGGGCATGGTTTAGAGATTGGTGGGAATGGTTGGATTCGATGATCTGGTGGGTCTCTTTCAACCTAGTGATTCTATGATTTTATGATAATAGCAGTGTGGTCCACAAAATCCTCATGCTCACCTCTACAGAAACCAGAGGGGTATCACATACAGAGCAATTATGAGTAAAGAACCTAAATATGGGTTTGAAGAGTCTGCTGTGAAAGAAAAACATAATGTGCCTGGGAAAGTGTCTTGTGTGTGCATAAGAGAACCCAGTTCTGGTGGTACTTGGTATATGATAACTAATTAGTAAATAAGGTTACACATTTCACCAGCATGGGAACATCAGAAAGTCTGAAATCCTGCTTACCTCTCACATCTGTAAGGAAAAGATGCAAAAGGAAAAATGAATGTAATTCACCCAAATGTAATGAAAGCAACGTAAAATTATTTTAGAGAAAGATTTTGAGAGATGACAGGTTGGCTGTTATTTGGCTTTCTAAAAACACTGAAAACTGACATTAGAAGTATTGACTGCAAAACCACTCAGGATCTGCCTCCAGAAATTCTCTGTTTTTCTTAGGTTTTGTGTATTTCACTTGGTATGACAAACAAGATCAGTGTCACAGTCAACTTTTGGTTCATTCCAAAAGTATCTAGCTCATTATGTCATCAAAGGCTTCAAATTGTTGCAGAATATTTTTATTCACCTCCTTTTGACTCTGGCCCTTAAATCTCTTGGTTTATCTTTTTAGTTTTACAGGGTTTCTTTGTAAGTTTACATCTGTTACAAATAATTGTGTCATTGAAGTGCCTTATCCAAAAAAGCCCTATGATAAGTCAAATGCTTTACTAAAATCTAGCTAAATTACATCAATTGCAGCCTCATTAAGAAAACACAGTCTGTTTGTCAGGCTCTGTTTTTCTGCCAGAATATATATATATAAATAAATATATATATATATATAATAGCAGAAGCCTATTAGAATGTGTTAATTAGAATTATCTCTCTTCTTTTACTTTGTTTTTAACTGAATTTTATACCAGCTATCCTGTATTTTGGCTGTGACCAATGTCACATTGATAAACTACTATTATACCGTTTCTTCATTTACATTTTAGAGGAATACTATCATTACCCTCTTTATGTAAATGTCTTAGTGTCTTCTGAATATGAACATTGATAGTGCTTATAACTTCTTGACGTGTTAATTCAAAACTCTCAAGTACAAGTTTGCTTTTAATAACTGAGCTTGAACGGTCCTCCACACTATAATTTGAATAGAAGAAAGCTCTTACCATACAATGTAACTACAACAGCTGCCATCTCCCCAAATGCACAGAATATATATGATTTAACATTCCAAATGTCATTAATTATGGTTAAAGCTGACATCTTCATCCCTTCTCATTATTCCAATAATTTTCTATATTCTATACATGAAAAAACTTTCATTTTCCTCATTTTAACTCCATTGACTGTATGTATATTTCCCCTATAATCGTTTATTTCCCACAGTGATTATCTATAATTCCTAGCTCCCTGCATACGTGCACGATACCACATTCCTTCTTCTGTTTCATAGACATTTTGCTTATAAACTACCTTGGCTTTTCAGCAAATTTATTCCTTAGATATGGGATTACGGCTTTGTGGGTATGGGCTCACATGCTTAGTTTCACATTATCATTTTCTCTTTTCAGGTTATATTCTTTCTCTCAGCAGATTTACCTTACAATAGCATTCACCTTTCTGAAAGTAGCCCTTTTGAAGCATGAAATATATATATTATTGGTTTGGAATTAATTATGTTTGCACATAACGAATGTGATAAAATTGTTATTGGTTATACCTAAGCTATGGTTAATTTGTAGTTCTGTGATCAATTTCATTTCATCTGACAAGAGGAGGTCTAATATAGAATTCTCCTGTGTTGGCTGCAACACTTTTTGAGTTAGGAAATTTACATTTTAAGTGTTTTGAAATTCCAAGTACATTTGAACACTGGCAGCATGAGATCTCCAGCATATGTCACTCAGATTGATGTTCACTGCAGAACAGCAGTGTTCTGCCCGTTCTAGGTGGGTAAGGCATAGGTCGTGCTGCACTCCAGTGTCATTTGATATCAGCTAAGTACCCTGTCAGCTTCTGACTTATCCGTTGGAACAGTGACCCGTAAACATTCAAGATCATTTGCTTCCGATTGTCATCAACTCAGAAATAGGTAATGCCATTTTTAAGTGCTTTATGTCCACTTGATCCTTCCTAAATAGATCGTAACAATTGATTTTGACATTCAGTTTTCCAACCAGTTTTAGCAATAAAATCTAGGTCAAATCTGTGCTAAAAAGTGACCTCTTCAGCTGGTGCCTGGTTTCCAAACAGTAAAAAAGAGTCCACTTGAAAAATCTCTGCTGTTTGTGTTCTTTAGCATCCTGATTATGGATTCCCTCAACATTTTTATTTGCACTTACCAAGAGCTCGCTGGTTCCTTCTCACTATTTCCACTTCTCATAAGCTCCCAGAATCCCTAGCTGATCATAGAATCATAGAATCACAGAATCACCAGGTTGGAAAAGACCTATCAAGCCATCAAGTCCAACCATTCCTATCAATCACTAAACCATATTCCTCAGCACCTCGTCCACCCGTCCCTTAAACACCTCCAGGGAAGGTGACTCAACCCCCTCCCTGGGCAGCCTGTTCCAGTGCCCAATGACCCTTTCTGTGAAAAATCTTTTCCTAATGTTCAGCCTAAACCTCCCCTGGCGGAGCTTGAGGCCATTCCCTCTCGTCCTGCCCCTGTCACTTGGAAGAAGAGGCCAGCTCCCTCCTCTTTCTGCAACTACCTCCTTTCAGGTAGTTGTAGAGAGCAATGAGGTCTCCCCTCAGCCTCCTCTTCTGTTCTACTTGCTCCTCCCCACTGCTCCAAAGACCTGAAGGATGTCGGAGAAGATCAGAGGTCCTGAAAGAAAAAAAAAGCCTGCTCTCTGCGAGCGCTCATCTATAATCTACGAGGCTGCCCACGAGCCTTCCTTTAAGCATCGATATGAGATTGTCACCGGGGTTTTTTTGCCTGCCAGCTCCAGAAACCCACCTTTGCGAGCTGCCCCCGTTTGAGACGAGTTCTTTTGAGGCAATTTGAGCTCTAACCAAGCTCACAAACCTTTCCCCGTCAGGTCGAGGCGCGTTCTGTGAATTGAACACCCCCTGAGCGGTGGGAGACGAGCTGGTTTCTCCCGTCCCACCGCCCTCGGGGCAGAGGTGCCTCCTGGCCCCAGGGCTGCCTCCGGGGCTCGGGGGAGGCGGCGGGGAAGGGGCTGGTTCTCCGCATCACCCGCCCCCGTCGCTATGGGGATGGATGCGGGCAGCGGGGGAGCCGTTGGGCGCCGGCTGAAGGCCCGTCCCGGGCACCCGCGGGGAGATCGGCTCCCCGGCAAAGCTCAGCCGGCCTTTACGCATCTAGAGGTGTTTTAAGAGGCTGGCAGGGTGCCGGAGCCCTCGGTACGTAGGTTATGGGGGTTGGTGAGGGGAAAAGTGGGCGTAGCTGGCTGGAACTGGGGAGCTGGGGACCGGGCAGCCTCGGGGATGGAGCAGGTTTGGAACGTGGGTGGAGCGCTGGTTGAGGCCATGGTTACATCCCAGTTAACTCACAACAAACCGCCTCCTGAAGCGTGTCCAGGGAAGAGCAGTGAGCCTGGAGAATAAGTCTTGTAATGAGCAGCTGAGGGAGCTGGGGTTGTTTAGCCTGGAGAAGAGGAGGCTGAGGGGAGACCTCATTGCTCTCTACAACTACCTGAAGGGAGGTTGTGGAGAGGTGGGTCCTGGTCTCTTCTCCCAAGTGACAGGGGACAGGACGAGAGGGAATGGCCTCACCAGGGGATGTTCAGGTTTAACACGGCCAAATGCCGGGTCCTGCACTTGGGGCACAACAACCCTGTGCAGCTACAGACTAGGATAGTCTGGCTGGAAAGCTGCCAGGAGGAGAGGGACCTGGGGGTGTTGGTTGATAGCGACTGAACATGAGCCAGCAGTGGCCCAGGTGGCCAAGAAGGCCAATGGCATCTTGGCTTGGATCAGAAACGGCGTGACCAGCAGGTCCAGGGAGGTTATTCTCCCTCTGTACTCGGCACGGGTGAGACCACACCTCGAATCCTGTGTTCAGCTCTGGGCCCCTCACCACAAGAAGGATGTTGAGGCTCTGGGGCGAGTCCAGAGAAGAGCAACGAAGCTGGTGAAGGGGCTGGAGAACAGGCCTGATGAGGAGCGGCTGAGAGAGCTGGGGGTGTTTAGCCTGGAGAAGAGGAGGCTGAGAGGAGACCTCATTGCTCTCTACAACTACCTGAAGGGAGGTTGTGGAGAGGAGGGAGCTGGCCTCTTCTCTCAGGAGACAGGGGACAGGACAAGGGGAATGGCCCTAAACTGTGCCAGAGGAGGTTCAGGCTGGACATCAGGAAAAAGGTTTTCATGGAAAGGGTCATTGGGCACTGGAACAGGCTGCTCAGGGAGGTGGTTGATTCACCTTCCCTGGAGGTGTTTAAAAGACTGGTGGATGAGGTGCTAAGGGGCATGGTTTAGTGATTGATGGGAATGGTTGGACTCGGTGATCCAGTGGGTCCTTTCCAACCTAGTGATTCTGTGATTCTATGAAAGGGTTATTAGGCACTGGCAGAGGCTGCCCGGAGAGGTGGTTGAATCACCATCCCTGGAGAGGTTTGAAAGAGGAGTAGATGAAGTGCTTAGGGATACAGTTTTGTATTGGACAAGTACAGTTGGGCTTGATGATCTCAAAGGTCTTTTCCAACCCAGTGATTCTATAATTCTGTGATCACTCATACTTGCTAGCAATTTTATACATTTATTGGGGTTTTAAATCAATCCTATCAGTACTTAGAGTGTAATAAAGCAACGTGGCTGTAAGTCTATCCTGTCACACTCTGACATCCTTTTATTTTATGAGGTGCGAGGTTGCAGCAAATATGTCTACAAAGGCAGCCATATGTAGCCATGCCTGCTTTCCAGGCTGCTTCCCTTTCTGGGATGTCCTCAACCTCCAGTTGGGTTTATGCATGCCTCAGAAGATCTGCAGGAAGAGCTAGGTGACAGTTAATCCCTAGGAACAGGTTTCATAGAACATGCCAGGAAAAGTTGTTACAGTTGGTTGGCGTTTAACATTTAGCTGTGATGCACATTGGAGCAATTCCAGCCCATGGGGAGATTCCCTTCATCATGTAATAAATATATCACTCCTTTAGAAACCAACTGCGCTAACTTGCCTTTTACTGCATTCTCGGGGTGTTTAGTTAAGTAAATGAGATGTGGCTTGGGCCAGTAAGATGTAAAGAGGTTAGCAGTCTTTAAATGAACAGCAACAAAATTCACGTGAATGTAACTGCAAGTGTTTCAGAAGGATGTATTGCTGATACCATCCATCATGTGTCTCTGTGGTTGTGATTTACCTGTAAAGATTATAGTTACCTTGGAAATGGGGAGAAAACACCATCCACTTCACTGTGAAAGCAACCTCCCACCTTTAAAATAAAAATTAAATTGACGTTATTATGAAGCAGATTTTCACAGAATCACTAGGTTGGAAATTGAGTCCAACCATTCCTATCAATCACTAAACCATTTTGGTTTTCATTCCCAAGCTCTGAGTTTGAAATAGGAGTCAGGGCAATCATTTTAATCCTTGTGAGACATTAGTGGCCTCAGAAAAATATCTGCATATGTGTCTCATCCTACTATGAGACCTGTGTGCATGCTGACCTGTCTTACCAAATAATTGATTTCTGTGGGGTTGGAATCTGGAGCTTGTGTGCCAGCAAGGACCTGTTGTATGCTCCAGCCAGGTCCTATGTGGGTGAGCCTGAGACCCGTGGCATGCCAAAAGTACACCTACCCATCAGCCCATCAGCATTTTTTTTTCTCAGTAGCTCTATCAGGGCTTTCAGGGTCTCCTTTCAGCTGCTTACTCCTGCCTTTTCTGCACCACAGCTGCAGATGATCAGCTCTCTTGCCTTGCCAAATGCAACAGCTGCCATTAAGATGTGGTCTTTTTCATTTTTCTTGCCTAACACCTCAAAACTAAGAAGCTTGTAGAAAGCTTTGCATCTTCTCTGGGCTTCAGTATTGTCGTTCCAAAGTTTAATTACCATTTCTCACATTGCATCTTCCTAAAGAAATATTTTCCTTTCTATATTGCTTCTGGACACAAACCTGTCATCTTTTATAAAAGGTATAATCTTTTATAGTGATGAATTACCAGTATGTTTTTATTCTATTGATTTTTTTCTATAACACACTTGTATAAGATGTTGCTGCCTCCGATTGTAGATTAGTCTGTTTGAAAATAATTTTTTTTCTTTCTGTAACAAATGTTGTCATTTATGTTTATTATTATGTATTATCATGTTTATCATTAGTACTAACCCCTAAAAAGATGGCATGGGGAAATATTGTATCCTGTAATCTTTTCAATCTATAATTGTCATTCTGTTCTACGTAACACAATTTAAAAAATTACTTCACTATAACTGTAGCAAAATATTGCATCAGTGAAAGGGCTTTTGATCCCAGAAAGGTTAATATATAAAATATCTGCTAGACTGATACTGATAATTCAGTATCAAGTTGCTTCATATCTAACATTTATTTCTATAAAATAAATTTCATTTTACTAAATGTAGTAAATAGTTAAATTCTTTCCCCCCTCCTATTATATTCTGTGTTCCCATCCCTATTAAAAGTTTGTGCCTTGAGGCCTGCCAGCAGGGCATGCAATACCCACATTAAACCAAATTTAAAAGTAAGGGTGCTCCTGCTGCTAACGTTCTCAGATCACAGACATGCAAAATGAAGGAACTGGCAGCTGAAACTTTAATGGTAGGAAGTGTAGACTGAATACTTGGGGAAAAAACACAGTACCACCATATGACAAAAAAGTCCCATTAGCATTTATATACTTCAAAATGACGAGCCAGACAATTCTACATAACTGTGGGGCTTTCAGCTCTTATTTAAAGTAAAACGCTGTGTTGTAAGTATAGCATTATGATTACATTTTTTATTCAAAGGCTTGTTACTATTGTGGTTACATGTTATTTTGAACATAATTACAGCGCTTGTTGCATTGCACACTGCATGGTCAATCACTTCTCCACCTTATGTATTAACTTGAAATATTAATGCTTGGACCTAGATAGCTTGAAACACAAGGAATCCCATGCAAATAACGTTCTTGAATCAGTGGTCCCTGTGCAAATCAAAAGGTTTCCAATGAAAGAGAAAACCTTTGAAAATTATGACCATTCATACGTCCTACTGAAGTAATGCTGGGGCCTAAAAAGCTTTGTGTGGAGCTGGAGTCTGGTTTTACACCTAATGGGCTGAAAATAAAGGAGAGTTGACTGGGAAGCAGTAATAGAAGGATAAGAAACTGCATCACTGTGGAGACTTTGTTTCAAGTACTGTTGGTTTTGTTTGTTTGTTTTAGTTAAAATGAATGTGTTGCCTCAAGCAGTTCTGCAAAGCTCAGGGGAGCATCCCAGGTTCACAGAGCAGGCTGTTTGCCCCTCATTAGACTTTGCAAGGTATGTACCTCTTTTCTTTCAGTGTGTCATTTTTATTGTGAATAGCTTCAGTCAGCTATGCTGAGGTGACAAAGTGGATTTGCTTTTTTTCAACATTTAAAATTGCAAAAATCAAAGACAAGGAAATTGTCTCTTAGGAAAATTTCGTAATTAAAGGAGGAAAGACCCCAAAATAGGAAATGTTGCTTTTAAGGTAGATATTTCATCCTAATCTTTCCAAATCCCTTCAAGAGCCATAAGAAGTTATTGCCATTTAGCACTGATACAAACATGTACTTACTTGGATGAAAAAAGACAAGTTGTTTTTGGGTTTTTTTTTCAGGCACAACACAGTTTCACATTTCTCAAAATATAATGAATAAAACTGACTTGAAAACCATAATTCTGTAGCAATGCTGTAATACCTTCAAGCCATCATCTTCTTACACGTGCCTACGTGGCTTTCCATTCTGTAGCACTCATCTTTTCTCTTACTTACTTACATCCACACATTTTAGTCTCCCTCAGTGAGTACTGGTCTCTCAGTTAGTACAGTAACTCTTTTTCCTAGAATTGCCTCCATTTCAGAAGGAATTGTGGTTATTTTCTTCTTCCTCTTTATTCTTTTCTTATCTTTATTTATCTTTATCATTTTGTTTTTATCTTTTATCTTTTTTTTTTTCCCTTTCTTCCTCCCAATCCTAGCGTTCCCTAGGACTGAGGGAATCCTGAACTCCTTTTGACTGAAGGTTCTGGGGAAACTCAAGAGTTCAGCAGCTGCATGTCCCTGTCTAAAAGCAGTAAGGACCTAGCAACATGGTATCCTTGGGCCCTGTTTTTCTGAGGCACTCACACTGGCAGGTGTCTTCTCACACAGTGATAGAATAATGGCATGTGGTGATGTCTTACATTTTTTTTATTTATTTATTTTTAATCTTTTATGGCTGGAGCTGTGGTCTGCATCCATCACTTTTTCCAGTAACTATGTTGCTGGAGAACTCACCCTAGAGATAGGAGGCTTCTTTTTTCCCTTTACTTGGGGAGTTTCAGGTTAAGAAGGTCATTCTGCAGCAGTCCTGTGGAAGTTGTGCTTATTTGAAGAAAAGAATTGTGTGCTTCTGTAATGGTCTAGACAATGCTCTAGTGTCTAGTGATTACAGCAAGAGAAGCTCTCCCATTATCTTTGGTAAGAAATTTTGAGAAAGCCGGAGTCTAACTTAACAGAATAAGCAGTGGGGATAGAAAGTGATGTAACAATCAGTTTGGTCCTTTATGCAATTTTGTTCTGTTCTTTGATTAAAAAGCCAGGTATGTTTATCATGAAGTTTATTTCTAGGAAAAAAAGGTTTGGTTTTTTTTTTTGCTGTGTAGACTGGTAGCAGAAATAGTTACAGGAATGTATGGTATAACATGTTACCTCTGAGATAAATGTCCATTGGATTAAAATATAGTTGTGTTTAATAAGGGGCCAATTTACAGGTGAAGCAGCCTCTTTTATAAACTATTTATGAAATAGTGTGAGTCATTGTGGAAACACTGGAGTAATAAGGCTAAAACAGTTTGGAAAAAGCAAGTTACAACTTTTGGAAGAAAAGAAACAAAACTCTTAGCCAGTGCTACCCTTACCTCATTCCTCTACTAAGAAACAATGTCTATTCCAAGTCATAGTCTCATTTTTTCACATTAATTACTTTTATTGTTTTTAATTCTCATTGCATATAACAAGCCATTTTAAATAATGATTATTTGAGTTGATGGAATTTTCTACTGTGTATTTTTTCCTACGTATCACCTTCCTGTCTTTTCTGTGTTATTGCTCCATTAACATCATTGATAATAACAGCCAGGATGAGATAAGTATTTATTATTTTTAGTAAATTACATTTTTTATGATTGATGACTATGGTGTCTGTAGTCTGCAGGGTATTGCAGAACTTATGCAAACAGAAATTGGTTTCAAAGTTTTTGCTTTTGGTTTTTTTCCCCTCATGTCTGTAGTTGTCTTTAAGTTAGTGAGTGTTGCCAATCAGATCTCAGAAATGTGTACCTTGACAATGAGACACGTACCATTTCAATTGTATATGATTGTAGGGACTTTTCCCCGATTGTTTATTAAAATACCTTTGAGAAGACAATGGGAAGGCATCAGGCTTTTCTTTGTTCCACTTTGAGATGACTTTTAACTGCAGTGTAGATTAAATTGCAGCAAGCTGATAGTTATGCCTAGGAATTTGCTTGTTGTAGCTGACTGTTTCAGTTTAGGGGTTTGGACTCCTTCCTTCCTTACCCCTCCTACCCTCGGCTGCTGTGTTCTTCATGTGCTACTAAAGTGCAGAAAGCTCATTTTTGCAGTCTTAAAGTACAAAGGTCAGCCTGGGTTTTTTGAGTTGTCTACTGAGTACTTCATATTTAATTAGCCAGATACTATTTTTCAATTTTTCTATTGCCTCCTACAGTCCTCTTGTATCTTGAAAAATGTTTTACATAGGTTTAAAAAATATAATAATTACCTCACCTTTATTATCCTAATGACGTTAGGTATCTTCCTAAATTGTGTCTGTTTGGGTGGGAAAATTTTGGTATTGATTTCAGTATTGATTATAACTGAGTTTTTATGGCAATATCCATAAGGTGTACATTTTGCTTGGTCAGCAGCAACTCATATGGATTGTGTTCTGTGCAGCTTGAAAGCAAAAGCCTCTGTTGATGCAGCTTAGTAGTAGTAAATTCTGGAACAAATTTAAATGCCCTATTTGTGCCAGAAGTTTTCACTATTACATTGTTTTAAATACAGACATGTCAAAATATCTCCCCATTGCTTAGCTATTTTGTTTTCATTTAAATGAACTTCATGAAGTGTCTTTGGTACTCTCAGAGCAATAAGGAGCATGACACTTATATTAGCTAACATTATGAAAAGAATTTACTCTCATTCCTGTAATGAAAGACAGCAGTGTAATACAGAGAATACAGACAGAGAATAAGGGAAGTAATAGATTTATGTGGAACACTAATGTTGAATTTCTTTTATCTTTGCGTGATAAACCAGGCAATTTTTATGCCCTTTTAAAGAAGAATAAAAATAAATCCACATTACTTTTATAAAAATAATATCCTCTGCAGTCAAGATATCAGGATATATTTTAATATACTTTATGGTCAGTAAGTGCATATTATCCTTTAAAATTCAAGGCATCTCTTGTGTATTAGAGTGGAGATGCAAAAAGATGATGGCTGAAGCGAAAGGTGAGATGGCATACAGTTATAATTTATAAATTTAAAAATACATCATGAAATTTGCTGTTTATTTTAATGCCCTTTGGATTACCCCCTTAGGGGACCACCTTTTGCAATATGCTGTTCAATCTGGAAAGCCGTGAGCAGTATTAAAAGTCTGCATTGCACTGAGGAAAGCATTTTGAGTTGGGTTTGGGATTTTATTTTATTTTGTTTTATGGTTTTTGTTCTATTTTGAAAGAATTAAATAGAAAATAGATTGGATCACTGTGGTCCATACTGATAATGCAAAAATGTAATGGTTCTCATTTAGAAAACAGTTCAAATATGGATAGCTAAATCAATTATTATTGATTTAGCTAATATACAATTTCTTCCAGTTTAGACAGATATATCAGATAAGCAGACTCTTGAAAGCTAATACCAACTCTGTTTTCTTTCAGAAATAAAGATTTGAAATAGCTACAGACCAAAAAATTAAAAAGATATTTGTATGCGTTTATAGAATGTCTGATATATTACTTTGTCAATATTTCAGTATTTAGCTCTACTTGGCAATGCTGATGTATTATACATGCTGCAGAAGTCTGTGTTAGCACCTTACAGTGTTTCTTCTAATTTTTTTCATTTAAATTTAGGATTCATTTGATCAAAGACAAAGATGGCATAGATGATTATTTGGTGAAGAATATCAAAGGGTTGTCAAAACAAGAAGCTGCCGCGTAAGTTGGCGCTTTTTTTGAAGCATTTTAACATCCATAAGTTTATTGTTTCCTTTGTTTCTAGTCATCATAATCATTTAAATATAAAGTTCCCTAGGCCCTACCCTTCTTAGTGGAACTGGGCATTTAAAAATTGAAGTTGATATTAAATAATGATGGTTCATTTCTCCTGATCTTAAATGTATCAAAGCATTTAACTCATTGGTTTTACTAATTTGTATATTTACTGAGATATTAAATCACATTTGTAACATTATTGTTAAAATTGTGTCAGTAATTATATTTGAAATTGTGCTGCTTTTTTTTTCCCTTTTTTTACCTTTTTTTTTTTTTTCCTGAACCTCTGTGAAATATCTTCTCTGGGGTGGAAGCTTAGTATACCAGCATACATGTCCTTGTAATTATGAATTATTATTTAGCCAAGCCCAAGTGCTGACTTCTGCAGTGAAGCATTTAATACACCATTAGTTATTTAAAAACCCAATAATGAAAGAAATTGAGATAACTTTTCATTACTTACAGTGGAGGTATTTACATTTAGAAGTTACAGGAGACTAGAACTGACTTGTTCTTCTAGAGTCTTTTAACAGTTCTGGGGTTCAGCACCATCAAAATTAATGAAAGAATTCTATACAAATCTGAATTGCTGGTTGCTTAAGTGAGATGATTTATTTATTTCAATATTTAAATAATAAAAAGATGCATATACAAGGGCTCTAGGCACCTTAACAATTAATATTGCAAGATCACCCTTGCATCATAAAAACATACTATGAATTACACAGGAATTCAACCAGCTAGTTTCTTGCAAAACATGCTTCTTTTCCGCTTCCTAGCCTGAGAATGTGGCTGCAAACCTTCCCTAAAAACTTTCAAATTAAAATCTAGAAAATTACCAAATTAGAGTTGAGGGGTAATAGATTTAGCAGTGTCCTAAAACTATACCATATAATATTCAGCCAAGAGGCACAATTTCCTTTCCAGTAATACATGTCCTATTTGCCTTTATTTTTACAATGGTAATGAGGTAAAGCTAATAAGCGTTCTGACTGTCAACACAAACATTGTAAAGTATCTTGTCTGATGATTTAGGAAAGCAATCTGTTTGAGGCAAACTCATACCCCACTTCCTTCATTTGAATTAAGACTAGGTTCAAAGATCATAGAATTACAGGATCATAGAATCATTAAGGTTGGAAAAGACCTCTATGATCATCCAGTACAACCATCAGCCCAACACCACCGTGCCTGCTAAACCATGTCCCAAAGTGCCACATCTACATACTTTTTTAATACCTCCAGGGATGGTGACTCAACCACTTCCCTGGGCAGCCTGTTCCAATGCTTGACCACTCTTTCAGTAAAGTAATTTTTCCTGATATTCAATCTATACCTCCTCTGGCACAACTTGAGGCCACTTTCTCCCATCCTATCACTTGTTACTTGGGAAATGAGATCAAAACCCACCTCACTACAGTCTACTTACAGGTAGTTATAGAGAGTGATAAGGTCTCCTCTCAGCCTGCTTTTCTCCAGGCTAAACAAACTCAGTTCCCTCAGCTACTTGTAATAAGACCTGTGCTCCAGACTGTTCCTCAGCTCCGTTGACCTTCTCTGGACATGACCCAGCACCTCAGTGTCCTATTTGTAGTGAAGGGCCAAAAACCGAACACCATATTCAAGGTGCAGCCTTGCCAGTGCTGAGTACAGGGACACAGTCACTTCCCTCGTCCCGCTGGTCACATTATTTCTGATACAAGCCAAGATGCTATTGGCCTTCTTGACTACCTGGTCACACCGCTGGCTTACATTCTGCTAACTGTCAACCAGCAACCCCAGACCTTTCCCCACCAGGCACCTTTCTACCAATCAGCCCCAAGCCTGTAACATTGTGTGGGGTTGTTTTGGCCCAAATGCAGGGCACTTGGCCTTGTTAAACCTTATACAATTGCCCTTGGTCCATCAATCCAGCCTGTTCAGGTCCCTCTATAGAGCCTTCCTCCCACTGAGCAGATCGACAGTTTGCAGACGACACCCAATTTGGTGTCGTCTGCAAACTCACCTAGGGAACACTTGATCCCCTTGTCCAGATCATTGATAAAGTTATTAAACGTGATTGGCCTCAACACCGAGCCCTGGGGAACACCACTTGTGACCAGCTGCCAACTGGATTTAGCTCTGTTTACCACAACTCTCTATTGACAGAGCATCCTGTCCCCTGAATTAAACGCAGAGTAGTTGCTGTATGAGGAGAGATGTAGTATCAGACCACAGGGAGCAAGCTCAGAAGTAACTCCATTCCCTTATTGTCACCCTGGTTCCATAACAGCTATACAGTGCTGCTGTAGTCATTACTCTACAACAGCTGCTGCAGACTGACTTGCCTTCCCAGGGAGCTGTTTTAGTTTTAAGCCCCACTGGATTTCCACAGTACACACACCATGCTAGGGATAGAAGTATTCTCTCTGTGATTAAATTGGAAGTCACTGCTATTTTAGGAAAGCCTTGGGGCTCCGAAGTGCCTTTTTACAGCTCTGATTTGATCAGGTCGGCCTTTTGCTGCTATTAAAACCAAAAAAAACTAAAACCAACAACAACCCACAAACAAACAAAACAAAACAAAAAATTCAGACATCCCTCCTATATGATTTGTCTTTTTGTATCCAAACCCTGAGACTGGAGGTTGGGGAAAAGGAAACCAGCAAGGAAATCCACAATGAAGCAAGAATTTTATCATCTGTTCTGCAGTATCTACACAAAGTGAGGTATATTGTTTTGTTAATATGTTTTTCAAAGTTATCAAAGCCTCTTAGAAGATTAAACTGAAATATCACATGTTCTGGTTTATTTCTATGGAGATTTTTTAAGTACATCTTTCAAAAGATTACATTCATGTTCTGTGTATTTATTTATTTATTCTCAGAATTTTAGCTTTTGATTATAGCTCAGCAGTTACAAAATTTCTATAGCGTGTGATATTCTATTGTGATTCCATAAATCTCATACAATTATTTCAGAGCAAACAAATGGTAACGAACTAGCAGCTACCCAGCTATATTAGTACTAGGCTAACCTAGTTACAGAAAACTAAATGCATCAAATGTAATTTTATACCAGTTTATAAAGTAAGGTAATGCCATATCTGCAAAGGGTCTTACTAAAATAAATGTTACGCTTTGTATGTCTCAGCAGACAGCAGATGTTTTTATTTAAAAATGTGTGAGAAATGGCTTATAATATGCTGTGTAGTTTTTAAAATATTTTTTAATTGTAAAACTAGATTATTGCACTTCTTTACAAAAGGACAGGAATTTTTTTTTGCGACATAAACATCTGTACTTTTGTTTAATACAGAGGTTAATTTAATAAGACCATCAGTATTTTGTCAAGACAAATTATTGTAGCTGCACTCCTGCTTAGTACCAAACACCCTCTATATTTTGTTGCATGTTGGACAGGCAACAAATGTATTACCTCCTAAATAAAGGGGTGTATGAGTAGTATCACATTTACGGAAATGAACAATATTCTTTAAAGCTGTTCCCTAAAATTGTATCTTTCATAATATTCTTTAAAATTAAAATAAGCTCATTTGTTCAAAATCGAAGGAAAAAATATTGTAGATATCCTTCTATTATTCAATATTGTACGCTTTTCCAACAAATAAGGAAAATTCTGTTAAGTGTGCTTGTGTTATAATCTCCTTTTTCTGTGAAAAAATGTGGAAAAGTTTTTAATTTTTTTCTTTGTATTCATTTTTTTCCTCAGAGTGATATAAGAGGAAGAAAAAGCAGTGCTTAAGAAAGATAGTGCTTTAATTATATTAAAACAGGACACTGTGACACTGTTTTGTTTTTTCTCTGATTTTTTGTTGTTTCCTTCTCTAAGACTTTAACTTGAAATAAGAAGTGAATGTGGTGTGAGAAGCTGGAAATTAAAAAAAAAAAAAGAAAAATGTTCCTATTAATGCAGAATGTGACTACTTTCTTGCCACAGAATTAGGCTTTTGTAAGCTTACAAGAAGCTTGACTGACTTCCCTGGCCTTCAGTGTGCTTTCCGTGATACTTTCTGTTCTTGGTCTTGACTAACCAAGTCATTCATGGCTCAAAATCAGATTGCAGTAAAAATTAAAAATTGTCCTTGTGACTGAACTAAGAGTCCAAAAGTTGATGATGAATTGTGAAGTAAGGCATTTTCCATCAAGAGATTGATTGCAGGGTTGAATCTTCAAATGTGTCTGAATCCTAGAATGGACTAGAATTCGATATTGTCATTCCTGTTTCCTAATATTTTTGTCAGGCCAGAAAGATCAAGTAACAATTCTTCCCTCTTCAGACAAATCAAAATTGTCCAAAGATAACCATATCATCAAAAAAAAAGAGTTAAAGACTAGAAAGAGAGACTTTGAAATCTTTTTGATGAGAGAAACAGCTTTAGTGTAACAAAAAAAATATTACATCAGTGATTTTGCTAGGTGTATTTCTGTGAATCAGATTATAGATGGAGTTCTAGTGTCCTCACTCAAGACTCATTGATAGTCAGATGACATCTGAATTATGATACAGAGATAGTACAGGCTGACCTAGATATGCAGAAAACTTGTGGTTTCTGTCATGTGAGCGGTGGATGGAAAGTGGTGAATATGGAAAGCTTGCCTTGATAAATTTGTGTCAGTAAAGAGATTCTCTGATAGTACTTTTTCAGGCAGGAGACAGGATTGCTTTTACATTTGATCAGATGTTTTTGAGACGTTGTGAGTTGTTCTGTTTAGAATTCACCAGAAGGCCTGTCCACTTCAATATCATCTAGAACACACAAAGGCAAAGGCTTTTTCGCCAGTGGGCTGTGACCCACAGAGTAATTATCAACCATCTCATCAATTCCTGGGGAGATCAATCATTAAACTACTTTGCAGATTGTATACTGAAAACTGGAATACAATCTTTTTGCTCTAGGAGTGATGACTGGTAAATATAATGCAACCGTTTTCTTCCATAAACCATTGTCCTCTGCAAAAAAAGCAAGGGTGTTTTCACCAAAGTTTAACTGATCCGAAGGACTAGGTTAATCACTGCATATAATCAATTAGTTGATAGTTAATAGCCCTGTCTTCTAGTACTCAGACAACTGCTTTAGGATAAGCCAAATTATACTTTTGAAGCACCTTTTCCTCCCCTATGTTTATAGAGAGAGCTTAGGGTGACCAACTCAAATGTAGGCATGTACATTTATCAATGAATCCCACACTGGAGAACTACTGAATTTTGAAAGCTGATCAGGTAGAATTTTTGAAAGGATCAGGTAGAATTCTTAAGAGAGTAGCATTCACTAATTCTTAAGAGAGTAGCATTCACTAATTCCTGAGGCACCATTTCTATTAGGTTGGTGCAAAATAATTACTGTTCTCGTTATTGTAAACTGTGATGCTTATTGTGGATTAAATTTTTCTTTTATTTTGCTCATGTTGCATGCCATTTTAAAGTATAAAATTCACTCTACTTACTTTTGCTAATAGTTTTGGTTTCACTGTTTAGCATTTTTTATATTACACTGTCAAATATGGGGAAAAAAACCCAAATTCAAGCAATTTTGTTGTATGAGTTCAAAAGGGACATAAAATAGTGGAAATGGCTAGTAATATCAAGCAAGAATTTGTCCATGAATGTAAACCCAACATTGGTCCAAGAATTTTGTAATGGAAATGAGAGACTTTGAGATGTGGAGCGTCATGGATGTCCTTCTGCAATAGATGACAACCAGTTGAAGTTTGTTATTGAAGCAGACACATGCCAAACAAGTATTTTTGCACTGACCCAATAGAAGAAGTTGGTAAGACCGGAAGAAAAGTGACCTGGCATTCTTTTTAAATCTTCCGTTACTGTCACTTGATAGAAGATCAAGTCACTTGATAGAAGTGACAGAATTAAAAGGGACAAATTATTTACTACCCTCCCCACCCTGTGTTTCTGCTTTTCTCAGCATCAGTATTAGCTAGGTAAAGTTAGGGGAAAAAAGGACGTCAGAAAATTAATGAATGATAGAATCACCAGGTTGGAAGAGACTCACCAGATCATCGAGTCCAACCATTCCTGTCAAACACTAAACCATGCCCCTTAGCACGTCGTCCACCCTCTCGCCTTCCCTTAATGCTATTAAGTGTTAGTGCTCAAGATAAGTCTGTGGAAATAAAAGATTTCTTTCCTACATCCTTACTTCTTCTACCAGATAGTCTCTGAATATTCAGCCCGATCTGTCCTCCAAGACTAAAGAGGAGGAAACTTCCTCACCCGATTAGCAGCCATTCTTTATTTTCATCATAGCCATGATGGACAAGTAAGCCCTACTATTAGACTGGACTACTTCTGATCTGTTACTCTATTTATAAGTTATTTAAATCATGAGAGTTTTGGTAACCAGGTTTAGATTTATTTGGTTTTCAATTTGTCCTTATTGAAGTCTTTTGCATTGATGGACCAGTTCTTTAAGGAAGCTGAACCCAAACAGCTGACTGGGGTTTTGATTAATCCAGACTATTTAGTAGCTGTCACCTATTCTAAATAAATTAATAAGATGACTTCATAAGTGACATAGGGAATCTTTTACTCACCAAATAGATTGTGACCTTTTTCAATTGACAGTTCATCATTTTGCCATGCTTTCTTTTTCACAACCTGAAATCTTTACTGGGACTTCTCAGTTTGAACATGCATTATTTAGGATTGGGAATTTTGTGTTATGAGGTGTATTTAACTATTTCTGTTTTACAGAGCAAGGCTCTAAAGAGACAGGGGAGGGACACGGCCAAGAATAAGGGTTAGAGAAAGTACCTTGTTTGTTTGGGGTTAAAGAAAGAGAAGGGGCAGCTACTATTACTAGAAAGCTTGCAAAAGGTAATTTCAGACACAGACAGATAAAGTGCAGGTGCAAATTTCAATTTTCCCTTGCATTTCAGTTCTAGTGATGTACTGGTTTGAGCTGCTTCCATTTCTTCTCTGTATAACACTATGAAGACGGAGGGGAGAGGAGAGCTCAAGGCAGCTAAAGAAAGACAAGCAGCAAAAGGAGAAAGAAGTAAACTGTTCTTTCCCTTTCATATTCAGGTCCTAGCAAGATTTTGCTTTTCTTGCTGATGTCAATCTTTGGATATGACCTGCGAGCACCTTATGACCCTCTGTTCACATTATTCTGATTGAGAACTGGTGGAGTGTTGTGTCAACTAATTTACATTTTATGAGGATATTTCTTTACTTTTAAATACTAAAAAATATGGAAAAGGGTAAATCAGAATCAAAGAAATGTGTCTTTTCATAGTAAAAGAAATTTTAAATTAAGGCGCACTATCCCAAACTCCCTGCTGATTGTGGAAAGGGAGATGACACAAGTCACTTATTGAGATAGATGATAAATTTTAAATTTCTTTCACAATATTATTTAAATATGTATTTTTTTTCTGTCTGAATAATTCGTAACAATCTTGCTTGCCATGATCAGGATTCAATGTTTATTAAATAATTTTCAAAAAGATATTTTAGTACTTAGAGGCACACATTTTTTGGTCAAATGAATGATCTCTGCAGATTTCAGGCCTGATAAACATATTATTTAGTGTAATTAGGCAGTGATCTAAAGAACAGAACTGCATGGAAAGTGAATGGTTTGCCTTTCTTAAAGAAACTTCTCTGTGCATTTGTGTAATGTGAAAGGTTTTTCTTGAAAAGGTTAAAAAAAGTTCTAATCAACTTCTGTACATTATGTAGAACTTCATTTTCTAAACTCTGCAAAAGAAAGTTTCATATTTAATGGGAAATCATGAATTATTCCATTTATTATCTACTTCCTCCTTTCAAAGACATGATCTGGATAAAAGGCGGGGTGAATAATTTCAAAAAAATACAATACATTTTTAATGGGAAGGTGCAAACTACAGATTCTCATGACTATTAGCAAGTATAGAGGAAACAGAATTTTACTTGCAAAAACTCATCAAACTCTTGCAAAGATAAAATACATGACATACTTTAATAAAGAAGAACACAGTGAGCTGAAGTTTTTCTTTTTTTATGTAACTTGTTGTTTTTACTAAGTTTGGTCTTACGGTTTTCTAGTGCTTTTATTTCTCAATAGTTCAACAATATTTAGCACTGAAGATAATGTACAAGCAACACACAACTGAATTCTATTTTTAAAACACTCCATAGACGTGAAGCAGCTCTAACATACAGAAAGAGTCTGAAATAAAGACAGTCTAATTTGCCTTGGTACAATCATGAATTCCTAAAATTCTCCTAGTGAATCCTTCTGAATTGTGTAAAATCCTCTCTTTCCTTTTCCTCATCATTTCTGTGTGGTCCGTTTGGCCTTAGACTACTAAGTAACTTCTGTTGGGGACTCGACTGAGATATCATAAACAGAAGTGAAAGTACTGTGGGAGCTGTTCACCCCAGTAGCGTGATAAATGCATAGCCTTGTATAGGCGTTATAATAATTCATAGCATCAGCTTGAGAAGGTACAGAAAGTAAATTATTATTATTATTATTATTATTATTATTATTATTATTATTATTATTATTATTATTATTATTATTATTATTATTATTATTATTATTATTATTATTATTATTATTATCATCATCATCTTTTTCTAAAGAAAATTTTACACACTGTGAAACAAACTTGCAGAGGAATTTAATGATTTCTCCGATATCATGGGAGTCAAATAGAAAGGATTCCAAACTCTGATGTTTCTAGCTCCCAGTCCATTAGGTCAGCTCTGAAATAAAAGAGGAAATTTGAGAAATGCTTCATTTTGATAAATAACAGTCCATAAAATATGGTTGGAATTAATTTTTGTTAATGAACATAATTAATTGAGAAAGAAAAGCAGAAAGATTAATGAAGATAATGGTTTTTTTTCTTATGCTTGAAATAATCACAGGTGTATGTGCTCTTGTATGAAGAACATTTTTGTAAGGGTAGCACTTTTATCTTTACTTTTAGAGCTTTGTTTGCTTCTGTGTTTAGGGACAGAATGTTAGGAAAGTTCATTGCTAAATTTATATTTCCATTTTCTGGGTTAATGAGGATTCTTAATTATTACAGTACTTACATTCATTTTAAAATACTTCTTCTGTGTCATCCTTTGATGTTTATAATTGATTAATTTTTCATTTTATGTAGTATTAAAGTGGCAGTGTAGCTTTGAACAAAGGGAAGCGAGTTCAATATATGTGTTCTTTGTGGGATCCTACTGACAGGTTATGCATCCACCTTTGATTGCATGATTTAGGTTAAAGTGCGATTTGACAACAGGCAGAGACTGAGGCAGTAGATGAAAAATACTGTATTACTTATGCCGAATGTTATGGTACCCGTATCTATGGGATAAAGCACCTCTTTTCTCATATAGTTTATTTGCATCTTTCTATTAATAGTTCTGAATACATAGCTCCATAAACCTTTTCTTATTTAAAAAAACCTGAATCATTACAAAAGTCAATTTCAAGTCGATGTTCTTCCCTCTCATGGTATCTACAAGCTGACATGCAATATTTTTATTTGCTATTTAAAACGGGGAATTCTTTGGATTGGTTTGGTGGATTATATGCTTTTTGTATTAGCTATTTCAGCTTTATATTTTTCAATTAAAAAAAAAATGTGCCTCACCCTAATATAATTCTCAGCTTTAGTGATGGAAAATTGTGATGTGTTAGCTAGCCATCTATTACTACTTAATGGCATTTACTGTACTTTCATATCTTTCTTTAATGAGATTACTATAGTCTACAATTTAACATATTACCATCCAGTAAATATTTCATTAAAAGAAATGTATTTAAATGGACAGTCTTCACACTAGGATTAAAGAGGGCTCCGCCTTGATTCAGTCAAATAGGTCTGTATCAGTAGCAGTATGTGGTGAAAATGTGCCGAGTACCTTGACCAGCTGAGGGCTTGACTCTCCAAATTACTTACGTATGTAGATTTTCACACTGAACTCATTGAACTTAGCTATGTACCTAAATTCCACAGAGTGCAGACACATGACAGTGTAAATTTCAACAGTATGAGTACCTGAGTTTATACTACTGTAACCTGGATCGTTGAAGGCGATAGTCAAGCCTTCAGCTTCCAGATTTACCAAAAATGCTTTTTATATTCAACAATGCCCTGCAGAAGTTTCAAGTATATTTTAGGCGTGGGTCACTAATGGTGTTGCAAAACTGTTACGTTTTTTGGCTGTCCAGCTATAACTAAATTACCATTCCTATTTCGATTCTTAGGCAGAGCAGCCTGACATAAAAATCTCTTATAGCATGCTTGGCTTTTTAGTGTTTTGTATAGTATATTTGTTTTTACCTAATGAATATGTTTTTCAAGTTTTAGTGAGGAGATTCTGGTGTCTCCTTCTTGATGTTGTGTTTGTTTGCATACAAGTAATCATGAGGTAGCCAAGTATTCACATACTTGATGCAATTTTAATTTTCTTGTTATTTATAGACAGGAAATAGGGGGAAGTAGATATTTGTTTAAATAAAAAAGCAAAAATATCTTGATAATAATTTCTATCAGTCATTGACTTGTCAACTGTAGAAGGAAATTCCCAAGAGGATGAAACCTATTTGAATACATTTTTTAAACATCAGAATAATTGGTAATTATTTTACATTGGAAGTACTTTAATATTTTATATACTATCGTTGTTTAAACGATGCCATTTTGTGCTTTACAAAATGGGAATTGTACAGCATACTTGCATTGTAATCAGCAGCAGGCATTAACCTGTAGTACTAATTAAATCCCACAAAATCTAAAGATATGAACCCTGATATTAAAAAAATAATAATTCTGTAATCTGAAAATAGTAGACATTTTCACTTGTTTCTGTAAATCACCACACCAGAAAGGTGGCATGGAGAATTTCGTTCATGATAAATGGTTCTGTTATGCTATACTGATTACTTTCTAACACCAGTACCTGCCTCTTAGCTTCTTAATTTCTTCTTGTTTTCTCTGTCTGTGTAAAGAGTAGAATGAAAATAGCCTCATTGGGCAGGATTTTAAGTTGAAGGGAATGTAGCATGGCATTTTTCTGATCTCTCAGCATCGTGTAAGAGTCTTGTAAAAACTACAATACCATAACATAAGAAGATCCTTGAGATTGCAACAACAATGTAATTTCATTAGCCTCCCCAAAGGTTAGCATTTATGATCTTTGCACTGGTAAAGGCAGGTTAGAATCAGGTTTCTGTGATTCCTCAGCATGGTCATTCCTCAGCTAGATCATTTTAGAATAGCAGTAATAGTCACAATGAAAGAAATCCATATAAGCAAATTATATAAGTAGCTGTATGGTTTAAGAGAAGTAAAATGCCTGTAGCGATATTGAGGTATGCTTGAAGCACAGCGTTAGCAATAGTAGAGTCTTTCCAAGCTCACAGACCTACGTTCAATAAACAGCTGCTTCCACATGTGTGATATTAGCCTATTTGAAATCATATATATCATGGTACCACTAATATGGTATCATGGTACCACTAATATGGCAACTTTAACTTTTGGTGGTTATTTATTTGGTGCTAAAAGTTCTTCTGTCACTCGCTTCCCTCCTGATACACGCAGAGAAGCACATAGGATTTTTCAGGACCTCATGCATAAAATACTGATACAGGACAGAGTGGATCTAGTTGAGTATCATACCTAAGCGAACCTCCTTTCACTGCTATACCCAACCTGCGTAAATAAATACATAGCAATACTGACAGGGTCTCAGTAATGACAGAGGTGAGCATTCAGTGGGAGGAACAGTGGATTCTTGGCATCATCTGTGTTAAGTATTACAGTTTTCATCTGTTGAATTTCATAGATTAAAAAAAAGTAAAACAAATCTCCTTTAGATCAAAACCAGATTGTTATCTTTGTTTTAACCATAAATACATAGACAAGCTCCGAATTTCATTACAAAATAATTTGATTTAAACAATCCACCTGAACTCTTTTCTCTCCTAGCATGCACGTACAATCATTCAAAGGGGAGGGAGGACTTGGGGTTTATATTCCTATCAAGGTTCAATTTGAAAATTAAACACAGCTAACGCGACAAAGCTCTCTGCTCATTCTAATCCGACTAGTTTAATCGCTTGCAGGCGCCCGTGCGGGCAGCGCTGGGATGTTTTGGCCACTTCTGTGGCCCCGGGGTGCAGCCCCTTGCGCGCAGAGATGCGCAGCCCCTTGCGCGCAGAGATGCGCAGCCCCTTGCGCGCAGAGATGCGCAGCCCCTTGCGCGCAGAGATGCGCGCCCCGCGTTTCAGCCGCGCTGGTCGCTGCCTTTGTTCCCGCAGCCGTGCCTGCAGTTTGCCAGGCCTCCAGTAGATGCCCCCAGAGACCATTAAAACCTCTCGAACGGCTCCGACCCAACGAAAGGCCAGTCTTTTCTCGATTCGCTTCTTGAAGTAACATAATTGTTCAAAGGAAACCTAAAATCGACGTGCATGTGATGCGGGAAAACAAACTTACTCCATTAACAACATGTCCTAATTTATTAGGCAGCCAGGTTCAAAAGGTTTAGTGTCTAACAATTCATAAACACAGTAGAAATACACTGTCGATGGGCGATTTTATAAGATAAATCGTGTACATTTAACTAGGTATCATTTTTTATATTGCTGTTAGAAATAAAATAACTTTCCGTTATGTAAAATGTGAGATGTTCTGTCTAACCTCCCATTTTACATTGGCATAAAAAGCAGTGTGAAAAGGATTAAGGATTTATAGTTTAATTCAAGATATGAAAAGTTTACTTCTGTCACCTCCTCTGTTGGAAAACATTTTCATCTGGAACAACTCTGATAGCTGAAGAAAAAAAGAAAATTCATTGTAGTGTCATGCATTCTTAGGTGTCACGAATACCGTTTATCCTCAAAATATAATTCATTTGTGGCTCTATTTTATTGTTTGTATCAGTCGCTTAGGTTGCAGAAACCTAAGAAACCGTATTGTTATTATTTAACACTTGATGTATTTTACATTTTTAAACAAAACTGGGAGATAACTTTATGCCTCTAAAATGTGAAGGGTTATACAGTAGGTAGCTGCATTGCTTGTGAGTTAGAATCAACTATCTTTGCTTAAGAAAAAATGTGCTCTGTACTGTATGATTACTTCAGCATTGTTTTGATTTCTTTATTATTGGGATGGGATTTATTAAAAGAATACTGACACTAATTTTTAAAACTGACCTACTTTACTGTAGGTTTTTTTCCTGTATTGGTTTGCTAATAAAGCTGTCTTGTGGGGAAAATGTGCTTTCAATTCTAGTCAAATGCATCAGTCTACAAGAAATAACATGTTACGTAGATACAGGTTTTCTGTTTCTACAATTATTTCTACTACGCTCAGTAAGTATGCACTGAGTGCTACAATTTAACTGAATCATGCTTTGTTTAATTCACTGTTAAGATATTTTGGCAATACTTTCTTGTTTATTTCCAATGATTTAATGCATGCATAATTCTACATTTATATAGATCGCATTATATAAATAAATATGCATTTATGTCTGCTAAGGAGATTGTTATTCCACTGCTCTAAGTTATATTACTGCAGAGTTCAGTCCTAGGCCTTTGGAAGTTGGTAGGATTTTTTACTTCTATGCTTTAATTTTTTTTTTAGTTAGAATTTTAAAACAGAAAAAAAGAGAATATTCCCTGTGCAGAGTAGAGAATACATTGTTCTGTATTAAGATAACATCTTTACAGTGTTTTTAAACTATATACTGTGTGCCTGGTATATGACAAATACAGCATATTCTGGCAAATTTAAATGTTTAAAGATATTTCTTATTTCTTTTCTAAGATAAATTTTGTGAATGTTTTCTTGTCCAGAGTAGTTTTATATTTTCTCTTGCCTGCATGACCAAAATGTGTTTTTCAATCTCAACCCCCACCTATTTATATATTAAACATAAAATCAGTGATGGCTAGTCTAAATCTTATCAGGATTTTGTAATGGTTTTGTGTTCAGGTCTGCAACTGAAATGTAAAAAAAAATCACATGAAAGATTAATGTTTATCTGTAATAATTAATAGATTTTATTTTATCCATATTTAATATGAAATAATGCAGATTATTTACTTCTTATCTCACTTTACTGTCTATTTCATTGACATCTAGCTAAGAAGTTTTTTACATCACTTTTGCCTTATTAGCATTGTTAAAGAACTGCAGTACCTCTTTTAAAGCTGGGAGTATTAGTCTCATTAGGCTATTGTTTAGCATCAGGTCATCTGAATTTATTACATATACTATAAATCTCAGTTTTCAGGATTGCATGTTTATTTTAACGCTGCTGAGAAGTTAAATGGATTTTAATCTAAAAAGTCAGTCTAGAAAACAGTTTTGAAACTTAATGGAATATACAAAACAAAATTAACACATCTGGGCCCTTGCCATTTTACTGGGACAAAGGTTTGTTTTCTCACACTAGATAACTACACCTGCAAACCTTTACATCTGTACTTTAATGTTGCAGGCAGTCCCATTGGACACGTAGTTTTCCCCAGGATAGGACATAATGATTGTTTCATGCCACATAGAAGAAATATTTTGATTATTTTCATAAATAGTACCTCGAATTATATATTGTCTCTTGAGAATTTTTGATTACACAACTTTTTGGTATGTCTATCTTATCAAAGTTTATGAATGAGACAACTTTGATATAAATTCATCGTTGCATCATTTGATGTTAAAATTAGTGAGCAATTATCAAAGTTTTGCATCAGTGCACCAGCCCCAGCTGAAGTTATATGCTAAATAGAAGCAAAATAATATCTAATTATTATGTTTCTGGCACAGCATTTGTTTGACGTTTTAAACCAAGCCATCATATCCTACAGCAAAACTATTTAACATATACATTGTTCTGACATGTGGAATGTGCCTCATTTTTCCCTGTGCACTGTTTTAAAGCAAACTAAGAGTTCATTGTGATTTCATGAACTAATGTAAACACCGGGGGTGGGGTGGATTTCTCATCAGTCAGCCTCTTTTACCATATACCAGCTAAAGAATACCAGTGTATTTTTAACATGTTTTTAATATGTATGTCGGTATTTATGCCTAATTGCCATATTCGCTTCCCTAGGGTATGATATTTGTAATCGTATTTTAGCAGAATGCTTTTTCAAGCAGGGGAAAAAATACCCCTTCCCCACTGCTGAACTGCAGAGGTCTCTTGTTGAAAGCCGTTTTAGTCGTCTCTACTTATTTGGTAAGGTGGAGAACAGAATACAGGTTTAAAGGCTTGAAAATCTATCTTTCTTATTCCCAGTAACAGGAATTCATACAAGAAGAACATCTGCATAGACATGCTGCGACAGGGTTATCACGAGTCCTTCTCCGAGCTCTTCACTCTGATACAGAAGTGGAATGCCTTGAGGGAGGCTGCAGGGCCTGGGTCAGCCATATGGCAGCAGAAATCCCTGGAGGAGCAGCCTGATAAGCTGGATCAGCTTTACCACTTCCTGACCAGGGCTGAGGCAGCCCAGAGAGCAGGTAAATGTGGGGATTGTGGGTAGCAGAGCAGCGGGAGCCGCAGCCGCCAGCGCCTGGGGGAAGCTTCCAAATTGTTTCATGTATGAATTTGAAATGTTACTGCATCTTAGCACATTTCAGCTTTAGTCAACTAAGCTTTATTTATAGAATAAATGATTAGGAACAGCAGATATCGGGAGAGGTTTTGTGAAGGGAAAAAAAAGGGGGAAAACACATAGCGTGCGTTATGATATCATCAGAAACGTTTTATGTATTTATAGCTTTGGTAACATCTCAATTATTTGCTCGTTGTTTCATTATTTATTGTTTTTCTTTCTCTATTGATTTGAGTAGTGGGGTTTGTATTAGAAAAATGTAGTAGGTGAAATGCTGTCTCACACAGTAATAGTTTTATAAATCTGATTTTATTAAATACCCTGTCTGCTAACTGTGTTTGGATTTGTGACTGACTTAAAAAGGATTGTGAACGTGTCAAATAAAATACAGCACACAGATGTAACATGCCACCTGTGAATTACCAGATATTAGTGAAGACATAACTCTAAATTACTGTATTTTCTCTATTGCCTACTATTTACTAAGCGCTCATATTTATCATTTCCTTTTACCATAAATAGTAACATAACTTACTCTGTATTTCTTCTTTGGAATAATTATAGGGATAAAGGCAGACAGACCTCTAACTCCAATTCCATTTCATGCTTAGCTGATTTCTGTAGTTGGCTTGTTTCCAGTTGCATTTTGATCATTAGATAACAGAACATCTACAGTGAAGCCTGAGAGTTTGGAACCTAAGATTTTTGACTAAAATTTAGAAACTGAAAACTTCATTTAAAGAAAGAAAAAGAAACCCTTTTCAGCACTTAAAAAAACCCCGTTCATTTAAAATGTTTGGTTTATGTTCACTATGAAAGTCAAAAGTTGTGGGGTTTTATTTAATTCACTGTAATTCTAGGCAGGAATTCTAGCCAGCCCATGATTGGAAGGGATTTTCATATTTGTCTGGAGTATGACTGAAACTTGAATAGGCACCCCTGTAGCTTACAGGCGTACAAGAAAGAAGGTTTGTGCTCAAACTGCTCTGACAGAAGCATACTGCAAACGCTTTGATGTTCAGAAAGCAGTAGATAGGGCCTACCTTGATGGGCCTGCTTCCTGCAGCCGCTGGAGGAGAGCGTTTTGCCTTCCTTCATTGCATGACATTTATCAGCGTTACAAGCTGATATGTGGCAAAAGAGTTGGCAAATGCACCCCTGTGAAAGATAGAGGCCCTTTCTCTCACGGAACCCAGCATTCATTGTGCGTAAGACTCTGTAAGTCTACATTTCACAGAGACGAGATACCACCAATTGTCTGATTGTTTCTTGCCTCTAGGAGAGAATACCTCCCAACTTTGCCTGTTAAACTTCGTTAAAATGAAAGAAGAGAAAGTAATGGGAACATGCCAATAGAGCTGGCAAGCATCTTTACTGAATTGCTAGGTCAAACTGTAGTTAGTTTTGATTTTTTCACCAGTTTCAATGCAAACCTTTGCAGAGATCTTTTGTTTGTTCTAAGTGAAGCTTGACCCACCTGGAACATGAAGGAGTGGGTGCTAATTCCTGTTGCAGGTGTTAGAGCTAGTAGTGCTGTGAAGATAACATGAATTATACAGCTCATCAAATGCTAATTCAGTAGTTCAGCTAATCCAGTTACTCTCTGATTCTAATCAAATTGCTTGGGGCTCTGGCTTATGATCTCCTGACAACTCTAGTTGACACCATTTAAGAGTGTTCAGCAGTTCACCTCAGCTGCAACTTATCGTGATGCAGCTGTCACAACAGCAGCTGACCTGCATTTGCTCTTCAGCCATCACAGTTCAAGCTTAAAAGGCTGAAAGTAGTATTTGGGTTCTTGGTATGCTGGCATTACTCCTGTTAGGCTAGCTGAAAGTTTCCCTGTCTCAAGTATGCTGTCCTGTGCTAACTGGTATGTGGAAGAAGAAATAGCAGCTATAATTTATGAGGGGAAAAAAAAATTTTTAGACTTTTAAGTTTTTTTGATTCATTTATACTACATGGCAGGATTGGGTTTGAACCTGAAGTGGTAAGTAGAAAACAGCACTTCACTTACTATGTCAGTAAATATGTGTTGTTTAATTTTTCTCCCTTGATATTTTTTTGTCTCACAAAGTGTTGCTGTCTTAATTGTGAATGTAATTTAGAACTGCAAATCCCAAGTTTAGAGTTTTAAGGCTATTACCACAGTACACAGAGAAAGCTAGGTTTTCATTCACTTTTCACATTTATTGGTGGAATTTGTTAGTCTTTGTTTTTATTATAGGACCTGAATGTTGGATGTATGTTGTTTGCCTGAATAGAATCGGCACCCTCTATCACAAAGTGGGGGCTGATTTTAAGAAGCCATTTTTTTCTTTACTAGTAGGTTTGGAAATAGTAACATTTTGTTTACCAGCATTCTATTGTACAATCTGTTCACTTCTATATATGCTGGTGAATGTTCTGTCTGTTTTCATTTTAAGTAGAACGTCTTGACTAAACTTCAAATTGTGTGAGAATCTTTTTTCTTTTTTTAATTGACCAATATTGTGCTGTATGCAAATATGTATATTTTATTACCAATATTGTACTATATGCAAAGAGAATTATTTTCTGTCCAGCTCAATCTCATTGTATTTGAATACCTCTCAAGTATTCAAAAATCTTTGCAGCTTCTCAGAAAATTAGGTGAGTTATTTTGCTCTAGGTATGATAATGTCTCCAAAACAGTGGCAGAAATATTGGTAATACTTGATTGCATTCCTATTTGTTCATTTTTGATGTAAATGTTTCTGACTTAGTAGTTAGAAACAACACAGGTTTTCCATGGTCTTCTTTCAGTATCATGAACTAACATCTCTTTTTACTAGTCTCAGTAGCTTATAAGGGAGATAGCTTAGCTGTTGAAATACATATAGATGTAAGGTTTTCTACAGGAGAATGAAGGATAAATGTCAAGCAACTTATATACATAGCTCAGTGTTTGATGTATGCAGTTATTTCTTGGCATGTGTATGAAAACACTGGGGTTTTTCTCAAACAGAAAGTTATATTTTTAGGCAGTGAAGTGGCCTGCCTGACTGCCTCTTGCCTGCCTGATTGTACTGCTCAGAGTAATTTCACTTAAAGATATAATCATCCTTGAAAAGGTATAATACAAAGTTGGCAGGTTGTTGCTCTCCCTTCAAAGAGCCATTGTTCCCTAGCCCCTACCCAGTAGTGTTCTATGTGTTAGCAGGAGTGAGAGTTTGAAGCCACAGTCTAGAATCGTCTGACATTGAGGGTTGCTAACTATGTGTCCTTTGGCTGCTGACACACTTTGTGAACAAATGATGACCATACCCTACAGAGGCACACCAAATGAATAGAATTCTTTTTGTCCAGCTTTTCTAAGACCCAGACGAAAATTGATTATCGCTATGTGGGTTTGTGGGTTGTGGGGAAGAAGTAAAAGCAAAGGAAATTAAACAAAAAAACTTTTGCTTATATTTTGGAATTTCTGAACAGCACTCGATGTAACGTGTACCTGGGAGAATGGTTTATTATAATGATAATTTTGCTGTTCCTCAGATAAAAGTTTTAATTTCACTTTTAACTATTAAGATGTCTATTTGCACAGATTTTATTGCATTCATGTGACTGATTCTTTAATTTACTGCTTGGCTGCTACAATCTTATTGTTTTAAAATACACTGGTTATTTACTTGTTGGTTCACAGAATCACACAGAATCACAGAATAACCAGGTTGGAAGAGACCCACTGGATCATCGAGTCCAACCATTCCCACCAATCCCTAAATCATGCTCCTAAGCACCTCATCTACCCCAACCTTAAACACTTCCAGGGACTGTGACTCAACCACCTCTCTTGGCAGACCGTTCCAATGCCTAACCACCCTATCCGTGAAGAATTTTTTCCTAATCTCAAGCCTAAATCTCCCCTGGCGGAGCTTGAGGCCATTCCCTCTCGTCCTGTCCCCTGTCACTTGGGAGAAGAGGCCAGCTCCCTCCTCTCCACAACCTCCCTTCAGGTAATTGTAGAGAGTAATAAGGTCTCCCCTCAGCCCCCTCTTCTCCAGGCTGAACACCCCCAGCTCTCTCAGCCGCTCCTCGTAAGATTTGTTCTCCAGCCCCTTCACCAGCTTCGTTGCTCTTCTCTGGACTCGCTCCAGAGCCTCAACATCCTTCTTGTGGTGAGGGGCCCAGAACTGAACACAGGATTCGAGGTGCGGTCTCACCAGTGCCAAGTACAGGGGGAGAATAACCTCCCTGGACCTGCCAGTTACGCCGTTCCTGATACAAGCCAAGATGCCATTGGCCTTTTTGGCCACCTGGGCCACTGCTGGCTCATGTTCAGTCGGCTGTCAACCAGCACCCCCAGGTCCTTCTCCTGGCAGCTTTCCAGCCAGGTTTCTCCTAGTTTGTACCTCTGCTTAGGGTTGTTGTGCCCCAAGTGCAGGACCCGGCATTTGGCCTTGTTAAACCTAATGCCGTTGGTCTCAGCCCAGCAGTCCAGCCTGTTCAGGTCCCTTTGCAGAGCCTCCCGACCCTCCAGCAGGTTCCATATGCTTGTTAAGTTAAGACACTATTTGAATCATCTCACTGAAATATTGTGTAGCTACTTTTATTCAGTTAGCACTAAGCCTTACCAGGAGAGTGACTGATAGTATGCGGATTGCACTGTAAAGCATCATTCATGTGTTTTAGACTGAGGCTGGTCTCTGTGATAGTGTGCCGAATCTGTTTTGGGGTTTATTGTTGTCAATTAGAGGTCATCTGACCCAGTATTGTTTCACAAGGGCTTGAAAAGTGTTGCTCTTCAGATTACATCTGAATTGCATATTAAATGTAGGCTTGAACCCTAACTGAATCCTTGCCTAGGATTGGCAGAGGCATTGAAGAGCTCAGAAGATCAGTGCTTGCTAGAGCAGGCTGTCTTCCTTGTATAACACAAGTTGAAGGGGGTGTAAGACAAACTACAACTCGAGAACAATTAGACAGAAAGAAGTCTCAGCTGTTGGCTCTTATTTGCCAGAGCAGGGGAGCAAAACCACAGAAAATGCCACAGCTCAGTAGCTGCAACATAAATGGAGAAGTCGGCACTATAGTGGCAGATAACTGTTTACTGCGCCAAAGCCTGTACAGGGAACCTGTGCTTGACCATGAATATGCCTTCAAAGGGGGAAAATGCTGCTTCTTAGTTGATCATTGGGGTAGCTGGTGGGGAGTAGGAGTTAAGACCTGGAAACTGTTGCCTTTCTCAGCTTCCATCTGCTTCTCGTTCCTGACTCCATGCAATCTTTGTATGCTAAATGCTGAACCTGCACATGTACTGCAGGCTGCTGACCCTTGTTCTAAAGAGTAGCAAACAAATAGAATTAGAAGGAAGTACTAACTTTGCTCTTTTTTCCTCACTTTAGTGTAGGGAAAGGTTTTGACTGCATGAGTTTTCATTAGTTCTTGTTGTAAAAGATGCTTTTTCGTAAAGTATATAAAGAAAGAACGCATACATGATGTGTTTGCACTGGAAAATTGTTCTTTTTATGAGGTACTTAATGTTGAAAAAGTTTAGCATTTTACAATGGAAAGCTTTTCTGTAAGATTTCAAACTTATGTCCTAAAGTGGGCTAGAAATGTTACAATAACCCATGGTATTTTGGAAAAAATGGAAAGAGGTTATGCATTTCAAAAAAAAAATTAACATGACAAAAATTTCAGGTCTTCAGGCCTCACCATCTGCTCCATCCAGTTCTGTTTGTTGTGTGTAGCTGCTGGTTTGGGTAGATGATCATTTTTACAGTCCTGTGACTTGTTCTGGAAGACCTGAATTTGGCTGCCAACATTTATTATGAAATTCATGCCATTTTTGAACAATTAATGATGTCAGCCTTTGAACTTTTATCTATTAATTTTCTTGGTTTTTCCTTGTTTAAAAGTAGGGGGTTTTTTTCTTGCAGGAACCATTTTACTATTGCTTGTGTGATTGGAACTTTGCTTTCTGTTCATTTGATATCACATTCCAATGCCATTATTTCCTCGGTGATAAGTGGTGCAGATGATTATTTTTTGTATCAACAGATATGTAAAGATGACTTGTCTACATGTACTCTATCGTCAGTTGTAGAATATTTACTGAATGAAATCAGAGAGGTCAAAACTTTACTGGCTGAAATACCTATGGGAGATTTTATAGAAGACAATATTTGCCTATTCTAATATTTTTTGCTTCTTCTGTGAAAGTTCACTTTTACTAACATGCTAGCACTGTCAGAATAGTCTCAATGAATTTATTTTTTAAATCTGACTGTGAAGCCAGTAGACAATACGGCTTTTAAAAGTGTGTCTTATGGGGTTTATTTTATTACCAGCATATCTGGTCAGCCACTGTCCAAGACAATTACAGAGAACTGGTTGTCTTTGTGCACTTCTCATTGTTATTCACCAGCAGGATAGTCATCGGAGGGTCACATTAAAGTTCATTCAATCAAAGCTGTGGCAGTAGCGATAGTCTGCCTCAGGTCAGTTCCATCTCTTGAGATTTGTAGGTCACTACCTGAAGTTATTTGCGTAATTTTATATAGCGTTACTGCCTTGATACTTTGTAGCGAACATTTCAAAAGCAACAAATCTGTAGCTAGTGTTCTACCCAAGTGAAAATCCAGTTATCTTCCCCTTGCTGTGTCGTTATAAACATTTGTGTGTATTCTCTGGTATCTTTTAACTTCATTTTCATATAGTTGTAATATATATATATAACTCATATTGGTATCTTTATATTAGTGGATATAATTAGGTTTTGTATTTCTCTGTCCATGTGGGTATTTGTTTAGGTACTTGTAATTGTCATGGGAACCTATGCCTTTTACTTTTGAGATAATCTTTAAAAGCGTTCCCTTGTACTGAAGTAGATGTTGAAGTTGGGATGAGATAAATTGCAGCCAAGAAGTATCTGCTACTCTTCCTTGAAGGTAAAGGAGTTCTAGGGTAACCCTTATGTATATCTAAATTGGTTAGTTTGGATGAATCCCAACTATGTCTTGACTTTATCTATACATATGTATAGATGTGCTTACACACATATGTATATATGCATATATGTGTATACCCACATGAATTGATAAACAGATATATATTAAGGCCAATCCACTTTTGATACTTCCAGTATCATTTTCAGAGATTTTTATACCAAAATATTTTTAATTTCAAATGTATGTATAAGTTTTATGTGATGTACACTCTCATATTCTGAAGAAGAGGTACTAAGAGATACTTTTTAGCATTGGTTGGGGGAGAAAGGCATGAAAACTCACACCTAGGAGTATGTTTTGAGTAGGAATACATGAAGTCTATATGTTGATAATTATTCTTCTTAAAGCCAAATTTGTAAACTTAAACTTGTGTTTTGGTGTCAAACCTTATACAAATGATAACCTTATCTTGATGTAATTTCTGGGGTATTTCTATTTTAATGATTCTAAGGAGGTCATGAAAGTTTCTAACTTCTTGAAAGGAGAGTTATTTAGAATACTATAAATGGAAATGTATGTAAGACAAACCAGTTCAAATGTCATAATTTTGTGTTTTAATGGAAATTATTTAAAAAGTACGAAAATGAGATACAACTTCATAGAGGGGGAAAACAGAAAATAAATGGGAAAGCAAAATTACTCAATGAAAAAGAAAGTAAAGCAACAGGCATTTTTTACCATTCTTACTCAATTTTCAGGATGAAGATGATGCTGAGCAAACACGCTCTTGTGTGGCTTAGTGATGCATTCAAAATATTTTTTTGAGTAATTGCTGCTGTTTGCTCCAAATAGTGCACATGACTTACACAGATGATAGCAGAATTTACAGTTGAAAGATTAGTCCTTTTTGAAAGTTCAATTTTCCCAAATTCTTCCTGCAGATAATAAAAATAAAGAATTTAACTGCATCAGTTAGTCAAAATGTTTTTATATGGTTTCATAGTTTTAAAACACTTCTAAAAGATCTAGACTTTGACTGAGATTTTGTCAGTAATTGGGGTTTTTTTCCCCAGTTGATTTTTCTGTGGTGCTTCATACCCAGTCATAAGAGGAGGGCTTTTTTTTTTTCCCCTCTTTCTGCTCGTTGAAAGAAGCATACAAATTGCAGAACTCTCAAAAGCAGAGCAGTTCTGTGCACACATCTAGCGTGAACATACAGTCTCTTTCTTGCTGCAGGACTTGTGATTCTTAATTCCTTCTTTACGCAGCTACACAAAAATTCTTTTAAGAGCTGCTTATATGGTGTACATTCATTCCACAGCTACAAACAGAGTAAGTAGCCAACCAAAATTGCAATGGAATTTGAGCTAAGTACTGCTGGTCACATCTGACATGAGCAGAGTTTGGAAAGAGAATTTGTTTAGCTTAAATGTATCTGTGAAACATAGATTGATGCTTACTTTGTCTCATAGATTCTTCAGCATTGCATAGGGAATATATATTTCAAATCCCTCTTATGGGGAATCTGTATGATAAGAATTGTCAGGTAAATTTGAGATCTCTACTGCAAATTAATACAGTTTTGGAATAATCCAAAGAGGATATTTTCTGGATTTTTTTTTTCTAAAAGGTACTTTTCTGAGAGAAACAGCTCTAATTCCATAGAAGCTCTCATTCTGTAATTTTGAAATCATGAATAGTATGTTTGTTGATAATGTGTAATGCTACATAGATTTGGGACTTGCTGTGGTTTTATAAATTATTTTGGGGGGCGGATTATTTAAGCTTTATGAGATGATAAAGTGGGTGCTAAATGGGGGAGAGGGTGGGGTTCAGATAATGAGATGATCTGTGACTTTGAGTCTCCCCAGCTTTCCACGCTAGTTCTGAAAGCAATACCTTGGTGAACTGTCTTTTTGAGGGTGAGGTGTAAAATTTCAATTTGTCTTTAATCTCTAAGACTGAAGAGGTACTCAGAATGGGAGTAAATATGAAAATTCAAAGCTCTTCTCGTTAGACTAAAATTGTATGAATTAATGGATTATGTTTGCAGTGTATTTTGTTTGGTTCTTTATCTCCATCACTGCGGTTTCCACCTTGAACCCATTTTGAAAGGTCTTGGTTCCTTTTCAGGTCATAGTGACTCAGACAAGCAGTTCTCCAGCAGTGCCTGTGTGCTTCTATTGCTCACTGTTGGTTTTCTCTTTTAACATGCCAATGTCTTATCCAGGCTTTGCATGTTTTCTATATGCAAACCCAAAATTAAGTTCAATAAATGAGACCATTTTTTTTGTGCTTTTTCTAAAATAAATTTTCAATTCTGCCTAATTTTAAATTTATCATTTTCCCCTTATATTTCTCTGACCAGACATGTAAAAGAACTTGGTAGTATCTGAGTGGTGGAAATATAAATAGTCTTTCTCTTTCATTTTATGGTTATTGTTGTAATATGTAGGATTTCTGAAAGCTGATGATGCTATAACATTCTGATTGTAATTTTTGGTTTTTTTAAGGGCACTATGAGAAGGTGTATGATAACCAGCTTAACTTGGCCTACTGTTTCAATGACTATGAGGACAAATGGTTAAGTAATTACTTCTATGAGAAATGCTTTAACACTGCTCAACTAGTAAAAATTGATGGTGGAAAACGAGAGGCACAAGCACATGCAAATATGGGCCTCCTCAATGAGGAACAAGGTAAGTCAATAAGATCATAAAACTACATTGTATTAGCATTGACAGTCATATTTTGCAATTTGTGTTTCATCAAAGAACACAGTATTCAATGTAAAATTGATTACAACCGTAATTTAAATGAAGTTTTTAAACTGTTGCAATTTTAATTTTTGGAGCAGTGTACAGGAAGGCAAAGAAGTCTATTCAAGCCTTTTTCTTCTGACAATCTATCTACAGTTAGAAGTATTCAGATGAAAAATGTAATACAAGTTTAAAGGAAGCATTTGTTTAGCACAGATCCTTTGGGTCTGGTATCATTTCATTTTGCTTGTTTTTAACAAGGACTGATAATGCTGCCTCTGGCCATAGGTGTTTAAGTAGGAGGGCAATATGTAATTACACAAACTGGGTTGATTTAAAATAGGTATGAACTTGCAATTCATTTTAATCCTGCCTCCAATTTACACTTGGATAAAGCAGCCATTTTTTTTGTGTTCTTTTTAAAAACTACCCTCTAGTTCTCTTGACTGAAAATGGCATTCTGTTTGTTTTTACGTGACTGTCATGTTGGTGTTTCCTTCATATTTACACTGACCACAAGCTCCACTTCTATATTCATTTATCTGAATCCTCAAACTGGGAGTCTCTGAAATTAGGAAAGATATTAATAGAAGTAACTAGAATCCTAGAACAACTCAAGCTGGAAGGGACCCTAAAAGTCATCTGGTCCAACTCTTCATGAGAAGGGGAACATAAATGAGATTGTTTTAGCAGCCTGTCCAATCATATCTTGAAAATCTCCAGCAACTGGGGGCTCTACCACATCATTGAGGAGGCTGTTCCAGTGAATGATTGTCTCCATGTGAAAAACATTATTTTCTTTTATCAAGATGAACCCTACTTCCAGATTTAAAAGCATGCATTGCTTTTCATGGCAGAGGAGTGTGTGTCTTTGTATGTGTGTATTATATAGCAATCTGGGTATAAAAAATGCTTTCTTCCTATGTTTGTATGAAGCGCTTTAATATTGTGGGAAGAGAAGGAATGATTGAGCCTCAAGTAACTGAATAAAGCCTTCCAAACTGAATTTTCCAGTTCTAGTTCCCAAGCGTGCTGGATGCCTAATCATTGCTTCATATATTTGTCATGTATAATCATTATGGCTTTGCTCTTAAGTTTGACTTTGAGGATTGAAACCACTCCAGTGTTGGGCTCAGCTTGTGGCTGGGCTCTCAAATAGAATGGTTTTTCTCATTAAAAAAACCCCAAAACCCAGTATTCACAAAAATGGAAATATTTTGTGGAAATAGTGTAATTCCAGTAAATGTCTGACAGAATGGGTGTGTCTTGATACATGACCTAATTTTCCCAACAAAAAAAATGGATATAAAGCATAACCTGCAACTTTCAAATTGAAAGCTTATTCTCCTGGGGTTTTTTTTCCCGTGTTCTCTTAAAGCTGGAACATCACACCTTTTTCAGTATTTCCTCTTATTTTCTAGACTGCTAGTCATTCACACTGTTTTTCTCTGAACTTTTGCCCCATCTCTCTTGCCCGCAACTTGCACAGCTGGATTCAGTTTTAAAATCTGAGTTCATACCAATGATCAAAAAACCAGAATGATTACTTTCCTTTCAAGTTTGGTTTTTGTGTTGTCAGGTATGACATCTGTATTGTTTTGGGATGAATTCCATACTCATTCAGTTCATGGTCTTCATTAATATCTAAATTATTTTCTGGGGAGCAGTTAAGTATGTGTTCCGTTCCCCATTCTGAAATTGCGTGCTAGTTCCCCCTAAATGTGATATATTACTTCCTTTTTACAGTGAGTATCATCCTGTGTTTTGTAGTTGGTTTCTAGAAATAGTCAAGATTGTTTTGATTTCTGAAGTTGTCCTTCAACATGCTTTCTTTTCTACCTAGTTTGGTATCACTTGAACATTTAAAGAAAGTTTTTCTTTCCTGTAATTTGGATCCTTAATGAAAATACTAAGTAGTAAATGGACCTAGAATGGGCACCTGTGGAACCTCGCCATGTGCCTTTTTCCATATTGACAGTGATGTAACAATGTCTGTGTAAGATTTCCTGACTAATTTGCACTCGCCTAACAATACTTGCAGGTGAGCTATGCCTCTCTAGTGCTTTACAAAGAAAGTTCTGTGACAATGAGAAAGAACTTACTAACTTAAATAGAGGATTAGTTTGACATTTACTCTTGATGTATTGGCGTTGGCTATAATATTTTCATGTTTTTCTCTAAATGCTTGGGGAATAAACTGTTTAACTATTTATTTATTCCAGAATTGTTCCAGGAATTGAAGTTAAGCTAAATCCGGTTTCCGAGTAGATGAGATAGCTCTTATTTAAAGCCACAGTCAGTTGCAACCAAGTCATTTTCAATTAGAGTGAAAAATGCTTAATTAGGTTACCTGTCTGATAATCAGTAGAATAAAATGATTGAAAGTGCTGGATTTTTTGCAGTCTTTTCACTTTGTCCTTCAGTTACTAAAAAATATAAGGAAGTGCATAAAAGGAAACATCCCTATCTATTTGTAGCTTCAAAGACTTGTACTGCGTGACTCTGCTGTTATCCAACCACTGCCTAACAAAAATTTAACGTTTAACTTTTGTGATGTGTTAAGCAAAAGTTGCGAAATCCTGACGTATCTGTAAGCCCATTATGAAAGCACATAAATAAAGATATGAAATACACTTTCAGATGCTCAAAGGAGAGTAAATTTCTTTTTCCTGCTGTAAAATATTAGAAACTTCCAGAAGAGAGGCTTCTTATTAACACTGGCAAGGAAAGATAAAGTTAAGTGCGTTTTCACTGCCCAGAATAAGGCTCCACTGAATCTGTAGGATCTCTTTTGTGCAAATATTTTATTTCCATAGAGAGAGGTGAAAAACTGAAGAAGCTGAGAGAGTAAGTATAGGAATTGCTTTGAGGGACCACTGAGAAAAAGACAGCAAATGTATTCCATGCACTTTTTATTTTCAGGGGGTGAAAAATTAAATAAGTTCTCATTGCAGAAAAAGTGTAAGAGCAGACATTGAGTTGGCATTGTATAAAATTCCATTGCTAGTAATAGGTAAAATTCTAAACATGCTATTTTTTTTATATTAGAACAGATAGATAAATTTTGTAAATTAAATGGTCTTTTTTTTCTCAGTAATTTATGATGCAATGTAGTTTGTAAACTGAATGAGTCCGATGCCAACTTCCTGTGTGTATATATACATTTATAGACGTGTGCATTAACATATACATATAGGAATATATATCTGTATCTATATAAACACAAGGATATGTTTAGGTATGTGAACGTTGCCTAGTAATTACACGATGCTTTCATCTAATTTAAATAACCATATCTGTATTAACTGCATTTAATAATAGTGCAGCCAGGAAGACAGGAGAATTTAGAAGAATGAGAATTCAGTCTTACTGAAGTTCATGCGTGCATCCTTTTAGATATAAATATCTTGTATTGGTGCTTTTCTGTTCTCTCAGTCAATGGTATGTTTTTTTTATTACTTGTGCGTGCAAGCTGTCTATATATGGTTAGGACTGATTGCTTGGGAGTATAAAGTTAAACATGTACTTGTGAAGATTGTTGTTTGCCTTGGAAGCAAATCAATAAATTTGCTGGGTAATTTTTGTGTAATCAAATTTAAAGTTCTTTGACTTTCAGCCTGGTCCCTGTCCTAAAGGCTGGATATAATCTCGTGTTCATTAATCTTCAAAGTTAAATATTTGAGGTGTTGGCAGTGTGGACTTCAGTCATGGTATTTGGATGCAGGTGATTAGTGACTGTCAGTATGTAGTGGCTGTCAATACATAGGGGAAAGAAAAAAATAAGAGTAGCCTGCTGCAGATACAAATTCTGCTTGGAGCAAATATGATTCTAGTCACACTTCTTTCCAGAATGAAATTTTAACCTCTTCTTTAAAAAACTCTAAAAAAAGACTTCTATTTACAAGTTACTTAAATGAGATGCTACTCATTGATTTTTATAGGGGTGTTTGGGTTATGATCCTATTCGAGGAGCTGTACTCGCCTCATAGTTTCTTTTTCCTTGGGGGACTGATAATAAATTTTATTAGTTTTATTACTATTGTTTTTTTTCATATAGCTGTTAAACATGCTGATGTCGCTTTATACATATTTGAAAAGCAATGTTATATTTTAATTTTTTTTTCCTCACCTAAAATCCACAGTTACTTTTCATCCAAGTAAGTGCAGACTGTGTAACACAATCACAGTTAGGAAAAACTTATTTTAAAAAAGAATTTTACTTCTGAAAACACATTCAAAACAAAAGGATATTATTGCTTATAAATGTGTGGATTTTTCTGCATTGGAGAGAAGAAGATAATCAGAGTCTGTGAAAGTTCTTTTTATATTTAGCATAAATTCTGCTGAAAGTTAGCTGAGATCTTTAAGTTTACACTGTTATATCTTGCAGAAGATACACAGTCTGAGCGTACAGGTAAACATAATGGCTAGTTCCAGTTTGTTTAGAATCTTACATTGCTAGTGCTCATCCTTACAGTATCTGAGTGCTTGTTGTTTTATATTAAATGATTCACATCTATCATGTGTGAAATGAGTAGAGCTTAAATATCTGGATCCCAAAGTTCCCGATAACTTACATAAGTAACAAAATCAGTCCAGGGCAAACAAGGAATTTGTATGCATAGAAGCTATTTGCTTCAAGTGTATTAGATTTAATTTAGTTGTAATGTATTTCTGTGTTATTCAAAAGCATAATAAAAACATATCTGAAAGTGTACTTGTTCTCAAAGCAGCCATCGAGACCATTGCAAGTAATGCAGATGTTTATAAATGTGTTTATGTGGATGTGCGTGTACATGTGTGTATATGTATATACACATACTCATCTAGAAACAGACATATATGCATGTATATACACACAGTCAAATATAGCTGGTGTTTTAAAACCAGTACTTCAGATACCAAAATTTCAATACTAATGTCAAGCAATTTTTGCATTTGTGAGAGAAGCTTAAGGATGACTGACTCACATATCTGATGGTCTATACCTAATACAGAGCGTTCTTCCCTTAAGGGACAGCTTTACAAAAAGATAGGTCAGTGGTATGTTTTGTGCAGGACAATGGAGCAGGAAGAGGAATGTGGAGAACTCTGAGGGAAGCAGTGAAAACATCATTGCTAGAATCTAATAATAAATATCCTCCCCTCTTCGAATGATACAAGGATCTCAGTGTTTACCTATCAGATGCTAGTAGCAAAAGTAGACATTTTTAGGCCACAGTTACTTTTCTGTATGAGTTAATAAGGCAGTGCAAGAGGTGTCTGTGAGCACTGGAGCACAGGGTAGAACTAAAATAGTGCTTGTAGTCCTGTACATTGCTTTTACTTTGTGCTAACTTGGACTTTTCTGCTCTACAATTATTCATGGGTACAACTCAGTAAATAGGAGTGTTGCAGGGGCTTTTCCTAACAGGCAGTTTACAAGCAGCTGCACTGTTTAGAAGGATAAACAGTTTATTCCGATAGATGCACCTTTTCATGCCTGGTGGTGACAGTGCTTGGAAACATTTCAGGCTACATTTAAATAACTAGTTTTGAGAAAGTATATAAGTATCACAGTGGAGTCCAATGAATAAAACTTTCACAATGAATGCTGAATGTAAATCGTGCTGTGCCAGAAACTGCATATCCCCTGGTATAAGATCTGTGAGATGTGTGAAAAATATGCCATTAATCTCAATGCAGTGGCGACTTTGAGTTAGTCATTGGATTTATATTCTGCTAGCATATAAGGATCAACAAAAGTGGAGGTAATACTTCTTCTGAAACGCATACAGACCAGAAAGGCTAAAAGCAGACAGAACTAGTAAGAGAAAGAGACAGAATGCAAAGCCAATAGCCATGTTGGGTATCTTTGTGCTGATTCCTGTAACGCACAATTAATCCATATGCCCAGTTTTTCTGTCTTTGTGGGTTTTTTTTAGATTGTGATTCTTAAAGAATTCCTGATCAGGTTCTTTCTAAAATTAGCTTGGACATTTTGAAAAATTTGCTATATTCTGCAAATAAATGGAGAGGTTGTAAGTGTTCAGGCTTAATCCAGTTCTGCCTTGATTATGAATGATGTTAAGCTCCTGTTGCTTTTCAGTCAGAGCAATGTTATGCCATAATTGATCACTTGTGATACCTCTCCACCCACCCAAAAATATTCATAAGTAGGACCTAATTTATGAGAAAGGTATAATTATTCTATCTGTAATCGTGGATAAAATAACATCTGTTTCATAGTTTAGAATTTGATACAGGCTTTTCTGGTTGGAAGTCCTACTGAACACAAGGGACTTGTTAAATTTAATTTGTTGGGGGAGGAAAAAAAAAACATGAGGCTTTTACAGGCTTGAAATGTGGATTGAGACTGAGGAGTACAATTATACCTATTGCTTTGCTATATTCTTGGAATTAAAATTTTGAATCAAAGCATTATAGAAGTTGGTGGAATGGTTCCTGTTGAGGTTTAAAGGATATTTCATTCAAGCTTCTGAAGCCTAAGTATTAATTACTAGATACGTTTGGTAACCAGCAACTTAAACCACTTCACAACATCATCTTTTTGTTTTGGAACAGAAAAAGTCTAAACTGATTGTTTTCCTGTTCTTAAGAGGTCCTATTTAATCCATTGCTAAGAAATTGTTGATTTTGTTTTTTGAATTGTTTATGGCAATTGTTTATGGCAATTTTGTATTCAAAATTGTTTATGGCAATTTCAATTAAGAATTTCGGTTAAAAACTGTAATGTATAAATAATTGAGAGAAATTTGGAATACATTCATGAGTATCTATACAGAGGAAATATGCACATTTAAGCAGAATTTCCCCAACTAGTTTGCCTTTAGGCAGAAATAATTTATATTCAGATGAAAAGATAATGTTAATATTGCAAAATAAAGTACTAAAAAGATTTTAAAAGGTGAAACTTAAGATTGCTTATGAAATTTCTTATGTTTATGTGTGTGTGTGTATTTCATGACTTTGATTACCAAAAAAATGTAATGTCTTCTGCTAGGAGACACCTAAGTATAGCCAGAATAAAATTCACATGTGGGATGGATGGCCCACGTGTACCTTCTACAATATCTGTGTTGCAAGTCTGCAAAGCCCACTCAAACAGCCAATCCTCATTGTACTGTATAATCTATAGATGAAAAGTGCTGGTTTACAATGCAGTTGTAAAATTAAAAACAGCTGGTAAATAAAACAAAACAGTGGGACAGCATTTGTGAAGAGTGATAAATTTCTTCCTTGCTACCTGTGGAGTTCAGAACTGTTACTGATAATGGTATCGCTGCATTTGACCTGCCTATTTAATACTGGTATGTTTCTACAAGAATGTGTATGGCCAGTATCTAGAGGTCTCAGTGTTGTTGTATTTGCGAGTGCGGGTCTGACACTGGAAGAGAGCAACTTAAATGAATCTCATTTCTCTCTTGAGGAACAAAAGCAACTTAAATTACCAGCTAATATCTACCCAAGGCCTTTCTGGTTTTGTTTGTCTGGGTCTGTGTTAGATATTCCTTCCTGTAAGCATCTTTTTTGTTTAAAATGATGATACCCAGATAAGTTTGTGATTTTTGATAAAGTGTAAGCCTTTTAATTTACTTTGTTCTTATTTTTATAATGGGACTTTTGCTTATATGGACCAAAAAGAGAAAAGAAAATATAAATACCTGTTTAATTTTTTTTCATAGGAAATTTGAGTGATGGTCAAAATGTGGCAGAGGTCTAAAGGAAAGTTATAGTTCTAAGGATTTAGAAGATATATATCCTTTGAGGCAGGACACTTCTAACCTCCTCTTTTTTTTCTCTATTCTTATACCATAACATTTCCTTTATGCTTCTGTAACACTCATAGTTGTTAAGGTTCAGTGTGAACCATGATAAATTGAAAGCTATATGTGAACATGCTGCTGCTGAACAGCCAATGCTTAGTTGCTGGCTGGACAAGCAATACCCTGCCAATCTGTCTGTCTGTTTGAAATTTGGATCAGTGTCTGTGCCCAAACTACTAATTTTTTAAAAAGTGAAGGGAGTATACTTTCCTAAGGACTTCTTACCACTTCTTATCAAACTTGGTTGAAGTTCATTCCAAATCTGGTTGGAGGACAGAATGATCTCATGGACTTATTTCCTTTGGAAACTAAACAGAAATGTCATTTTGTACTGTTCATTTTTTGGAAGGACCGTATAGTGTGTTTCACTTGACTCTTAATTTTTCCTGTAGATAACAGGCTTTTTCCAGTAGTAATCAAATATCATTGATTTATCATGATAACCCCCTCCAGGTTGTATATCTCAGATTGATAACTTTTTTTTTATATCTAGTTATTATTTATTCCAAACAATATTTTCAGGAAAAAAAGTGTGTAGGAGTAGTTCAGACCTGAAAACTTACTTGTGTGTCTGCAAGTATTACATCTTTGGGTACATATACCTGTTGCTAAATTTTGTCTTTTAAGCTCATGTAGAGACATACTTAAAAAAGAGTTCGTTTTTCCTTACTGAGACATGGAGTTCTGCATATCCAGTCTAACTCTTTAAAACATTTCCAGTCACTGATTTTCATTGTATCAGCTGAAGCTAACTCTTCTTTGTTATTCTGCACTTACGCTGTTACACAAAGTAGTTTTATTTGGTTTTCTTTTCTGGTTGTTTAAGAACTTAATACATAAGTGAGCTGAGTAGAAACTTGATTGTAGAGCATAATTTTCAGACTTTAGGCAGCAAATTTCTAGGACGTAATGTCTTTGGATACAATGCTTTTTCTATGTCAGTCAGGGGCAGACAGAAGCAGCCATAAATCCAGGACAGATTTAAAAGGATTATTAAATAATTGAGCTCCTCCTCAAGCAAATGCAGAATGTAATTCTCCTATAAATGACATCTTATTATTACAAGGGCATTGCTGGTATTGAACTAGCAGGGACGGTATTGAATTGATGTTATAGAAATTAGGTATGTTTTCAGTTCAGTTGGTACACTCTTAAAGTCTGAAAGAAGCTACTGAACATGCAACACAAAAGCAAAAAGGATCTGTTGAGTTCATTAAAAATATTCTCTATATAAGTATTTTCTATCCTTATTTTAAAAAGGTGTTGGTAGGCAAAGAATTTCTTTTGAATAAGAGAACTCAGAGAGAATTCTGTTGGGTTCTTATATTAATTTCTGAAAATAAATACGAAATGAAAAACTTCATACTTTTCCTTCACTTGATTTAAATCTAAGTTTAATATCAAGTACAGGGAAGTAATAATATTGTTTACACTAGGAAAAAGTCAGTGGATTTACCTCCTTAATCCTTTCACTGTCACTGCCAATTTCCTAGCCTAATTCTTCAAACAAAGAAACTTTCAATTCTGATATAACACCTGGGGAGAAGTCTGTATTCTTACTTTGTAATGAGAAGCTCTTCAAGATATTCACAGAAGTACAATAGTGCTAATTCTAAACTTTGTAATTTGCCTTTTCCTTAAAACTTTTGACCTGTGCAAAAAATCCTTAAATTAGTTTCTCTTAAGTCATTGTAAAGTTTACTTTCAAATACTTAAACAGCAATACTTTTCCAGTAGTTTTATGTAGATCTGTGAAAGATATCAGAAATTTATAAAAAGCATTTAATGTACACTTGAATATAATGCATTGGACTTGAGAATTGTTTATATGCACAGTTCCGTAAGTGTCATGTTCATCCTTAATATTATTGGTATCAATGTTGCTCTGTTTGCTTTATGTGCATGTTCATAAGACTATGACATTTAATGAAGAGATCGTTTTAAAGTATTGATAGCCATGAGTAAATTACACTGTTTGATCTGTGTTAAAGATTCAAAGTCCAAGGTCTTTGAATAGAACTTAGAATAAAAATGTAATTAGGTTACATCCCTAAAGTCTGATATATCTTTAAACAAGACTGCAAATGAAACTTTATTAAAACTTCAAATGAATTATTTCTTTGCTTTTTTAAATTCTTTTTTCCCCTCTCTTCTTTCATGTCTTTTACTGACATTGCTGCTTGTATTTTACCTGTCTGTTCCAGGGTATTTTAATTATTTACTCCTTAATGAGTAGTACTGAGATGAATCTTCATTCAAAGCTGCCCGCACACTAACATTTTTTTGCTTCAAAGCTTTGCAAGGTCTTGGACAATTGCAACTGAACTGGTAGTTGTCACCGTAAACATTACTTGAAGGCAAACTGATAAACGAGTACTCTTTCCGTAGATGACTTCTTAGTGGGGCTGGAAGATGATAGGGTTGCAGGTCCTCAGCCATTGTCAATAATCTGTAGAAATCACAGAGAAACAAACATTTGAAGCTGTTAATAAAAATGTCTTCAGAAAACCATAGAATAATTCAAGTTGGAAGGAGCCTTGGTAAGTTGTTAGTCCAACCTGCTTCTCAAAGCATCCTTCTCAAGTGGACTCTCTGCACAAAAGTACAGTTCCAGTGCTGGAGAGTTGCATCTGGTATTACATTTATTATTGGAAGCTGTGAAAAGTAAGGGAAATAGGGTAGAATCAGAATAAAATGTAATTGCTACAAAAAAATTATTTTAAATGAGGGAAACAATTTATTGCTTTTATTGCTCTTCTAGAATGAGCTCTTCAGTTAATATCATGGGTTTTTTTCCTCTTGATGGTCCATCATAAATTATTGCCAAAGCAGCTGTGATTTCAGCTGCCTGTAGGGAGCACTTCCCCCTTTGTAGTCCAGTAGCATAGGCAGCACCTGGGAAAGACGTTATAGAGCAACCAGACAAGCAACCAGAGAAACTAGTATTATCTCTACCATGAAGTGTCTCTTAAGGAACCCTTTTAGCAATGTCTTTATAGAGTATTTTTAGTATCGTAATGTGTTGATGATGCAATATAGCACACTGAGAACAGTCTTACTGTGATTGCTACATCATGCATTGCCCTTGAGGTTTGTATAAGTATGTTTTGAGAATTTGAGCTTTAAGGCAAGTAATCTAGATCCTCTGAAGATAAGTCTATACATGCTCTAATGTTCACTGGATTCCCGTAGTTATGGGGTTTTTTTCAGACAACAGGTACTTGCTTAAGCAATATCAGCAGAAAGAACAGATCATTCTCTAAACTGCAATAGCATGGGTTAGCCTAGCACTTCTTGACCCAGACAAGGGTCAAGATACTACTTTTTGCACTGCGGTCTGTGTCCATCAGTGCCATATCACAGGTTGTGTGATGCTGCTTCTTTCACCTTTATGACCTCAAGCCTTCTATTACTGAAGCATGCTTTCAGTTGACCCAGAGCAGCTTAGACTCTAGGGAGGGATCTAATGGTGTATTGTCAAACTGGGGAAATTCTTGGAATAACCTATAATGAACCAGTGTACTCGTTACAGCATTCTTACAAAATGTCTATATCATTTTGCTAAAACTCCCTGTGGAATCTTCCTGAAAAAAAAATATTATCAGCACCTGTATAGTAAGTGAAAGTAACTTTTTATCCTTTGTCTTAAAAATATTTGCAATGAATCCGGTGATTGGTTGTATTTTAGAGGAAACTTGTAGAGTTATGAGACCAAAATGTTTTATCTTGCATCTCCCACAATTTTTGTCATGCCTTTGCAGATGGCACGTGAACTTCAGCTCTTTCATCTGATATCAGTTACTGTGACTTCTGTACAATTCAGTTTTACCTCAGGTTTCCAGGGTGGTTCAACTATTTACTGAAAGAGAGTCTTGTTTTATGATTCTTGTGAGCTTTTAGTTCCACCTCCCAACGCATCTCTGGTAAAAATTTACAACAACCTATGCAGACAGTGGCTCACATTGCAAACTGTGACAGAGTCTTAACTATTTCGATACAAGCAGTGCTATCATAATTATCATACTTGAGCATAGGAAACTTAAAAATAATACAGGTTGTTCAATCAGTTAAACTTAGATGTAAGCCTGTATCTCTTAAAATAGTAATAATAATATTCTTTTTCCCCAACCATTAACTGTTGCTTCAAGCAGAGTTTGTATTGTACAGTGAAATAACTGATTACAGAAGATTTCCTAATCTGGAAAGATATAATATACATGAAGCTTTTTTGTTCCTTTAGGTTGTTGTTTTAAGTTAATGTGGAGTATTATCTGAAGTCAACAGCTGTTTACAATTTAGAATTAAATGTGCTTTCTGCTTACACTAGTGCTGCTGAAGAAATGTACCTAACGAACCTGTCACTTTTTTTTGCAATTCTTTCTGCTGCATTATTTTCATTAGTAAATGTACAAGCTGATAGAAAAAGGAAATCATTAGGTGGTCTCAGTATTGCTGAGGCATGGAGCTAGAACAGGTCAGTCACTGCTTTTTGCAGATTGTGACATTTTAAATTACCTGTAGACTACTGAAAGCAATCTGTGGACCTAATTAATATCTCACCTAATTAATGTCAGGACTGTATATGGAGGATTCTAGATAATCTTGCACTGCCTTTATTTATTAAATACCACATTATTCAAAATTGCTATCTTTAATTTCAGTATTGAAAACTTCAGATTTGTGTGCTGTTTTCTCAAGTGGGAGTAACTTTTTTTTTTTTTCTCCTTCAAGTAATCAATGCACTGCTGAATGAGTTCATTTTAATGCACTCAATCATGCCTCTAATGTTTGTAGCTTACGGGCGCAAGCATCAGTAATGCAGGAATGTTATATGGCTTTAGTTTGGGCCATTTCATAAAATATTCATGGAATCAAAAATGTGCATCAAAATAGCGGCTGGGAGAATTACATTTATGTGCCTGCTTTTATGGCAGCTTCACATTTAAACCCATTTGTGTTAATATCTAGTCAATCTTTCTACTTAAAAAAAAAAAAGTCAAAATAGTAGTCTCCATATATACCCTTTTGGTTTGATATCTATTTTGACATAACAAACGTATACTCTTGGAGTGGATTTTAGGAAAGGGAATTATAAAGGAAGTTTTAGATAATGTAAAAACGTTTCTTCTCAGTGTTTGCAAAATTATATTGAGTTCTTTTGCTTGAATGAATAGATTTATTTTTTTGACTTCTAAGCAACTCAGTGAAAACTGTAGCACAAATCTTTGTGCGTACATACGTAGTAGCTATGAAAATAAGAGTAACTTCTAAAACTTGATACTGTTAGTGGAAGAGTAATGTCTTATCGTTGCTTAAAACTGATTCTTTATTCTAAAGAATATATTGTGGCGTTTACCTCCAATATTTAAGATTAAATGATTGCTGATAGGGTTTCTCATCTTATGCCCTGAGCCACATTGAACTGTAACATTTTAGTAATGGTAATATATATGTTGCAAGAGTTATGTTTTTTATTCCTTTTATAAACAGGGAATATATATTAGAGATTCTCAAACCCCATTTAGCATATACTGAGATAATCTCTGCATGGCAGTAGGAAAGAAAAATATGCAATTGCTGTTAATGTCGCCAACTGAAAATAGCTATCTGTTTTGTGTAACATTTTGCAAAGAGATTTTGCAAATACAGATTTCCTGAAAACACCTTCTAGATTTTCTCATTGAATTTCTAGATGTATAAAAGATACGTTTCTCCAAACTATTGGTTTTCCTCCTTTTGCCTGTGTCCTCCTTTTTTGCTTCTTTTCTTTCAATTGATAAAAGTCATTTAAAACTGCATTGTCACTGCTCAGGTGAGATAAAGGTATGCTTGCTCTCAGGAATGTTCTCCAATTGGCTTACTATGTTATTTTAATGTCTGAAAATCTTGTAAAACAGCATCTTCTTATGTCTGTGCTTAAAAGTTGCAGTAGTTCACTATTTAAAAACTGGAATTCACTGGCTAGATTAATTCCCACTGAATCAGATCATGACAATGAATAAGCTTGCCATCCCCCCGAAAACATTATTTTTCCACAACGTTTGAGGTTCACAGAAACATGGATTAAAGAAATAGGCTGATATGTCATTTGCCAATGAGAACAAGGAATTTCAGATTGTTTTGGTGGAGTAATGAATTCTAATGAAGTCTAAAACATTTTACCTTCCATGAATTCGAGAGGTCTCCAAGTAGCTAGTTTACTTGAAAGAGTCTTCAGTAAGCAAATTCCAGACCATTTAAGTGCTTTCAGGTCAGGAATTTCATCTATCCCTCATTTAGCAAACTAGTGGGTATTTTCTGGGGTTTTTTTGCTCAGTATCTTTTTGGGTGTTTCTGTGAGCAAACTGTATTACTTCATAATCTTTCTTGGAAGTTCAGTGAAGCCAAATGTAGTTTGGCTCCATTTGAATACTACCAAAAAGATTATATTGCTTTTGCATTTTGAAGCTTGATGTAGATTCATTGTTTCTAAAGAGATTTCACTGAGATCTGGCAGAAAAGTTGTCAGGTCACACCTCTTATGGTTAGGTCAACTCTTAAGAACTCTGGGGTACGTGGAATATAGGATTTCAATTTCTAATCTGACAGAAACTTTCTCAAGGGGATACTACAAATGAGGAAGCCTAGATAACAATTACCACACCTGATAGTTCTAACAATCTAAACAATAGTTTTGAAGGCTGCATGTATTATTTACCTAAATGATATGTCCTGTTAAGAGATTATGTTAAAAAGTCCTAGGAGAAACTCACATGCTGTGTTCAGCTTCAAAGTGCTTGTCCAGGTGATACCATTCGCTTGTTTGCTGCTTCCTGTTCTTACTAGAAGTCTTTTACTTGTGTGTGAATCAAACTCTATTCTAAAGAATCCATTACATCTGTAGTGAAACTAGCTCACATAAATTTATGGCAGTATCCTTTCACAAAGATAACTGGTTGGTTAATAAACATTGGGAGAATTCCAAGGAGAGCCTATATGTTCTTATGAGTATCCAAGTGGATCCGACATGAAATTTCAACTCAAGCTTCTATCATTTGTCACAACACTAGCTTCTTCAATTAATTTCTTATAGCTGCATATAGCAACTTGGATAACTGGAATTCTGTTGACTTCCGAGTTGGACTTGCCCTAAGAAGTTAGATGGGCTGGATAGGCAGAAACTCAAGTTCAAACTGGAAGTCTGTTTAGAATGGACGAAAGCTTTCATCTGGGTTTACAAGTCTACATCTGTTTCCTGTTATGTGTTCAGTGAATCCTTGATAATTTCACTTTGCATTTCTGTTTTTATGTTTGATGCCTGTGTTATCTTTGAAAGAATGTATAGATCTTTTCCTATCTCTTTACAGGATCTGATAGCTGCTCTAAAAATAAGAGTTTTTTCTAATGTTTTGGGCCATCTCTTTAGTATCTGTCCCTAGGTAGAGTGGAACAGGATAAAGCTTGCTGTCTTCTCTTTCACCTGGTACTCACCTTTCAGAACTTTGTTGTCCTCTAGGACTCTTACAGGAAGTGTAGGTTGTAGAGCCTTAGAATGATTTGTCTGTGAAACTCATTTAATCAGTTCCTCTTCAAAAGATAATTTTTTTGTGCTTGTCAATTTTAGTTGAATTAATTTTAACCATCAGAAGCTTAATATGAATATAAATTAAATTCTGCTAAAGAAAAGAATTATGTTTTATATTGCGAAGTTGAAAGCTTGGCTATAAAAGGGTAACATGCAAAAGACAAATCTGGATTAAGTTATAAGAGCAATATGTCATAGCTGTTCTGGTGCCTCTAGGTTGGTTGGAGCCTTGGGGAACTAGGCTTATTTTTCTATTGTAATGCTTAAAGAAGGTCCTTTTTCCAAGTTTCTCTCCCTTCTTTTCCAGAAATTGGTAAATAAAACTTCTTTTCCTACCACTGGGATTAAAACTCCTTGCTGGATATTTTTGTAATTTGAATGCAGGACTATAAAATGGTCTGCAAAACAGTAATTTTTCCTTATAAATCATGTTTCAGAAGAGGTGCAAACTGTGAACACATCTAAACTAGCTTAGTTTGTTTGTTTCAGCTTTTAATAGAAATAGTAAATGATACATCGATGATCTATGACACAAGATTCCTCCATCACACACACCTACTCAGATGCAAACTTACAAAGGAATGGTCACACTCAGTTCCCAACAATTTTTCTGCATCTATAACCTATAAGGAAAAGCATTTCTGTTCTTTCAAGGGGCCTTGAATTTCTGTTGTCAAGAAAGCCTGGAAATCTCCTAGATTGTATGTATACCCAGAAATAAATCCAGATAATGGTAAAGAGGAGGGAGGAACTACTGGTGTGTTAAAATTAATTGAACTTTATCTTCAAACTTCCTTTGCCTTAAAGATGATGGGGTGACTTACACTTGAATAATACCTTAAAGTGTGTTACTTCAGGCTCAATAGTTAATCTATTAGTCTTTAATGCTCTTCCAGTAAATTTACTGCATAAACTTGCCAGAATTGACCTAGTAATAACTGAGTAAACTACTCTACATAATAATTCTTTTTTTCTGTCAATTAATTTGTTGGAATAAAGATATTTTTCCCCTACAGTTATTGTACCTATATTCTCCATGTTTCAAGACTTTCAGCACAAGCTTTCATTACAGCAAAAGAAACTTGAGGGACAATTTAAATTGTGATTATTTATGTATATGATGATCCGCAAAGGCTGTATTTATGAATCTATAATAGAAGTGTTTTCTGGAAAATTTTGACTTTGCATCCTGGGGATCACACACCCCCAGTATTGTGAATCTGCAAAGGAAAGCTAATTTAAAAGTGTGATAAGTTTAAATTACAGCATTACTGGTAACAGATTTGGCAATGTTTTCAAGTGTTCTGTAAGTTATATATTGAAGATTTTTTAAAAAATCTGTGAAATGAATGGCTGCAACTTACTTTCTAAGGAGAAGATTTCTATAGAGTAATAACTTTAAAATTTTGTTGATTACGCTTATTGTAATTTTGAATTGCATTTTTCAGGTCATGTCATGAAAGCTGCTGAGCATTATGAAGCATTTTATGAGCTAACAGAGGGCACAACATGGAAGGATGAGACAGGCCATACTTACCATTCACTGGCATGTGAGCTTCTCTGGAGAATTTATACATTACTAGCAGACAATATGCTAGAAAATAAAGAACACCAACAGGCCATCAAAACGCTAATAAAAGCTTTAAAAATGGCAAAAGAAGGTAGGTGGAAAATAATGCTTTCACATTCCTTTATTTGATGTGCATGTTATGATTTTCCCAAGAGCAAAGTAGAAATTGTCAAGTGTTTGACTGGGTGATTATTTCCTATAAAATTCAAAGACAAATGCTATCAATACACTTCCAGATCTCACTAAAGCAGAAATGCATGCTTTCTTGCTGACAACAAAGAATCTTTTAGATTCCTGAAAGCTTTATCTCTGAAAAAAAGACATCCTCATGGGAATATTAGTATGAAACAGTGAACCGGTAATCAGAAAGCGAGGTCACTGATGGAAGCTCAGCTCACTGGTTTTGATTGGATAGTCACTGTTGATTTGGCGATTTTTGAGTGAAGCTATCTGCTGGATCACTACCTTTTCACTTAGTTAATGCATAGTTACTTAGTGCTTGAAAAAAACCCTGTTTTCTATCATAAGCAAATAAGGTTTCTTCTGTGCATCTTAATACATGTGAATACTTTCAAGCCTGAAGTAAAAAATTACAGAATAGCAGAATAGCTGTGGTAGGAAATCTCTGATGGTCAGGGTTGGGTGAAGCAGGTTGTCCAGGACTGCATCCGGTCAGTGTTTAGTATCTCAATAGGTGGAGATTCCGTAACAATTCTGGAAATCATTATTAAATTTTAAAAAGCCTTATGCATCTAGTGATCAATATTGAATTAATAGCATGTATTAGGACATGTTTTATATATAATGCAAGATGTTGATCAGCTAGAAATACTATGCTCTGGATCATATCTTACACATGAGAAGGAATAGAATAGAGAAGATAAATATTACAAGTTGAATTTATGAAAGTACATGTAACTTTCCAGATTTTTCAGAAATCATCTTAGTGCTTGTTTCTCAAAAGGTGGTGGTAACTGTCCACTTCTACAAGCTTAACTTTTCCTAGATGATTATTGGAGTACTGCTCAGAAGTAGGATAGATGATCTTGAATACTCATCTTTTTTCACGCGCAACAATTCAAGAGACTTTCATGGTATCCCTTAAGGGGCATGTTTTGCACATGAATTGCATGTACAATTAATATATAATATTAATTGAATATTTATCACTGGATAGTTAGGGTTTTTTAATTTAATAATCTATGCCCAGTACTAATTTATTAGCCAGTCTTTGAGTAGCAATTGAGATAAATAGAATTAAAATATCGAAAATGGCAAAAAATATTTTCCAAATTTTAAAATAAGTTTTGCTACAAATAAGAACGTGACTGTATAGGTAGGTAGTATAACATAGTCATCTATAGGAAAGTACAAAACTTATTCAGTGGCACCAAGGCAAGTTCCTAAAAAGAATAACTTTACTTGATAAGCAAATACTCTTGGAGAAAATGAACAAGCTTTCAGACATCTAAGCTTTGCCTTTTATTATTTCAGGTATGGGAAGGTTGCTATAAGGTCTTCTCTTTGCCAGGCTGCATAACCCCAACTCTCTTAGCCTGGCCTCATTTGGGAGGTGCTCCAGCCTTCTGATCATCTTTGTAGCCCTCCTCTGGACCCATTCCAACAGCTCCGTATGCTTCTTATGTTGAGGATTCTAGAATTGGACACAGTCCTCCAGATGAGGTCTCATAGGAGAGGAACAGAGGGGCAGAATGACTTCCCTTGACCTTCTGGCCACACTTCTTTTGATGCAGCCTAGGATATGGTTGGCCTTCTGGGTTGTGATCACACATTGCCGGCTCATGTTGAGCTTCTCATCAATCAGCACCTCCAAGTCTGCGTGGCTGCTTTCAATCACAGTGTCCTTCATCCTGTATTGAAATTGGGGTTGCCCCAACCCAGGTCTAGGAACTTGCCTTTAGCCTTGTTGAGTCTCATGAGGTTCATACTGGCCCACTTCTCCAGCTTGTCCCCCTTTTTAGCTATACTAGCCTACAGTATCTTGCTAAATAGCCGCAAGAATAAGAAATATGAACATGATCAACTGACAGTTGTCTCTTGGTGTTTCAGTAAGATTCATGTTAGTGAAGTGCATAGGTCAACATATTTTGTGTTCGTTAGTAGAGTGTTTTATATATTTGTAGTTAATTTTTATTTATATACAAATATATATGTAGGGAGTCTACTATGATTTTCTAATGTGAAGATACTGAGTATTATTAAACAGATCATGATGGAGAACATTACAGCATCTTAAACTGATCGCACTGCCTTACTTACTGGAAGATATTTTCTCCAACTTTGAACTTTCATGTTGAACTTTGAATAGCTGCTGTTTTAAATTACCACTGTATATTTTGGGAAAGAGATAAATGGCAAGGGTAAGGAGAACGAAAAACTTACTGCAGTATTTAAACATCTTTATGCTATTCAAGAATGTGCAAGAACTGTCTGTACTAATGCAATTTTGTTCATATCATGCTAGTAACTTTAACCCTTTTTTAGGAGGTAATATGAAGATGGAAGGAGAAGCTGCATATTGTTTAGGTTTAGCATATCATTTTGCTGGAGAACAAGAGACAGCATTATCAGTAAGTTTAATTTTAAGTTGCTTTATCTTTCCCGATGCCTTTCTCTCTCTTTGGCATTTGTTTAGGTGTTTTGAAGAGTGTAAAAGACTTGAAGAGACTTTGCTTGGCTTGTGGACTTCTTGTAGACAGAGATCTGTGTGGCCTAAGCAATTGTGGTTCCAATACATTACAGAACTCTTGTAGTCCAAATTTTCATGCTTGCTTCTGTAGAAATTGTATAAATTCATAATTCAGGTTATATGCAACTAGCTTTCCTTCTCCTGTGGTCCTACATATATAAAATGGGATTGGGGTTTTTTACTTAAATTTTTGTATAGAACACCACTTTTGCAGACTAGTTTGATACAGTGTATTTGTGAGCAATAATTAAAAATATGTCTGTTTACATGTGTTAAGCTTTCCATTACATCAGGAATTTAGAAGAAATGTTAAGTGGTTTTTGTACAAAAAAGCTGTAGCGCCAGTGCAATCCCTTCTGTTGATACTTGAGATAATTGTTGATAATTGGAAGCTCTTATCATATTTTTTTAAAGCAGATTCTAAAGCGTTGAATTTTGTAATGCACTACTACTAATTTAAAATATATGCATAGTAGGTTGCGCCTTTTTTTCTTTAGTCTTACAAAAACACCTAACAGGTAAGGAAACCAAAGTACATTTTTGTTTAAAAGGGAAAGAAAGCCTCTGTAGTACCAAATATAAAAGATATGTTATGTTTAGAGTATAAAATGTTTTAACAGCAATGAAAGTACCAATACTTCTCAGTTAAACAATATAATGTTACGTTATAATATAGTGCTATTTCCTAATATAATGGCATTTCTAATAATATCACTCAAGTACTTTCATTCAGAAAATAGTGTGTTATGGGATTAAGAAAAAGGGGTAAAATTTTAGTTCCTTTTGTCCTTAACAGTGATCAATATAGACAGCAGTAAAATATCAGTGGCTGACAGTACTGTTTAGCATGAGTTGTCTTCACTCTCCAATTAGAAATCATTGCCTAAAATTTACCCTTCTGTTCTCAGTTTAATGGTCTCTGTATCCAAGGGGAGCTCAGATGCTTACGGAGATGAAATCATTGCATCCTGCTCCCAGGGGACTACTGGTTATCATTACACATAACATGCAGACAATACTGCTAGGAGCCAGTTTGCCTCATGGTAATATGTAGTTCATCACCAGCTTCTGTAGCATGCTAAAGAGGTCTTGCCACACAGCTTGGGACTATTCGGCTGTAGACTCAGGGGTCTCAGCAGTTATTTTCCTGCTTTGCATCAGTTTTCATCTTCTTTATCCTTTTGTGCTGTGGTCCACCTCAGGCAGTCTCCTTCTAGGGGAATCTGAAAGGAGCAGCTGTTACAGATACCATTTCCTCCAATTGTTGCCACTTGGTTCCTTTTGCTGTTCACTGTGCTACTCCCTCCCCCAACGTGCACACACAGTAGCATGCATATAAACTTGCTTCTCTTTCATTCAAGTCTTCTAGCAGAGTGGAGAAGCATATGTTCAAAATATTCATTATCTGATGCAGTAATTAAAGGTTGAAATGATTAAGCTGCAGTCTATTACATTAAAAAAATGCAGTCAGTTGGTATCAAATGGGCTAGTTTTGTTGGAGAAGATTTTTTATTTGCTAGGTACTTGGTATATAATCTAACATGATTTGATTTGGTGTATGATCTGTATAAATTGTTTTAATTTTATCTTATACATATATGATTTATTTCAGTGGACATACTCAGGTGTAAAAACATAAGTATGTGCAAGTTTAGAAGCCTGAGGACTTATATGCAATAGCAGTATGGTACATTGGTAATATTTTTCATATAGTCTAGTTTAAAATCAAGTCTAATGGCTTTTTCAAAAGATATGATGCAAAATATTTGTGGTTCATATTATATACATTTTATCTTAAACTTTATAGATTTTGCCAGGGAGAGTTTCTCCATCTTGGCTAATTTTAAAGTATAAGTTACTGTTTCCTTGTTTTTCTTCAGAATTGTATAAAAGCTAAGTATTAAGTGAAACACTTCTGCATCATTAGAAATCTTGCGTAAGACATTGAAGCATTCTTGAAAGCCCAGTTAAAGTAAAATCCCATGAGAAGCATTGCATTACAAAGATTTAGGCATCAAGGGTTTTTTCCTTTCAGTTAAAGTTGCATCCCAATTTATCAGCAAAATTCCAGTCCTCATCTCTTGTCTGAGCAGTAGCTTTTTTTCTAAGCATGCCTTTATTTTGGATATTGAATCCTGTGTTTCAGGTACATTACATGCTTAAATAATAGAGGCAGCATTCAAGAGTACTGAGACTCGTGCCTGAATAAATGTGGTAATATGACATAATGCTATGTGCATGAATTGTCAGCATTACAATATACAAGCCACAAGCATAAGATTATCAAGAAAATATATGAACTTACAAAATCATCTTCATGTTCAAAATGTAATCAGAGGTGATTTATGAACACAAAGTTAATTTCTGAAAAAGTCTGTCAAAACAACTGAAGATTGTCTCAACTCATGCAGCTACAGAGAATACAAGTAAATGTATCTGCAGATATTCTGAAGTTAGTGTGCACTGTATATTTTATCTAATTATATAATTAAATATAATAGATATAATTACACTCGTGTAGGTATGAATTTAGTGAATCAAGGAGAATCTTGGCAAGTAAAAGAACTCCAAAAGGTAAACTGAATTTATCCCTTTTTCTCCCAAACACTGTGAAAGGTAGTTGAGAAGAATGAACATGGTTCCTTTGAGATTTGTTTACTATTCTAGTGCTTTGCTAGAAGGCTGAACTTTAAGACACTTCTATCAATGGTGTCTGGGTAGACCACTGAGTTTAGGTTTAAGCTTTTGTTACCATTGCCACAAAAAGAAACACTTAAATGGAGAGTCACAAAAACACATCAAAAGATAACATTTCAATGGAAATTATTTCAAACATTCTTCTTTTAAATCAGATTGTCCTTTGTTCAATTCTGAGAGATATTTAGCTATTAGTAATGAAGTATAACGTTTTCATGGCATCACATGGTTGAAAAAAAAACATTTTAACATACCAGTTTAAGAAAAGGTCTCATCATTCCTAAAAGCTTCCCTTTTACTGAAGTTATTTTTAAATTGTTCTTAAAACTCTACTCGTATGGAAAATTTGTAAATTTCTTATCTGAGGAATAAGACAAAACTTTGAGTAACCATCGAAGGTAAATGCTCTTCTGATTGATGTTGACATCTGATTATGTACAGATAAAAGTTTTCTTCTTGACAGTCTAGAATTAGTGAGCTAATTCTGAAACTGATTAAATTTTGTGTTTCTGAAAGGTCCCACTGCTGCTATGCATTGGTGAAGACAGTGCAAGCAAAATTACATGAGAATAATTCGTGCTGGTAGCCTGCTTTGCCCTGATAAAATATACTGACTCCAATACTGTTTGAATTTAGGTATTATTTGTGTTGAGAATCTTAACAATGACCTGAAACTTCAGGAAATAAGTGAATGTCTAATGATTCAATTAACTTTTCATTGTTATCTAGCATTTGGATATTTCTTTCATTTCCAAATGAAAAGTTAATTTTTAAAGTGAAAATTTAGAGTCTGGTAGTGAAGGAAGCACTCCTTCTGTTGGTTTAATTTAAATAATCATTTTCCTGTCCTAAGCAGTTTCTCAAAAACCTGGGAAAAAACCCAAGAAAATGTTCCAAGTAGCCCTGAGATGTAATGATGCCATTCTCCTTTAGTCTTTTTCTATATACCACACAGATTCCCACCTTGGTGATACAGTGTCCACTGCAATTGCCTTTGAACATGGTATCGTTTTCATTTTGAGTTGGTGATTCAAAATGCATTTTGCTTAGTTAATGGCCTCAGAATAACTCCCCTCAGTAAACTGGGGTTTTGTCAAGATGAATGTGTCACAAGAACACCCTTTTTAAGAAAATACTCTTAAATGCAATGCTGCAGAATTACAGTAGTGCAGTTATAAACAAATTATACAGTACAAGAAACAAACATTACATATGTAAAAAAATCTATTACCTGAGGACAAGCAAATCTGATAATCAGATTTCCATGTTTTCCCATAGCAACAAGGAAAATAAATGCACTAGTAACTTGTTATCAACCTTATTCTTCAGCAGTCTTGTGTTCCATAAGATTGGCCACCAAAACACCTTAAATGGGTGGACTTTTGTCCCGTCTGTTGCAATTTTAGGTTTAATTATTCATGCTTCCCAAAAAAAGCAAGACAGTGGCAGTGAGCTGCAGATCTGACTGAATGTTCCACAAGATAAATCTAAACCACTTTTCAGAATTTTAGGACTATCTGACCACTGCTGCTCTGAGGAATCTAACTATAAGTTAGTAACAGAGTTCTGGGGGTTAAGCGTGAAAGACGTTATTTTTTTTGAATGTTTGTTTTTATTCCCAAACAGTATGAAAGTTGATTCATTTTTATGTTTGTGGTTTATGTAGCATTACTTAAAATATATGTATTAAAAAAACCTTGAATTTAGAATTCATGTCAGTTAGCATATCAATTGTTGCTTCCTATACTTCAAACTCTTATTTTTTCTTAAAATTTTGACTCAGGATATCTGTTATAAAATGACAAGTTGTATTACCTTATACATGCAAGTACTTGTGCACAAACTTTATACTCTGTATGAGTTTGCAAAAGAACTGGAGGGAGCCGCAGTGCAACATTAATATTTGTGTGCTTCTGCATTAATAGTAATAATAGATACCATAAGATCAAGAAAATGCTTTGTATGATAGTAATTTCCATGAAATTGTTCCTAGTTGTTATATTTGAACTCAAAGTAAATTGTCCCTTACTGGAGGCTTACTTAGCTCTAATATATTGAAATATTGAGGGCAAAGCAATAAAAACTCCTTAAGCAGCTGTGTAAGGGACTAAAAGGATCTTCACATCTATTTTTCACCAAGTTGTGGAGGGCAGAGCAGTTGGCAACCATGGAGCCTTCTCTTTGGTCCTATCTTTTTAATGTATCTGATGGGATGGTACAACCTCTGCTATTCTTTGCGTATTCTTTGCTAATTATGGCCAGTAGAAATAGCTCGTCCTTGTGCTTTCCCTGGCAAGGTAGGAGTCAGATTGTGACGACAGCTACAGTGTCTGGTTTTGTGGGATATCATGTTACAGTTAGTCCACTTGTATTGATTGAGGTTTCTAAAAGTGTCTTTGTCAGTTAATATGTGTGATTAGGCAATTAAGCAGACATTTTCTACTTATTATATTGAAGCTTTTTTAAAGTAGTTAATAAAACATACTTCTCCTTTTAAAAACAAACAAGCAAAAAGAAAACCCAAAAAACCCTGCTGATGTACAAATTCCCACTCATTTCATTCCCACAGGCTAGAAACAAAAAAGAAAAAGTAGTATATATGTTACAGAGATAATTTACCTTATGGACTTCAAACTGTATTGGATTTCTGGCTTAGGTGTGCTAAACCTTAGATTCTAAATCCTGTGTCTAGTTGAGGGAAAGTGATAGAGCATGCCTTAGTTCATAGCTCATACTATCTGAGAAACAGTAGCATGAGAGATCTTAAGAACTGCCAGTAGTGTGTCCATTAGTGAAACTGCGCATATTATATCAAGGGCTGTATCAAATGGCTGAAAAACTGTGTAAGAAATTTTCTAATTCTCTTAGACAATGTACTTATAGAAGTCAGACTGTTTGTGTTTTGAGAAATGAAACATTTGTACCCTCACTGTGCAAACCTAGGATTTTGAGTACTTAACTACAAATATATGCATAATCTGGGAGGTTTTGTTTTCCTTTGTGTACTTTAGTTCAAATGAACAGGCTTTAAAAATATTTCTATAAAGTAATGCTTTTTAAATTAGATAGATTTCTCAAATTGGTATAGTTCAAGCTGCAGCAGTGTACTTATTAAATGCACGTTTAAATTTCAATTCAGTTATCCCTGTTAACTTCAAGGGGACAACTCATACATTCAGGTATAAGCAAATGCTTAACAGCTTTGCTTGATCAGATCTGTTGATGGCTAGATTGGAGAACAGGAGGTCTTGATTCAGGCATTGGATCTTCAGGAATTTAAGATTTACCCTTTGATAGATAAAAAACCTGAGAGGTTAAAACACTGAAGCATGCCAGTATAAAACCTAGAGCTTGCTGCTTCATTGCTAGAAGCAATTTGTTTTGCTGTTTTGCTTTCAGCTTATGTATTATTTCAGAGCTGATCAAAAGAATTGGTAGCAAAGTGTGAAATAAATTGTACTTCTAAATAAATCGATTTAACATTCCTTGGTGCTTTAAGTGATTTTAGTAATATTAATATTTAAAATGTTTGTCTGAAATCTTTTTATGACTACATACAGCAATAATGGCCACCATTTCATTCTGCTGGTTTTTTTATATTAGAATATTACACTGTGCACACTATAAAAATACTATCTTTTTGCACTGAAATGCATGCAAATGGTTTCAACTGTCTGTTTGCATGTAGACGACTCCAATTTTACTCAGTCAATAAAAACAGTCTATTAATCCTTTTATTACATTTCTTACATGGGTTAAAACTTAAAGAATATGAGGTTTTCAGCTGAATGGGAACTTTTCCTTAACTTCTGTGTAAGTATGCAGAAAAAAAAAGATATTTTTTTAACTAACTTATATGTTTTATATACATTTCTAGCTTATCTCTGCAGCTTTACAGATTGTGTTATGCAGATGTAAGGGTTTGCTTTTAGCAAGGAAAACTTGGTGTAATTAAAAATATCTGTCCATGGGTGGACTAAAGATATTTATAAGCTTGAAACAGAATATTTATAGCTGCTTTGTCTAAGAAGTAACAGGCATTTAAGCATGCACATGCATACAGTATGATATTAGTGTCTTGGGAGGCTATAGCAGTCTGACAGCCAGGTACATTCATGTAGACACAACAGTGTGATAAAAGCAGTCTAGACACCTGGATCACAGTGCTATACAAAAACATTTCTGAACAATTCAGATTATTGCACTTACCCAAATTTCCAGTCTTGTCCGCCCCTTTCTCCTTGTTTCTTTCTCAGCCTCAGTCTTTGTCTTTTACGTACTTGCGGAATCTCATTTTTCCTTTACAAGTCACCTCCATCAGCTTATGTGTCAGAGTGGCCCTTGTGCCACACATCACATTGAGGAATTCTCAGGATGAAGGGCTGTATTCACATCACTACTTCTGTCTCAGCACTGTTTCATGCTTGTCGCTGCTCAGCACTCAGCTCCACACTGCCTTGTTTTGTCAATAACCATTTATTTGTTGCTGGAATAGTAGCAACCATTACATCTGACCTCCCTGTTTCATCAATTATGGATAGATTATTGGATGTGAACATCTGCAAAAGCTTGCAGTTGAACTTACCTCCTGGCTGGGATTAGATAAAGTATTAAACTGTTGTTTATTGTCAGGCCAAAACTCTACTGGGAAGCCGGGGAATTCCAAGGCTTGCAGGCTCCCATCAGCAAGCACCAAAAATTGTTTAGTATTGCCACCGTTTCCCATAAGATCGTAGCCATTTATTATTTACACTTATTACTAGTTGTTATAACATACTTGATAAAAGCTCTTGGCAGGCACAGTGTTTCCAGCTATTGTCACATCTGTCAGGATGGAAAGGATACATAAACTGTTTTTTCCTCTTATATTGCTGTTAAAGGGTAACAGATGAAGCTTCTTCACTCCAGACTGTTAAGCCATGCTTTGTTTTGAAGAAATATGTCAACAATGGCTGGTTTGGAAAACATTATATTCCTATTCTAAACATAGATTGCGACATTATTTACTAGACTAATGTCTCTTGCTGTGCAGATTTCAAATTGTATGATAATAACAAATTAAAATACCTGGTTTGATGTTTACATAGGTTTTTTCCTCTGAAGGACCTGTTTGTTTTTTTTTTTTTACTTTAATAAAAGCCATTGTGAGGTATAGTAAATAATCAAATGATGAGAGCATTCCTACAAATTTATAGGTGTAGAGAATCAGAATTAGTATAATTGTTAGTTGCACAGAAGGCCAGAATTAAGAACAGTAATAGAGAAGCTAGTACAGAAGAAATATGAAAGGTGAGAACAAAAGTTAACTTTTCTTCAGTCATCTTTACATTTTATTTCTTACGTTTCCTGTGCAGCAACGCAAAGCACACAGAGTGAACTCCTGACCTCGTGGAAGCAAACAGAAGTTTGAAATTACTCTGGGGAAAGGAACTTTTTCAATTAGTTACTTGTATACATGTGCCCTCTATTCAGAATCACAGCAGAATGTACATATTTTGAATATTATGCAAAGTATCAAGTAAGACTTCATAGAGGCAAAGCACTTTACGTCTTAGCTTGATAGACGGTTAGGGAATGAGTAAAATGTGTCTTCCCTTCTGTAATGCATCAGAAAGATGCAGAGAAGAGTAACTTGAAGCCTGCATTGCTGTGCAAGTTTAGAGAGTCACAAGGTAAACATGGCACTTGACAGGGAAGGTAAGAGTATGGACTGGATAGAGCAGTTAGCGCTCAGTTAAGAGTCAACCATGCAACACCGTAGTGGTAGCCAGGCCCTGTCAGGAGCCTGTGAAAGCTGAATGCTTGAACAAGGATGTTTGATCTTTGTCAGACTTCTGGGTAGATTCTTTTATATCCCTCCGCCTCCCCTGTCCCTGTTTTCCTTGCTTCTAGATGCATGCTCATGCTATGCATTATCCGAATACCCGCTTTGAAGTTCCTGGAGTAACAGTTCTGGAATAGACCAGGTTGGCTAGTTCCGGACAAATTCTTTCTGCTGCTGTAGGAACAGTGACAAAGTTTGTGCGTATCTGGTTTGATTTTATTCTGTTTCTTTATCGAAACTGGGCAGTCCAGGGTAACTAGATGTGGCTAAGTGTGAGGAGTACAGAATTTGACTTCTTGATTTTCATTAAGTGAGGAAAGAGAGAGAACTAACAGTTCTGGCAAATCGGGGACTCCTCCCTCTTTCCTCATCATGGCATCCCCTTTTGGTATCCCTTAATTGTGAGCCTGCAGGCAGAATGCTGTAATGCTTCTACCCTAGATGCACGATATGCCTGAATATATTTAGCATTTAACAAGTTGCAGCCTGCCATTCAATTGATATTGGTGTGTTATTTTCCTGGGTTCAATGAGCTCTGCTTGTAATCAATCTTTAAATGAACAATGCAACTTTCTTATTGCTGTCCAACCTCTCTCACACTGTGTTTTCGTCAAAGTGAGGGTGCATCTGGGTTTGTATTTTAAACTATTCTTTGATCTTACTCAGGATAGCCACAGTTGTGTAACCACTTAAACTATGCTAATAAGAACTGCAGTTTTTAGGCATTTTAAAATAAGCATTTCTTGGGGACCTAGGGGAGAGAGTTCACTGAACTGCAGAATGCCTATACATTCTGCTCTGTTGCTTTTATTTTTACTGGACTGCATGGGAGTGATTATTTAGTGACTCTCAGAGCTCTGTGGTTTTTTTCTGAAAGTATATAAGTGGTACTAAGTAGTATGAAACCAGTCTCACTCAATGGCGTTGTCTGTCTACTAGCACCTATTGTTGGCTCCAGAAAAATATTGTCAGATGCTGCTAAGCGGGCTGGGCCCTTCCCCTGCTACTGCAGAGCCTGTCAGAGATCATTAGCTAGTGATCTCTCTGACTAATGTTCCAATTGATTGTCTGATTCATGTTCAAGATCTGTAAATGAGGCAGAAGCATCTTTACTGCTTACCAGCTGTGAAATGGCTAAACACAGCTAGATTTCAGAAATCAAAATAAATGTATTTCCAATAAACTTTGACAACAATATCAAGTGCAAAGCTGAGAGCAGAGCTGTGGTTTTGTGTTTTTTTAAAGTTACTGTATTATAAATCAATGTTATTCTATTGTATTTTTGTCAAGTAATGTATTTTACCAGAATAATGAAATACTGGTAGTAGCATTAATCTTGTGTTGAGTTGGACAGACATTCTTTATTCAGCATAAATTCATACCTTCGATTTATACTCTTTTGCCCATTATCTCCAAATGTATCAATATGTAGGACAGAATGGTTTTTGGTTTTTTTTTTTCTTTGAGTCTTCAATGTATGCCAGTGAAGTGTGTACATATTTTTATGTATGCGTAAAAGAGGTACAGGTGTAACAATGATAAAAAGACATAAAGGATGGGATTTTGAAGAGAGGGACTCTTAGGGAAAGAGCTGGTGTATCTGTTTTATATTAATGGATTAACCCCAAGAAGGTCACACTGGCATAATGCTGAGATAACTGAGAAGTGGCTCTGGGTCGGAGGTCTGACTAATATTTTTCTTGGCAAAGGAGGTAAACATTAAATTCACTGGTATATAGAGAATTAGCGCATGAGCTCTACCACAAATAGATTCTAGTTTGAGGATTGAAGCAGAGCTTGTTTCTTTATACCGTGACTAAGTGTACCTATAATAGACTTACAAAGACACTGGAAGAAAGTAGGTTTTATAAATAGACGTTCCCACAGTAGGTATCCTCCTTCCAGGTACACCTGCATCCACCTTTAGTGCTAAGCAAGAAAACAATATTCCTGATTTTTTTGTTTCTACTTTGGAGCCATAAAAACTACTAGCTTTTTTTTTTTCCTGCATACACCAAAGTAATAGTGGATGGGATGTGGGACTTGTCTGTAATGTGGAAGGTAGAGTTTCACACTGGCACCTTCCTAGATCCTGCATGAATTAGAACAAGTGATTGAAACTCACTGTTTATTTCTGTATTAGACTTTGATTTTCATTTTATTTTCTTTAACCAATATTTCCATTGTGAATCCACAGAAGTAGGAAGTTTGAGATGGGAGATACCCAAACCCACTCCTTTTAGTGTACATATTACCAGTGTATGTTTTTATGTAGTCCACTTCACCCTCTGTTTGCACTTTGTTATGCTTTTTAATTTACATTTCCCTAACATGAAGAAAATTACTAAGATGACATTTTAATGTACAATATTTACTACAGAATCCTGAACCTGAAGCATGTTGCCTTAGTAAGACAACACACATTCTGTTGTCTAAAACAATTTTTCTGTACTTTTTGTTTGTGTGATGATAGTAGTAAAATGCAGCAAAACTGGGTGTTTGTGTAGGAGTTTTCAGCACTAATTGTGGACATGTTCCACCTCTTTCTTGGATTTCAGTGTCCTCTGTACAGGTTGCCCAAAATTTGTATAAAAGACCCATTTCTGTTAATACTTGTGTCTAACAGTAGAAAAACTTTCATAGGAGCCTATAAATGCCATTAGATCCAAATGATGTGTATTCCCAATACTTGTTCACTTGTCAGAGAGCTAATAGATGACTGACCCAGCCATGCCCACTCAATAGTCTCTTGCCATATGCCTGTTGTCTTTTACATCAGGAAAGGACACCTCTCCAAAGGTGTCTCCAAATGTTGTAGGTCCTCTGAGTTAAATTATTTAATTACCATTGTTTAGTCATTACTTAGAACAAAGCATCGGATTTGTGTAGAGTAGTAGTAACCTGGGACCAAAATGGTCATTCTTCATTAATATGAATAAGTGGCCTTATTTATTGACTGACCTCTTTCCAGTGGACTTAGCAGAGATGCAGTGAAACAATATTTTTACTTTAGCTACTCTGTCTCTGGTTTTTCCTTGGTTTCACCTGTACTTTGTAGGTTTTGTGATGCCTTTGATAGAAAAAAGGTATGATAGCTGAAGCCTTTGGTGCCTGGGTAACCTTTCTGTGCAAGGTAGTAACCACTAGAGGCCCTGCGTCCTAGTTTAATGTTGCAGAGACCAGTTTAAAGTAGGAGTGATTTTCAGTTCAGTACATAAAATTCTGGAAGCCTCCTGACACTCTTATGGCAGGTTTTCTGATATGGGCACAGTTATTACAATAAACAGTGTAGGTCCTCCAGCTTAAATGCTAAAATAAGAATTTCTTCTTGGACACTTGTGTGCATTTCTGTTACCAGCCTGGATTAGTAGACAGATGCACTGCAGCCTTGACAACTCTGAGTACGTGTTCAGTTTAAGGCAAGTTCTGAACTGATGTGACAAGTTCCTAACTGAGGTGCCTGCACTCTCTTTTTGTCCTGTCTTCTACATTGATAACTCAATCGACAATGACCTTCAAGTATAGGATGCAATGCTGATGTACTTGAGAATAAAACTGTTGAGCAAGTACTTGAGGGACTGAGTGCAGTGCATGTTAATAAAGGCTCCTTTTTGTGCACATTGAGCTTGTATAGCTAAAATAAAATGAGCCCTGTCCAGGAATACTCCTGTATGGAGTATAACTCCTTCAAGAACTAGCGAAAACAGTGATAGAAATGGTGACATGCATAGCATTAGCACACATGAGCTGTCTTCTTTTGAAAGATACGCTTTAACAATGACAGGGCATGCAATCTCAACAGAAAATGCTCTATTTTTTACCTCAGTATAAATAGGCATCTTGGGGCATGCGGGATACTGTCATGTGTCCCTGGGCATCTCCCATCCCCCTCCAGAGCTGGTAAATGACATTCACTACTCCTTCCTTGGAAATGTGCAAAAAGGATTTCCATAGATAGTCTTTGGAGATTTCCTGTTTTCTCATGTGTGTAATAGGTTGGGTCAAGCAACAAAGAGGAAAGAGTAGGATTTAATTTTGCATGCACTTTTCCATCATCGCCATTGGAAAAAACATAGATGAAAAGAGAAATTATGCCATACGGGTGATGTCACTCTTAAATTAAATTAAGATCATATGTTTTTATGCAACAGCTGTAAGCCTTGAATTATGGGAGGGGTCATGATAGAGTACACTCCAAAGGAATGTTAACATTAATTGCTGGTGTGTGTGAGTAATTAGTCATAAAATAACAAAATTATCCATGGTATTTTAAGCCAATATAGCTTAAATGTATATCCTATAATTTATTCACTTTCTGAACAACGGATTTGTGCTAAGAAAAGTTTTCATGGTGACAGTTTAAAGAAAGAAAGAAAAACAGCATTAATTTGTATATCAGCATATCATTCTAAAACACTGTGAATGCAAAGGCATTGGTTAACAGAAATTCATAGAAGTATGCACTCTTCTAAATTATGGATAAGGAAATTTATATTGTAAATCAGGTAATATCTTTTTGAATTTTGCAAAGTGCCAAAATACAGGCATTTAAATGCAAGTTGTGGGTTTTTTATTTGCAATTATTGAGTAATTTCAAACAACTAGAAGTAATGATCAAAAACGTGGTCTTATTACAGCTAATTAAAGAAAAAATGTACAGGTGGGAAAACTTTGAGTTTGTGTTTCATATGGACACAGAGACTGCAAAAAGAAAAGTGGAAATTCTTAGCATTGTATTTATTAGGTTTTATTTTCTTGTTTCACAGATTTTGAACATCTCTGTTAAAATCTTCACGTCACTCAGTGATTCTGGTGGCCTAGGCAGAGCATATACAGCTACAGCCAAGATCCTGGTAAGGTAGGTTAGCATATCCTTGTCTGGCTGTCAGTGCAGATTCATTCAGCTGTGAAAGACTCAAATTGTTAGAGGTCTGTCGCTTCCCATTACTGACTGCTTAAATTTTAAGCAGTGCCCTTCTTGCAGTAAGTGACCCTTTCATCAAAAGTTATTTTAAACTAGTACACATTTTTTTCCAGTGTATGATCCAAGCTTTTCTTTACCTGTAAACTATAGTATGTCCTTTCTTTCCACATTTTGGGGGCTTTTAAATTTTTTTTTTCAAAGTTTGGGAGGGACTTTGCTAGTAAAAAGAAACCCAGGCATGTTTTCTTTTTTAAAAAAGACAGAAAATCTTGAAGAATGTAGCAAGCTTCAGTAGGTGTCTCACTGTAATTTTTCTGGACTGTAACTTTACATTTATTGTACTCACCTCTTCTGTGGAGGCATTTCTGCTTTGTACATGTGTAACTAGATCTAAATTTCCTACAGATTAAGACGCTTATTGTCAGTGGTTTTGTTTCAGCATCTGGCATTAAAATTTTCTTCCAGGTGAATTAGTCTGAAACTACTTCAACTTCGTACACAAATAATTTTGACATAAAGTAGTCTAATGCAATTAAATTATGACATAGGAAAAGAAGAAACTAAGTGAAGATTGCAGCTTATCCTTGATTCATCCTATGTTTTGGGACTATGACGCTTGATAGAGGTTAGGAAATTGTTTATGGAGGAGGACACGTTTATTTCAGTGCATGAAGCAAATTCTCCTGTTTGATTCAGATGGTTTGCCTCTTGGTCTTTTAGAGCACATAGGGACCAGCCACAATCACAGATATCTTCAGGTCTGTGATACATAATTCATGGCTCTTTATATTCTGAGCATCCGTGATGCTCAGTGACAGGACAAGACGCTATTGGTACAACTAAAATATGCTAGATTACATTCAAACACAAACTAAAATACACGAGATTACATTCAAACATAAGAAGATAAAAATTACTGCAAGGGTGAATGCTGGAACAGGTTGTGGCGTCTGTGTACTTCAAAAGCCGCCCAGAATGCCACTGGACACAGGCCTCCTCTAGCTGATCTGGGCAGGGTAGTTGATGATTATCTTCAGAGATCCCTTCCAACATAAACTGTACTGTGATTCTGTGGTCTTTGTCTTAAAGAGTCTTTGGATAATTCCCTTTTACCATGTAACGCTCTCTAATAGAATGCTTTCTGTAACCCAGTATGTTGGATATTTCAGTCCAGCCTACTTTTCAAAATTGATTAGCAGAATTTTTCATGAACAAAATCTTGCTCATTGAGCTCTACTGGTCCTTCCTTGGAGGGGAAAGGGCATAGAAAAATGGTTTGATAATGCAAAGGGCAAGATTAAATAAAATGTACATTTCTGTTTACTCTTACCACCAAACTTTTGGATATTTACTTGTCTAATGTGTAGCAAAGAAAATTTCAGGCAAGCTTGTTCATAAAATATGGGATAAATGCATGAATAATTACTGTTGATGACAGAATCTCCATGCTCAGCTTGATCACTCTTTCTTTACTTGTATTTTTACCTAATCTAGGCTAGACTTTTTAAATCTGATGGATAACATCTTTACAAAGAAAATACTAATGTTTCCCTAAAATAATGCGTGATTACCATAATATCTGTGAGAATTTGCACTGACTGCCTTGTGGCAGGTTGGAGAAAATGTCTGAGCCTTTCTGAATCACTCGGAACTTGTCCTTGGCTTTGGAATTTTTTGTGAAATCTTTGCTGCAGATCTTTCCATGGGCCATGGGAAACTGAAATTCTCTATCATGTGCATTTCAGCATGTCATTTTCCAGAGAAAAATCTGACATAATAGCATCGTGTTCTTGACTTATTCTGCCAGTGTCCACCATGGTAATGACTTCTTGTGGACACATGATTTATATATCCAATTCAATCACATGCGCAGTCCTATAAAAGGTGCATATTTTCATAAAAGCCTAATAGAGGTAAAAATCTCATAGGGCATTTTAGCATGAAACTGGAAAATGAGTTGCTGTAGATATGTAATCTCTTCTGCTGAAGTCATCATAACTGTTCTGTGGGATCACGAATGACTACATTTTTAGGAAATTACACTTTATGCATTTAGGAAGGCGATGTCTAAGGAGATAGAAAGTATATGGCTGTATAAAATAACATGTAGATTTTTGAAGAAACTATAAAATATTAGCCCGTTGAGTAGGAAAGACCTGTTTATCAAGTTATCAGGTCTTGTGCAGGATAAAGTGTTTCAGTAATCCTTCTAGCATACTTTAAATATTGGAAGCCGTAGTGTTTTTAAAAGTACTTCCTTTGAAAAATTGTTAAGTGGTAACAACCGATTGCTAGTTGGCATAAGTGAAGTTCTAACAGTGAGAAGTATCTTTCTGATACGTATCAAATTGATTTCTGTTTGCTTGAAAGAGGTTACATGCCCTAGCAATTTTCATATTTTCTATACGTGGAGCATCGGGTTTTATGTGAAATAAGAAATGGCCAAAAATACATCAAAACATTTCTATTAATTCATGGAATTAAGGAAACCTTTTTACATTTTCTCCTGTCACTGATTCCATTTGCTTTATTACTTTCAGCCTGTGGCCCACAAACTTGGTGGCACAATCAACAAACCCCTTAGTGGCTGTTTCATCTCTGCTCTATTTGATTTCTCCACTCTGAGTAAATGATTAAGTTTTCATGCATTGGTTCAACCAAAATCTATGTTCACTCAACCACATCCTTTATTGATTACTTCTACTGCAAACAGTAGGCCATGTGTGATATACATAATTGGACAGTTGTCAGGGGATGTGGGTGTTAACAGTCCTGTTTTCCCAATTGGAAACTGGAATCACCTTGATACACAAATATTCTGCACTGTTTCATTCTCATTCCTTGGGCCACAGAGTCCTTTTCCTCAGAATATATGTTTTTAACTCTCAAAGGTCTGGTTGAATGGATTTAATGATTATACCATATAATATGCTCTTCAAGTTGCACCTGTGCACTGCATATAGAAAACCTGGAATTAATATTTGTCTAACACTTTAACCTTGTCTGTTAACTTATATAAATCATTTGCTGTATTTCTGCATGGAAATGTTTGATTTTCTCTTCTTAGGGAAAAAAAAAAAAAGGTTTAAAAAAATTGTTTCTTATTCTAAAATTCAGAAGGCTTTTGACATTTGGCGGTGTTTCCAATAAAGTCTGTTTAGCATTCTGATGATATTAAAACAGATAAATTAGGAAGCTTTAGTAAATCTAACTACACTTGTTGACAGCTAAGCTTTATAATACCATGTAGTTGAACATTTCAGTCATGTTAGTTTGCAGTGGTTTAGCATCCCTTTGTAGCAGTCTAGCTCATCTCTGTCGCATACAGCTAATCACTGCAATACTGTAAATCTGCAGACTTGCTTTGCTGTGTTTCCTGTTCCAGGGCAGGCAAACCTTGTTATAATTATTCTGGTATCATAAGACAGAGAATTGCAGACTTTCGCCAGATATGGAAAGCATATATCCCTTATGTAGTTTATAATAAAAACTGTAGAGTCAATAAACCAAATCAATCATTTGTTGCAGAAATATAACTTGATGGTGTTTTAAATTGGTGAGAAAACAAATGACAGTGCCTTATCACTTATAGGACCTTCTCCGTCTGTGAGTTTCTTAATTAAGACTGGATTTTCTGTCTTGCTTTGTGGCTTGACATTTAGCATGCTACACTCCTACATTAGTGACTCCAGTTCATGGCTAATATTGAGGTCAGCTAGAGTAACACTTCAGCCTTAGAGGGAAAAGAGTGCAGTGCCTTACACACAAGCAAAACCAGATGTCTATCTTATATCTTGTAGTCACACTGCAGAGATCTTATGTTGCTAATGTGACCAACTTTATTAAAAAAAGGAAATCTGCAAATGTTATTGTCAAAGAACATTAGCTAATTTTCAACTTAGATTCAGCTGTGACCTCAGATGGCTCTGATTTCTCTGGGGTTTTGGGGGTGACACCCGCAACCCACAGTTTATGGGCTTGCCTGTGTGACTCCAGCAACCTTTGATCCACCCAGTCAAAGTGCACCGTTACACTCGGGGAAAGGCTGTCCAACCACAGAACTAAGAGACAGCATCAGCACCATTACGGAGCTGCTTCTGCACCACCAGGATTCTGGAGCAAGAAATGGCAGCTCTGGATGGCAGGAGCACAAAAAGTCTTGCTGAAAAACTAGCCTTCTTACCTCCTTTACCTATTTTGTCGGGATGTGGGATCCAGCTGTATTGAAAATGTTATCAGCTGCTCAGCAGAAAATACATTAGTATAATTGAAACTCCAAAACTACAGTAGGTAAATCACCTGCATTTTCGTTTTTGGCCTTAAAATATAGCATAATATTCTGAGGAAGAATTTTGTTTTCCTTCACTGCAGGGATCCAGTTCTGCCCTCAGAGATTCTGTGTGAACTAGTCTCATCGGTCCTAGCACAGGCAGTCCTGAGACAACAGTCTTGGAAATGACTTATCCAGTAATGGACAAGTCATCATAAAGTAAAGTTACCTCAGAACCAGCAGTTAGACCTTCAGCATTTGGAGAAGCCACCTGAGTGAACGTTTAATTTTGTCCCTCTCCTTTTCTTCAGTCAGGGAAAAGCAGATGAAACGTTTAAGTACTTGGAAGAGTTTATGAAGGCTGCTGAGGACCCTCAGCTAAGCCAAAGCCTGGTGGATGCATGTGTGTTACTTGGGAATATTTACAATTTAAAAGTAAGTACTGGTTGTAGTAATGATGTCAAACAGTTGGGTTTAATTTGTGGTAAAATTCTGGATTTGCATATCGAGATGACCCAGAAGAATTTGATCCACATGTTGCATCTTACAATAGTTACTAAAAGAGAAGATACTGTGTGACTAAATAAAATATGCCTTAAATTTTTGGGAAAGGTGAATATTTCACATTGGGTTTTGTCCTAGAATGCGTGATGAAAAAGTCCAAATTCAGATAATGAAAAACTTCTGGTGCTGTGAAAAATCTGCATCCAAATCACCATTTGGTCTGCATATGCCCATAAAGAGTCAACAGTTAACACAAATGAAATTTTATTGCAGTATACATTGAAATTTTTGCTACTTTAAAATAAATGTGTACTGTATTGCATACTAATAAGCAGATTTTAATGTTTGTTTGATTTTTTTTTCTACATTCTCTCAGCAGACTTTGATATGTGTGTTAGGTGCTAGCACCAAATAATTTGGTAAAGGCCTGTGTTGATACTGGAAGGGCTTTCTCTTCTGTATGCCTCCATCCATCCTGATGGCTTTGATTTGGCCTGTTTAGATCAATAGGTAGGCAGTGACAGACAATGTTAAGCTAGAAGTAAATAAGAAACTCCTTTATCATGGTTTCTAACATCTTTTGAGGTGCTTCTTTCTGACCCACATGCCTCTTCCTTTAGGGTGGATGCTGTAAAGGCAGCAGTCCTGTTGGCTGCCTGTCTAGATGGTGGTTTCTATGCTTAGTGTGTCCATTACCGCATCTAGAGATGCGGCATTTGCACTGAAATAGCACTTTGTTTTAGAAATCACAAAGGTTAAAAGTATTACCACAGAAATGAAAGATTTGTGTTGAGCCCGTTAACACCTATTTGAAAGCTGAAATACTACATGAAATAAGTAATTATTACAATAAATAATAAAAAGAATTCAATCTGCAGACTGGACAATGTGAAAATGATGAAACACTTTCACTATAAATTAAAAAAAAAAAAAACTTTACAAATCACCCTTTCTAGCTTCTGTTGCTTGGTTTTGTCAGAATTTCTTCTCTATGCGTAATGCATTGAACAGGCTACTTGACCCTTTTCACTTATGCTACTCCCAAATGCCTTTGTTTTTTTCTTTCTCTTACAGAGAACTACCACTATTGAAGTTAGTGGCCCTTTTTTTTCATAAGCCGGAGAAAATTTTTTACTCTGTAATCTCTGCATTAGCCTGAGAACCTTCTATTTACATATGTTCTTAGTATAAATGCTGTATTTTCCATTGAAAACTATTTTAAAGTCTCTAAGAACTTGCTGAAGTAACTTTAAATGGGATCTGAAACTTAGAAGAAAGTATGTTGATGTGATGTTCTGCCTACTTATTCTGCTCCTAATCCAAAAAATAATCAACTGAATTCTGTTCAACTACTTTTCTATCTCATTGTTTCTGCCACTATTGCTAATAATTCTATGAAAAGTGACATTTTAGAATTAACTTTTTTCTTATGCTCTAAATTCTTTCTTAGTTCAGAATGTGTTGCCCTGAACTGGGGTAGTGGTGTGGAAGGGAATAGATGTGGTAAGTTAATCTTAGTGACTCACGTAAGATATGTGATTTAAATATACCTAAAAAGCCCTTCTTAAAGTTTTACAGTTCCCTATTTTCTGTAACATAGTTTCTGCGAGGACAGCAATGGTTACCAAAACTGAGTCTAAATTAATATTTCCACACTTGATTCACTCCCTGCTCAATATCAGCTTTCGTTGCTGCTATTGTCTAAATTGTCATTATTAGGATATTTTTATTCAACTTTGTATGTTCCCTAGTGATACAATTTGCATTAGTACTGTCCTTCTTGTTGAATTAAAGAGATCTCTACTTATGCCCAGATCTATTCTTGGGAACCTTTTGTAAACCAAGCATAATAACTTTTACTGGTTTTCCCAAATTCACTTTGCTCTGTCCATGCTGTTGCTGTACCTTTACAGCTCTGTCATCTCATTGTTCCATCAAAGCCACTGCTTATCTTTGGTGCTAAACACTCAGTTCCTGCTTTCTAGCCATTATTACTTTACCCATATGTTTGTTTCTTGTTTCCTAAAATGCCTGAGTTTGTGTTATTAGGTCAAATTTCACAGAATCACAGAATAACCAGGTTGGAAGAGACCCACTGGATCGTCGAGTCCAACCATTCCCACCAATCCCTAAATAATGCCCCTAAGCACCTCATCCACCCTCACCTTAAACACCTCCAGGGATGGTGACTCAACCACCTCCCTGGGCAGACCGTTCCAATGCCTAACCACCCTCTCTGTGAAGAATTTTTTCCTAATCTCAAGCCTAAATCTCCCCTGGCGGAGCTTGAGGCCATTCCCTCTCATCCTGTCCCCTGTCACTTGGGAGGAGAGGCCAGCTCCCTCCTCTCCACAACCTCCCTTCAGGTAGTTGTAGAGAGCAATGAGGTCTCCTCTCAGTCTCCTCTTCTCCAGGCTAAACACCCCCAGCTCTCTCAGCCGCTCCTCGTAAGGCCTGTTCTCCAGCCCCTTCACCAGCTTGGTTGCTCTTCTGTGGACTCGCTCCAGAGCCTCAACATCCTTCTTGTGGTGAGGGGCCCAGAACTGAACACAGGATTCGAGGTGCGATCTCACCAGTGCCGAGCACAGAGGGAGAATAACCTCCCTGGACCTGCTGGTCACGCTGTTTCTGATCCAAGCCAGGATGCCATTGACCTTCTTGGCCACCTGGGCACACTGCTGGCTCATGTTCAGTCGGCTGTCAACCAACACCCCCAGGTCCTTCTTCTCCCAGTTTGTTAAGCAAGTTTCTTTCTTAATACACAAACTTTGATGGGGTTAGCACGATGCACTCCCTCACTTCCCTTTACTCAAGTTTCTTAGTCTAGTTTGCTGCATTTCTCACTCACTGCTTCCCTTAACCCATTATAATTCTTATGAGTATGGTAGGTAGACGCTTCTGCTTTTTATCTATAATCCTACTGCTTATCATTCTTTATTCATTGCTGTGTCCTCATAGGCCTGATTCTGCTTTCCTGCTGTATTAAAAAAAAGCCTAAAGATTACCTGAATTTCTGTTATTCTTTTCTAATTACAGGCACATTTTTAGCAGTCTTACGAATTTTGATTCCTAAAAGTGTTATCAAGTGCAAAATGTATCAATTGGAGTCTCTTTTCCTGTACTCTATGCAGAAGGGACCTTTAATCCTACTAAATCAAGTTGAGAGTAAAAGCATAAGACAACTCTGAAAATGTTTGTCACGAGGGCAGCAGAATTCCACATGATCTGAGAGAACTGGAAAAAGCTTTCCAGGAAGCAAGTAGGTTATAATTAATGTTAATGACAGGTATCTAGAAACTGCCACAAGAAGTTTGTCTAGCTCTGAAAACAGCCAGAGCTAATTCATTCAGAGTAAGGTAATACATGAACAGTTCCATAATGACTTGCTTGCAGCAAAGCCTTTTTTTGCCTTTTCTTGTTTGTTGATTTGTCTTTTTCATGAGGATGCCCAAATTTCTGCTTAATAGGCTTGCCATCAAGATTGCCACCATAAACAATCCATTAAGAGGAGAGAGCTATCTGTAATGGTTTTTAAATTTTTTTGCTCTTCAATTATATTTAATTCATCCTTGTTCTTCTATTGTAGTTTGTAACAATTTTCAGTCTATTCCTGGTTTGTGTTTGCCATGTGGCATATATTTACTTTGTCCAGTTTTATTAATCTATGCCTTATTTACATGACTGTATCAAGTCTAGCTTTCTCCACCGCATTCTTGATGCATCCTAATTTCTTTTTTTTTTTTTTTTTTTACCTTACTAGATATTAGATCTGGCTTGCTTTTAGGAGAAGCCACTGCAGAGCTGCCCGTGTTATTTCAAAGCCACTTTCCTGAGCCTGAGATAATTAGAACCCACTAAAAGCTACAAATAATTCAGGCAGTATTTCTAAAGAATTAATTCCATTTGCTATCACATAACCACTCAGGTAGTAGTATTAGGTCCCTTTGAAATTCCTCAAAGCCTTGCAAAAACCTTCTTTTTTTACCTTTTTGACAATCTTGCCAAAATTTTCATCTGATTCTTTTTCTATAGTTAAACATTAGACAATAGTGATAATAGAATGTGAAGTCGTTGCACACTGCCACATAAAATACCGAGACAAAATGTGCTATCTTTCAAGCCTAGATTATACTACCCAGTTTTGATGACAGATGTAATTTATTTCCCAGCAATTCAGTCTTTGTCTTTAGATTTCTTCAAACCTTTTATTTGTGCTCTGTTTAGGTTTGGTGGTAGGCTGCTTTTTACATTACCATCTCTATCTCCTGCTACTCTTATTTTGACTCCATCTCTGATGGTAACTCAAAGTAGCTTCATGGCAAAGTAGAAATATGCAAAAGATGAAGAAATGTAACAAGAATTTTTTTTTAGCTTTTCAGCAATGTTCTTCAGCCTATCATGATTTTCTCTGTTTTTCCCTTTGTTCTTTGGTCAAGAAGTTGAGGAGTTTTCTTTGTATATCTCACATAAAAAATTGTTCTGGATATACTTTTTTAAATTTCTCTTAATTTATTGTCTGCTGTAGTTTGTACTCCTTTTTTACTGGATTCATAGACGTTGGATTTCTGTGTTCTGCAGGACAAAGAGATAACATATTTGGGTTTTCTATTGTGTTGGCTTATATTTCTCCTACTGTTCCTCATTTTGTGATTATGAATATCCCCAGTTTTCAGCATACCCTTGCTTTCCTCACAAATCTGTAGGTTTTAATTTATGTTCTTTTCTGTGCTTTAGGTCACTTAAAAACGGGAAAAAAAAAGAGGTTAAGATTTCTTTTCTAAAATTTAGTATCACAATAGTAAAATAAGACCTTTCCTGCCATGGAGATGTTAAACAATGAAACAATAGCAGTAATTTCTAAATGGCCTGGCTGGAATTAGTACTAACACTTAGCATTGATATACTTGGGTTTGTGCATTCAAAAGGCTGTACAGGCAACCAGAAAACAATTCAGTTCCTGAGAAAGATATGAACAAGTGTTATCTTGATTTTAGAGGTTAGGAAACAGCAAGGGAGAGTGATTGGCTTAATACCGTGCTGTGAGTCATTCTGTGGGCTGGTCTCTCAGCTGCAACATCTCTGAGGTGCCAGAGGAGCAGGCTCTAATGTCAAGGTAAAATACAGGTGACTACAAGTAGTTTTTACAATTCTTTTCTCTTTTTTTTTTCTCCTCTTTACTAGGGAAACTATAATGAAGCTTTTGAATCTTTCAGTCAGGCTTCTGAGGCAGCAAAAACTTTAAATAGTTTGACCTTAGTGGATGAAACAAAGACTTATTGCAGCATTGCAAAAGCTCATAAACTGATGGTGGCATTTAACAGACATATAGAAGCAGAAGATCCCATCAGCCTCAAGTACCTGCTGGCATGGAAGGATAACAGAAGTGACATGTGCACTGACCCTCTTACAGTTGGTAAGACATTGGTTATGAAACGCATTAGTGCTGTATTGTCCTCAACGGTTAAGTCATTTTTCTTGTAGAGTTTTATTAAATTATTTCCTGGATTTAATCCTTCTGCTGAATGGAGGTTAGATTTACTCCTTTGTGTGCTTATTTTAAAGACTGAATTAAGTAGGCTTAAATACGATTTAACAGGGAAAAAGGAACAAGTAGTAGTTGTTATGAATGTTAACTTACTTTTTTCAGTGTTTTCCAAAGAATCACACATATGAGCAAGCAGTGATGTATTAGTTTAGTCAAATACTGTTATTTTTAATTTTTAAAGAAAAGATAATAAGGATCTTCATTTTCAGTCAGTTTTTCAAAGCAAGAGGTGACTTTTGCTTCTTATAGTGGACGTAATTCTGAATTCAGAAGAATATGCTGGGGGTTTTTCAGCTTGATTATACTTGACATTGGAGGAGGAAAACTCTGTGATTTCTTCACTTTGCTTCCTTGTCTCAGATAAAAAGAAGAGGACCTCTTTTTCATGGGTTAATTTTTTTTAACTTTTTTTTCCCCCATACACTACATTAATAAAAGACAAACTGATTTATGCATCTTCAAGTATTGATGCTATTAAACTGTATTGTACTAGGGAAGGAAGAGGGATAAGTCTACTCCACCTTAGAACTTTCCTCTCTGCATTCCTGTGGAGAATGTGGATCTGGAGTACAGTGGAAATAAATGACAACTGGACCAAAGTCATAATATGGATCTTTAGGGTTACTGTGTCCAAATTCTCTCAGTCATCATACTCTTAAAGAAAAAGGTCTGCTTGTCTTGAGTTTTGTTGTGTATGTTTTTCTTTCATGGAGTTAGTACAATTAAGTGTAAGTTCAGTTGTGAATTTTAGATACAAAATAAGTGGTTAATAGTCTGGTAACTGAAGATGTTAGCGGTTTAAGCAGAGCCAGGATACCAGAGGCAACACTAGAAGCAACTCAGAATTGTGGAATGAGGACAGTCATCAACATGCTAAACTCTGTTTATAGTTCCAGAGATGGTAACAGGGCAGTTCTTTCTTAATAAGAATACTTTTCTTTTTCAGCTACTATATATGTTTATGGTTTTTTTTCCTTCAATAAGTGAATATCCAGCGTACTCACAAACAGATATGTTGGATGGTAGAGTTAATTGAGTGCCTGCCTCCTGCAAGGTTTATTAAGTTCCTAGGTCTGTAGCGCAGATGCCATGAATTCCAACAGAGATGGTCAAAGAACAATCCAATGTCAAGCAGTTTATATGCATTTCATACATGGATCATTAGCTGTAGCTGGTGTAAATAGGAGGCCAACAAAAATCAACAATGGCAACAGGAAAAAAAAAAAAAACCAAAAAAAAACCCAGGAGCTCCAAGTAGATGGTGTTATTCTTTTATCTTCAATATGTATTTTGCTTCTTGCACCTAAAGAGATTTTCTGTATAACTTTTTGTACGTTGTTTTTTTCCAGCCAGTTGTGAAACTCATTTATATCCTGAAATGGTATGTGCCTCTTTTAAGCTCAAATTTCGTGCTCCTCTTTAACAGGACTTCAGGGATAAAAAGAATATGATTAGGAAAGCCCTTTATGTCCTGGCAAGCATGGTACCAAAACAAGTTTTGCCTGCTGAGATTTTCTTCCTTCTATATTTTTTGCTTAGTATACCCTCTGTTACTTTCGGCATTACAGTATTCATTTTAGTTTCAGTTAACTACAGGAGCCCTGTGGCTACTGCATATTTAGCAGCTCTTCCATTCAATATTCTCCTTCTCATTAGTGCTCCAAGTTTACTCTCATGATACCCAGATTACATCCAGGAAAACATAGTGTCACACTGTCAGCACAATCTGTAACATTCTTCATGTTTTGTGTGCCAAACCTCTTGTTAGTACTGGTGTTACATTTTTAATAGCTTTGTCTGGTAGAACATGACCTGGCACCAATTCAATATTAGGATTTACCACCTTTGAGTTTCAGGTACTGCCTTTTTCCTACCTTCCAAGAGAGTGTCTGCACATCCTATGATGAACTCATCACTTTGGAAATTCCTGCTGTGATAATAGAATAGTATTTCTAGCTCTTTCAAACAGCTCAACAGCAATAATCTACTAGATTTTTCTCAGTCTTTATGAGATTGAAACAGTGAAAGACAGGATACAATGGCAGTTCTTAATCCGCAGGGTAGTTTAATGAAAGGAAGGAGAAAGGTAATAAGTTTTTATTTCTAACTGTTCTGACTGATTTTTCTGCAAAAAAAAAAAATCGGAGTAGTTTCTGTATTCCTAGGCAAAAGAAATACTTAGGCTAGTGGAGGAACGATGACATTTAAATTCAAGTACTGCCATATACCTTATGTCTTTCAACCAAGGCTTATTTTCTAAATCAATTGTTTCAATAATCAGGCAGAAAGAAACATTAATTACTCAATTTACCTCAACATTTATTAATGAAATGGATGTTTTGTCCAAAGTTGTCATGGACAGAAGGGATGGGGCTGTCAGAAAACAGTGTTTATAAATGCAAAGGAGAATGTGTTTCTATCTGCTGCATTTGACTCAGTCACCTGACTTCACTTACAAGAGAGTTATTTGTGCCATTATGAGATGCCACAGCAAGAACAAATACACTTTTATTGATCTTTTTGTTTAGTCCAACATTAAAAAAAAATTATCAGCAGAATCAGTGGGCAGAGAGCCTTGTGACTCCATGTTAAAGCCTGAAAAGGAACCCACAGTGTAACTAATGTAAGAAAATATTTGGTGGATCTTTTCATAATCAATCTCCTGACTTGCCACTTTGTGGATAGGGGAAGAATAATTAAAGGTGCTGAAGGCAAGAAAAATTTGGATCAGATTTTAGACATTGTTTATGTGAAATGCTGACCAGGAAATGTGTTTTCTGCGAGTCTGATAACAGTCAGTCTAGGTCACTGCATCTGGCAGGGCTGTGCCTCAGAAGGAGACCTTGGATGCTTGAAATCATCTAAACAATTTTAGGAATAGACTTGAAATTTATTGTTTTCCCTCATCCTATAAAGTCTTTTTTGTTTTCTTGAGAAATATTATGTATTCTTGACCACAATTTAGATTTACATTTCTTGACTTTAGAGAACTTTGCAGATTTGACACATTTTCCCATAGGTTTTCTGTGTTTAGTTTGGTTTCATTTAGTTATTTTTTTATAGTAGCAACAAATGCAGCATAAATGATTGTCTAACCTGCATTGTGAAGTCTTATGGTCACTGGAATTATGCTGTACCATCAACTTCAGTATGATCAAAACTACTTCTAGCATTCCACAACTGAGTGGCCTTCAACAGGATTTTAAATACATGTACCAGCTAAAAACATAGCTTGGAAAAATATAATCCAGTGAGTTTTTGTTCTTACTCATGGGTATGTAGTCCCTCAATATTCTTTCTCCAGCTCCGTCTCATAGATGTATGGTACATTCTATAATGTGGAAATGTCCCTTTTGTTGCAGGAAAAGTTAAATTGTCATTCTACCAATTCACATTTTTAAAAGCTCTTTAAGATGGTTTATAATATTTGTTCTGTAAAAGATGTGACTAGCACAAAATTTTTAATAGAGATCTTAACAGGTGCATTTTAGATTGAACTTTTGTATGGCTTTGTAATTCGTTAAGAGGATTACCCCTAAGGAATGGTAAAATCAGAAGTGAGAGATGAGATCAAAGATTATACTAAACAAATTCCGCTAACGTTTCTCTACTGTAACTTACCACAGCCATGTCATTTATGGGCTATTTTGGTAATAGTGTCCAACAGTAGAACAGTTGGCTTCATAATGTGATAAACTGCCTTTCCACTGTCTCTCCTTTCTGAAGTACAGTAGTTCCAGGAAAATTTCAAATGTTACAAATCTTGTCTTTCCTCCATTAATAAATTGTGGGAGTTACCTTAAATTCATGCTAAATAAAGCTGTTATGGCATAGCACTGTACCCAAAATGTTTGACTGTACTTTAGCAAATCAAAACCAATCTTTATCAGGAATGTGCATTGTACGTTATACTTTGTATCTGCCCAATACACGTTCATCAGTGGTAGCAGATTTTTTTATCTGAGAACATTTAAGAGAAAGAAAAGATGCAGTGCACTGATCAAAAATATAAAATTAGCAAGTCTTTGTATGGTACATTGATATATATCCCTAAAATAGTTCTTATGTGATGTCAGTGGAAATGTAGAGGCTTGTGTTAGCAGATTCCATTCACTGCATATTTCATATCTAAAGCTCTGTCATAGATTTTGGCATATCACAATACTGATGTGGGACTTCTGAAATTGTGCACGTACATGCACTCACTCGAAGACATGGTTTGTGTGTCTGTTATATTGTTTGGCTCATTTATTATGTAATAAAGTCCCCTCTGCAGTTAGCATGTGCAGAAGGCAAATACTTAGGCTTGAATGGCCACTCAAATTAGCATAGACTCAATAGTTTCTTTTAACATATTGCTTCTTGATAGTATGTCGTAGGGTTTTGTAACTAACTTGTTGAATAAACATAATTAAATGTATATGCTGTCAGTGATAAAGCAGCTAGACTGAATTCTAACTGGCCAAACTATGGTTTTCTTCAGTCATTTCTGTAAAAAAAAGATGGGAACGATTCAGACCTTCATTTTGGAAGGAGGAGAGCATGCCTGTGCCTCCAATGGCCTTCTGGGCCACTCCTCCCTCTCTGCAGTCTGTTCACTGTGCAAGAGTCTGGAGATAAGACCTGTAATGGACCCTCCTTCAAGTTCTATATCTTCATGACTTATGTCAGAAGCACATTATACAAACTGAGAGTCTATTTAGTTTTTCAGAATATATCATTTACATAACCAAAAGTCATGAGAAATTTGGAGGATTTTAGAGATAGATTTTGGTGTTTTCAAAAATACAACTGGACATGACATAAGGGAATTATACACTTGTTCACACTCTTAATTTAAAATTTTAGTTCTTATTTATGGAAAGGAGGTGCGTAATGACCTACATATTCTGAGGCTGTCCCTGTGCCAGAGTCACAAAGGCTTATTTCTTAATAAGTGTGTTTTAAAAGCAGCTCGAATGCTTCAGTGTCCCCTGCTGAAATTCACAGGATGACTTCTGCACACTTTTGTGGGATTCATCAAGTAGAATAATTTACTCACTCCTGGAAAAATACTGTGGTTGGACATGTCAAAATATATCCATTTAGGAAAATGGTTAGTGAAAACCTAAAAAGTTCAGAGGTGCTTCTGTCATTTTAATTTGTCTCACTTTTTATTTTGAAACATCTCAGTTATTTTTTGTACTGCTATACCTTTGATAACACTGCAGAATGCCTTAAGTAAAAGTTGAAAAACAGCATGCTTATATATAGATGTTGATTATGTGGAACAGCTGTTTTTCAGAAAATCAGTTCATGTGTCTTATTTTATTTATTGTTATTTGGGGCTTGGTTTTAAGTATCTGGTTAGGTTTGCTTAGTGATATACTTTCTTTTTAGAAAGTGAGACTGAGGGTGACAGGGAAGATTTTCAGCACATTGTGGTTAGTGGCTGGTCGCATAAGATTCTCATTGAAGAGTCTGAGAATACAGTTTAAACGGTTATGTCAGTTTTGCCATGAGTGCAGTAGTTTGTTCTGTTTCCTGCTGATGGCTGATGTTAGTCTGAATAAATACCTTTTTAATTACTTCCCTAAATAATTAGGAATTGCTAGGCAGGATTAGATCTAGGCCATATCTCTGAACTGGCAGTACCAGACTTGAGAGGAAGATTCATAGAATATTTTAATGTTTCATAATGTTAGAAATTTCTTCATAGTCTTTGCCAAGAGTTGTGTTATAACTACAAAAAGTTCACTATCATCCTGTCTAATATGTTTGTGAGTGTTCTTGTCATCTACTGTTATATAAAAACATCTTCACAGGATAATTTGGATCTCATCTAGATTTTTCTCCCACTTGATATTTTCTATGGAAACATCTCATCTCACCATGTATTTGCTTTAGACACATCCTGTGCTAAACATTGTTGGCATCCAGCTGTGTTTTCTCAGACAAGCTTTCTAGATCAGCAGAAAATGGTTTCCTGAATAAGGTGAATTGTTCTTTCTTGTGGAAAAAAAATGTTGGAAGTGATGTTCAAACTGCAGTATATTGTCAGACCCTTTAATGTAGCTTTATGCACTGAACTAGTGTAGCTTTGTGCACTGCGCTGTCAGTACTTCTACCAAAAGCGGAGTCCTTTACTAGTTTAAAAAGTGAAGATTCTCAGGACAAAAGCTGAGTCCTGCAATGATTCTGTAGGACATTTGAATGGTAAAAATGAGAATTAAGCTCTTGCCCAAACAGGTTATTTAACTTCTGGAGAAATCATTGGTTTGGGAGCACTTAAAAGTTGCAAATTTGTCTGCAGTACAGAGCATAAGAAAAGCATTGAAAAAGAGAAGAGTCATAAAGCAGAATAGCTATCTGCTGGCAGTTCCCTCATGGTTGCAAAGGAGGAATAACCAGCTGGCATACTTCAGACTGGCCCTAGGGCTTCTCTGTGTGTGCCCATCATAGGCCCTTTTCCTTTGCAGCATATACGAACAGAGATGTCTGCAGTGGTTTTAGCTCTTGTCCTCAAAATGGAAAATTGATCCTCAGAAAGAACCAAAGAGCAGACTTTTATGTTTTTGTTTAATATTCAGAGGGTTGTTGTCATCTAGACTTCATAAAGAACCTTTTATTGGCACTGTCTACAAACATGCCAACTGAGAAAGATTGACCGAAGGCCAACATGAAAACACTTCTCTGCTGCAAACCCTTCCCTACCAAAAGCTCCCCAAGAATCTTTGGACACAGAAAATCAAAGCCAAGACAAAGGAACTGTATTCAGTGCATATTTTCTAAAACAGAACCCTTAGGTCATCTTAAGAGTCACAGTTGCTGTATCAAACACCTTCCTTCTCCTTGGTGTCCCAACCCAGCTTGCTTTTCTGTATCTTTGAGGGCTTTTTTCTGAGATGCCTTCCCCTGCCTAGACATAATCTTTTATGTTCCTCTTTTGCTTAAGTAACAAATTGCTGGTTTTATTAAGGCTCTGTGGTCTGAGGACAGTCTAGATTTAAATTATTTACATTTGGAATGAGCCAATACATTTTAAAAGTGAAGTGTCATAATTCATACTTCAGTCAATGTATTTATGAAGCCATATGACTTTTGCCAAAAAAGTCCACCTCTTTTTATTCTTTTTCTGTAATCAGCAGGAATATTTTGTGAATTTTTTGAATGGTTTCTTAAATAGTTGTTTTCTTTTTGTTTCTCCTCATTCCCTGTCTGTTCTGTGCCCTTTTTTGTTCTCTCTCCTGTTCTTCACTTTTATATTGCAAATTATTCTCTCTCCCTTTTTGGCCACACACCTTCAAACCAAATCCCGATTTTATTTTCCAGTCAATGTTTAAGGATTAAAGGTCAGTTACCTCTGTACCCAGTAGCTAGCATCTCAATCTACACCTTCATAGGTGTGTATTTTGTGCTTGTTTTAGAATCAATAGGGGTTTCTTAAGAATGGTATTTCAGCTTTTTTCATACTTATCTTTTTGGCACTGTTCTTCATATTCTGTGTTTTTTATTACATTGTGATCAGAGAATACACTGGAAAGAATCACACTTCATATTGAGTCTCTTGGTAAGCTGGTTAATAGAAAATTGTGAAGTATCAAAATAGCCTTTAAAGAGATCTTAATCACCTGTATGAATGGATTGACTAAGTTTAAGTATACAACCAGGTGATTAAGTAGCCTGAAGATCCAAATGCATGCTTAAGTAGATGACCATGCCTTCAGGCTCAGCCACTTGCTTCTACTCACTCAGTTAACTATTCAATATTATCTGTAATACAGAATATTTCCATTTAAGGGCTCATACAAGTATTGCCACAGAGCCAAGTAATTATACAATGTTTTCAACAGTGTGTCATTTTGAAGGTGTACCTACTATCCTGTAGTACTGACGTTAATAAGTATTAGATAGACTAAGTTATTAGGGGAGGCCAATTTGAAATTGGTTTGAATCAAAGTGGGGATTTTTCATATTTTTGCCATGGTTGCTATGGTGTTTTAATACAATTCCTTTCCTAAAAATTCTGGCATATTTTTTAGTTTTTGAGATGTTGCTGCTACAGCTGTTAGTCAAACACAATGTAGCTAGTGTCAGCTCCTGTGGGGAATTAATCTTCTGCAGCAGTTCTTGAAATGGGAACTGCAAGTGCCCAGCATCTCTCATATTTAAACCTTATGTTTATTCATATGCTAATTATAATGTCTGTGACAGCCAATACTCAAACTGTATCTTTTTTGTGAAAGTGTATTTCATACTGTCTGATATTTACACATCACATCAACATAGGCATTGAGCTGCCTGTGTTTACACATCTCAACTGAGCATCTAAGTGATAGTACTGTGCATTCAACTCAGTACTCATATAAATTGAACCTTAAAAATAGAGGGCGAGTATGCCTTGTAGTAGTTTTCCTCAGCTCATGTTGTGCACTCAAGGAATTTAAGGAATAGGAACTCTGGATCATGCTCCAGTAGCTGGTGTCAAGGAAAATCTGAATATTATGGCCGGTAGGCACCAGGAGGGAAGGAGGATGCATGCTGCAGTGTTGGTAGTTCTGGTCTACCCATTGACTTCTTATCCCAGGTACAGCACTTGCAGCCTTCTGTTATCCTTATATTTTTGTTCTGGTGGAAGATGTCACATCAGAGTGCTGTGGAGCCCAGTGCTGTCACTCTAGAATCTATCAATCTGCTGAATGGCATGTTGAAGTGTCTCCAAGATGCCACTCTTCAAGAACAAGCTTATCCTCACTGGTACCTCTAGCTCAGTTTTGAGAATAGCATTAAAGCAAATTATGTTTTATTTTGTTGATATTCGTACAAGTATGCACACTTATGCTGCCATAGGAAGATAACTGAGATGAAACACTATTTTAAGCATTAGGAAGTCAACTGATATATTGGAGGATAACTGGGTTTGTGTTCTTATCTCTTACACATCTTGAAATGGCTCAGAAATTACATAGGGGAAAGCAATACTTCAGCTGCTGTATTAAAACAGTTTGTAATGACTGCAACAAGTTAGCTGTGATTACCAGAAAAAGATTGTTCCGGCTAATGACTTTGAAATTTAATTCAGATAAATCTAATTTGGTTTTAGGTCAAAATAAAATATTTCTCTCACTTTTATAAGTTTATTATTATCATACTGCAATTATATTAGCTGTTTGGAAGGTGAATGTGCATGGGGAGTATATTTGTTCATAAAGAGAGAAACAATATGGCAAAGAGAGGAAAATATTGCAAATATGCTAAAAATTGTTGACCAAATACTGCTTTTTGTGATGCCCATAAATTCTAATTGATTTGAGGGGGTTTGCAGAAGTGTAACTATGAGCAGAATTTGTCCCTTTTATGCGAGATGCATTATCAAAAACTCGTAGGGAAGCAGAGGTTTAAATAATTTGGGGAATTTCTAGGTAAAATATTAATGATGGGGAACATAACTTACCTATGAGCGAGGTTCCAGTCAAAGGTATTCTAATAAATGGATTTTAGTATATTATGTTTTGTATTTCTAAGGTGCATTGCTTGACAATTTGTGTTGCGAAACACTGGAAGATGTATTACTCACTAATCATAGTTGTAGGATGTTTAAAGAATGACCGAATGACTAAAATCCAGAAGCCTCAGGAAGAGTTCCAATATGTCCATAGGAAAATACGGGGTTAAAGTGGACTATATTTTAAACAGTGTTCAGTTGACTTGCTGTGTGGGGAGAGACTGAGCAGTCCTGGCTAATGACTTGTAGGTACTGAATCCTCAGGTCTCTCAGGTGGTTTCACTCGACCAGTTTCAGCAGAATGATGAAAAGGTTGAGATAAAATAAACTGACAGTTGCTACTCATCGCAGGCAGCAAGCTGTACCCTGGCAGATGAGACCCAGGGAGCCCTCTTTTTTAAACAAAGGCTTTCACTGCAGTGAGCAATGAACTCTACACAAAAAGGGAAAAGGAGAGAGAGATTGGCAGCTGGTGACCGACAGGAGGAGGGAAAGGAGGGAAACTGAGAAACACAGCAATTGTTGGCTAATTAGAAGCCATTCCCACCTACTTAATACCAACCCATTAAGCAGAAAACACTTTTCATCTTGCTCTCACTGCTACACGTGACATTATACTCCAATCAATACCCTCCCACTGGCTGCCCCACTGCCCACAAATGAATTCATTGCAGTTCAAGAATGCAGTAATTGAGTTGGGGCAGTGAAACTGCAGCTCACAGTCAAGGTCTTTCTCTGAAGATAGTAATGTAGTGTTTGTGATGCTTGGATAAAGAAATCAAATCCCTGCATTGACAGCTGTCAACAATTGGCAAATGGATGAAGTCAGCAATGAATCCATTTTGACCTTTGATTGAAGAGACAATAAATGTTTATTTTCAGAGTTTTTTTTCCCATTTGAGTAAAAAATCTAGGGGGGTCGCACCCGGATGTTTAGATTTTCCAGAGCATTTTGAAGTTCGATCCTCAGATTTACCTGCAGAATACATATATGTGCATCATTATATACATGCCGGCTTCCCTGTCTTCTGGAAGGCTTTGAAGTAGCCATAACCTTTTAAAAGCCTTTACAGATGCTTACTTTGGGGGTTTTGTTGTGTTTGGGTTTTTTTACTAGGTTTTGTGGGCTTCGTGTACTCAGGCTACTTTTTATGTTTCATTTTAAGCCCTACTGTGATTTTTAGGGTTTGCCTTAAAATGTATAGTTTGGTCTACAATAATACATTGTGCAGCAGATCCAGGGTGTTACATTTAAGTTCTACATTTAGACTCTTGCAACATTTTTTTTCATATTAAATCCCTTGTTCCCTGAGCCATCTGGAGTTGGTAATACTATGCGCAATCTGCAGCATAAAGTAATACTGTGCAAACTGCAGTATAATCCCTTCTTCATGCCATTTTTGTCACCATTGAATGAAAAGAACGGGGTGCCATTACTCTCCCTCCTTGATTAAACTGAAGAAGATGTCAATGTAAGTCTTTTGGAAGTGCTGAAAGGAGGTTCCAGTGCAATACCTGACATCTCTACATCCGTTTCAGTTCCAAAGTGAATTAAGTACCAGTTCAGGAACTTGTGCAAGTCTGAAACTGTCTTTTTGATGCAGAGAAATTGTGCACTGTGACGTGATAGTTACAGAAAGAGGCTATCATCATGTTTGCCGTTCATTGTCATAATTATTGTGGCAATTGCACTATGGCATTTCTTCAGATTGCTGAAGTACCTCATATTTATATCATTGTGTGACGTGCTGAGCCTTGAACCCATAAGTTAGACATTCTGTATGTGCAATAAATTAGCCCACTACTTGGGGCTGTCACCATTTAACAGCCTTTCTACATGTGAGCAAGAACAGTTAAAGCTGAGTATAGTCAATAGGACTGAGACAGTAGCGGATGTTTTGCCTCTTTTGATATTGTAAATCAAAAAGTAACAAACTGCTACTTTGTTGCCTCTTTCCAGTTGAATTACAATATTTTAAGTTTATTTGTATAACTATCATTAATTTTCATGCAATTCCTCTGTTTCCTAATATTGTAAAGCACCTTTTTGTCTATGCTGCCAGGATTTCTTTTAATATGTATTAATGACAAACTTAGAAAAAGATTTGTCCTCAATACAGTCTGTAAAGAGGAAATAATCATCTGATGGAGAAAGCTGGAATCTTCACCTCTTGTGATGATGTAAATACCCAGAACATAGGAGTTGAATATGGTTTTATTTACTTAGAGATACCTGGATAGGTCAATGAATGCTACACTCAGATTCCACGTAGGTACAATCTGCTTTTTTAAAATAATCTGGTTCTAACATTTGTTTCTGTAAACTATGGAACTTTGATTAATTTAAACACAAAGGTGTAGAAGTTCAGTCTTACTTTGACTGGATGCCAGTTAGAAGGATCAGAGGCAGGCTAGGGAAAATGTGAAGAGCAGTTGGCAGTCTTCCTGTTTCACGATGCCAAAGCCTGTGGGGTTAATTTGAAGATGCCCAAATCACCTTGGCAGCATCATCTCTAGTCTTTTCCAGAACTGCAGAATTTAATGAGCCAAGATAATAAATATAGGATCATAGAAAAATAGTAATAGAAGGAACTTAAAGAATTCTCCAGCTCAAATGTAGAAGCAACTGTATTTATGTAATTTCTAAGAGAAATTTGGTTTGCCTGTTGTTAAAAAGTATTTGTCAACGGACCTTCCACAGCATGCATGGACTGTTCTAAAGGGTAAAATGATGCAGGAAAAGGAAAAAACTAGAAAGTTTAGCCTTTATGTCTTAAATTGTCTGTGATTCAAACTCTGTAACTATTCTGTCCAATAAAGACTTCAAACTCACTCTTTTCATCTTTGCAGTAACCTTGGAGAAAGGATTTTTCTGACAGGTGCTGAGGTTTAGGACAAAATTTTATATTGAAAAGAATGGTTATAAGGAAAGCTTAATCTAATCATTAATTAAGTATGATGGTATGTAGTTCCTTCTCATGAGCATGACTGATGGAAGGAGTTAGAAAGAAGATGCAAGAATCCTGTTCCCTTTTCATTTATTTTCCAGTTATATTGTCCAGTAGGATTAGTCCATGTCACTCCACTGAGCACAATAGATTGATATCCACTTCAAAAGGGCAGGAAGAACAAGGGCTTCACCAGCAAGAAATAGAGCAAAGCAGAGAGAAGGGTTGCTGCTTATTCTTAAATGGTCTCTCTAAGTGCTGGAAAGCTTTGTTATTTAAAGTCTCCTACATAATTTAGGACTCTTCTTACATAAGTTTCTAAAGCAGGAAAGCAGCTAGATTTCTGAATTTGTATTATTGAGTTAATCCACTCATACTTCAACTCTTACTAGAGATGCAACTGAATCAAATTAAATGCTTTAGATCCTTGTTTAAGACTGAGGGTGTTTCTTCTAGAAACCCAAATGTGGATCTGAACAGTTTCTTTATCTATTCTAGACAGTATGTTTTGATACTTAAAGAAACAGACTCTGATTTTTCTCCAGGTTCAGACTTCAATAATTGTATCCATATCCTCAAATAAATGCAATAACAGTATGGTTATGTGCCTTCACAACTCTCGATTCTCATAAAGCTATACTGAGTCCTTTTTGCTAGTCTTCTGTAAAGAGAAGTCAAAATATTTACAAGCTGAATGGCAGATAGTTTGGGCCCTTACTAAATCTTTTTATTCCCTTGTAATCAATTGATTTTTTTTCCTCCTATGGCTTCTTAATTAATACATTCTTTTTTCCTGATGTTGGATCCCCTTCTCACAGTTTTTATCTGCAGTAGTTACCCAGCTCCAGGTTCTCAAGTTGAATAATTTTCTAAAAGTCACTTCTCTTTTATGACAAAGATTTATCCATAGCTGCCTCTGTTAGTAAGAGCTTTCTGTAGAAAAGCCTCTACCCAGGTTAGATGCTGGGAAGTCTATTGTTTACAAACCACTCATTCATGAAGGCTGGGGCTATATTTGTCTTCTGCAGAAGTTATAACTAAGGGAACAGAGTACAAAAAGCATCAATCTTCAAATAGATCAAATGATCAATAAAACCCACTCAAACTGCATCCAGCAAGCATTCTGCTCAGTGAGACTCTCCTTCAGGAAAATGGCTTCATCACAGCTGAACAGGAAGAGTATCATGTGAATGCCATAAGGCCAGGCAGTTAGTTGTTCTTCAATACATTCTTCCACTCCATGTGAGGCAGAGGTGAGTTTGATTTTTGTCTGCCAATTGCAGTCATTTCGCTCTATTGTGAATGTTGCAAACTGAGAGATGGAGCCTCTCTGGAGAAAAAGGATGTTTCTTTCCCCTGCTTACGTGTACATCAAGCACTGCAGAGATGTATACTGGTTTGTTTTTTATATTATGAGGTGCCACTGTATTTGGGGGTGTTTGAGAGACGGGTGTTCCTAATGGAAAGAAAGAAGAAAATTGTCTATAGGTATTGCCTGCTGTCAGACTTACAATGAGATGTGTTGTCCATTATTGATTTCTATAAACTTGACCTTTGTGTTCAAGTTCTCATAATCATTGAGTCTCTAGTGCCTCTCTAGCTGTAAACTTTTTCAAATATTTATCTCTAAGGATGCATGTGTGGGACCTGCAGATGTCCAGCATAAATAGTCACATTTAGTTACAGGGAAAACATGTTTTCCTGACCCTGTAATTTCTGCGTACACAGAACTTGGTGCTTTAGATATTAAGGAGGCTGTTGCATCTTATTTAGACTAGACTGAAGTTTCCTAGTGCCTGAGAATCTCAGTCTCCCTGGATAAAAGAAAGGCTTAAGGGATTCTGAAGTAATCATTGCTTAGAAGACTGAAGGATTGTGCTCTACAGATTCTTGGAAACAGATGAAAAAAGTTTCACTGCACTGGTGTTTTAATTGTGATTCTGGGATGTTAGTGGTTGGTGTGTTTGGTTGCTGCAATGGTTAGCTGAAACTTTTAATTGTTTTTTAAAAAAGTTTAAATGATAGTTTTGATTTTAAAATTTATTATTCCCACCACCCCCCCCAAATACAGTTTGGGATTTGGATTAATCCCAACTCTTCGTAGTTCTTTTTCTTATTTCAAAGTTATCTCCTTTGGCTGATTTTGGTGCAGTTCTCCAGCCTATACCTCCAGACTGCACACAAAAAATAAAATATATATATGTTTGGCAATTGCCTGTGTGATAATCTTCCTGTTTTCAAAACCTGTAGGAGACTCATCAGGTTCTTTCAAGTTCACTTTGATGTATACAATTTTATTTTTCTAGTGTGAGTGTTTAGCCAACTTTTTATATGCTAGAAGTAAGATTAACAAATCATTATGAGCAAATATAATCAACAAAAAAAAAAAAAAAAGGTCCTTAGAACAATCTCAGACTAAGCCACGGTAACTCAGTCTCAGTAGCTCCCTTGAAAGCTTGGTTTTAGCTAGCTGATGGTGCATATCTCTGCGTGGGGCATCTCCGATGGTGTATTTCTCTGTATTGGCACAGTGTGAGATAGAAGTGAGCAACACTCCCCTGTTGCAAAGTCACTCTTTATTCCTTGTTTTCCTGTCATATTAGTGGTATTGTAAGCAGAAATACTTGGAACTACAAAGTGTGTTTTTAAAATCAGTTTTAACTGAAACTGCAGCCGCTAATGGTAATTTTTTATGTATTACGTGTCACTACAAGGAAGCAGAGTGTGTCTCAACCTTCAACAGCAATATTTCTGTAAGTGTGGGATTCCTTTTAATTTAACCTTAAGGTAACTCAGAATATCCTGGCTTTATTATGCTCACTGGGGAGATAACTGCTGTTATCATTTAACTAGTTTTATACACAAATTCCTGACACTAACTCAGCCTTGATTATATTAAGTGCAGTTTTTTATACATGAATGACTGCAAATTTGTACCTGGAAATTTGTTCTGTCTTGAAAACCAGAGAAACCTATGAAACAGTTTGCTAAGACATTACATGTATTTCTGACCAATCCACGGTATCTTTTTGAAAATCACCGTTTTTATTAATTATGAAAAATAAGAAAATTGTCTCTTAATGAACAGAGTACTGTCTTGGAGAGCAAAGCCTAAGAGATTTAGCACATGGCAGTATTGTTTTGAGGGGAATTCTTGTGCTTTTACATAAATTCATCATGAAATTTGGATTAAAAAATAGCTTAATACTGTTCTTTCTCGTAATTAAATGAAATTGGTGTTCTTTCACACAGGTGTTTTAATTAGCAGCAGTGAGATATAGTAGGATGTGAAATATGAGAAAAGAAGAATTAATTTAATTGTAAACTGAGGAACAAGGAACACAAGCATAAACCTAAGAAGTAGCCTTGTCCTACCGAAATGACATAGCACAATTTCCATTCAGGAGTTACTCTCCATCATTTCATTGGAAATAATTTATATTAAGAAGTTGTCTTTGAGCAAGAACCACGGGTTATTGAATTAGTATTATATATAGTAATTATGTTAGTATTATATATAGTAATTATGTTAGTATTATATATAGACTTCTTTAATTTCCTTAAAACTGGGGGAGCAAGCCTTTTGACTGCATTTCGCTTCCCTACATTTATTTGAAGTTATTATGAGCTTCATGATGGATGAGCGAGATGCGAATGAGCGAGATGTGGCCCTTGCTGTAGGCAGGGGTAAGAAAATCTGATTCATCATTTCTTTTGCACACCCGTGGTGTCCTCGAGAGCAATGCTCCTCAGGATGCGCTTGCCAAGCAACGCTCCTTGATGCATTTCAGGTCAAGGCACCAAGGCGAAGCTGGTGTTTGACGTACCCTTCTTGTTTCCAAGAGGTGGTCCAGGGCCAAACATCCCTACTGGGGCAGGGCTTGTGGCGAGGGGGTGTTTTGTCACCGTGCCGGGAGTTGCTTTCTGCCTCTAGAGGGTGCGCGGTGACAAAAACAAGGGAGAGGGTGGATGGAGCCACTTATGCATGAACAGCAATATCACACACAAGCAGCCACTGCTGAGGCAAAGCTCTCATCTTACGCAATAAACCATTTCAGCTGGTGTATACTCTTCAGAGATGGAGCCTGCCTCTTTTTTTTTTTCCCCCACTGTATTGGATGTAGGCATTCAATCAGCATTCAGATTTATGCTTTAGATGCTCATGAAAGAGGCTGCTTTCCTTCGTGTGCCTGTCAGTGGTGATGCTTGCGTGTGGTTTTTATATTTTCAGAGTTATTTCCTTAAAATATTAACACAAACAACCTGCCACACAGACAAATCTGTGAAGATACTGAAATCTGAAGAGCTGAGAGATTTGTGATTTTTTTTTTTTTTTACCCTTTTACGTCCTTAGAAATCCCCCCCCCCCCTTTTCTTTTCTTTAATGTGAAAGGTGTCTTCAGGAACATAGATTATCATTTCACTGTGATATATGTGTGCTTTAAAATGTAGTCTAAATTTGCTCAGAGAAAATCGCATTCAGGATCTAGTAATATAGTTGCATTCCAGGCAGAATAAAAGACTTATATTGCTACCTCTGATTCAAAACAATGGCTTAATTGGCCAGGAAAATGTAGTTATCAGATGATGAAGATATTAAGTCAAGGGCAAGATATGCCTGAAAACAAGCATTTTCCTGCCTAAAATTAGGCAAAGTTAATAGGTTAAATTTTGTTTATTGAATGAGAGAACCCAAAGTTGATTGATATAGTAATTTCAGTGTTTGCTATGGCAAATATTTAGCTCATTATCAGTTTTAATAGCATTTTGCAGAACAAGCCTTTTCTTGACATGCAGAAAATACTATTAAATTTCCCTGCATAGATACATTGTTATGACATGCAATAACTACTTGAATATAAAGGGGATTAATAATTTAAAAGGTGTTAACAAATTAGGGCCATCATTAAAAATAGACTTTGAACCATTTTGTAGAAAAATCAGATTGAGGTAATGCTCCGCTCTTATGATAAAGAATTACAGCATTAATTCTGCAAAGTGAACTTATTGCTCCTATTCGTCTCCAAAACCCTGGAGCATTAAAAGACAGGAAGAATGAAATGATCACTGCGTTTTTTCAGGCACAACAGCTCTAATATTTCCATCACGGTTTCACAGCTCAGCTTGCATGGTTGTGCTAAGAGGAAAAAGCCCATAAACGTCATGCTTCCCTTTGTTTTGTTTTTGCTGGTCTTATGAAATTGGGTCGAGTTTTTTCAGACAGTTTATATTAATATACTGAGAATTTTGCTTGTACAGCATGTGTGCAGAATATAAGGCAAACATTCCTTCTCTATAGAAGCTGTTCTTTTCTTGATTTTAGAATGTAATCCTCGGTGATCTTTTGCATTTTGTTTTCTCTTTCTTGCAACAATTGATGACCAGAGGGATTTCAGGGTTGAATCCTTGTTGATTTGCAAATTATTAATTTGTTTTCTTTCCAACTTGAGATAAACAGAAATAAGATCACGTCTGAGTCCTTTTCTTTATTGTTTCATATTGCATCCACAAATATGTGGAAAGATTGATCTAATTTTTTTTTGGCGTAAGTGTATTAGGAAATAACATTTGTGATTCTTACTCTTGTGAGTAATCCCTGCCCATATAAGTAGTTTCACTGCAATAAGGGTCAGTAGTAGACTCTTATTCTAGAAACAGTTCAATTGAAAGGTTTAAACAAGCTTTAAAAGGCTAAGCTTTTGTTTTGTTTTATTTTTCCTTGCTTCATTCCTCATATTGTTTTCTTTCAGACTTTTTTTTGGAGGAGAAAAATTAATTTCAGGGATTTAAGTAATAAATTTCACATTTGAAGGACAGAGATACCAGGAGCCCTTTCAGGCCCCGAAGGTAGCAAAATATTTGTCCACTCACTCCCTCTTATTCTCGCTTGCCATGGCAGTCACCTCCTTTCATAACATTTCCTCTCACCTCGCTTCCTCAGTGTTTCTTCCCCTTCTCCTTGCATTTTCTGAGACCACAGAACCCAGATGGTGCCCTTGCTGTTGCTGGGCACTGGGGGAACTGTTTGTGTTATACTCATCTCTCAATAGCCGTACTGAGAAACATGCCAGAAGTCCAGTACTGAGACATGTTTAATTTTGATATTATTTTCTCTCTAGTCAATTTGTTTCTCAGCACCAATTTTTATTCTTAAACTCAAGTCTCCTATGTTGGCAATGGTGCAACACTGTGTTTAAATAAAATGGGTTTCCAGTCATCTAGTTGTGATTTTAGCAGAGTCAGATGTTGTTAAAGCACCAATCAATAGATGGTTAAAGCATTGTTTATATAGCACCTCTATTCCTTCTAATATTGAAAAATTCATAAACCATGACATTTTTCAGGCAGAAAGTGCATATGTTGGTGCAGACAGAAAAACAACGTCTCCTTTTATGTACTAATATACCAGTGTTGTTTTTTTTTAATCACGCAGAGTGAAGTGTGATGGAGAAAGTAGAACATGTAGCAGAGGAGAAAAGATTCACGTTCTGATAATGTGTAGAATAAGAGTAACTGTGGCAAAGATACAGTTAGCAATGGACATCAGGGATAACAAACTATTGGTATGTTATTAGCCAGAGGAAGATCAAGGGGAGTATGAGTCTGCTGTACAACGGAGGGGAGAAACTCTTAATAGATGACCTAGGGGAGGCCAGTGTGCTTTAATGCTTTTTTTGCTTTAATCTTCACTGAAAAGGTCAGCTGGGATCATGTGGCAGAGTTTATATCTGCCACAAAAAAAAGCAAGGTCCAAGGCTAGAACAGGGAAAAGTAGGCTAGAGAGTACTTAGAGGAGTTAGACCTTCAAACCAGATGGGCCTCAAAACTTCATCCTGTGTTGCTTTAGAAACTGGCTGAAACAATCTTGAGGTCATTAGCCATTTTTGAAAACTCACAGAGGTCAAGTCAGGTTCCAGAGTAGTGGAAAAAGACAAATCTGATGCCTGTTTTTAGAAAAGGAGAGAGGAGGAGTCACCAAGGAATTTCAGACAGATGACTTAAGATCCCATTTTGGAAAAATACCAGATTGTACAATCAGATTTTTAAATAGATACCTGGGATAAAACAAGGAAGTGTGCAACAGCCAAAATGGATTTGCCAAAACTAATTGTATCAAACAAAAATAATTAACAGTGACATGGGACTTCCAGGTAAAGAAGTTAGAATGAGAATAAAAATTATATAGTCTCTCTGAAGCTTTTGACATAGTATTGTACACAACCTTTTTAAGTAAGTAAGGAAGCATGCACTACATGAACCTTCTGTCTAATGGGTGAATAATAATTATTAAAAACCTGACAGTGGCTTTTGTTAGAAACTGAAGGCTGTTTAGCACATGCTTCTACAGGGATCTGAGTCTCTACTGTCTTGTATTTTCATTCCTTATCTGAGGACTGCAATAGTAAGTATGCTTACTACATTTGTGGATAACTCAAACTAGGGAAGGAGCCATTCTGGGTCATGGTATTGCAATTCAGAAGGATCTCAACAAATTGAAAAGCACATCTTGTAATGTTCTTGGCATTAGTGTGTGTGTGTACATTTGAGTATATATAACCAAACACATAGTTATGAAAAGGGATCAAGTACCCATTCTGTAGAGAGGAAAAAGAATATTTACGTGCAGTAAATCACAACATGAACCTGAATCAACAGTGTTAAGCTGTTGTGAAAACTGTAAACATCTCATTAGGGTATTAAAAATTATGACAAGTCAAGTAATCCTTCTGCTCTACTCAGCACTGATAAGGTCTCAACTTAGTATTGTAGCAATTCTAGATAACATCATTTATGAAGGATGACAAAAAAAGATGGCATTAAATTAATGGTAGAGTTTGAGCTTCTGTGACACAGGGAAGACACAATAGCAGATTTGAGCTATATAGATATTCAAAAGGTGAGGAAAATAAGATCTTGTCTCTTTGTCTGTGATAGGTTGAATTAGAAATAGTGGGCTGGAAAAATGCAAAAAAGCTGGTGAAGTGTTTGGAGCACAAGTCTTATAAGGAGTAGCTGAGGGAACTGGAATTGTTTAATCTAGAGAAGAGGAGGGTGAGGGGAGACCTATTTGCTGTCTACAACTACCTGAAAGGAGGCTGTAGTGAGGTGGGTGCTGGTCTCCTCTCCTTAGTGATTAGCAATAGGATGGGAAGAAATGGCCTCAAGTTGTGCCAGGAGAGGTTTAGATTAGATATTAGGGAAAACTTCTTTACCAAAAGAGTAATGAAGCACTGGAACAGGCTGCCTGGGGAAGTGGTTGAGCTCTCTGGAGGTGTTAAAAAAACATGCAGATGTGGTGCTTCAGGACATGATTTAGTAGGCATAGTGATACTGGGCTGACAGGTGGACTTGATGATCTTAGATGTCTTCTCCAGCCTTAATGATTCTATGATTCTGTGATTAGCCATGAGGAAAAACTTTATAGCAGTTTGAGGAATGGACTGTGTGGTGTCTATTGTAGCTACCTTTCAGTGGTTTATGAGTTGCCATTATGATAAGGGTGATTTTTGTATACATTTGTTCACTCATGTCTGACTGCAGACAGCAGCCTTCTCAATGTGTTGTAACTGGAAAAAAAGGCTGTGAAATGCCAGTGATGGGATCCTGTGGCCTAACAGAGAGAAAAAGAAATTATTTTCTGTGAATAGAGAAACTTGTATTTTGTTTTTTAAAAAAAACCACACACCTGCTAAGAGAGATTGAGTAAATAATTTCTTTGTACCTCAGTTTGCTCATCTGAAATCAGCTTTAAGATTATGTTATTTTTTTATAAAATACTTTTCCAAAATACCTCTTGACTTAAGAGAGAGGTATTTCTTGCCTACTCTGATTCGTTCTCTTCTCCTTTCCTCCCTAGAAGCTCTCCAGTTCTTATCTTCTCTTTTTATCAGCAACCAGTTCAAGGCTACCAAAAAAATATTTAATCTTGTCATCCCATAGATAGTATGGGCAACAATATTCAGGTTTTGCTCTTGTTGAAAAGCCTGGAATCAGCTTGAAATTCAAGATTAATGTCAGGGCAGGCTCTAAAGACTGAGAGGTAAATCCACTTTTGCCTCATGGGAGTGAAGTTCACAGCTGGAGTCTTACACTCTTTCCTCCTTCTGCTGCCTGTTTCTCCTTTCTCTGGCAAAAAAATAAAAAACCAGCCTTTTCATCCTGCTTGAACAGGCATTAGCATATGTCCCTTGTCCACTTTCTAAACCAGAACCATTTCATTTCTTCCCATTATCAGGCTCTGGGCTGCCAGGTCTACAAGTAGTAAATGTAGTCTTGCATTTTCAGCTTTAGTCTCGGTGTCTTTTTCCAGAGCATCATCTCTTGGGTTTAAGCCATGTACATGACTTCATATCAAGCTGCAATTAATGATACTTCTATGAACATACTGACTACACAATGCAAGCTTTTTGGTGGTTTTGTATGGTTTTTATCCTCAGATACAGTCATTTCAAACGCAAATATTTAAGTGAACATACTTATTCTAAATTTGCAGCTTCCCTTTTTGCTATTCCCTGGGCTGTATGCCCCAAACCTGACAAGCCTGTCTTAAGGGAGCAGCCACATACAGCCTTCAACATCCTTTCTGCATAGAACTAAGGACTAATATTAGCAGCTTTGGATAGAAGGGGTGGGAGACTAGAGTGTCTAGCAGTGATTCAGTATATTCCTCAGGGGTATTTTCACATTAATGTTTTGATTGTAAACCAAATGGGAACTATAGGTACTTACTTGTATGTGTGCATGCATTGGTGAATGTTTTTTTCTGCAAACTTCCACTGTGTGAGAAAGGGAAGCAAAAATACTGCATGCTTTCTAAGACACTTTTGTGCTCAGTCCTAGAATTGTGAGGAATACTGAAGCTCCTAATCCTCGTGTAGGCGTTATTTAAGAAAACCTGACTATGGCATTGCTGTGTAGTTGGGACATATGTCAGGGAGGACCTCCAGTGCAAACCGTTCTGGAGAGTGACATAGCTTCTGTCAAAAAGGCATCAAGAGCAACCTACAAGTAGTAGCATTGGGTTGAGGAGTAACTTGCAAGTAAGAATTTGGGGTGGAGGTTATTTCCTACCTTCTTGTTCTTACTTAATTTTGTGAAACTTCCCTGCCTCTCCAAGGGCGAGTCAATCTTGCTTTGATATGTGTTCCAAATAATGTACTGTATAATTACTGTTTTATAGCCATTTCAAGGTAAAATGTTCTGGTATACACATTTTTGGGTTCTAGAACCTCTGGTAATTGGTGTCCAAAGATGACTGCATGCTGTAACTGAAATGCTTGTTTCCACTGGCTAATATCAACCAAGAGATATAGTTTCTCATTCAGCCTTTTATATGCACTCACAAGACTGTTCATCTTGCTGCCAAGTCCTCTTATATAGTATGATTTTTGTTTAAATTTATTTTTCATTTTAAAAATATTTGCATGTTAATTCGACTTGAGGCATAGGTAACTAACAAGTAAGATGGACTTCACAGGAATTCTATTGGGTCTGTAGTGTTTTCTCACTCTACTCAATACTAAGGGATCTATAATCTAAGAAATTAAGGCTTTTGAAGATAAACTAAGCAAATAGAAAATTGGGGCAGAGGGATGCATATTGTGACATATTAAATATCTGAGCATTTGTCCATGTCTTTTGGCCTCTGGAAATTACAAATATTTATATATTTGAAATTCAGACAACTATTTGAAAAGTGGTTAAGCTGTACCTATAATTTTACCAGTTTTTTTACCAGTTTTCCTACAAGCATTTGAACTAGTTGATTGCTTACATTTTGGAGGAAGAAGAGAAGGAGAAAAGGGCTATAGAATGCTGGAAGTTGGTTCAGAGTATGACTTAATAAATGTGAGGATCAAATATGAGGATTTTTGGAAACAGAAATAAGCGATGCTAGCCCGAAGGCTGAACTTAATGTCAAAGAGGGTGTTCATGCAAAGTAAAACAGTGTATCTACTAAACTAAAGAAATATCATCTTTAGAGAAAATAATCTCTAAAGATTTTATGCCACTTAGTCAACAACAAAAACGCCCTAGCTGCACCTCAGGATATGATCAGTCTTTTTGAACTGAATTTGTTCAGTGCTTTTTTGTTCTTCAGTGCTGTCTGCAAGCATTCCCTGTCTCAGTCATAAGGCTTAGAGTTTGGCAGTGTTATTTCTTTGTTATATTTTCATCCTGTGAGATAAAAAGTCACGGATGAGTGATATAACGGAAACAAATGTTACCTGTGTCTGAGCAGGAGAAAAAAGCCCTCAGTTGCACTGAATCTGTGCTCTTATTTTTCATTAAATTGTCTGAGGTTTGGGGTTTTTTTAAGAAAAAAGGAGAGTTAGTTTGTTTTTTTTTTTAATTCTCTGCTTGGCCAAACTGCACCTCTACCAGAAATGAAGGTCAGTAGCCACCTTAGGAAGAGCATTTCTCAGGATAGCTGAGGTTGAGACTGACATAGGTATGATATCTTCTCTGTAGGAGGGGATAAAGGCTGCATCACCCTTGAGTAGCCCCTGGAGGTTAGCTTGGAGAAGCAGTACAGCTTTGGAGTAAGCTGTCAGCCCTCTGGGCTACATGCATGTGCTGGTTTTAATAAGTACATTACACAAGACACTATCTATGAGTTAAAGTGTACTTTCTCACAATAAAGTCCTCTAAAAAATATTAATAAATCCAAAGCTGCATAGTTAATTTCTGAAGAATATAGTGTGTTCAAACCACCAAACAGTCCTAGGTGTTTTAAATATGAATAGAGCCTATATAAAATATATCCTACAGCTGGCTCATTGCTTGCTCAGAGATTTAAATTTGAACTCTGTTTAGTTTTACCAGTTGTGAAGGACTTAGAGAAATCAAGATCACTTAATTCCATGCAACAGTGGTTCTTCAGCCAAGTACTATTTCTTTTGATTAGTCAGTATATTTATTTTTCTGAGGGAAGAACTGAGAGGAGGATAAAACCAGTAGGGATTATCAATAAGTATGCATTTTCTAGATATCACAATGCCCTATCTATTGCAGTAAATTGCTTTTCAGAATGTGGACTGCAGCGTATTTGGAGGCAATTGTATATAACTTGTACTTTCATTTCTTGCTTTAGTATTAGCTGATGTTAAACACTTGATATATCTACTGTTTTTTCAAGTCAGCTACTTATGTTCTCCCTCAGTTACTGGAAGAGTAGGCTTTATTTTTTTTGAAACATCGTAAGTAAACACATCAAAAAGTTACTCAAAAACTAAAACTGAGCAATCAGATGATACTACAAACATAGCATGAAATGAAAAAAAAAAAATAACAGTAGTGTTAGCTATTTGGCTGTGAAGGACATAAAACGTGCCATAGCATTCACTGTTCAACTCCAGAAGTGAACTGTAACACCTTTGTCCTTTGTCTCCCTTTTTACTGAACAGTAAGATAATTTTCAGTGAATTAACAGTGAAAAAAAATGCTCTGAATTTCTGTTTTATTTCACTGAATGCTATTCAGAGAGGAAAAGCCTAACAATAAAAAGTAGTCTAACTTGGACAAAAGTGATGGAATCTGATTTTAATACTAAGCAACACAGGAAAGACTGAGACTATCAGAAAAGTAAACAGAGAGTAATATCTGGAGAAGACAAGACGTTGAGGCTTCTGTAGTATGAGATGGCAAATTATTTCCCTCTTTAACACCAGTTTGCTTTGAACATGCTGAAAACTTACTTTTCCTTTCTGATATGGTTTTTTTTGTTTCTTAAATAATCACAGAAAAGCACAGTTATTCATTAATTCTTATCTTAATCTTCTATTATTCAAGGAAAGAGCTTACAGAAACCTGAGGTCAGATCTCTTTAATATTGGCTATTTATAATTAAGCAGTGAAAGCCATACCTAAATATTTAAAGCAGTTTGAGAAGCTGATTACCCTTAATTCCCAATGGAAATGTTCGCTTTATTTATAAGAAGCCTAGGGAGAGAATGAAATCTCTGTGTTCTTGGAGGGCTTGAAGAGTATGTTTGAAAAGTGTCTGTCCGAAATTGTTCAGGTACAGTTGATTCTGATCAAAAGTATTAATTCAGGACCATGACTTTATTATCTCACTCTTCTTGGATTTCAGTCGAAGACGTGACATGAAATGCCTAAATGTATAGTTCCAGGTTTAAAGATGCTTTCTACAAATTATAGCTTTTATATACTTTCTCATATAAAATTAACAGAGACTTTGGGGGGTCTTGTCTACAATTTCCGCCATCTCATCAGTAGTACACAAGGTTTTGTCAGAAAGCTTGGCATAAAGAAGAATATGTGAGAATGTTCTTATACTAGGTCATATCCAAGTTTCCTTTAACATACAAGTTTCTGTAGAAGGAATTTGCACAACATGAGTATTTGCATGGTAGTAGATCTAGCAAGAATAAAATTTCTCATGCATGAGTTACATTGGAAACGGTTGCTTCCATTTGGTGAATTATTTTAGTTCTGTTAAATTTTCATCTGCAAATGTATGTTGGAAGCCAACAGATCTACCACCAGATTCTCATTACTTTCTAGAGAATGTAGTATACAGTTCTCACTTTTTGTATCTGAAAATGATTAAGAGAAAAATTTCTTCACCCCTGAAGTTAAAAAGCAGTAATAATACAACCAAAATTCTATTCTCTTTATTTTCTGGTCTTCAGAATAGACCTTGTAGTAGGTTTTTTTTTTTAATAGAGTAAATTTTCCTTTAGGATTATGTGTTTAACAGGTGTCTATTGTGTACCTTATCCAGGGAGCTGATTCTTTGTTTAGTATAAGTAGCATTGGGATCACAGTAAAAGAAAAGGCTCGGCTCCTTTGCTGTCTGCAGACTAGATTGCCTTAAGAGACATTGAGACTAGTAGAGAAAAAAAGAAATTACACTGATCCAATAGATATACTGCTGAGAGGTTTTTATTATATTCTTACCTTAGACATTGTACCACCATTAAATTAACACTTTCAGGCCCTAGGATTCAGGTCAGCATGACAGAAGTTTGGCTAAAATGAATCAGCTATGTTAGTTTTTGTGAAAATGATTAAGCTCTGCATGTTCAAGACCAGTACTATTTTTCAAGCAGTCATTGTTTGCAAGCTAGGCAGATAAAGCCTAATATAAAAGAGAAAATGATAGGGAGCCAAAGATGAAATTGAGTAGCAGAGTAAACAAACTACCTGAATACATGATCCCAAGTAGAAAACAACACAAAGTCATTCATTTGGCACAGTTAAAATTCAGCTGGCGGGCAAATTTCTCTTTTTTTAAGTATTTTAAGTAGACTGCCCATCAAATAAGCATAATTATAATCAAAATTCTTACAACGCTTTCAAAATTCCTAAAGGCAATCAGCTCCACTCAAATTAGTAACTTGGATAAATCACCATTAATTAGCTAATATAAGCCAGCAGGTGGTTTTGAGCCCAGAGAGATTCCCTGGTTATTTAAATTATGTATACTATACTTTACTGAAGATGGAATAAGTGAAAGGGGAACAACAAGCACAAGTCTGTTTGGAAAAAAAAAAATACGAAACGAAAAAAACAACTAAACTAAAACAGTTTAGGGATAACACTCAGCCACAATCCTCTCCAACTCCCACATCCTACCCAAAGGAATACAAGGTGGCTTTGACCCTCAGCCTAGATAATATAATCAAGGAGTGTTCTGAATAGTTCCTCTTTCTAAACCGAAATATATGCAGGAAACAAAGTCTGCACTGGAAGCTTGCTTGAATAGGTTTGTCCTAAAGATATTGTGATTGTTAGAGGATGGACGTAGCAGCGACTGTGTTCTATAGAAAGGCATCATTGAAGCCACAAGGATAGCCCCTGTCAGCATCCACATTAATCAAAAAAACAAGGGGCAACTATTTTTTGTGAGCTTGTGGTAGGCATTTCATATAAATAAATAAAATAAAAATTGCATAATTTTTAGAGGTTAATGTCCAGTCTTCTGTGACCAATGCTGTCATGCTCCGTTGTGGATAGTAGCTGTTAGGAACCAAACTGAGCACTTCTACAGCGGAAGAATTTTTTAAAACACTGGTACCTATAACTTCATGAGATCTGGAGATTCTTAGAAAAATCTGGCCCAAATCTGCATGTAAATCTATCAGCTTGCAAAAACTTCCATTTGCATGATTTGTTACCCTAAAAATCCCTGAGGTCTCCATAATTTTTTCTTATAAATTACTGCCACTCATAGGGCTTATGCTTGGCAATCATGCAAAATTGAAACTCAACTATATTTTACAGTCGTTGACTGAAGCTAATGACATTATGTGTGTGGAAGCAGCAAGATCAATACAGATGTTTGTATTTGTTCCAGTGACAGCATCTCTGAAATTCTGGACTGTAATGCAGTAACAGTACTTTAAAGGATTAAAAATCCTGCCAGGTTTTACAGAATGATGCACAGGTCTGGTGGTAACATTTAATCCCAATGTGTGCTCTTGGATCCTGCATGCGTCTCACATTAATTAATTCAGTGTAGTGCTCTGTTTACAAAGAGCTAGGATTGCATATCGCATTGTATTACTGCCTCTGTGTCTGGCAGACTCATTGCTGGCATAGACTTCGTGCTGGGTGATGTATTTGGATGAACTTCCTTTCAAGCATTTATGCAGATTTCTAGTCTATCACAATTTTTTAAAGTAAATTATAAATGTCTTATAAACATATTATCCAAGAATTACTTAGCATATACAAGTTTCTATAAATTAGGTCTGTTCGATACTATAAAGAATAGCATAGGAAGAAGTGGTTTTCAGGGCCATATTATCACCCAAATCCTGAAGTCCTTATAATTTGCTTAACAAGGAAAACATGAAGCCTGGACCTGCCTAAGTCATCCCCAATTCAGCAATAACCACTTCAGAGTTGGGTTTATCCTACATAAATGGGGAGTGAGGGTGGTTCTCAAGTTATTTGAACAGTGTAGCGTTGTCAAGCCTCAAGACGTGTTGCAAACCGTTACTCAGTCTTCATATCAACATTACAATTAAAAGCATTCACTACTCTGTGGACTATTTCCCATGACCTCATAAACCACCAATTCTTCTTTGGTGGATCAAAGTCCCTCACAGAAGAGCACAACAGATACAAAAATTGAAAGCTTGAAGATAGGTGCACATTCTGCCAACTGCTGGCAGGTTGGCAGACTCTGTGGAAAGATGATACAGACTAGAGCTTTGTTTTCACGTGGACTTCTTTACCCATCTCCAGCCTCCGTGGTCCTGCCACTGTTGCTTTAGGTCTCTCTGCCAGGAATGAGGGAGCCTGAGCAAGAGCCACTGTATGTGTGAAGGCCTGGCCAGCATGGGAGTTCACCATATTTGAGGTCAGTTCTTCCTACTTTTTATGAGGTTTTCTAAACCTTTGCCCTAGCCTTTCACTCTTCCGTTAAAAAGAAATAAAAAAAAATTTAAAAAATAATTTTAAAAGAGTTAGAGCATAAGCAGTGATTTCAGAATGTATGCTTAGTCAGATTGAAAATATGTAAAAATGGTAACAATCATAACTATTACAGTAGGTTAAATTAATTCTATTATACACCAAAATAATATCAATGGTTTAAAAAAAAAAGTGTCCTGCGTCATATTTTAAACTACCTTTAAAATTCTTATTTTCTGAACATGGTATAGAAGTATACAACTGTTCAGGGGAAAAAAAAAATGCAGAACTTGTTGCTCTACACATGCAACAGTGCCCTTTGATATCTTTTTTTGGACTTTGTAATAATGCTGTGACTACTGCTGTTCACAAATATTTTATTTATAAAAACTGTCATCCCACAGAGCTGCTGCAGATGAACTGCAAGCTGAAGACTAGCCTGTGAACTCCACTTGCTCTAAGAAATAGTGTTTCTGTTTTTAAATATCAGTTTATTCTGTGTTTAAATATGGGTTGGGATATTTGGTAACTAGTAGTGTGCTCCCATTTTCAGCATGTAGCAAGGGATCTAGCTCTTGGGTAAAGTGCAGAGATAATAGTTTAACATCTCGTCTTTCTATGACAATGTTGTTATGCTCTGTTGCTGAAAAACAGTCTGAATGCTTTTACACTAGAACAATAGATAGAATTAGTGTTATTTTTGTTGTCATATAGTCATATGGTATATTGGAAAAATCAGTGCTCACAAACCATCATCACAGAATAACCAGGTTGGAAGAGACCCACTGGATCATCAAGTCCAACCATTCCCACCAATCCCTAAACCATGCCCCTAAGTACCTCATCCACCCTGACCTTAAACACCCCCAGGGAAGGTGAATCAACTACCTCCCTGGGCAGACTGTTCCAATGCCTAACCACCCTTTCCGTGAAGAATTTTTTCCTTATCTCAAGCCTAAATCTCCCCTGGTGGAGCTTGAGGCCATTCCCTCTCATCCTGTCCCCTGTCACGGAGAAGAGCCCAGCACCCTCCTCTCCACAACCTCCCCTCAGGTAGTTATAGAGAGCAATGAGGTCTCCCCTCAGCCTCCTCTTCTCCAGGCTAAACACCCCCAGCTCTCTCAGCTGTTCCTCATAAGATTTGTTCTCCAGCCCCTTCACCAGCTTTGTTGCTCTTCTCTGGACTCGCTCCAGAGCCTCAACATCCTTCTTGTGGTGAGGGGCCCAGAACTGAACACAGGATTCGAGGTGCAGTCTCACCAGTGCCGAGTACAGAGGGAGAGTAACCTCCCTGGACCTGCTGGTCACGCCATTTCTGATACAAGCCAAGATGCCATTGGCCTTCTTGGCCACCTGGGCCACTGCTGGCTCATGTTCAGTCGCTGTCAACCAACACCCCCAGGTCCTTCTCCTCCAGGCAGCTTTCCAGCCAGGCTTCTCCTAGTCTGTAGCTGCATAGGGTTGTTGTGCCCCAAGTGCAGGACCCGGCATTTGGCCGTGTTAAACCTCATGCCGTTGGTCTCAGCCCAGAGGTCCAGCCTGTTCAGGTCCCTTTGCAGAGCCTCCCGACCCTCCAGCAGATCCACACTTCCACCCAGCTTGGTGTTATCTGCAAACTTGCTAAGGGAGCACTCAATGCCTTCATCCAGGTCATTGATAAAGACATTAAACAGGACTGGACCCAGCACTGAGCCCTGGGGAACCCCACTTGCCACTGGCCTCCAGCTGGATTTAACTCCATTTCCCACCACTCTCTGGGCCTGGTCATTCAACCAGTTTTTCATCCAGGAGAGTGTGCGCCTGTCCAGGCCAGAGGCCGACAGTTTCCAAAGCAGAATGCTATGAGGAACTGTATCAAAGGTTTTACTAAAGTCCAGGAAGATCCATCCACAGCCTTTCCCTCGTCCAAGAGTCTAGTCACTCGGTTATAGAAGGTGATCAGATTACTCTGGCAAGATCTGCCTTTCATGAACCCGTGTTGACTGGGCCTGATCACCCAGCCCAGTGATCTCTTGCATGTGCTTCATGATCGCACTCAAGATCACCCGCTCCATGATTTTCCCTGGCACTGAGGTCAGACTGACAGGCCTGTAGTTCCCTGGATCCTCCCTGCGCCCCTTCTTATAGATGGGCACGACATCAGCCAGCCTCCAGTCCAGCGGAACCTCCCCAGTCATCCAGGACTGCTGGAAGATGATGGAAAGTGTGTTAGTAACTTTTGAATAGAAGGCAAATATGCTCAGAAAAAGTTTAATAGAATGAGTTTTAGTTTCAAAAAAAAATAGAAAATTTAGAGAGTGATGAAAACCCTGGGGTAGTGTTTATCAGAAGCAAGTTAAGTCTAACTTCACACAACAAACAATTGGAAGAGTTCCTATGTAGGTTTTTATATGCTAAGTCTTCTCTAATCCCCAGTGTTAGAGGTCATTTTTTTCTAACAGTCATGTGATACTCTAAAAAAACAGCTATTGTAAGCTGGATCAAAGGCCTATAAAGTCTGAATATGCCTAGCAGTGCCTCATAGCTTAGGAAAGCATTCAAGAATATGAATTTTTCAAGCAATATTTCTGACCGGTATTCTTTCCACATCTTCAGCAGCCTACAAGTTCGGAACTTTCTGAAGTTGAATGTAGATTGCTCTGTATTTAATAGGCTTTCCTGTACTTGTCTATGAACTTGTCCAGTGTATTTCTAACTGTTGAATAACTTTGGCAGCCAAGTCACCTCACTGAATTTCACATCTAAAAAATAGCTTTTTTTCATCTCTTCTTAGCCCATTGTTTTGCAGTTTTAGTTGCTGTCCCTCAACATTTTCTCTATGAGAAACAGTGAGTTATAATTTCTTACACCTTTTCTTCATGGTGCTCATGAGAATACATACATCTCTATATCCCACCATCAATCATCTTTCTATCAAGCCTGAAGCTTGATAGAAATGCATAGAAGACTGATTTCCACGTGTACATTAATTTGCATTTATTAACACTGAATTTTATCTGATGCTTTATTGCCCAGTCACAAAATCTTTTTGAAGTTCTTTAAAGTTTTGGTTTTGATTACCCTGTGTAATTTTGTATCAGCAGTGGATTCTGTCACTTTGCTGTGTCAACTAACGTGTTCTTTTTTAATGTTTAACTGTACAAATTCTGCCTTAGATCCCTGCTGGATTCACTGCTGATCTGTCTTCATAGTGAAAAGCAGTCCATTTATTCTTACCTTTATTTCCTACCTTTAACTAGTTATCAATCCAGAGAAGACATCTGAAGTATTCTGAGAATGTAATATACCAAGTAATATTCATCCAGATCCTCACGCAGTCCTCAAAAGAACAATAATCTCATGAGACTTCTACCAAAGCTATCTTGATTTCTTTTCATCATTCTAACATGTTAATTCACTTATCTATCGCTATATCCACTATTAGAGTTGTAGCTAATTTGCCTAGCATGAAAGTCATATTTTTCTGGTCTCTCCTCCCATGGAACATTCTTGTTTTTAATTAATGTCTTGTTTAGCAAGACATTATTATGACTATAATCCTATTATTCTGTTATTGAGGCTGATTTAAGCAATACCTATGTATATGTCCTTTAATCCTCTTGAGCAAATATAATTTTCTTGCCCAGTTCATTTCCCAGTTTGTTCTAATCTTCCTCCAATGGTGTTTCAGTTTGAGACTGTTCCTCTCACTTCTGCCTAGGAAATAAAGCTGCTGATGCAGATCTCTCCAGGAGGTCTTCCTTAGTGACTACCATCCCAAGAATATATTTTTCCTTTCTGCTATTATCTTTTAATCCTTGAGTTCTCCTTTAACTTTCAGATTTTAGCTTGCTTTTTTTTTTCTGGAAAAAATCCAAAAGAAGCATGCAATTATGCTTCTCAGCCCTGTTTTATTGTAGGGACATAAATAGAAATAGGAAAAAACCACAATGAGATGTGGTACCTGAAGCCTGCTCTCTGTGGTCTTTGTGCAGTCTTCATAAAATAAGGCAATGGACTAAGTTGTATTTCCATGCCTATACTTTGAAATCTTTCGGATTATCTAGTTGCAAAAATTTTCTCCAATATCTTGGCATCATGAAAGTCTAGACATTAGCGTTCACATTAAAAACAGTTGTTAGCTATTAGTAGGTGCAGTGAAGGGGCTGAGTTGATCTTTTTGGGTTGTAACAGTGAGCAGGTTTCTGTGTCAGTGGCAAATGAGCAGGATACAGTGATTGCAGAACAGCTGCGCTCTGCTGTGCTCTACAAGGGAAACTCTGTCAGGCATATCAAACTACAGAGGACCTAATTCTGCTTTTAGTTAAGAGCAATATGTTAGAGACATCCATATCTTCCTTCCTGCATGCTGAAAATTTCAGGGGAGACTTCCACAATAGTTAGTGGCAGAATGTAACCTTATGTGGCACCTAAACTTTCTTCAGTGCATTGTCTTATTCATTAGTTATTTGAAAAAAATTGCTGTGTTGTTCATGACCATTTCCAGTCTTTCTTCCTTCATCCTTGTTCTGGTTTGAGTTAAAGTAAAATCAGTTTTCTAACTTTTCAGCTAAATATCATCTAAGTAACTTAATTTTCTGAAAGTTCCCTGATAAACCTTATTTTAACATTTTTGCTGTCTTCAGGGTTTTGTTCTATCTTTTCCCCGCTTTTTTTTTCCCTCACAGGAATTTCAGTCTTCACTGCTAGTTCTCTCACAGCACTGGTTAAATAGTCAGAGTAAGTTTGGCTGTCATTATTTGAATTTAGAGATAATATCTGAATCAGTCTGGGAGTGAAAGAAGCAGCTTACTTCTCAAGGAACTTTTAAGTTGTCTGCTGACTTAGGAAAATAGCACTGTGTTGGTTGTTGGTCAGTGAATGGAGGAAAAATTTGAATCTCTTTGGGGAAACAAATGGAGGGAATGGTTCAGTGAAGCTATCCTAGAAGCTGTTGGGTACTTGAGAGAAAGGGAGAGAGAGAAAGAATTTGGAATTCTTAAATGCAGTGAAACAATAGAAGGAATCAGAACTGGAAGAAGGGAAGATTTGTGTCTTCTTAGAGTTTTGCCAAGTCACCCAAAAAGAGGGGGACAGGAGTTTGAAAGAAATAAAAAAGCCAGTTTCTGATCTTTTACTTTAGGGTTGGTTTGGGTTTGGGGTTTTTTTGGTCTGTGTGTTCATAAAGGAATCCTGAAAGGTTCTGGGCTCAGTCACATGAAAATTTCAGATGATGTGGTGCATGCTCTGTGGTATGTTGTGTGAGGTTTTCAAAGTTGTCTTTAAAGCTGGCACATTCAATTTTTGCCAAATTACATTTTCTCACAAGTGTGTTATGTATGCTTGAATTAAGATGTCGTGATGTGTTTAAATGTTTGGAATAATTCAAAGAGTGAGAAACGATGAAAATTCATGTCCTTTTTTCAACAGCTTAGCTTTTAATCTTCCACTTTACAGTATCCTAAGCTTGCTGGGTTTTTGTATTTACTTTCTTTACAGGGTCAAGATCTACATTTAAAAGAACAATACACAAAAGTATGTAAATAAAAATTTGACCTTGGGTTGATATTATATAGCCTGTTTGTATTAAGGCCTTTTCTGTAGATGTAAGGTCTCTGCTTTCAAGTTAGTTAAGTAGGATCATAATGCAATGTTTTTAAAAAAATGCAGACAGGTATCCTGTAAGGCTTGTTGGTGTGAACTCTCCATGCAGTGAACTACTTAATGCATGTTAAAATCCTACCATACTTAGCAGAGTGCATACACACAGATGAATAAGCACCAAGTCAGAAGACCTTTTAAATGAAATAGCAATGTTGACACAAGAGCACACCTTTTTTCTGATGAACTAGCTCATTAGTAGGTTTAGGTCAGGAAGAAAAAGTAGTGAAATTTTGAAGAAACCCTAAAAATAAAGTATTAGGGCCTTCTGTTAAGGTAGGTCTTAATACTTTAATGAACAAGATTATATTATGTGGATGCTAGAGTTGGACTATGATCCTAAAAATTAAGAGGGTATTGATTCAAGCTTGTAAACTGAAAAAAAACCCCTGAAAAATAGAGATTATTTGGCACCCCTTGATGCCAGATTTAGTAATTCAGTTTCGGGAGTGTAGCTTATTATTCTCTTCGTATCGCCTTTATATTCAAGATAGTTCCTTATGGACTGTTTTAAGATGGTTGAGGATCTAATTAGTGTGTTTTCATTTCTCTTCCCCCCTCTTTTTTTTATATAGCACCTTTAAAAGTAAGATTCAACCATAATCTTAGTATACTTGGGGGGAGATTGTATACAAACATAGTTTTAAGATTAGGAATTCCTTTGATGACTTTGGTGATTGTTTCTGTAAAAACCTTGACCTAGCATTTTACAGAAAATGTCTAGCTGTACAAAAGGTGTTCCATTTACAGTCATCAGGTTTCTGTTGCCATTAATGGAAGAATTCAGTTCAGATTATTGAAATGACAACCATTTAGTGCCAATCCCCCCAGTGGTTAATGAAGAGACTTGTGAAGTTTTACAGAGTCAGGATTCAGTCCAGACCTGAACCACTAAACTGGCAGTGATGCAGCTCACATTAAGTTGTTTGTTTACCCTTGCTTTCAGTGAATAGATGTTTCCTTAGCAAACGTATTATTTACAAAATAATTTATTATCATTGTCTTAATTAATTTAGTTGTCCATAAACAGATTCAAAACTTCAAAATAAATCTCTCACATTTCAAGCTTCTCTACTAAAACTACTTTTAAAATGCCAGTAGATGCAATCTTTATTTATGTGTAAATCCTTTGTGTGTGTGTGCAATTAAACTTCAGAATAAGTTATAATAAAATACTCTGTGTTGCTACAGCATTACTTAAAAGCTCCCAGGGAACAGAGTTGTAAATATTGCTCTCTGTGACATGTTTTTCCTATAAAATAGGAAAACCTATTTTGTACTAAACTTGCCTTTTCCACATAATTATTAAATTTGAAGTGGTTTTTGCCGTTGCAAATAGTAATAATATGAATGTAAATATATCATGAAGCTGTGTATTGAGATACTTTTAATATAGGTGAATTTACTTAGTAATCTCTAAACTAACAGTGTCCAAGAATACCACAGAATGATTCCTCTTTCTGAATTTCACTTAGGCATCTAGAATAATGAATAGTAAGGAAGATAGACCAAAATTCAGAAGTGATTTAGCCAATGTGCAGTTATGCCTCCACGGATGTAGTCATTCTGGTCTGAATCAGGTAAAATAATCAATAATATAAATAACACATGAAAATGAGACATTCAGTTGTTTGCTTCTAATCAAAGTTTCATGATCTGTGCAGGTCACTCTCATGATGTTGGCTCTGTCTAATTTGGTCTCTCCACAGCTGCACCCAGGTTTTACAAAGAACTAAACTTAGTCCTTGTGGAACTTCCTGAATAAGAGGGTTGATGCTGGGCTTGTATTACTCCAAAAATGCTTGCTTTTGGGAAAGACAAACTGTGTTAAAGACCCACTGTTGCCTTATTGTGGACTCCATGCATTTTGTTGAGATGAGGCAGCAATTTTTGGTGGTGTCAAATGTTGATGAGTAGTCCAAAGGAACAACTTTTCTGTCTTCCATGTGTTGATAAAAAGAAATCTGACCTCACTGCCTCACAAGTCATTTTGGTTCCATGCCTTGGCTTAAATTTATACTTCAAACCTCTAAGTATAGCTTCTGATTAGAAGTTCCTTATAGCAAGTCTTCAAATATGCCATTTTAAGCCAGCTTAAGAAAAGGTTTCAGGGAGAATAGTACTTGGCAACAAACGGTGGGAGGTTGTAGAGAGGAGGGAGCTGGCCTCTTCTCCCAAGTGACAGGGGACAGGACAAGAGGGAATGGCCACAAGCTCCACCAAGGGAGATTTAGGCTGGACATAAGGAAAAAAATTTCACAGAAAGGGTCATTGGGCACTGGAACAGGCTGCCCAGGGAGGTGGTTGATTCACCTTCCCTGGAGGTGTTTAAGGCACGGGTGGACGAGGTGCTGAGGGGCATGGTTAGTGTTTGACAGGAGTGGTTGGACTCGATGATTCGGTGGGTTTCTTCCAACCCGGTTATTCTATGGTTCTATGATTCTATGAAGATCTTTAGTGTCAGTGAAAAATAGAAGAGGATATGCCTTTTTTGAAGAGATATTCCTTCTTTCATCTGCACTCAGGAAGGAGTAAAACCATACAGGATTAAATACCAATAATAATGGTATGATTAGTGTACATATCAATAAGGTGCACAAAATGGTGCTTAGATTTAGATTAGTATTAGAAAACTAATCATTGTGAAAGTTATTTTATTTGCATATTAAAGAATTGCATTGATAAAGAATACTACTATTAAAACAAATGTAGTTCTAGTTCAGAACTAGAACACACAAAAGCTAATACTGACTTTGTTTTCTATTATTTCAGGTAAACAAACTTGCAGGTCGGTTCACAATATTTAATTTAATTACTATTAAAAATTAAGTCAATGACTAGAAAGGGCATCTAGAGAAAATGTGCATTGCAGCTTACCGTAAAGGAAGAAATATTGAGCCAATGAAAGCAACCTATAGAGAATGTGGAATAACAGCCAAGTGCTGACATTTTAGGACTGTCCATAGACGTGCAAGTTTTATTTCACATTGTCCTCATCCTCCTCAATAAGAATGACTGATAGCTTCACTTTGTGATTTCCCAGCTTTTAAGAGTCTATTTTTATTTATTTTTTATGACCAACCTTACACTTGTTAAATGTAATTTTTGCTTTATGTAACATAAAAAAGAGCACATCTGCAGTATGCTGTCCCATGAATTAACAAGAATGACTGGACATAAGACAAGAAATCCTTTAAAAACATATGTCCACATTAAATATCTGGGCTATCTCTGTAAAGGAGGTCTTATGGGGTCATTTTTGATGCAGCACAAGTAAACCATTTCTACTCTTCTGAAATAGTTTCTTTCAGGTTTATATTGAGCTTGTATAAAGGCACATTACATAAATAAGGGCTTAGTTTGTACATTAGTCTTTTACATCTTGGATTCTTACTAAATCCTTGTTTTTACCAACTTGATGCATAAGAGAGATTGATTTCTGCTACATATGTCTATGGTGTTTATTTTGATATGTTTGGGATTAAAAACAAAATTAACACGCATAATCAGTTTTCTTAGAATTAAAAAGGGTGCTTTGGTACCTTTGGTTACATTCTTCTGAAAAAAAAGGAGAATAAAAGAGATGTGATAGTAAAGGGATCGATTTATTCAATCACTGGGTATAAAAACATTAGCCCTGGGAAACAGCCTCCCTCTCAGAGCTTTAGCTGCCCAGTCTCACCCGTGTGGCACAAAATAATTTGCATTTTTAGAGAAATTTCATGTCTTCTGTGAGCTCTAGTGAAACATGAATAAATTGCTTTCTTTTCCTCTGATTTTATAAAGCTGAATCCATTAGGGGTTGAGTCAAACTGTAATGAAAGAAAGGCAACAACTGAGATGATGGAAACCCTGGATTAGATTTCTTAGTAGTCCAAGCTCAGCTGTCATGGCCTACGTGTCAATTTAGTGCTCTTTGGGGAGGCCCAACAGTACATGTGAATACTTTTTTAACTGCTGTGTTACAACAGGTCTCTAAAGCAGCTAGGAATTAAAGAGAGAGGCAAAGATTAAGAATTAAATAGAGCCACAGCAAGCAGTCCACCAGAGAGATTTGCAGTCAGGCAAGTAAACCTTACAAGCCTGTTAGCCCTGCTGCCATCTGCCTGACAGGCTTGCATGCAAACCCCCAGTGCTCCCTTTGTGCATGCTGAGTTGATGCAGGCGCTGAAGATGTGTGCTAAGGGTATGGTTTTTGGTGGTACTGAGTGCACTGGCCTGGCACTGCTATAGCACAGTGGGTCAAGTTCACCACAAACCAATTGTCAGTTCAAATAAAGCCTCTGCGAACAGTTGGTACTTCTATTCTTTCCTGTTACAAATAGCAGATTCATAATATAACAGGTACCATCTAAGCAGAACCCAGAAAAAGCTGAAGTACAGTTTCTAGGTTTATGCTTAATAAATGAATTTGCACACCAGAATCAAACTACGGCTCAGTGAAATACTCCTTCTGATGGGACAATGCTTTGCTTGAGGACTCTTAAACTTCCAGGCAGGAGTGTCTTATTGTCATTTATAGCAAGAAGTTTTGTCTATTATATATTGTGACTAGGTTAGAACATGATGTGATCAGAAAATACTGATTCCAGCAAGGATTTTAAGGAGAAAGTTAGAATCATAGAATCACTAGGCTGGTAAGGACCCACTGGATCATCGCGTCCAACCGTTCCCATCAATCACTAAACCATGTCCCTGAACACCTCATCCACTCATCTTTTAAACACCTCTAGGGCTGGTGACTCAACCACTTCCTTGGACAGCCTCTGCCAGTGCCCAATGACCCTTTCCGTGAAATATTTTTTCCTGATGTCCAGAAGTTGCACATGTGTAGATTTTATCGGGAAGTCCTGCTCTCCCATCAAAGCACCAAATGTTCATCTGAGTACAGTCTGGTGTTAAATTATCAAATTAGTTACCCAGAGTCTTCTACCTAATGCTTGGGATTTATTCAGCTTCTAAAGAGACTGTCACTTCTTCCCATGAAGAGAATGATGGCACAGTCAAGGGGTGCCAGGTCTGCAGCAGATTCATATAGCTGAAACCACCTTAAGTTTCACATTCACTTTGTGAATTTTGGGGAATTGTGATATTTTCAAAGCCGTGTTACTTTTAAAATGGGTTTCCTGGATTGTGAGAACAGTTTAAAAAAAAATAATAATCTGCCAGAATCTCAGACTTGTGCCCTGGAGAAAAATTCTTTCCTTATTTCTCAACTGGTGACTTCCCATGATTTACCATGTCTTAGGAAGGCATTTCAAACTGGCAGCAGCTGTAACTGGAAACCTTTCCTTGACAGTCTAACCTGTGGCAGCAATACAGAAATAATCATACTTCCTTTTCTTCCTTTACATTGTGGTTGGAGGAAAGGTCCAAAAGAAACCAGATCACCTGTTGCTGCTCTTCTTCCCTCAGGCACAAGAGTGTGTTCCTCTCTTCAGCCTCATTAAGCCTCTGCTACGCAGAGAGTATCTGGTGTTTCTCATCTCAATCTTGTCACCAAAGTAGAGGAGTGGAGTGGCAAGGTGACATCGTTTACTAAAGGAAAACAACATGATTGGTACGGCACAATTCAAAGTGAATTCAAAATTACTGAAGTCAAATGTTTTCTATAAAGACCTGTTTTGAAGCAATTTGGCAAAGCTGTCATAACCTTACCGACTCTAGCAAAGCTGCATTGGTTGCATCACCTGAGGATTGTGCCCAAACTAGCCAGAGCATTTATTCTTAAATTCCAGCTTCTACTGGCACATTCTTTAAAATCTCTGTAGTTCTACAACTTTCAAAAGTAGGTCACAAGTCTTATGCTAACTACTAGTAAAACAGAAAATCCATTTCCATTTTTCGATGTTATCTTTTTTTCATGTGAACCTATTTCTCATCAAAAGAAGTGGATGACTGGCCTGAAAACTGAGTTCTCTACTTATCTGTAAAGACAGAAGAAGACAAGCAGTGGCCTTTCAGGTTGTCCAATGTTGTTTGAAAGAACATGTTTGTAAATCAGAAAACACAGAGGAAGAAACCCAACACCCTGTGTTGCTTTGACCAAGAAAAGTATTGTTTCTGGTGCCTAGTGAAGAGAAGTGGGTCTAATCTCACTCTGTTGGTAAAATCAGCAAGGAAAGCTCAGGGAAACCAGCTTCTCCAAGGTGTCCGTGGGAGAGGTATCTCACATAGCATTATTTCCATATCACCATATGTGAATGCAAAGACCATGCATAAACCTGGACCTTATTTCCCAGCAGCTGAGTTTCTTTGTAGGTTTATTTTAAGAATGAAGTAGGAGCACTTTGCATCAATCTTAGAGGAGGACTTTAGCTGCTACAGAGAATTATATTCTCCCCAGAAAACCTCAGTCACAAGAAAACTGATATTTCCACAATGAATTCTGTATCTTCTTTTTAAAGAGCATAATCTTTGAGATGCTTCCCCTACATCTCCTTAGCCAGAGAGCATGCACTCATGCCTAAGATGCATTAGAAGATGTGAAACTAAAGTCAGATAAGGAGAAAAAAAAATCTGCCTAACGTCCTTTTTTTTTCACAGCAGATGCATTGCTGGATTTTCTCTGCTTCACTGGCTTCAGTTTCTGTGCCCAGAAGATACCTTTGGCTGAGCTCTTGGAAAACAGTTTCCTAGGCAAAAAGAATCTGCTTTATAGAGGCTTCAGATGATAAACAGTAGCCACTGGAGTCTTCACGATGAAGGAGTAGTCTTGCACAGAATTATAGAAGAGTAGATAATCCTTTAGAGGCCAGAAAACAACAGAGCCAAATCAAAGCATAAAGAATCATATCTACAGAACAAAAAAACTTAGAAAAAAAAAGTACATGGAGCACTCATGTAAAAATATAGAGATAAAAGCAAAAAGAACTAATATTAGAGATGCTTCTAATCAGAGCAGTCTGATAGTATATTTGAACCTTGGTATGCTAATGGCATGTAATTAAGCAAGAGGAAGTATTTAAGTAATCTGAGCTTTCTAGCTCTCCCTCCCTTTGGGACACCTTTGAGGGACCTGAATTTCATAGAAAGAGGTGCTAAGCACTCTCTGACAACCAGATCCTTTGAAGGCAAATCAAGCTGCATATTTAGAAATAAATATCACAGACTACTAGTGATTTAAAAACTGAGCTCCTCTGTTCAGTGGCATGTTTTGCTCAATGGGTAGAAGACAGTGTTTACAAAAGGCAGTTATGAACTGTCCTATCCTGTCTTGCAGTTTTTAATGGGGCCTTTATAACAAGAACTTAACGGACTTAATGCAGTATGTCTATCTGGATAAGGTATGAGGCTGTACGTCTAGCCGTGCAAAAAGGTTGCATAGGAAGGAACTTCATAAAGTAGGCTCTTAAGCGGGGTATTTAAGAGTTTTACAGGACAAGGATTGTAGTAATTTGGGAGAAGACAGCAAGAATTTTTCAGAATTGATCTTAGAATCATCACTATGCCTGAAATCTGTGTTTTCACATCTACTGTATTGTGATTAGTAAATTAGCACTGAGATATAGTAGGCACCTGATTTACCTTGCCTTGCATTAAAATAAATTTATCACTGATAAATTGCACTGCATGCAAATTGGGATTAAATGTGCTGCTTCTGTTATGATCATTATGTTGTCTGAAACAACAATCTGCTTACTGCTTTCTGCCCTTTGCAATGAGATTAGATTTCATTTCTAAAGATGTCTGTTAAAAACTTCTGTGCATAGGTCATTAAGATACACACAGTTTCGTAAAAGCCTGTAGGAATATCTTTTAAAATGCTGGCAAAATTTCTCCAGGACTATAAAACACCTGTTCTGTGAGCAAGACAAGGATTTATTTTCATAAGGAATTCTAAATAGCTTAGTCTTCAGTGGCAGCTCGTGGTGGGAGCGGTTTTATGCTGCTTGTATGTTCTCTGCTTGCCAACTCCTCAGGGTAGCCAAAGGTGAGTTTGTCTTCTACCACGAGAGTGAGCAGCTCCTCTTTCCTTAGAATTTTGCTTTCATGGGACATTCCCCTGGAGTTTGTCAGGTCTTTAAGAGAGACCAAGTCAGTTCCAGTTGTGATCTTTTTTTCTGCACCTGAGTATGGGGTGCAGGAAAAGAAACCCTTCTCTGAGCCGTCTGTGAATTCTCATTTGCACTGTGGAAATCTTGATTAACCAACAGGGTAGGCACTCATCCTGCTTGGTGTTGCTAGAAAACTTTGCCTTGGACTGAGAAAGTTTCAAGATGCTGAATCCGAAACGTTATTTTCTGAATATCACCCTACTTTGGGTTGGAGTAGAGCCAGAGATGAGATGCTGTATGGAAACTTCAAACTAATAGTTTTGATTTCATGTAAAACTTGTTGACAGTAAAGGTAAAACTATAAACTAAAAGCTGGTGGCTATTTTGTTTAAGTTTCTTCATGTTTAGAAGTGATCTTCTTGGTGACTGTTTTTCAAAGCTGATTTCTCTGTGTTACAAAAATTTATGTAGAATGTTTGTGATGTGTCTCCAACTTCCAGATACACGTGGTTTCATATTTTGAACCTTTTTTCTACCTGTAATCAAAACTTTCGCTTGTGTTATTTAAGCTTGATATTGAACACATGGTTTGTGCAAAATATGTTACTATGCTGTATTGTCACAGACTAGTGTATCCTTTTCACAGTGACCAGAACTGAAAAATGTAGAATCAAGAGAGACATTTCCATCATTGTGAAAATGTCTGGCACCTGCCCAAACTATGTCAGAGGGGAAGATTAACTTGTCTGAGGACTGTTGAATATGAATAACTAAGCAATGGAAATTATTAGGCAGGGAAAAATTTGTATTCCCGTCAGGATTTCTCATCCAAACCAGAAAAAAACTTACACTTTCCTTATAATGCTGTAGTCCGAGTAGACTCTTTAAAAGCATAGAAAATAAATTCTGCTTCTCATTCATAAAGTTACCCATCTGGGAAGCCTTTATTCTGGGAAACCTACCTGTTCAAATGTTTGCTGGAGTTCATTAAAGGCTCTCATTTCTACTCCTAAAGACTCATTCATTGCCCTGAATAATATATACGATATGCTGACAAGAGAGCCAACTCTCACTTTTATAATCTAAATTAAACAACTTTATCTAAAAAAAATGGAGCACTGTCTCATTTCTAAGTGGGCCAGAAGCCCTATGGGTCTTGCAGGTGTGAATTTATTTATTTATTTATGCAAAATCTTCCTATAAGGATCTGCAGGCTAACTGAATCTAGCTAACTAAATTCTTTCTCTTTTTCTGCCTGCTTAGAAAGACTGAAGCAGGCATTGGCACAATCCTGTTGAAGCAAACATTCATCCATAAGCTTCTTCTGAAATGCAATTGGATGATCCCCTGTCCTTTTCTCAGTCCCACCTTCTAACCTCTCTAATCTTGAGAGTTCATCTCTGTTATATGTGGTTCTTACATATGTCCATGATTAATAACTAGTGTGATTCATTAGCCTGTGTTGTTGGTATTGTTTCCCCAATGGAAGCATTTACTGTCTAGGGATAGTCCGTGATTACTCTGCCTTGTGGAACAGTAAGATGCTTTCAATCTAATGTGCTGTCCGTGTTTGAGCATAAAATAATATTAAGGCATCCACATAATGGAACCATCTAAAGATCCATTTTATTAAGCACTGAAAGAAAATGTGTGTGTGTTTGTATGTGCAAGGGAAACATAATCAGCAAATCTTTTTCACCAGAAACATAATTTCAGAAAGCGTTTTGCATAAAGACACAGCTATTTTGAGGTATAGTTCTTCAGATCTGAGGTTGAAAAATTACTATGTAGCCAATATACTACCTGGTACAATTAACATACTAAAATTATATACTGCCTATTCAAAGTAGGAAAAATAGGAAACGGGGTAGATTTATTGGTTTTATTCCTTTTTGAGGGTATTTATTTTAAATGCAATCTACCTTCAAGTAAAAAGCTGTAGTGCTCTTAAAAGATTACTGTTTTGAGTTACTTCACATACCTTAACAGAGCATGTAACCTTTTTACATTATATGATCAACTTTTTGACAGTGCAGGGCCGGCGCAGCTAATGGAATAATAGCCTGCAGGGTCCAGCTAAATGATATACGAATATAATCAACCTTTGTGATGACTATTCAAAAGTAATCCCTTTAGCTTTCAACTGCAACATATATTTCAACCGGGCAAAGCCATATGAAGAAAATGTCTGCAGACTCCACTGATACAATATGGCCTTCATATCCCCACAGTGTGTTTGCTGCTCACAGTGAGTTTTAAATTTAAGGTAATGGCTACTGTATATTCATGCGAGCATAGAACAATACCTTTGATTTGTTGGAGAAATGTTACATTAGCTACCAAGGGCCCTATTCAGTAAACTTTGACACAACCCTTATATATGTTTTACTGCTTATTCTAAATGGAATATGCCTGATAAAAATGCTTTGCATGCCCAAATTGTACAAATTCATTAATCTTTATATTCATGAAACCTCCAAGTACAACTGCCTCCATTCCAAGTGAAACTAGTCAGGATACATGGCTAAACGTGTAGGTAGGTCCAGTCTGCTTTCAAAAAGGCACCACATCAGTTTTCATTTATCAAGACAGAGGAGAAGTAAGAGGATCTTCTACAAGTGTGGGACATCCATGTTGTTGGCAGTCATATATTTATCGCTGTATCTTTATTCCTACTCCATTACATCATTCTACATATTATATAACTGAAAACAGCTGCACGACCATTAAAAATGCAAGCAATTTTTAAATTGCAATGATGGTTTATGTCTCATCAGCTGCATTATGCCAGCTTGATAATCTAGCATACCCTACCAAAGCATGGGGAGGGTATAAAGAATATGGTGCAGTAGTCTTGCTTTCTCACTCTTTCTTTTGTGAGAAAAGTACAGTATTGGCTAATAGTGAGTCTGAATACATGGAATTAATTGTATTAAAGGAAGAGAGAGGTAATGAAAACACTGCATTGCCTTATATTGCCATTTTTATATGTTCATTATAGTGAGAGTTCACTCACATTAACAGCACTTGCAAATACGGTCTTGTTTGCATATGTACGCCTAAGTAGGTATGAAAACGTAATAGCACCATTGCTGTGTTTTGTTTGAGGTGTTGTATTACAGGATTTATGCCACTTAAGCAAGTTAGCTATAGTAGAAAAGTAGGAGAAGGTACGGACTTTTTTTTCCTGTTTGTTTGCTATGTCACTTCTTGAGCCTGCAGAAAACTAGGGCATCCCCAGCATTCTGCAGCAGGGAGTTCCAAGGATGAATTGGCAATGCACAAAGAGCCCCTTCCTTTGTCTCCAAGCCCATGACCTGCTACTTTCAGTATATCCTACCTCATTCTTTTAATGGAACAGATAGTGAAAATTTGTCTCTGGGTTGCTTTCTGCATGCTACTCTCATTCTTACTTCTGTCGTCTCCTCAAAATACAATCTTCCCTTTTTTTCAAAGCAGTTTCAGCTCCCTGACATGGTAGTTAGTAGTATTGTGATTCTTCATCAGTTTATGGAGCTTTCAGTGGAATTCTTGTTTAGTGAAGTCTAACAGTTCCAGAAGAATGCAAAATTTGGATTTGGAATCTTTCCCATTTCATGGGTATGCAAGCTCAGTAACACAAGTGTTGCCTCATTAATTTTCCTTATAATATTTTGAGAGTCTGGTTCCTAAAATTCCTACCCTCTTTAGAGTCAGTGATCATTTTGCTTCAGTTGTTGTAAGTGTGGCTTTCATTCTTTTGTCTGACTTTTCACTAATTACTTGTGCAAAGGACTAGCAGCTCTGCTTAGCTTTCTCCCAGGAATGTAATGAAACAATGAGATTTTTAGAAGTGTAACAATCTTTACATGGATACACGTAAACAGCAAGAACAGAGATGACAATTCTAACTGCACTGAAAATTCAACCAGACAATTTTAATTGTATTTTATTGACAGCAGTGGTAATATGTCAGGAACATCTTATTATGATTAATTATATTTACATGCTATTAATACATATTAATGTTCTGCATTTTGTGCAACACAATAAGATAGAAGGAGAATGCTTGATGGTGTGATGTGTGGTGGTGTATATGTATTATCATTATGAATATGAGATGCTTTTATTGTTCCCAAATAGCACAGGCCAAACAAATGCCAAGAAAACATTTATGGCTCTGTATTCCATCAGTTATCCTTCATATGCTTCATATTTACTGGGAGGGTAGAACTGTTAATCAGACAGTAATAGCTTGATGTCCAAGTGAGAAGGCAAAAGGCCAAAAGGTGCATGAGAAAAGCAATTTATGCTATAATTTCCCATCTGTCATATACACATCCCCACCGTTTCTTGCATGTGTCAGCGTATGCTGTCAGAAACATAATTTTATGTGTATTTACTTGCAAATATGTATGTCAGTATATATACCTTGTCACATTTTGGCCTTGAGTCCCTCACCTGTCTTGTGCCATTTTTCAACAGCACTGGAACAGGCAATAATGTTGTGCTGGTATAAAGCTGGAGTGGGGCAACATAGTTCAGATCCCCTGCTGGTCTACCAGAATTGCAGAAGGCTCTCAGCCACTTCACAGTGTTTGTGTTCCTAAGCCAAACTGAGAAGTTACAGGCTGTGCACCGGTGAGCAGAGCCCCATATAGTCAATTGGGGGTTTTGTTTGGACATGGTTTGCTAGTAAAGGAATTTCCATTGAGGTACTTTACATGTGGTTTCAGAAAGTGTTATCTGGACTAACTACATTTTTAAGTATAAAGTAAACCACTAATATACATGTTGCCCTTGTACCAAATGAGACTTCATATGAGAACTTATCCTAATTCTCAGATATTCTTCGCAGACTTACTTAGCCTGTTCTTACTTGCATACAATTATAGATGGAGTCCTAGTTAGCAATTGTATTTAATAAATGACATGATAAGACAAAAGATAAATTTTATTGAATCTTGAGTGGTCCAGGAGTTTGCATCCATTCCAAACGTTGCACCAGCAGAGACATTGTTTTGAAAGTTATTTTTCATCTCCACCAGAACTGGATTAGTGTATTTATTTTGAACATGGATTGAATTAGGATGCCATATAAGCACCATTGGTATTGCTGTGACTGAAAGACGGAGTCTATTTTTAGACATCACAGTGAAAAGAGGCAGTGACAAGTTCAGGAGGATCCAGCCAAGGATTATACAAAGGTCAGAAAACATGAGCTCCTTTCAAATATTGAAGAGTTTGCATTTGCTTAGCTTCAGAAAGAGGAGATTAGGGGAAACAAAATGGTCCCTCAAGCTATAAGGAGTTATTATAAAGGAGGATGGTATTCCTTTGCTCTTCCTGTCCACAAAAGGTAGAACAGGAAAAAGATCAGTTTAATGTGCAATAAATATTTATCTTAAGTATTAGGGAAGAAACTGAGCTATAAGATTGTGAAGCACTGGAACAGAGAAATTAGGGATGTTGTGAAACAGCCTTCATCAGAAGCCTTTGAGAATAGATTTGACAAATAGATGTCAGGGATGAGCTAGATATATGTGCACTTTCTTCATTTGAGGAGATGAACCAGATCAGTAGTTCCCAAAATAGGAAGTAATTCCCCAGGGCTGGTGTGGTTGTAACTAGGCAGTGGGAGGTGTGTTGCTGGAGAGTCACTGGAAACAGAGCAGGAAGCGTGGCTAAGAGATGGGAGTTTGGTGGGGCAATGGGGCAAGGAAGGAACAAGGCAGGGAAAGCATGTGGCTGCTAGAAGCTCTGGAGTTTGATCACATCCCATTAGGGGGACCCAACTGAGAGATGGCAACCTTCCTTATCCAGCCTCCTCACTCTGCTCTTGCTTTCTGCATTGCTCACTTCTCCTGGATAGTCTTCTCTCAGTACTGTTTCCCATCATCTTCTCCCAAATGTATCTTCCTTGTTGGCTCCCCTGCTGGTCTCACCGGGACCCATCCTGCAAAACTGACCTGTTTGAGAGCTGCTGCACAGGAGTGCAAGAAATAAGAATAGAAATCCATGTCAGCTCTGTATTTCAAGGGTTACATCTTACGTGGTTCACCTCTGTGTTGTCTTAGATTTCCTTCTCTTGTGACCTTCTCCTGCATTACATGTTTTTCATATAAACCTTCTTGGCTTTTTACTATTAAGACTGTTTTAAGTCTAAAGCACTAATGTACTTTTTTTTTTTTTATAACAGAACTTGATAAAGAAACAAGTGCTTCAAAGTCCCCATGAGCCCCTTCCAAAGACACCAGTTCTAGATCCTTCCTGGTACAGTATTTTCTCTTAATCCATAGTCTTTATACCAATATGCTGATTTTCACAAAATGTCATTGATATCAAAATTTAACCAGATTTTGACAGGCACTTGCATTTCCTCTCTGTTTTACTTTGTCCAAACAACAACATTTTTCTGGCATATAAATGAACAAATTCATACTTCCTTCAGATTTTTTACTTGTTTTCGCAGCTTTAGAGTTTAATTGCCTTTGATCATGTAATTGCTTTTAATTTACAGAAATAAGCCTTTGAGATAGAAACAAATCTATTAACCAGATGCTGAACTCAAATGTAAAACAAGTAGATATCAAACTATATGTATAAATTTGCAACATTTATCCTATTTTGACTGTTTTTCATTATAGATAATGACTGCTTACTTACATAGAAGCTGTTAGATATATAATGAGTACTGGAAGATCCTTGAAGAGTCATGCAACAAAGTAGGAATTTCGGTAGGAATTTTGTCATTTAACTGTGAGCGCGGTGTTGTGATATAAACATCAGAGAGCTCTTTTATGACTGAAGTGTGGCTTCAATATGTATTACATTTTTTTCTTTAAAATAACTGGTGTCATTGAAATAAATACAAGAGGAAAAGAGTAATATGGAATAGAGAGTTTGCATTTTGTACCCCTAATGCTTATTGTCTTCTGAAGTGTCAAGGTCCTCATATTAAACATCCTTTATGTCTGTTAAATGGGAATCCAACATACTGGACACATTGTAAAATCAGATTCTAGTTGTTTGTCCCTTTCAGAAAAAATAAACTACGAGCTTTATGTCTTATTCATTGGGCTATCAGTGATTATAGCATCTGTGCTTAACAGTTGTAGTTCAACTGTAACTTGAATAGAATACATCCAGCCTGGGTGGCACGCTATTGCAATTTTGACCTATTCTCTAGCACAAGTTGAACCCAAAACACAACTCAGTTTCTTTAAAATCTAGTTGAGACTATTCGTGAAACTGTACAGTCAAAGCATTTGAAATGCCAATGGTTGTCTCAAATGCAACATCAATCTATAGGCACAGCAGAAACAACTGTATTTAATAATGAAAGTACATCTGGTAGAATACCTGTATGTCACATTTTCAAAATTTAACCTGAAGTTTCCCTTTTAGCAAAGCCTGTGTTCATTCACACATTCAAGTAAACTAAAATTCTGCCTAGATTCTTTATGATAAATAATCTGAAGCACTGATTTTGGAGCCAAGGGAGGAATCATCCCCCGTTTTGAGCTGGTGGAATTCTTAAAGTTGACTTTCCCACGTGACGCAAGGCAGTCTGACTCCTAAGGTGTTCACAGTCCTCGGAGGGCATTTTCCAGCTACCATCACTGTTGGCTCGAAGAAGAAAGAGGACAGAAGATGGCAGTTATCACTTTGCATAATATACATAAAAGCAGAATTTGGAACCTTTGAATTTTATTTAGGAAAATTGATGCAAGCTTTCATAATTTCACGTAGAAGAAAACCTGTTCTTTCAGACTACATAAACAAAGCTTTACGAATCCCAGTAATTGATCGTTCCTTTCCTTATAAACGGAGATTCCCAGATTCAGAGTTTGAAGCAAGGTCTGTTAGATTCGTAATCAGTTTTTATTACAGTCTTTGAGCAAGCTGTAGTTCTTGTCTTAGTAATAACTCAATTTACTGGCTTTCTTCAGGACTGTAATTTGAGGAACTGGTTGGCATGTGACACTGGAAGTTCTCCCTGTTAAGATATGTTAAAATTGTATAATTAACTATCTCTTATTAGACAATTTTTTAACCAAGATGCTATGTACCTGCAGTGTAAATACAGATATCGCAATAATTTTATTCTTGATAAACATCAAGCTTATTACAACAATATTAATTTAGAATGTTTTTACAAGGCTGAAAAGTTGTAGAGGAGTGTTCCTACATGCAATTATGCACACACATAAGCATACAAATCTCTTTACTGGGTGTTAAAAAGAAGTAAACATTTTAATAAAACCAGGAAGATAAACAGGACCATGAATTAAATATAAATAACAACAGTATCCACTTTACCCCCCTATATTTTAACACTGTATTTAATAATATGAAATACAAAAAACATTATAAAACCAGGAAAATTTTGCAAATAATATCTGAAAATTACATTAATCTGCAAACTCTTTTAATCTGAATAAATATAACATGACGGCTTGTAAGAGGTTGTTATTTTTAGATATTTGTAATTTCTTTTACCAGAAAGTTGTCAATAAAAATGGAGTATTTTAATTTATCCTTCATAGTAAAAAAATATGAAATAACATAAGACAAGCAGACATTCTATAAAAGACAATTATCAATTCTTCAAGGTCAAGTTTCTAAATCCTTAAGGGGTTTGAACCTCATGTACCTTTCTGCAGCAACTGAACATTCTGTGTATGTGCGCCAAAGTTGTTATGCAATTATATTAAATAGCACCCATAATCATCACTATTTTTTGCTAATCTGCAGTTGTTACTAAGTGGTAACTTTTTTTTTTATTGTAAAAAAAAGGTCACAAATTCATCCTCTAGAGATGAGCTCTCCCATACTTTTTAACAGTACTTTTCAGTCATAAAGCTTTTAATGAATATAAGGGGATTTTTATCATCCTATAAATGTAAATGCAAGTTGTGTTCTTCGAAGTCAGGAAACATTGTGAAAAAAATATATTTATTGATCTAAATGTCCCTGCCTCCCATCCCAGTAACAATTTGTCTGAGTAACTATTGGTCTGGCAGAATGCAGGCGTTGTTCTGCTCCTTGCAGACATTTTCAGTAGGAAAAAGAAGGCTCTGCTTCCCCCTTCAAATTAACGGGGCAGGGAGGTTAGGCAGAATGTCGTGCCATACATTATACTTTGGACAGGATCCTGGAATAAACCTCTTGGCTGTTAGGAGCCAGAGCCCCATGGATCATAGGCAGGACTTGGTGCAATGCTTCGCATGGTCCAGCTGAAAGCACAGGGCTCACTGGTACTTGGCTGCAGTTTCAAGTCAGTATTTCTTTAGAAGAAAAATCACCACTTTCTGAATTACCAGTGCTGCTTCCAACATCACTTTTGTTGGTGATCTCTTGTCAGATATAGTATCACTCATGAGATCTGCTGAGATCAGAGCTCAAAGTGGTATAATGGAACTTGTTCTTTGCCTCTACATGAGAGATGCTCAGATTTCTTTAAGGAACTCCATGTATAGAACAGAATTATTCTCCACTCTGCCTGGTGCATTATCATTGCAATCTTTCCTCCAAGTTATTCCAGAAAGTCTCTAATCCCTTGACCCTGAAGACTTCAGTCATAAAGGAGGACTTATGAGAGAGTACAAATTGCAGTTGTGAGTTTTTCTGTGCTCTGAAAAAATCATAGGCACAGTTGACTTTAATGAATTTAGGAAAGCAGGTAAATCGATTTAGCCTATAACGGCAGTTGTCTGTTTCAAAACAGAGATTTATCAAAGATATTATAGCAGATGAATCTTTGAGCAGTTCTGAAATGTAACACTGATGTCTCTAAAATCTGCCTTGTGGGTGCCTAACCTACGTGAGACTGGCAATTCAGACTGGTTTTTGCATAGAGTTTGAGTAGGTTTCACCATGGATGTGTCAGATGGTATTGACTAACAATTCATAACAGAGGGGAAGGTGGTATCCCTGAAAGGATTCTGTTTATAATTATGAAAAGCATGTTTTCTGACCATTAATAGCGTATATCTTGTTAATTATGATGATATATAAGGTATTTCACCTGTGAAGCCATTTAGAAAATTAATGTTTGAGTCACAGAAAGGTCATTGCCACTCTGGAAGGAATCCATTCATCTCTAAATAGGCCATCCAAATATAGACTAAGAAATACATTATATATAATTACCTAGAAATAGATGGAATAAATAAGATTAATGGTAGGTATTACTAAAGGCCCGCTTTAGTTTCCTACTAGGAAAAAGTAGAACGTAACTTGAAGAAACAATAATATACATGTAAAAGTGCAAGAAATAGGTTGAAGTCTTTAAGTAGTTATGTGAGCTAAAGCTATTACACATAAGGTGAGAACTCATCAGTCTTCAGAAGCAGTGTACCTCGAGGGCTTTGTCCTAAGATTCAGTCAGGTATTTCTGAGGACAGCTCCTACAAAAAAAGAGAATGAGGAGGAGTTGTTTTTTTTTCAAAACTGTGTCTTGTTTGACAGCATTAACTTCATATCTTTGTATTTGTCACATTTATGCTTATGAGTATATAGGATGTATGTGCTGTCTTTGAAGATAAACAAATAAATACATCAATTAATATTTCCATGTGTGAGTCTTCTTTTGACACAAGCGTGTCACTGAAGAGTGAGTATGATGGAGCCCAGCAGCCATGATGGTAAAGCACATTGCCAGGAGCTTAACCTTAGGAGATAAACTTCTCTTTCTAAACATTTAAGGTTTAATTTTGTGAAACTATAGAATAAGAGTCCAGAATGGCTGTTGGTCATGAGCTCTCAAGTCCATTTAGCAAAGGACAGGGAAGAGAAAAAGATGCAAATTTGCCTTTAATTGAAAACCTGCTGATTGTCCTTAGCTCATCTGTGGGATGGAGAAAGGGAGTTCCAGATTCATACCCACTTGCTGCAGTGCTGGCTTGGAAGAATTAATCTCCATGGGTGAGAAAGCTTTTTAGTAACTAAAATCCCACCTCCTTGTCCCTGCTGAATGAGTAGGTTTGTTTCATCAAGATTAATAATGCAGTTACCTGCTTGTTTCATTACCACATGAAAGACGACTTTGGCAACAAGAGCAGCTTTCAACACAGCTAACCTGGGTGATACCTAAAGTGATGGCCCTGCCTGAAGTCTCTGGATGCTGAGAGTGTTCTCAGCTCTTTGTAGGATCACAAAGAGGGAGGGAAAGTTTCAAGTTGTAACTTGAAACTACCCAACTACCCTGCAACTACCCATTCTCCAGCTCAGTTTTGCAGCTTAGCCACCTGCAGTATGGTTACATAGAAAAACAGCGGACAGCAGATTTTCAGTAGCGCATGGAAGACCCAAGGGGTGGAAACTTGAGCATCCTAGGAGGAGCATCTGGAAGCAGCTCCTGGCTCCCACTCAGCTCTGAACCCAGCTAGGACTGAGATCTCCTACCCTAGACAAAGTGATGAGAGGTAAGCCTTGTCTCTGGGAGGCAGCTTCATTCAGCACCGGCTTTCATAACTGCCACATTTAGCCTCCAATTTGGGGAATACATATCCATATACAGAGGTACATCACTTCTGAAGTGTTGCTGCCTCCTGCACTGAGCTATTCTATCCCTGGCAACGTTGCTCCCTGGTCTTCCTGGACTGTTTCAGAAAACATCGCCCCAGCTGGCCACAAGCTTACCATTTGTAATTGAAGTGGCTTGAATCTGGACTTAACCTCAGCAGTGCCTCTAAAAGCATCTTCAAAGAGCCCTCCCTGAAGCATAGCGGTGGCTTTTATTTTCTCTTGTTTTCTTTCATAAGAGTTGTCTGCCTTCCGGCTTCTCAGCATCGGCTGGCTGAGAAAATTATACACTCTCGCTTTCCACATGAGTACCAGGAAATCGGTTTTCCTGGCATCACTGTCTCCTTTCTGGGCAGGCTGTGCTCATGCCAGGCTCACACTACAGATTAAAACAAAATTTATTTATGACAAGGGAAGTTCAGGATTATCCAGCTTCTGTCTCCAGGCCCCACTCTCTCTCTCAGCAGCCCCGTAACTTTCACATTCTGAATTGCAATGAGCTTTCATGTCTGCTGAGCCCTGATACTCTCAGAGGACCTCCGTGATATTAGAATATTTTGATGAATTAGAGCCTTTGCTTTTACTTCGCCTCTACAAACCTCTGTTCTGGGAGAGCAACATCACTGATGCATTCACATTTTTCAGTGCATGTGGCAGAAATAGCTAAACAACTGCTTGAGATGGGGACAGTTAGGCAGAAAGGTAAGGATTTATGCCACTTTGAATTTTTCCTGTCACGCTGAAACCAAGCACTAGCATACTCTGTTCACACAGGGGGCAGGGAGGGGTGCATCTGGTCTTGACAGCAGTAATGGAGTAGATCATGTGCATAGAGCCAGCAGTGAGTGGACACCTATGCAGTCTTGTAAAATGCAGCTGCTCCTGCACTGGTCTTAACAGAGGCTCTAATATCAGCCAGCAGCTGCCTTAGGTGGTAAATGTTTGGGTTTCTTTAAATGATGGCTGTAGGTCAGCCAAGCAGCTGTACCACTGGAACTTGGGCTCTACAAAAGCAATACAATCCATGTTGGCACTGTGTACTCTGTATAGCTAAGGGGGAACACCATGAGCAAATCTTATGGATGTGCCTGTAGAGGAAGTTCTCATTAGCCAGAGCTGATAATCCTGGGAGAAACCAGCCTGGAGCAAACCAGAGCAGTCTCCAAAAATACAAACCTGTGAGCCAGCAAAGGTGACTTTGGCAGGGGCAGGAAAGATGTCCGGGATCAGTATGAATGTTTTAAGTGCAGTAGGAGCCAGTTAGACTGTAAGATGTTAGTACTAGGAACCATCTATGATCTGAGATAACTTGTGTGCATTAGGCTTGGCACCGTAGTTGGGGACCAGGAGTGATGGGCTGACACTAGTTGTGTGCATACACACAACCCCCAGACTGCCTTAGAGTAGGTGATATTTGGTCAGTGTTGCTCGTTGAGGTCACTTGTATAAGCCATTTTTAAGGGTTTTTCTTAACTCTTCCCTCCTGGTTAGAAAATTACAGCATAGTGGAACATGCCTAAGGATTACTTTCTGAGACATTTTTGCCAGAAAACTTGATAGTTCCTGGTAAAAAAAAAAAAAAAAAAAAAAAGTAAAGGCACAAGCTGTCAAAGGTGAGTGAAGTAGAAGAAGAGCTCTAATATATTTGCAAAAAAATATGCTTGTCTTAGTCACCCTCTCTGTTTCTCCCAGATCCCACATCATACTATAGGGAGCTGCCGTATTTCCATTGGTGAGACAATGCGCTTTCCCTTGAAAGCTGCTGTGTTTAATCTCACCATCAGATGGTGTGATTCATTTCTGCAGTCCCTGTTGTACGTTTCTTAATATCAGACATGAGTGAAATATCTTCAGGACTGTGAGTGAGAGTAGACTTAACCATTTCTTCAAAGGAAAAAATATGCTGGAAATATATAGTGGTCTTCATCAGTTGAAAGAACACGTGAAACTAAGGCCAGACTCCTGATGAGCCTGTTGTGGTACCAACTAAGTGAGCCAGAAAGAGGGTCTCACAAGCCTTGTTCACAAGTTCACTTCAGCCAAATCCCAGGTGCAGTTCAGAGCACTTATAGAATCATAGAATCGTAGAATAACCAGGTTGGAAGAGACCCACCGGATCATCGAGTCCAACCACTCCTATCAAACACTAAACCATGTCCCTTAGCACCTCGTCCACCCATGCCTTAAACACCTCCAGGGAAGGTGAATCAACCACCTCCCTGGGCAGCCTCTGCCAGTGCCCAGTGACCCTTTCTGGGAAAAAATTTTTCCTCGTGTCCAGCCTAAACCTCCCCTGGCGGAGCTTGAGGCCATTCCCTCTCATCCTGTCTCCTGTCACTTGGGAGAAGAGGCCAGCACCCTCCTCTCCACAACCTCCTTTCAGGTAGTTGTAGAGAGCAATGAGGTCTCCCCTCAGTCTCCTCTTCTCCAGGCTAAACACCCCCAGCTCTCTCAGCCGCTCCTCATCAGGCCTGTTCTCCAGCTTCTTCACCAGCTTCGTTGCTCTTCTCTGGACTCGCTCCAGAGCCTCGACATCCTTCTTGTGGTGAGGGGCCTTAGCCGAGCACACAGCTGTCTGGAGGTGGCCACATCTGATGAGTAACAGCTACGCCCCTGCAGAGGAGAGGACCTATGCTGGCTGCAAGGCTCTGCTGCATGACCATTTTGTCTGCATGAATTCATCCTCTGTGACACAGAGAAGCTTTTCTCTGCCTTTTGCAGCACTACAGTGGCTGCGCAGAGCTGTATGAATGGACAAAAAGTTTCAGATCATAGTTTAGAGTTTCTCTTGTCTTCTGTGAGACCAGCGTGTGTACACAGTCTGTTTTAAATATGGTTATCATATGTGTTGTCTCACACCACTGTATAGGTCAAGAAGTCCCCCCTGAGAGCTGCATTCAATGAGGACAGGCTGAAGTCCTTTTACTTTTTCCTCTGGTTCCAGAGCAGGTGCTAATGCTATTTCCTGCAACAGCTTTCCTGCAGTGGAAGCTGCAATTCTCAGGTCATCACGTGACTTCTGAAGCAAAGGCTTCAAAGCCTCCCTATGTTGCAAGCTCAAGTAAAAATCTCCTTGTAGTAGCCCTGAATCATATGTATTTACACCTTTGCTTCCTGATGGTTGTACTCAGGTATTTTGAATTTCTACTTGTAAATCATCTTCAACACCTTTGAAACCCAAGTGTTCATAATGGTTCTATGAGCTGAAAAAGTTTATTTCATGGTTTAAAATGGTCCTGCCATCTTTAGCTGTTCTATTGCATCTCTGCATAATGATAACCCATTTAGGGGGAATTACTTTCCATGATTTTGTCTGCTTTGCCATAACTGGTTCCTTACTTAGAGGCTTAATTCTCTTCTCTCACCTTTTTCCACATGCAGCATTGGAGAATTAAGAAAAAATTTTAAAAAAACAAACCTATTGATTAGGTACATGGATATTCACATCAGAACAAAGTCAGAATATCACTCCCCAGCAGAAAGGCTTTAGGGACCCAAATACTAATTACAGTAAAACTGAGACTTTGAACCTGCTGTATTCTTTTCCCACTTGCGCTTTCTCCCTCACTTTTCCTTGTACTCATTTGTTTCCTTCTTCTCCTTCATTCAAAGTCTCCCCCCCTTCTTCACAATTTTGACTGACTTCAGGTTCTGCAGAAGCTCATTCACCCACCCCTACATCACCTGCCAAAACTTTGGCATGTGCAGGTTCTTCCACAGCCTCTGTTTGTCTGAAACTGCTTACTAACCAAAGGTAAATCACATCTCCAATATGATCATGAGGTTGTTTATGTTGCTAGGAAAAATGAAACTGTTCTGTACTGCTGAAAAGTGAATAAACCCATGGGCTTTGTGCATATGAAAAGTGGACAAGTTCTGTTTATCTGCATTGATTCTTGACTTCACAGCTGCTTTCCCCAGTTTTCAGATGCTGGCAACCTTTGAGATAGCAGGATTTGCTCTGAGATACTATAGCCTGGAAGTTTGATTTGTCTACTTTGCTTCGTGGCCTTCCTTCATTGTTAACCTCATATGCTTGCAGAATGAAGACTTGACACAGACAGGCAGTAAAGATGATGAGCTACTTCTAATTAAACTTCACTGCAAACAGCTGATTCATAAAAGTCTCGCCCTCAAGAAAAATGAAAGTACTTCAGCTTAGACTGTCCCTGATTTCTGTACACCAGCCTGCTCTAAATACCTGCCAATCTCTGCCCTTCAGAAACTGGGACCTTATCCTCAGGCCTGGCTGTAGGGTGCACTAGCAGATCTGTATATCAGCACAACCTAATCAGTTGTAAACTGATAGTGCTTTTACCCAGTATCATCCACAACTGCCTCCCCATTAATTCACTCAGCCTGGAAGCACCCTGATGTCTTCCTTAATAGGGGTTAGCATTATTTATAGCAATTTACAGGTGTGCTGCTAAAAGACCAAACTGTAAATCACCTTAAATGTTGTTCCATGATGAAGTGCCTCTACATTATTTAACAAATTGTCCCAACATGACTAAACGATGCACATTGGAAAAACTTGCCGCAGAAATGTGATATTGAAAAGGCCACAATACTGCATATTTAGTTTAGATTTGTAATTGCAGTTGATAGTCTTCTCACAGGACTATTTTCTGCTTCAGAAAAGTAGAGTACTTCTGACTTGGGGGTGTCAGCAGCACAATAAATGACTAATACAGGTGACACTGTTCTGCAGCTGGCATTGCGGAGGTCTTTGGCACAAAACAAAAACAAAAAAAAGGAAACAAAAAAAAGATTGGGATGCAGCTGCATGTTTTAGTTGCAGTTTACTGCCTAGATTGTAAGGGAGCAATGTTGTTTTACAGTGCGTGAGAGTGATTCTGCCTCAGTAGAAAGAAGATTGAGGTGTGATGAAATGCCAGCCAAAAATGCCTACAAATACCTCAAAAAAGAGCTATACATGTTCTGAAATGTTGTTCTATCATATTTGACCTTAATCTGAGCACAGTGCTTTCCCAGATCAAGGATAGGCTTGTAATTTTGAAATGAGAGGAAAGGTGCAGCAGCATCATCTTCCTAGAAAGCCTGGATTGAAAAGGAAGCACATAAATTGTTATATTGGTCCTTTTTCTTGAAGGTAATTTTCCTCCTTCAGATGTGCAGGGTCCCACCATTATGTGGTAAATGCTTTCTGTTTTTTCTTTACTTGACCAAGGACACTTTGAAGATTGTCATGCCGAAACACACGCCCAGTTGAAACCTCACTGGGTGAGTGAGATCTGGCACAAAACCTAATGGAGCAGCCTGGCACCAGGCTGCTGATTTCCTCTGAGCAGAAAAACTTGCTCACAACCAACCACACGTATATTTAGAAGGGCAAAGGAGATAAGAAGTGATCTGGAGGGGTGAAGGAAGGATTGATGTCGGTGCTTCCTTCCCAGGGATTCAGGGTTTGGAGATGTATGAATTACTCGTGTCTAAAGGTAAGAACTGAATAGCCCTGCAATGCTGCTGTTGCTTTTTAAGGAGTAACTCTTTTTTCAATTTAACTCTTTGAGTTTTCTCAGTTAAATCTTAACATTACTCAGAGCTCTCTCAATGTGAAGTCCAAGATCTTTAAAACTATTGGTGAGGATATTTTAAATGGTACTACAGAAATGAAGGGTCTGTTTCCACGTGGAACATGGAGCTGTTTGTCTTTCTGTGTCTTCGCATCCAGGAGGATCCATTTAATCAAAGCCAGCCTCAGACACTGGAGCTGCATTCAGGCTGCTGCAACGTTAGGATGAGGATTGTTGCATCAGAAGTGGTTTGGGGAGCAGGAAAGGGTGAAGTAGGTACCCCAGGTGTTGAAATATTTATCCAAGCAGCGTATCTTCCTCAGGTGACTCAGACCAGATGGGACAGATGAGAGTCTGGCTTCCTCAGGAGAACCTAGGGGACCACACTTCACATCATACTGTCCCTATCTGCTCGCACCTCTGTCTCTCCCAGCCTCAAAATGGCTTTAAAACCCTCAGCTCACTTCAAACCAATGGAACAGATAGGAAAAGGGCTTAACTGTGAATATATCCCCACAGATTTTGTGCAGTGAAGCAGCTGACAGAGGGGACAGATCCCATGTGTGTCCCACACAAGGGAAAAGGCAGAAAATCACACATGTACCAGAAAGCCTGCCCCAGGCAAGAGGTTTTATTAATGCTCCATCCTTGGGAAAAGCATCAGTCAGAGTTTGCACCTTATTTGACACCAGAGAATCCAACCAAAAGGCCCAAATCCAAGGGAAGCCGGCTTTCGCCATTCCACTGCCATTCTGCCTCCCCACCGCGGTACCCCAAGGCCAAGCTTTAAAAATGACTGCTGTGCTGCTGCTGAGGAAATAAACCACTTCTTGCTGTAATCTGAGGTGGACGAGTGTTTTGTTGGGCATGTCGTATTGCCAGCATCCTAGGAATAAGATATTCAAGGGCATTACTGGTTCAGCTTTTTAGAGGTACTGTGAGATTGGTCAGCGTTGGTCTGAATGCTCTCTTTGGGCTTGAGAGATGACTTTGCAGTTTATCTATCCCAAACATCTCTGTTTTCCTCTGCTATAAGGTGGACAACAGCACCTCCCTATCTCCTGGGGATGTTGCAGGGATCGGTATGCTAAATACCATGAGGCACTCTGATAATAATAGGTGGAGGGGCAAAAACACTGAGTTGCAATAAATTTAAAAGGCTCCCTTTAAAAAAAAAAAAAACAACAACCAAATAACAAAAAAAAAAACCAAACCCACCAGCCAGTCTATTGGGACACAGTGTTAAATACACTGTCACTTGCTCCAGCTCTATTTTCCCTTTTTGTATGCGTTCTTCCACGCATGACACATTGCAATTTAAGCCTGTAACACGTATAAAATGATGCAGCGCACACAAGCATTGGAGTTTGGACCATGTGTTTTTCTCCACAAAGCACCGCTTCCTTAGCACTAGAAACCTTTTAAGTGACGTGTTTTGCAAAAATAAATAAATAAATGAGCGAATGAAAATGTCATCTACATAAATATGCCACAATAAGTTTAGTCCTTGGATCAAAGTGCTCAAAATGAGACAGCTTGGAAACAGAAAGGCAGGAATCAAAATTACACATCCCTGCGTATCAACTCAGATGCCAGCTGTTTAACTGAGACGTACATACCATGGCTGATTAAATGAAAACATTTTAACAGCTGTCTGAAAAAGTAAAACTCCCTCACAGTCTTTCTGGGGCTGCCTGCTACATGGTGTTCCCTGTGGGCTGCCCAGGAGAGCGTCTCCTTGGCTCCAGCTTATGCCCGCCCCATCTCCACTCATGGCACGTGTGCAGGGGCCACCAGGCACACAGGGTGCACCCAAAGGATGAGCAATAGATCCTTGGCAAGGTCCAGACCTCACCAAGTCTTGGTGCCATTGACTTGCAAACCTTCATCTGGGCAAGAGCCCATGGGCTGGCTGGCTGTGATCTAGACTATTCAATGAATTAAAGGTAACGCTGGTTAATTCAGGGGGACAAAGCAGCTCAGCAGGTTGAGCGGAGAGGCACTGGTTTTCATATCCAAGCCAAACACAGCCCAGCAGGGAAGAGGCTTTATGGGAAAGAAAAGGCTTTAGGTAAGTGGTGGGTGGTCCCTGGTGGCTGCATCCCTGCCAGTCTGCAGAACCAGCTGGGATCCGTTCTCCAGCCCTGGGGCCAGGCAACACTGCATGACTGCTAATTCCTCTCCTCTCTTCCACTCCATCCTCAAAACTGCATGGGCACAACCAAAAATGCCTGTTCGGAACAGCTTACTGTCCCCAGCCCATGACCGAGCATCACTTAGGAGGGTGTTTATCAACTCCGGGCAGCACAGCAGAGGCAGAGCTGTCTGTGGCCAGGCTGGTGCCCTCATCCTCCTTCCACTCCTGATGTGGGCACAGCCAGGAGGTGCTGACCTGCAGCAGTAGCCTGGACTCCAGCGGGGCTGTACTGGCCTCCCAGGATCCCATCTTCTCAGCTCTGCTGGAAGGGTGGTTATATTCTTCATGCAGCACGGGTGTCGGCCTGAGCCCCAGCGCTGGGTTTAATAGTGTCCTCAGCAGAGCCAGCAGCGAGCGCACAACCTGGGCTGCATCAGCCACCACCCCTCACCAAACACAACTGCCCTGGTCATAGGAGGTGAGTAATTCCCCAGCTTTCCAAAGCAAATAGGGGTTTACCTGAGCAGAGAGCAAACACTTCACCCTTCCACCACCCCCAAGCCTGCTGCTGACATCCATCTTGCGTCTGCTTATCAATAGGAGCTGATATGAAAAGTGGTTTAAATTGCAGTCAGCTGGGAGGGGAAGGGGGAGCAGGCGGCCCCTCCCAGCCATCAAGGCTGGGCTGCCTCTGCTGCAATGTCCCCTCTCCATGCGGGAAGGCCAGCAGGAAACCTCTGTGGGCATCTTTGTGTAGGTGTTAAAGTACGAGAAATTTGGGAGAATCACGTATCAAGGCACCAGGTATGTCCATTCACAGTTATTTTTAAAGAATAAGCAATTTAAAAAAAATGTATTATTTAAGAATCTGTATGTCTAAAATGACGAGTGATGGGGAAAGAAATTTTACAACTCAGGATGTAAAAGCAATTTTGCAAGGTGACATCTTTTACCTTTTTTTTTTCTTTTTTTTTTACATAGTATCTGGCGTGTGGGTATAGATGGAGGCTTTTATTATGCTAAAGTTTGTATAAGCTCTCTTCATCACATTCTTCTTTGGCCCATGGGGCCTTGCGTTGCTGCCTGGTGGGTGCCACCACGTGTCACTGCTAGAAGCACCCCCAAAAAAAGTCACAGCCATTGCCAGGGTGGGAATGGGACCTGTACACAGCACATCCACCACTTCTGCCCGCAAAATAAAATGAGAAACTGAACTGTTTTTTCACTTGCTTAAAAGCTGCAGCCACTGCTGCCGTAAAATGTTGTCGTCACTGCAACAAGAGACTTCTCCATGGCTTTCCCTCCCCATACGGCGTAGGCTGACTTGCCCAGCTATGTTTTGTACAATGTTTTTTAACGGCTTTGTTAAACACAGACAAGGCTACCTCCCTGTAAAATGTACGTATGTTCTCAATGTTAAGTTTACCCCATCTCCTTCCATAGTTCTCCCTCCGAAATAATGTGGTATCACAGGCAAGAGAAAAGCTATCAAGGTTTCAAGTGAGCAGATGGGTAGGACAGGGGTTTCCACTATGGAATGAGTCTTTCTCACATCCCCAAAGGCCATGTGCAAACAGAAAAGTAAAAGGCGCGCCAGCCACGTGCACGGCAACATGCCTCCATGCTACATTTTCTGTACCTGCCTGGTGGCAACAACTAGGAGCACATCTGCAGGTACAATTCAATGCGTCGGCCTCAGGCCTTCTGGTGGCCCTTTGCTCCTCATCTTTGCCTACATGGGGTGATGCTTTCGCCCTTCGTCCTGAAGGCATTTTTCTCTTCTTCTGCCCAGAGAGCACCTGCAGCCAGCGGAGCAGTGGTGGCTCTAGGAGGGGGCTCGCACTGCTGGCGATGATGCTGCTACCCGCGGAAGACGCGTGCGGCTCTTGGGGAGCAGCTCTCTCGTGTGTGGGGTCCAGGGCTGTTTGCACCCCACCCTGCACGGATGGACCCCCCCCTTCCCAAGAAGGGCTGGATGCAGTGCGGCTGCTTACCCATCACGCTCCCGCATGGGGAGGAGAAAGCTATTCCATGGACATCAGTGTGTCCCTGGGACTGTGCGGCGAGGTAGATGCCCCCTCCATGCACACCTGTGCTGCAGCCGGTTAGAACCCCTGCTAGATGCGTTTGTGCCAGGGGGTTGCAGCAGGTTCCCCGTGTCCCTTTCCTTCCCCGGAGGGCACTGGCCCAGCCGCCCGGCTGTCACCGCCGCCTCCTCCCCGTTATTTACATTCGTCTTTAGCAGGCTAATTACCCGCTTTATTGCTTTCGCCCGGGGGGAGGCCCGGGGAGGAGGAACGGACCCCCAGCCCAGGCGCCACGGTGAGGGGCGGTCGCGCCCGGCTGCCGCTCCCGCAGCCCCGGGGTTGGGGGGGGAAGGAAAGATGGAAAGGGGGGGGTAAAAATGAGGGGAAAGGGAGAACGTGGGGGGAATGAGGGAAAAGAGGGAACAGGAAAGCCGGGAAGTGATGTTACAGATGGGAAGTGGGGGTAGGACCACAACATCGGCTCTTGGAGAGATCTGAGGAAAGGGGGGAGAAGGAGAGAAAAGGGGGGAACGGGAAAGCCGGGAAGCGGTGTTAGGGATGCGGGAGGGGGGGTAGGACCACGACAGAGAGATCTGGGGGGAAGGGGGCGCAGCCTCTCCCCGCTCCTCCAGGTCCGCGGCGCGCTCGCTCCTCCAAACTCATCTAAATTACATCAATAACGGAGCGCACTCTTTAATGAGCTCTCAACTTTAAAGACTTGAAGGATATTAACAAGCCGCTTGACAAATGGTGCTTAGAAGCACATTAAAGACGCTGCTAATGGAGCGCATAATGACGGCTAATTTTCGATCAGATATAAATTAGAGCCCCAACAGTTATTTGCCTTAAGGACTTTATGTAAATGATCCCGTGCTGTATAAACGGGGAGGCGAGGCGAGGCGAGCCCCGCCGAGCTCGGGAGCGGAGCCCCCAGCCCCGCCCGCGGAAACAACGCGGAAACTCCGCCTGCTCCCCCCCTCCATCCCCTCCATCCCCTCCATCCCCTCCATCCCCTCCATCCCCTCCATCCCCTCCCCAATTCCCCCTCCCCGAGCTGGGCTCGGCGGCGCCCGGAGGGGCAGAGGACGAAGGCTCATCCCTCTCCAGGGCTGGTGGCGGAGGAGAGGAGGATGCCAAGGAGCGGGGGGCTGGGGGACAGGGACAGGGTCCCATCTGCGAAGCCGGGTCCTGCACGCACACACGCGCTCCCGCGCCTGTCCCAGCTGCTGCCCCGCGCCCCTGCAAGTGCCTTTTTTTTTTCTTCCCCCGTTATTCTGGTTGGGGCAACTTTTTTTATTTTAGTTTGTTTCGGGTTTGTTGTTTGTTTGGGGGCTTTTCCCCATTTTTCTTGCTCTTAATTTTTTTTTTTTCTTGCAACGAGTGCCAGCTGGGGGCCCGGCCCCGGGACCCGGTTCCTGCCCTCCCGCAGCCCCCGGGATGCCCTGGGCACGGAGAAGCCGTGCGAGCATCATCCCCCCCAACCCCGCCCCGGGAAGGGGGTCCCGGCTGTCTGTGGGCACCTGCGAAGTTTGCTGGGGGATTTCTGGACGGTGGGTGGGGATTCCTTTTCTTTCCTTTCCCCCTTGCTTGCGGAGTGTCCCCCAATTTCCAAAAAACAACCCGCTTTTACCTTCTCGGGGTGCTTCGCGCCGCAGGGCCGGGGGGTGGAGGGGAGAGGGTCTCACCTGCCAAAACAGCGACAACGATAAAAGGTGGAGGGAGGGGAATGATGCTCCCAAACCGCCCGGGCTTCCCCGGGAGCCTGCTGGGGTTTGCAAACACCGCGCACCGGCCGGGAGGGGCTGGCTACCTCCCTCCCAGGCCAGTAGCCCCCCCCTCGGAGTGGGGGTTTGGGGAGAAAAGCGGGTGACGCCCCCCCCTCTTTCCCCCCCTCCCATCCTTACTCACCCCGGGGCTGCTCCTCCTGCTCCTCGCTCGCTGCCCCGATCCATGGATTTGTTCCTGGAAAAACGCGGCGCGTTCTTATAGCGGCTACGAGCAATTAATATTGCATTAACTCTATTTAAAAAAAAAAAAAAGAAAAAGAAAAAGAAAGGGGGGGGGGGGACACACACGACAGGAGGAAGGGAAAAATCCGCACCCTCAAAGCCATCAATTATTAACGCGAGTGTAATTGGAGACCCGAGACTCGGGGCAAGGCAGGAAAACACGGGCGTGATGGGGCTGGGAAGGAAAGGGAGCCGAAGGTGGCTAATATTTAATTTCAGGTCTGTGGTTTTTCTAATTCGAGATTAAAAGCAGTCACGTCTTTGAAGCCAGACACTTGGTGTAAACGTACAGTTAAAATATTCTATTCCGCCGTCCCCAGACGGAGCTCTGCTACTCCCAGGCTTCATTAAATTTTAATTATCATCCCAGGCTGGAGCAAGGGAAGAGGGGGAAGAGTGTCCACCTAATTGCGACTGATAAAGGCAAGGAGATCTAGCTCTCTTCCCTCGTTGTTGTTGTTTTAGTGCTGGCAAAGCCCGGCGAGGGCAGCGTGAGCGTCTCCACCTCTCGATCCGCTGTTTACAAAGGATACAGGAGAAGGGAAGCCGGGAAGTGATGTTAGAGATGGGGAGGGGGACGAAGACAACATTAGCTCTTGGAGAGATCTGGAGAAAACCCAGCGGAAGAGCCAGGGACCCTCGTTAAGCCTCGACAGCTTTATTGTCTCCCAAAACAAAGCTCGTTGGTGGCTCGAAGCTTCCCGGCCCGGGCGAGGAGCTGCCCCGGTGCCTCGGTGTCTCGAAGCCCAGGAGTCCCCCCCAGCCTCCAGCTCTTTCGTTTGTTAATAATCTGCCTGTGTGGGACAGGCAGGTTCGGGGAGAAGTCGACTAATTACCCCGGGTTTTTTTTTAATTGGAGAGACTAGAGAGCAGCCTATCTCCAGGCAGTAAACGGTAAAAAAAAAAAAAAAAAGGAAACCCACCGCGTTTGCTTTCTAAGCAGCTTCCTATTATCACATCGCCACTTAATTTTATTTCCATTCTCTCCAAGTTAAATAGAAAGCCGAGCTCACAGGGGAGCTGCCATGTGCCTACAGACTGGGGATGTCAAGCAGAGAGACTCACTGTGCAAAGTTAATTTCAATTCCCGAGGAGGATTTCACGTTCTCGCTCGCTCTGACCCACAGTAATTAGCTGAGATAACTAATGATTACTTACTTATTCCTTGTAATTATCTGGATTTAATAATTCGCTGTGTAATTTATTAATTCGCCCGTAATAGCCTTTAAGTGAATGGCTCGTTTAAGAGGGCGAAGCAGTTCAGGGGCTGTTTGCTGCGTGTGCCTCCTGCATGTTTGGGGGGGGGTGGGAGGTGTCTCTGCTGGTTTTGGGGGGTCGCCTGGCCCATGACCCCGCCGGGATGGCTCGCCCCGACCCCCCATTCCCTCTTAAAACGATCCCCGCGGAAGTTGCGCGGGATGGGGTGGAGTGGGGTAGGAAGGGGCGGCCAAGGAGGCGTTTATCCCCCTCGCTACCCACGCCAAGGGCAAGTCTGGGCGTTCGCTCGTTCCGCGGGGCGCGCAGGAATGCGCGAGGGCAGCGCCGCCCCTTCCCAAGCAGCCGAACCCGCGGGGTTCTAACAGCATCGTGGCGACAGCAATGACCGTACCGAGAGCGACAAGGGTCGTGGGAGGAGGGGGGGACGAGATGTGGCCTCCTCGCCCCTCCGCGCCTGCGGAGCCACAGCCCAGCACCCCGAGAGCGCCCGGGCGGCTTTGAAGATGCAGCTGGAGCTGGTGGCTGGGCGGAAATATTAATATTTAATAGCGGATCGTGTATGATCTCCTCTCCCCCCTTCTCCTCCCGCTGCCGTCGGGTTTCCCCGGCTTTTGTGAGCGCCACGCGGGGAAATTACTTTTTCTTTTTTTCTTTCTTTTTTTTTTTTTTGCGTTCGCGTGTGTGCGTGCGGAGCATCTTTGACTTCCCCCACCCCCCCTACACCCCATACATCCCCCGCCTCGCTCCGGGAGGGCTGAGGGGCGGCGGGAGGGACCCAGACAGACAGACAGACACACACACACACACACAGAGACAGACAGACAGAGACAGAGAGACGCGCGCAGCCCCCGCGCACACGGGCCCCCGCGGGGCGGAGCTGTCCATGGTGCTGCTGCCGCCCGCAAGCGCCGGCGCCCCCCGGGCCGCCTCCCCCCCCAATCCCCAACTCCGACTCCCGGGAGGGATAACGGGGGGACAGAACCCCCGCCCCGCCCTGGGGTCTGAGCGAACCCCACGGCCCCGGGGTTAGAGGAGAGGCTGGAAAAACAAGAAGCAGCCAACGCGCTTTGCCAAGAAAACGTTAAAATCCTTTTTTTTTCTTATTTTTTTTAATGAAAGACGGTTTTAACAACATTTAAAAATAACTTAGCACATCGCTAGAATAAATAAACCTCCTATTAAGCGAAAAGAAACTCAAAATCCAACGAAATCGGGTCATGTACAGAACTTAAGACTTCAAACAATCTTGGAGAGAACAGCGATACAGCGGACTCTGTAAGAATATATCTATATGTGCGTCAACGCCAATGAAATATTTACAATACATACAGGTACCCGACCGAGTACCCTCGTTTTATTGTTGTTGATCCAAAAGAAACGTACCAAACCGTTCGTGAATTTACAAGCAGTGCAGCCTCGCTCCCTTTTCCCTACAAATTTAAATTTGCCTTTTCTACAAACAGACCTCCGAAAGGGACATTCCTCCGTGGGAAAGTATTAAAAGGTAATAAATAGATAGCCAACCGACGGGCAACATAAATAAATAAATAAGCAATTGGATAGATAGATAGATAGATAGATGGATGGATGGATAGACAGATGGATAGGTAGGTAGGTAGGTAGGTAGATAGATAGATTGATAGGTAGGTGGATAGATGGATAGATGGATAGATGGATAGATGGATAGATAGATAGATAGATAGATAGATAGATAGATAGATAGATAGATAGATAGATAGATAGATAGATAGATAGATAGATAGATAGATAGATAGATAGATAATCGAGCCGGTCTGAACACCGTCGTGATAGAGCTTTGGAATCGAGAAAGACGGATATTGTGCTGGCAAGAACCCCGAAGGGACAAACCCCTGTACACGCCACGTCCATTCTCGGTTCGGGAGCGGCGTGTGGTGGGGACAATATGGGAAACCCCATTAAATATGTAACGCGGTAAACAAATACCCGGGGCAGTGAATCAGGCTACACAAATGATGTAGGACATCTACTACAGGGTGCCGACGCCATACGAATAAGAAATACTCGCCAGAGAAATACCTCAGGTTCAGGTGACAATTTACAGATGGCCAAAAGGGACGTTCAGAAGAAGAAGAAGAGAAAAGCTCACGTTCATAAATCCTACCAACACAAAGTATTTGATTCTCACTATCCTTTTTTTTTTTCCACTTTTATCAAGACTTAGATTAAAGAGGTGTAATTAATTAGAATGAGCACAAAATGAAGTTGCTAGAGAGATAAATTAATAATTTACAAGGGGTTGTTTGGCAGTAATCTAATAATAGCTTTTGAAGACCAGTGAACACAGCAGGATCAGCTCTTTCCCTAAGCGTTATAACTTCAGAGAAGGATAATAACCACAGTAAAAATATATATATATTTATATATTTATAATACGCAGTGTAAACGCAGAAAAAACTGCCATATTATTATTTTCTTTTCCCATTTCTAAATCACTATTATCACTATTTAAATCAAAATACTTTCGAGGCGTCTCTCGCGGCGCAGAGCCCCGACTCTAGGCTCCAGTTTGGGTCCCGACACCCCGAGTGGCACCGCGGTCACCGCGCTGCGAGGTCCGTAAGAACGAAAAAAACCAAAAACAAAACCAAAACCAAACCAGCGGTACTTGCCGGGGGCGGCTCCGGGCGGCGGCTCCGCGGGGAAGTTTTTTTTCCCCCCCACAAAAAGTTGGGGTGGGGAAGATGGGGCTGGGGTGCGTGGGGGTTGGGTGGTTTTCTTTCTTTTTTTTTTTTTTTTCCTTCGCGGAGGTCGGTTTAAGGGCCTCGCCGAAGGGCTCAGATGCCGGCCGAGTACTTCATGCGCTTCTGCTTCTGGCGCTGGTTGCAGAACCAGACGCGGACCACGTTCTTCTTGAGGTCCAGCTTCTCGGCGATGGCGGCGATCTTCTCGGAGGAGGGACGGGGCTGCAGGGCGAAATAGGCCTCCAGCGAGCGCTTCTCCGGGGCGGCGATCGACGTCCTCTTGCGCTTCTTCTCGGCGCCGCTGAAGAGCTCGGGCTTGGCCAGCTTCTCGCGGTGGGACTTCTCGGCCTCCTCGAGCCAGGCCTGCAGGATGGGCTTGAGGGCGATCATGTTGTTGTGGGAGAGGGTGAGCGACTCGAAGCGGCAGATGGTGCTCTGGCTGAGGGACCCGACGCCGGGGATCTTGAGGTTGGCCAGCGCCGAGCCCACGTCGGCCTGGGTCACCCCGAGCTTGATGCGGCGCTGCTTGAAGCGCTCGGCGAAGGCCTCCAGGTCGCGGGGGTCGGCGTCCACGTCGCTCACGCAGCCCATGTGGGCCGGCAGCCCGTGGGCGTGCGCCATGCCCAGCGCCGCCGGGTGCATGGGGTTCATGCCGGCCACGTGCGGAGCGTGGCCCGGCGCAGACACCACGGCGCCGTCCGGGGCCGCCATGGCCCCCAGCGCCAAGCCCGGCGTCAGGTGCTCCAAGAGTTCCCCTTCCAGCGCCTGGTGGGGCTGGTGGTGGTGGTGGTGGTGGTGATGGTGGTGGTGGTGGGTCCCCGACAGGGCGGACGGGTGGGAGATGGGCACCGAGGAGGAGGAGGCGGCCGAGGTGCAGGGGATGGTGTTCATGGTGTGGTAGGTGGCGTCCGGCTTGAAGGGGCTGTGGTGCGGCGGGTGGTGGTGGTGCTGGTGGCTCTTGCTCGGGGAGACGATGTCCACGGCTGCCAGGGCTTCGGCGCGGGCCAGCAGGCTCTCGTCCAGACCGCCGAATATATTGCTCTGCAATTGCAAATAGAAGGCGCACATAACGCTCAGCGGGGGGAATTCGCCTCTCCCCGCGCGCTCCGCCGTGCCACTAAAACCTTCCCAGCATGTTAAAAGAGAAATCCTGGAGAAGGAGGGGGAGATGGAAAGGGGGGGGGGGGGGGGAGTGGGGAGGAGAAGAGGGGAGCGAGGGGGAGCGGGCGCGCAGCCGCTCGCGGAGGGGGGGGGGGACGGACACACACGGACGGACGGACGGACAGAGGCGCGCCGGGCGTCCCAGGTCATAAAAATTAAATAACGGGAGGCAAAGAGCCGTAAGTTGGGGCGGGCGATTTGCTGCGAGGCCGCGAAGGAAAATGATAAAATAATAAAAAAAAATAATAATAACGGGGCGGATCCGCTAATGGAGGTTGGGGGGGGGGACGGACGGACGGACGGACGGGGAAGGAGGGGGCGGCTTTTTCCCCTCGGAACGGGGGCACCTACCGGGGGGGCGGGCAGGCAGCCCCGCCGCATCGCCTCCGCGCCGCCGCCGGAGCCCGAGCCGGAGCCGCCGGAGCCGGAGCCGCGTCCGGCGGAGCCGCCGGTGCCGGAGCCGCCGCTGGGGGGGCTGGAGGCGGCGGGGGCGGCGGAGGGGCAGGGCGAGGCGGCGTGCAGGGCCGAGTACTTGGCTTCGTGGAGGCCGCCGCCGCCGCCGTGGGGGAGGCCGAAGGGCTGCTTGCTGCTCAGGGACATCATCGTGCGGTGCTCGCCGCCGGAGGAGGGCGGGGGCGCGGGGCCGGGACCCCCCCGGAACAGCCACAGCAGCCCCGGCCCCCCCCCCCCCCCCCCCCCGCCCCGGAAAATTTAAAAAAAAAAAACAAAAATACGCGCACACGCAAAAAAAAAAAAAAAAATTATATCCCACTCGCCCCCCAGCCGGCTGCCCCGAGGACGCGGCCGGGAGAGGCGGCTCCGATGCTCGGGGGACGCGCGGAGGATGCGCGGGGGACGCGCGGGTTCCCTGCCGCCTCCGCTCCGGCCCTCGCCTCTCGCCGAGTGGCCTCCCCGCCGCCGCGCCGCTGGGTTTTACTCTCTTCCCCTCCCTCCCCTCTCCCTCCTCTCGCCTGTCACTACAGCCCAACTCCTCGGGAAGGCCCCTCCGCGCCTGCCGCCTCGGCCCCGGCCCCCCCACCCCCGTCTCCTCCTCCTCCTCCGCTCCCCGCCCGCCCCCCGCGCCCACGCCCACGCGTGCTCCCGCACTCACCGCGCCCCGGGAAAAGGAGGGGAAAAAAAAGCCAAAAAAGAAAAAAACCAAAATGATAAAAAGGAGGGGAGGAAGCAAACACCCCACCCCATTAAAAAACAAAAACAAAAAAAAAAAAAAGAGGAAAAAAAAAGAGAAAAAAAAAAAAGGAAAAAAAAAAAAAGGAAAAAAAATAGCCAAGTCCCGTTCGTGCTCTCAATGAGCTCACGGGCAAAGAGTTGTCCCGGGAGGGGTTCTGGCTCGGTTCTGGCCGCCGAGGGACATAGAGGCACCGGAGACCGGGGTCTGGCTCTCCCCCAGCGTCCCCCGTCGGCGGGGAGCCGGGGGGACCCTCCTGGAAAAGCGCCCCCCGCTCTCCCTCCGACACCCCCGCCTCTCTCGTCGAAAAAGAAAAAAAATGTAATAAAAAGGAGAGAAGAAAATAAAGGTGTTTTTTTTTAAAGAAAAGAAAAAAAAAAACAAGAAAGAAAATATATAGAGAAAAGCAGTCGAGGAAAGTGTGTTTTACTGAAAGCGGTCGGGTTTATTTCCATGAATTTCACTTCGCAGCAGGAAGGTTAAAATAAGAAGTGCTTAGGTGTTTAATTTCTCACCTAAACAGCAGACTTGGTAATTTTAAGAGAAATAAATAAAAAAAAAAATTACATTGTATCAGCTCTCACTGTCGCCAGCTCGGTGAAATGAAATAAATCAAAGTTAAAAGCTTGAGTATCATTTAATTATGGTGCGAATAGCGCTTGGAAAGAAGTAGAACAACATCTCTAAACAAATTATGGCCGGGCCAGGAAGGAATTATTAGATTGAAATTTCATTTAGGCTCGGGAGACACAGCGCTTCAATATGTAATCTGTTATGCCTCATCTGATTTGTATGCTTAATTCAGCTTGACGAATTTATTAGTTTTCATAATAGCAAAAAAATTGAGCAGCACTATGGGCTAATGCATTGTGTGTACTATAAATTGTATGTCACCGTTGAAAGGCTGAAGTCTATAGAAATCTTTTATTAATGACAACATAGGAAAGAGGATTTTCTTGCAAGCCTTTAAGGAGTTCGTGCCAAACCTCCGCGCTTCAGTGTCTCAGTAGGCTATTAACATATCGCCATACTAATTAGGCTACTTCATGAGTGATATAATTTCAAACTTTAAATTATGTTCTAATTAACAAGGGTTGTCCAATTTGCTTAATCTTCAAAAGGCTTTTGGCTTGTCTAATTAGTCTAAAGCATCGAGCATCTCCAACGCCCAAGAAAAAGCCATCAATACTATTTTTTAAAAATTTTTTTTTTATTTTTTAGGTGTTTGCAGCCCATCCCGGGCAGGGAGGCAGCTGCCCCTCCGCCTCCCCGGCAGCAGCCGCATCCCTTCCCTTCTCCGGCGTGCGGGCAGCGCAGCCGAGGAGGGAAAGCTCCCACTTTCTGCTGGGGGTGGAGAAGAGGAGGGGAAGGAAAGGAAGAAAATACCTCGTCGGCGCTGGGAAGTCCTTGGGAAGCCGGCCAGGAGGGTGCGCGGAGCCGCGGAAAAGGGACTCTGCCCGCCCGGCTCCGCGGCTGAACTTTAGCAGAGGAGAGAAAAAAAAAAAAAACCCACAAACCCCCCAAAACCTCCCCCCGCTATACATTTAACCCCTCCCGCCTTGAGTTTAATTACTCGCAATAGTTGTTCTAATGTATGCTGCCACACGGGAGGATTGAGGACGCATATCGTTAATATGAATTAATCTTGATTTTAATAGCAACTGACAACCCGTCTCCAAAACGCCGGAGCGCCCGTCGCCGCCCCCCCCCCCCCCCCTCCCCAAAACGGGGGCGCGGAGCGGCGCTGCGCAAACTTTGCTCCGTCCCCGCGGAGGATGCGCCGCGCGGTGGCTTCTCCGCGCTGCGGGACTGCCCAGAAAGCGCTACTTCTACTTTCCCCCCCCCTATTTTTTTCCCCCTCCTATTTTTTTTCCTCCTCTTTTTCCTTTTATTTTTTCCCTCTTTTTCCTTTTATTTTTTGCCCTCCTCTTTTTTTTTTTTTCTTTTATATTTTTTTTTCGGGGGTTGTATTTGCGAGGGAGGGAGACCCCTCGATGCCTGGCTTCTCCCCCACTCCGGGTGTCGGCAGGGCTGCTCGGAGCCCCCCGACTGCTCGCCCGCGGGCTCTGTGGCCACGTCCGAGCCCCCCTGGGCCACCTAAATAAAAGGCGAGGGTGTCCCCCGCCCTTCCCCACGCCCACAGCCTGACCCACGCGGACACCTGGGGAGAAATCACTGTCGCCTCTCATGTATCCGTGTTCTGATTTACGATTAAAATTTAACGCCGCGCATTCATATTTTACCGAACCTAATGCGCCCTATGAATTTTTAATCCGTTCAGACGGGGGCTGCCCTCGCAGCCAACTCCACCTTTGTTTTGGAGCCCCGGCGCGGGCTCCGCCCTGCCCCGCATCGTCCTGCTCCCCACTCTCCCTCCTCCGAACCCGGTTTCGGGGCCGGTTCGTGGGGCTGGGCAGGGGATAAGGGGGGATGAGGGGGTACAGCCTTCCCCCCGAGTCGAGTGACGAAGCCGAACGTGAAGCCCGGAGCGATCAATGAAGGCTCTCGCCGTCCGTGGCGCCTCGTGCTTCCTGGCACTAAAATAAATGCAAGAAATCGAAACTTAATTACTTGAAAGAAATCCAGAAATCCCTCTGCATAATTTACCCAGGCGGGTTTTTTTTGGTTGTGGTTTTTTGTTGGTTTTTTTTTTTTTTTTTTTTTTCCCCGTGGCGTTTGTGTTGAACTCACGCGTTTAACTCCGCGCTTTGCTCTCCCCGGGGCCGCTCCCCTCGCCAGGGGTGGGGACACGGGAGGGGACACCTGGCAGGTTCTCCCCGCAGCCCCCCGGGCCCCTCCTGGCCAGGGGACGAGGGGAGGAGGTGGGAGAAACACGGCGTTTCTACCTCGGGATTGCGTGGTGCTGAGCATCCCCCGGCTGAGAGCATCCCCCGGGGCAGGGATGCAGGCAGGGAGGCGTGCGGGACCCTCTCCTCGCTGCTGTGAGGTCTGAGCCCCGAGTGAGGCGCCTGGCAGGTGTTTTCTGATCAGGGGTGTCTCCTAAGTGCCATAGAAAAAGTGCCAATAAAGTAACTCAGTTATTCTGACAAACACTCTGCTTGTGTCCGGCGATGCCCACGTGGCACCCGCGCTCCTTGTGAACGGGGTATGACACCTGCTAGCTGGGGGGTAGTGTTGTACCTGGGGTCCCCTCTGTTTGCCACCTCTCCTCGCTCCTGCGAGCCTGCTACGAGTGCCTTTCGCTGAATTCATTAGGGCTGGGAGTCCGCTGGCTCGGGAGCAAACTTCGTCATAGACACCTCATAGAGAAGTTGAAGAAATGTTATGAAAGAATGAAAAATACATTTGGGAGCTGCCTGGAAACTGAAGTACATTTTGATTTAACTTACATTAACAGAAACCTAATGTAAAAGTGAAGGGATCTAACAAAACCATTAATAATTTAAAAATAATTACAGATGGTCTATCCTTACTATTCATAACCACTCAACATTTTAGACAAAGAAAGCTGAATATTCTTCGTGGGAGAAAGATGTGAGCAGACTGCTAAGCAGGAGCCGTCCAGCTCTGCTCACGTACGCTGCACACTCTACATGGTACCCAGGGCACCATCCAAAAAGTACTTTTCCGGGAAGGAAGGTAAAAGCTGGCTGGAAGTGGGAGACAGGTCCTGCCTTCGTATTGGGTTTTTTGGCAGATGTACAGCACCGATCTCAACCTCTGCTTCTTGGTGGAGTTGGTGTTCGAGATGGGCCCAGTCTGGCAGGGGAAACCAAGGACACTCACGCATCCCTGGGCTCTCACAAAGCTCTGACAGCCTTGGTGGCCTCAGGAAAGGCCTTTTCCATCCATAGCTTGGTTAACACTAGTGGCAACGGGGACTCTCCCGTCCCATGCTGTGCCGTGCTATTTAACAACAGCTGATATCAGCACCATACATCATCTGCTTGGCTTGCCATGGCTCTGTACAGAAGTTATTCTTAATGTGTTCATTTTGATTCAAGTTTCCGTTGTAGGCTTTATAGCTCAAGGGTCTTGAGCATCCTCCAGGGCTGTGATTTTGCCTGTGTTTCTGTTTGTTTGGGGTTTTTTTTTTGAGATACACCTGCTGTCTAAACACTGTGTAAAATCAAAGCAGCGGGATATGAGGCAAACTTCACTGCTTTTCCTCACAGATAAAGACAAAATTGAAAAGAAGGAAATTCACAGACATAAAGTGGCTTCTAAAGGGAAAGAAATATTGGACAATACAAAGCAGATAAGAAACTCAGATTTAACTCTCACAGAAACCTATCTTACAAATAGCCTCACAGGTGAGATCCGTTCCTAATCACTTTCCCAGACACTCCTTGCACTAAAAACATTAAGATCTCATGGATCATTAAAAAAAAAAAATCCCATAAATCACACTGTGGATGTCCTTGGGACTCCATTCTTGCTGATTTAGACAAAACCCTGGTATCGTAGATTACCCTTCATTAATTATTTTCATTAATTTCCCTTGTTATAGATGTATTATCACAAATCATATTCCAAACACATCCCTTAATTAAGAACAAAATTCCTTTCTACCTCTGGATGCCATTTAAAAGGAGCTATGAGAACGCTCGTGCTCAGTGCCTTGCTGCCACGCAGCCAAGCCCCGTGCCCGGAGGCTGGTGACAGGCAGTTGCTGTGACAAAAGATGGTGCTTGCAAGTCAGCTGTCTTTTGGGAGTTGCTCTAACTCAGAGAAAACATTTTGATTTTCTATTTGGTCAGGAACATGGATGTGTTCTCAGCTCAGATCTCGTAGCTCTTCCAAATTTTTGCAGCCCTTCATTTTCTGCAGTGTTTTCAAAGCAAATCTGAGGGGGTTTCCTCCCCTTTCTCCACGCAAGGTGTTGGCTGATTGATCTCTTCATGCATCCCCAGGATTCACCAGGCACCACAGAGCATCCTTCCCTTTTCAGCCAGGAGAAAAACAACTGTGACAGGTGATAAGCATTGAAAAATGGTGATGAAAACCTCATGTTTCTGAGAAGGCTGTCACCAATGGATAGATATAAGTTTCAAAGTGGTTCAAAAGTTGCATCACCAGATCAGTATTTGTATCTTGGAGCCATTAAATAGTGTGTTAAAATATTTACTTGGATAGATGGGTCCTGCAGCCCCATGTGTATGATGTATAATGTATTGTTGTGTTCCATGGCATGTTTTGTGCTTTCCACAGTCTCCATAGTTTTGGTGAGTTCTTGCATGAACTCATCCTGCTTCATGGATGGGTAGTAGAAAATATCTGTGAATTATTCTGCTTTCTCCTTTTGATTCAGTGTCCACAGAATCAGAGCACGATGTGACTCGGTTCTGGCTGGTGAGGAAGGCCCCCTAGGACTGGCTGCTGCTAGATGTATTGGATACGTGCTGAAGCATCAGTCCCTGCAGGACTGAGTTCAGAACTCCTTGAAAACTTGGCTTTAATACTTGAAAGATGTATCTGTGTGTAAAAGCAATGATAATTTTTTGGAGGGAGAGGGGAAGTCCACCTTCTATATAGATATAGACACTTGTCTCCTTTTTATTCAAAGCTAATCACAAATCCTCAACTTTTTTTCTGCATCTTCTTTTTTTTTTTTTTTTGTAAAAAATTCAGTGGAAATGCATTCCACCTTTCCTGCAACCTCTGAGCACACATCAAAGCCCTTCCCTTCACACACAGAGCATGGGCAGGTATCTGCCTGTGTTCTGCTATCGCTTTTTATAAGTGAAATATTGTCTGTTCTGAAGACTGTTAATGTAATGAAATTAAATTGTGAAATGCCTCTGCAGCTCATACCAACATTTCCTCTTGGAAACAGCCTGTTAGGACTATGTTATCATGTATCTCTTGCAGCCTTGAGACAGCAATCAAATTCCAGTGAAATCTTACCAAAGGCAATCAAGTCGATCAATGAGAGTTTTGCCAGTAACATCAAATCTGATGAAATGGTTCTGTGTTAAGAACAGCAAATGTACACATGGAAAAGAGGACAGATAGAGATCGAGTCTATGAAGACAAAGTAAAAATGCAGAAAGAAAAGAGATTACACCCAAAAAAGAAAAATGCAGGAGAGTAGCAATTGACTGACATATATAGCCACTCCAATATGGAGTCTAAAATGCAGAGAACTCAGTTTATAGCCCATTACACAAAATACTGTAGAGGTATTTACTCAGAAGAACTCCTATCCACACATTCTGTTTGGAATCAGGCTGCGCAGGGAAGTGGTGGAGTCACCATCCCTGGAGATGTTAAAAAAACATGTAGATGTGGCACTTCAGGACGTGGCTTAGTAGGCATGGAGGTGTTGGGCTGTCAGTTGGACTTGATAATCTCAGACGTCTTCTCCAAACTTAATGCTTCTATTCTATTTTATGATTTGATTTTGAGGAGTTGAGATGAACTAAACTTGTCCTTAATTGTTTTAGTCTTTGTTTTGTTGGGGGAGGCCTGGGACAACCCAAAGATGCTGTAGTTTTAAAACTTGTCAATTATCATCGTAAAGCTGCATCTATCTGCTTATGTGTCTGTTGCTGTGTATATACACTAAATATAGCATTGCATTATATTTTTACTAGTTAACCCCTTAACAGTTTTTTTTGCCTGGTAGGTACTCTGACCTACTTGAGTAAAACACATTTTATTTCTCTCATCTAGGCCAGCACGTTTCCTTGGTGTAAGTGAATTCGTTGCTGCACTACAGGGAAATCGAGGCAAAACTTCCTAACAGGTCCCAGCATCCTTGTTTTTCTCAGTGACTTGGACTCCTAGCTTGCTCGTCTGCCTCTGAAAAAGTTCCTGCTGGGTCCAAACACTCTGGCTCAGAGTAGGCCACAATTATGTGGAGCTTGGCTGCTTTGTTGTTGTTGGTTTTTTATTGGGGGAACATTTTTTTTAGCTTGATATAGTTTTCAATAACATTAATGGATGTTTTTAATGGGTGAGTTGGATCTGACAAAGCTTTTGCAACCCTTAAAACTTGTCTGCTTTAAGTGCTGACAGCTGCAGAATGGCTCCTAACGAGGAGGGGTGCTCTTGGGACCCACTGCGGGGTGGAGAGAGGTGCACTGGCTGAATTACAGCCACCCCATCTGCGTGAACACAGCCAGCGTACACTGAGGGGATACGAGAGGAAATTAAGGAATTAATGTGGCTGCGAGGAGCTGCTCCCCTCTTTTTTTCCCAGGAGGCTGAGGCAGCCCAGGTGTTAAGGAGATGGGTGCAGGAGTAGGATCCTCCCTGCTCTTTCCCCTACAGGTTCTGGGATGTGGCAGCCCCAGGTGATGTGAAGGCTGGCAGCAGCTGGAGCTCATCCCCGTTTCTGTGGATAAAACTGAGGTCAGAGCCTAGTCATTTATGGAAGGTTCGTTCAGAGAGAAGCAACTCTGGGAGGTGCTTCTCAGTGACTGGGATGGGACTGTAGTCTGCTGGCAGGTCCAATCCCCCCTCTCCTCGCTGCTTTCTAGGGAAGAGGGAGAATTTATCTTTCTTCTCAAGCAGGCTCAAAAGCAAATGCTCCGTGAGATTCCCAGCAGAGTGCTGTAACCCACCCACTGCAAGGATGGTGTGAGAGGTATATCTTGGAACAAAATGGGGTTTAATTCTCTCTTTGTCTCTCTGTTGTTCCCAATACCCTTCTGTGTCCTCAGTATGACATTCCATACTGTGTTGCAGTGCGCTGTATTGTGATTTGTACGTAATAGTGGGCATGTTATTTTATTAAAAATGAAAAATAATGCCCCAAGGCAAAAGGTGTGTTAATCTAGAAAGAAGATGGTTCAATCAATACTCGTCAATTGGTCAGAACGCTTAATGGAGGGAAAGCCCAGAAAAGTTCAAGAACCTGACAAGTAAGGGTTAGGTGCTTGGAAGTCAAAGCACCTTGGGTTTCTCTTAGAGAGATCTGGCTGCTTTAGATCAGAAAAGGCAGAAGAAAATAAAACCCAAGCCAAAAGAGGTGGATAGAAAGAATGTCTTGGAGGCAAACAGGGAAAAAAAAAGTGATTAAAAGAGTTTTTGTTTCAAAATTATGCTCCAGCTATGGGTGGGATCCTGTGCTCTGTGGGCTTGGTGAACCCTGCTTGGGAAGGAGGCAGGTCTGCTTTCCAATCTCGCTATTTTTGTGCTTGCTGCAAAAGTCAAAAGACTCGTGTAGAGGCTGGTATTCAATATTCATGTGGTCGTGTTTTAGCAGGGGTGAGCTCTCTACGCGTGGCTGTCATTTTCACAGTCTTGTAGATAAGCTGTGTCAGCACAGACTTTATAAATCCCATTTTTCCCAAAGATTTATGATATAACTGTTAATGTGTGCTCTGGACTGGTATCTTTCACAGAGGGTTTTAGTAAGGGATGTTATTTTTAGAGGGTTGGTGCATTTATTTTCTGTGTCTAAGATACATGATGAAAAATGTAATTTATAATGTGGCATAATAAAAATGGATGATCTTTGAAGGGATAGCAGACTTAATCCCCAACCTACACGGTATTTTTTTTTGTAGTAACATTTTGAAAATGATTTTTACGTGTGTGGAACCATGGAGTGAGAGGTGAGGACAGTGCATCAGGCAATAGTAGGAGCTGCTGTGTCTACTCTGACATTATCAAGACCACTATGCATGTACCAACCAGTGAAGTTGCACAAAGAGGGAGGGGAGCAGCACTCATTCAGCAAAGGGACATGGATAGATTTTGCTTTATTTTTCCCTTTAAGTCAGAAATAACGGAGTGAATTGGAAGCGTCTTTGTTGAATTAATACACGTGTGAATGCTTCCAGTGTTTCAATGTTTTTTAAAAACATTCCAGAGCTGGGAATAGCTAGGTAGCTTTCTTGTGAGAGCTGAGACACACCCTCTCCTGCACTGCTCTATGGCAAGGCTGCCTGTTTCAATGATACAGTCCAATGTTACTTCTGGTTTTAAAAACAGGCTGTGTTTGCTGTTTGATTCTTTGTGGTATTGCCACACATGTTTATCTCATTGTAATCATGAGAACTGTTTTTGTGCAAGTCAAGATGTTACACGTAAAGTGGTGGAAAACAGCAGATCTCTGTATCTGTACAGATAGTGGCTGGTTTTCCTTTTTTCTCAGTGACTTTGTGCCCCTAAGGTGCTACAGGCATCTGCAAAGCAAAAGCCATGGAAATGACAAACAAAAGCTGGGCTGATGCATTCTTTATTATGGCAAAGCTCCTGCCAAGTCAAAGACCAGCCATCGAATGAGAGCTTGATCTGGATCTAGGTCTGAATCTAGAGGAGAGACTTAGGCTGTACTAGTACTTCTAAAATTAAGAAATAGTAAAGTGAAATTTGCAGTCTTGTTTTGTTTTTTTTTTTAATTTTAGTCAGAGATAACTGACAACCCAGACACAATAAAAACTCACCTGCTTAGGCTATGCACACAGTAATCTCTTGAAATCATCATCCCTTTTTCATATTATGCAAGCAGAAATTCCTATGTATGTTAGCACTTCCCTACTTTATTAGCTAATGTACATGTGAATTGGACCTTAAATTCTATACTGTGACAAGTTAGACTATTAATAATTCTGCTTATAGCAATTGTTCAGTTCAGGGCCATAAGATGAATTCTTGAACTACTTCTGGCAGGAAAAAACCCCAACTATAAGTCAACAAAAATTATTTTAGGTTTTGTGGTGTTCTTGTGGACTCCTTTGGTGTAGAAGCTGTAAATTTGCTTGCTTCTCCTGTTTGACAGGTCATCTAAGTAGAAGCACGAAAGCGGGAACACTGCCTGTTGGATAAAACACCCTCACAGTTTTGGAGAGAACAAAAATTAGGAGTTTAGACTTTAGCTACTTATGTGTTTTGCACTGTTTCCAAAACACATGCTAGTATAAATTCTATCACTAGCTGAAAGAGAAGTAACTTTGTACCTACTTCAGATTCCTAAAATTGTGCTGTTCTGAGCTGGCTTGAAGTCCAAGGGTAGTTTATACTTATGTGCAAACAGCCTTTTTTTTTGTTTGGCTGGTCGGTTTTGGTTTTTATCTGCTTCTAATTGCTACAATCTGTCATGAAGAGAGGAGCAGAAACAGTATTGTACAGCAGGTACAGGATGGTGGGATCACAGGTGACGGCAGTGCAGGATGTGAATGTGAGCAGGAAGAACTTTCCTTTTGAGGATCCCCTGTTGTTTATTAAGGTCTATGTTTCAGAGGAAAAGCAGTAGAGGAGAGAATTTGGTGCTAGAGGGGAAAACGTAGACTCGTCTGTCTTCAGGATGAGGACTTCTGCTCCTCTGGTATGGTGAAAGTTAGTGCTGAACAGGATGGGGGTTTTGAACTTGTTTTTCATTAATCCTTGCCTCTGCAAAAGGGTCTTCAGAGGCTTCAGGACTGGTCAAGGGTGTGGGACAAACACACAGGAACAGGGGACTGATGCTTACTACTTTCTGCCTCACGTTCTACACGCTTTTCTGACTTGCTGATGCAAAGATATCTCTGTGTGTTTTGTTGAAGCCTCTAATCTCATACCCACTGCTGATGTGAAACAAAACAGAGGGTTATAGAAAGATGAAAATCTAGGCAGAAGGGAAAAATTATACTGAGTGGATGGGATGAGGGTAAGGAAGCACTGTAACCCTGCAGTAGGAGTTGCTTGCACTGCTTTATGTACTCTCTGTAGTGGCACTTGGATGCTCCAGCACTGAGCACTGCTGTTCACTGGGGTGTGAATACAGGCAGGGGGTGAGGTGTGCACATTGCCCACGTGTGCTGCCAGGACCTCGGGAGCTGTCAGGCAGGAGGATGAGCTTACTCTGGGTGAGCTTGGTGGTTTTTATATCATAAGCTCAGGTGAGAGGAAGTCCTGAGCAAGTGTGGCTTTTCATAACAGCAAAGGAGAGCCTCGAGAGAAGGTATCCAGTGTTCAGACTCTGTCTGTTGGCCGCAGCGACTGGGGGCAGTTTGGGTTTGTAGTTTCCAGAAGCAATGAATATAAGGAAACAAAACACTGACTCAGTGAGGTGAAGCAAACTTCACACATTTCAGTACTTACTCAAAAGTTACTTTTCACCCCTGCACTTAGCTAACTCGGCTTAAGAGTGTCTTTTTTTCTCTCCATTATAATTGAATTAAATGTTGATTTAATTCCTATTTATTTTGAGGTCATGGTACAGAAACCTCTGTGAAAATGCTGTGGCTAGTGATGGACAAACATAGTGATCAGAGTTTAGAAAGCAGCCATAGAAAGTTGTTTTCTGTTTGAAGCTCCTTGCTGACTCCAAGTTTTGAGAAGTTGGTCCAGCTACCATCCACCTTGGTAACTGTCACAGACTCACCTTTCCCATATTTACCTCATGTTAAAGTTCAGTGAGGGTTTGATCGCAAACATCTGGAATCAGATGGCAGTTCTCTCTGTAGAGTATGCTGAAGTGTGTCCTGTTGGTCTGGGAGTAAATTAAACCCAGTAGGTTTTGCAGTAGGTGGGCTTTTGATGCTTTTTCTTTTCATGAGAAGCTGACCAACCAATGTCAGTGAAGGAAAATTCCTCTTAATTATTTTAAATCATTAAGCAGCTTGTTTAGTATGTGGGATGACACGTGAGTGTGAGGCTGCCTGTGCTTTTTCAGGCTGGGGTGGGTCCTGGCAGAGCTGGGCTCTGCCTGTGTCTGGTCCCTGGGCATCGCTGGGGCTCAGCTGCAGGGATGGGGCTGGGTTGTCGGCTCTTTGGAGTGACTGCTGTCTTCTAGTGTGCATTTATGTGCTGAAAAGCACAATGCTGCTTGCTTCTGTCTGGGGTCTTCAGAGGCTGCTATGACACCAATAAGTAAAAGTTAATTGCAAATTTATTTCCATGTAGCAAGAAGGGAAAAACACTTGGGGCCAGTTTCCTTTAAAGGAAAGGGAGGAAAAGACTGTTCTACACTCATTTGATTAACCTGTGCTGTTAATCACTGCCAGGTTTATGAACCTCTATTATAAACTTGTTACTCTAAGGGGTTCCAGTTCAGTGATTGAAAAACAGCTTTAGGGCCTGGGTAGGTAAAAGTAGCAAGAAGTACAAGTAGGAGCACTGAGCCTTTGAAGCCTAATAAATAATTAGCAACATATTTCATGTGGATTCTTTCGTCAGGATACACTGTCAGACCTGGGATTTTATCAGAACATGATGAAAATGTAGAAAGAGCTCTACACTTATTCCAGCATAATAATAGTGAAATCTAAACCAATTTTGTATATTAGAAGCTATTTTAGCTCGCAGGTAACAACCCTGCACTGCTCAACTGCTCTTGTATCTGCTGCAGATTTTTCAGAAAGCTGAAAGTGTCTGAATATTTCTTTACACTCTTGTGTCTTTTGAATCTCGGATCCATATTTCATAGTTGCAAAACATACAACGTGGGTGTAAAACCTGAACTGCATCTTAAAGCAAGATGATGAAGAACTAGTAGCCCATACGACTTCAGATGGTGGAGGGAAATGTAGCAGATAAAATGGAAAACAAAGGTGGGAACTTCTCAAAACGCTCCAGTAGAGGAAAAAAACTGAACATACCCATGTAGCTCATGCAAAAGTGACAAGAGCTTTGTTCTTACTAGTGAAAAACAAGCACAAATCCTCCTAATGAAATATACATATCTGGAGGCTAATGACATTGCAAGTGTCTTGGAACTTTTCAAGTCATGGTTTGGTTTGCTTTTCCCCCCATGTTCATAGTAAAACTGTTTGCTTTTCAGGGCAAAGCTTCTTACCTCCCATTTTCAAGCACCAATTGAACTCTGGCGAAAAGCCTCAATTCTATCTCTTGTAGGTGGTTTTGCTCATTCCTACCTGGAGGAAGACCTCAGTGGGCAACAGCGTGAGTTCTGTCCAACTAAGAATTAATTCCAGCCTCAATGTAACTCACGTTGGTCTGTGGGTATGAGACCCCTGTGAGAAACCCATATGCTTAAATGCAGAGGTTATTTTTGCAGAAATGGGTTTATTTCTGCTACTTTCAAAAATGCTAATGGGACTTCAATGATATCAGGACTTGAAGAGTGGTTTCTCTATTAACCTGAACAGAAACAAGATTTTACTCTCCACTTCTCTACCAAGGCTTTCTGCCCAGCTTTGAATCCTGGAAGAATAAATCAATTTCAAAGACTGAACTTCATTTTGCCTCCAGTTCATATGTTTGGGCTGAGTGATGGTAGTATTGGTGCAAGACCACAGGCTGGTGAATTTCTAAGTTGTGGGCATGAGGCATTTTTTGCCCTTTCTACTTACATTAGGAATTAAAGAGACCCCTTAAAATAATAATCACAGTAATTTTTCGTAATAGCTTTGATGCTTGCGTGCATTTGTATCTGAAGGGGCGAGTACTTAGCCAGCTTTAAGCTGTATTTGTCTATTGTGCTCATCAAATAATCTTAAAGGAATATGCTGTGTTATTAAAGAATTATGTTCTCTATTTGTGTTATGAGATGTGAAATGCAGTGGGACGTCTACAGAATATAATACACGGTGAAAGAGGTTGCAGCTGATATATGAAAGCATCACCCTAATCCTCACAGCTCAGCAGCACATGAGCTCCTGAAGTGTTACGGTGCGGTAACTCATGGTGTGATCCTCTTGGGTGGCTGTGGGCAGTGCCTGTGGCTGCTCCCTCCTGCCGGAGGCACCAGGGCCAGCAGGCCAGTGTTTGCCTGCCCAAACAACTCTGCAGGTCTCATGGAGAGTTTGCAACAAAGTCAGTGGATTTGGTGGAAAATCTTAGCTGCAATTCTGCACTGGTCCAGGTGTCACTCCTCTGTGAAGGAGTACCCGAGTTAGCTTTTCTTACTATTTATGTTTTCATTTCCGCTCGTCCAAAGAGTGTACTTCTCTTTCACTTTTACATTTCTGTCTCTAAAATTGCCTTTGCTGCTCAAATGAGAAGCTGTGTGCAAGAGACTAATACTTAAGCACCAGATAAAATACCCAGATAGGCGCAAAGTCAGCCCCTCCTCCTTAACTTAACAAAGCTGGTTCTTCCAACCATGGTTTTAAGCTGGAAGAAATGCTATAGAAATCCATAGGCTTCAGCAAAATAAGCAACGGAAAAAGATGATCCATATTTTCTCTTCTGATGTCCACTGGAAGCTGATGCTAACCTGGCTATTTCATGTCCCATAGAGTCAGACTGACTTATTTGATAGCCATCTCTATGGCGAGTTTGATTTTTATTTTCACAGTAGCCCACAGGGCAGGTATTAAAGTTGACAAGTGAGTGAAAACTGTGCTACTCGGCTATTACTTTTTAATCTGTTAAGCAGGAAAGTGAGCCTTTTAAGCGCCTGGCTAGCAGGAGGTCATCATTAGCCTGTCAAGGTATTTCTTTATTGCAATCTTCCATAAAGGTATTTGATACGGCAACTCCTAGTTATGCTGTTCTGAACAGACAAGATGTACTGTTTATGAAAATAGACTTCTTAAAAGCAAGCTGTGGTGGTGGGTAAGAGAGGAGAGGTTGTTTACAATATTTTAAGCCAAACGCCTCCTTTGGCAGGAGGTTTTCTGTAACAAGTAAGAACAACAAGAACTAGCTCTCTCATCACTTCAGCAAGCTGAGATTTTTGTCTGTAATGAGAAGAATGAGGGTTTTTTGACATAAACTACAGAACAACATCAGAAAGACAAAGTAGGAGGGCAGAAATACAGCACTGAAGGTGAGGAGAAGCAAGTTTACTGCTCTGCTGTGAATTCAAGATTCTTGCTCATTATAACGCATAATTACAGCTGGCATTATTCCAGAGAAGGGCTTGAAAGAAGGTAGGTCTTACCAACTGTGCTAAATCCTGTTGAGAAACTGACCACGGCCCTGACTTCTTATAATCCAAATTGTTCCCATTATATTCTTCTGTACCAGGTTCCTCTTTATGCAGAAATGCAAATTATCTCTTTGGACTCCTGAGATCCGAAAACTGATTAGAGTTTTCATGTTCTTCTGTTAAGGGTAAAAATAGGTTATCCCAAGATGGGCAGCCCCTCAGATTACATACTGATCTGAGAAGATGGGAATAGTTTACTGTTATCATTTAATGAATAACTACTTTCAGCAACCAATGCCAATGACATGGTTGTGCCTCTTCTGAATTTTTGTTAACTTTCTGAATTTTTTAGCAATGCAATTAAATAGAAGCTGGCATTAGTAAACTTACTTGAAGTAGGATTTACATCCACATAGCATTTAAAAGCAAATCCTTGCTTTGATTTCTGTATCCAGTATGTAACTGAGAACAGCAGAGAGATGACATGTGGCATTTTCTCCGCAACTCTCTGAAGGAGCAGAGCTTGAACTTAGTGAGGAGACTGGGCTGAAGTTTGGTCATCTGGATGTGTATGTGCAGTTTCTAGGGTATGGCTTGGTTTTTTTTAAAAGCTTTGATGGACCAGGATACTGTAGGACAAACTGAATTTGTTGAATTCAAGCTCAGGATGCTTGTTGACAAGATATTTCCTGTGTAATGAAATTGCAAGGCTCCTATTCTTTCTTTCTTTCTTTCCCCCCTTCATTTTCTCTCTCCCTTCAAGAGCCATTGCAAAGTTAGGTTCCATTTCTGGAGATCTGCTCCTTTCCCACTAGTAAACGATGTCATCTAAGCAGCAGAGGTTGTGCACATGTAACTCTGCACCCTGATTTCCTGACTCCAAAATACCTGTGCATTCAGTGGTGTGTGGACGATGCTTGCTTTTCCTCTGATCTGACACCCAAAGCTTCTTCACACCTTCTATACCCTAGCTACATTAACGTTGTTGCTCACTGCCCAAGGTCTTCTGACAGTGTAAAAACTGGAGCTAGTCATAAAGTGTGTACGTGTGCTTCATTTGGTTGAAAGCTTGGCACGCGAAGCTGGTGAAGTGGTCTGGTTGGAGGGGGATAGTATGAAGGGAGAAGCTAAGGCTCTGCGTAACAGAACAAGTCTTATCTATGCAACTTTCCTTCTATTTGGACACAACCGTGTTGCTTATTAATATTTCATTTGTGTTGCATATGTGCACTGCTAAGAACGGGGCTTAACTAGGCATACAAAGGCTATTAATAACTGATCCCACGTGTACCTAGAAATTTCCAGAATCTTATTAAGGAAGTTATTCTTCTTGTCCACTTTTACTCCAGTATTAGAGGCTCCACTTGTTTCTCCTTACTTTATACCTGTGTAAGCCCATGATATTTTGATTATATAATGGGAATAACTGAGAAAAGCAAGATGTCTGAGGATCTTTAAGGGAACTAAATTCTTACCAAAGAGTTTAAGAAGAATTATTTGGAATTATTTACTACTTCTATTTCCTGTTGGCAATGCTATTTTCTTTACTAGAGCTGTCTAGGGGAAGTAAAAATGTGTGTTAAAGCCAAAGGGGTATATTTCATAGTATTTTACATACAGATTTTGGTTTAGACCCTGATCAGTTACACATCCATAAAACAGGGTTAATGAGTGTAATAATAGACACAAATCAGGGTTAGATCTGCTAAGCATAAATGAGAATTATATTGAAGTAAAGATTTATGGAGTTACACCTACTTGTATCGGGCAAGGAGAAAACCATGGTTTTCTTGTGTAAGCATGCAGATATATGCAAAGAAAGTTATGCAGTTATATATAAATAACTGAACTTTATTTTTTTTCTATAAGATAAATTTGTTAAAATCAGCAAGTGGCAAGTGATTGAAGCTTTGTTGTTGCAGGAGAGTTCTTAGAATGGTGTCTGTTTGGAAAATGGGGTACATTTCTGATCTTCTGGGATTTTTTTTTCCCTCAACTCTGGTATGAACTATAATTAAACAAAGTACCTGTCACTTTACATAGAAAGACAAACGGTCTGTTTATTTCAGCAGCTGTTTAACAAGCAGCCGGCATAATCAATTAAATTATTTCAAGTTTTATTTCCTGGGATTAAAGACGATACCTGAAATCATTTTTATTCATGGTTAGAGACCATGCAGATTCTTCTGACAAGTCAAAAAATCTTATGGGTGATGTTGAAAACTTCAATGTACAAGTGCTAATTCAGTTTGAGAGGAAAAAAACCTGACTTGGTAGAATAGTTTCTGTAGAGATATTACTAGAATAGCAAACCCCCAAGCAATACAAAGGCAGCCAGAGTATTGTATGCTCATTACCTGAATTTTCAAACATTTAACAACTGAGAGAAGTATGAATATGCAAAACTTCCAGACTCTGCCCAACATTTTTCTTATTCTTTTCTGTTCCTGGAGGGAAAAAGTCAGTGGCTTAAATCATTACATATATATATATATAACACACACATATATGTAAAATTGTTATTAACTCACTTTCAAGTTGCATGTGATGTGAGGTCACAGGTCTTTAACTCAGCAGAGCATTTCACTAAATTAGCCTCTTTACCAGCTGCAGCACCTTAAAAATGTGTGCAAATGTTCTGTTGAACTGGGGTTAAAATTTCTGCCCTTGTATCTTCATAGCTGTTAGGCAGGGGAGATGGACAGTGGACCTTGTATAGACAGCATAATATTAAAAACTTATTAAATCACAGCTATGGAGATTAAAATATTCAAATGGGAAGGAGCTCTTGCCTTTAATGGTGAGGGTCCTAAACAGTCATCCTCGACTCTAGAAGAAAAAAAATAGAAAGGAGAACCATATAATGAACGTCCCATGTGAGGGAATGGTTTGAGTAAGAATTCCCCTCCCATGTGGAAGACCCCTTGACCTCTATGTGGATTTTGCAGATTTACTGCCACATTGGCGCTGAAGACTCAAATGGCAGCTTTAATTTGCCTAATTTTAAGTTCTAGGCCAGATCCTCCAAGCTCTTGTTTGCATATATAGTCCATTATGCCTGAATATTTTGTTGCAGCATTTTATGACAGATAATGTATCAGCCCTGATGTGTTAATGGGAAATGTGAAATACCACAAAGTGCACACCAATTTCACTGGCATTGCTGCCTGACCCTTACCTTTTTGCTTTTTTTCTCACAAGAGCTGAATGCTTTAAAGTTTGACAGCTAATCTTAAACAAGACATTAAAACAAGTTTTTAGGGTGTTTTAAAGAAAATTATCTTGCTATAAATAAAGGAGGACACCAATCTTTGCAGGTTAAGGCTAATGTGGCAGTAACAACTCTATTTAGACAGTCTCTTATATTTAAGAAAAACATCTTTTAAAAATAGCAAGAGCTGAACTGTGTATAACACTGAAGAATGCCACAACATCCCCCGCTCCCCAAACAGTTGATGTACCATGAATGCTTTTATCTCTTATTAGCCAAGTTTTTATTCTGTACAGGCATTACAGGATTTATTCGGGGACCTTTGCTTCCAAGATGCCTGTAGTCTTTTTCCTCTTTGCTATCTCTTGTGGTGCTGTTTGCAAGAGGCTTCTCAGCTGCCCGAGTCCCTTGATGGTGCCTAGTAGGCAAATGTTTTAGGTTATTATAAAAGTATCTAGTCTCTGAGCAAAGAGCTGGCAACATCTGTATTTGCTCTAGGGTCCCAAAGTCCTAGTGCTCTGATCATTTTGACAGGACCTGTTGGAGCACATCTGCCTACCTTCTCTTCAGCCTGAACACTCTTTTTTCTTTCTGTGGAAACCAAGTAGTGCAGTGGCCAGTTGGCACTGCTGAGTCTAGTTTCAACATGCAGATAGGTGATAACGCACCCTGGGAGCTGGAAAGTGCTTTAGGGTCCTAAGCATAATGCTAAATTGCAGTGGAGGAGTGGAGGGGAAACATTATTGCAGTCTAACTGTGGCTGTGATCTGAAATGAGACTCTCTAAAAGCAAAGCTCCTCACTTGCCTGTTAGCATCTCTATAGTGAAATTCCTCCGTGGACAATTTTTCTAATGAAAACTTTCATGTCTCCATTACTTACCCTGAAATGTGAAAATCAATCCAAGTTTCTGCTTAAATATTGTTTAAAAAAAAAGTGTCCACCTACTTGTCCACTGTAAACGTGTAACGTGTAACGGCTGATGCAAGTATTGTGTGTTTTACTGAGGTCATGGAACTTTTTTTATGATAAAAGAAAATGAAACCTGCTGCTTGTGTGCTAAATCACTTGCGAAATAAGCATTTTGGGCAAATGAAGAGATAAGCGTAGGGAAGGAATGATGTCCCTTTTACATGCCCAATTCTTAGAGCATGACTGTCTTAACTACAAAGAGCACTGCCAGCTACTGATAGGAATTTAAGGTTTTAGCTGTCATGTACTTCCCTATCGAAGAACTGACAAGTAATTTGAGTAGTAGTCAATATGCTACTGCTTCCTGGAGTTGTACACTTTCCCTAATAATCAATCCAAATTTTTTGTTGCAGTCATTTTTAAAGATGATCAATGTGGTGGTGGATGCAAGGTTCCCACCAAGCTGCTCCATCACTTCCCCTCTTCAGCTGGACAGAGTAAAGAAAATATAACTAAAGGCTCATGGGTTGAGATAAGGACAGGGATATCATTCACAAATTATTGTTATGGACAAAGCAGACTTGAGTTGGGGAAATCAGCTTAATTTATTACCAATCAAATTGGAGTAGGACAATGGGAAATAAAACTAATTCTTAAAATGCCTTCTGCCTTCCTCTCTTGTCCCCATGCCCACCCTGCCTTCTTCCCAGGCTCAGCTTCACTTCTGATTTTCTGCGCCTTACACCCTGAGTGGCACAGGGGGATGAGGGGTGTGGTCAGTTCATTACAAGTTGTTTCTGCTACTCCTTCCTCCTCGCAAGGAGGACTCCTCACATTCTTCCTTTGCTCCAGCAATGGGTCCCTCCCATGGGAGACAATCCTCCATGGACTTCTCCAATGTGGGTTATTCCCATGGGCTGCAGTTCTTCAGAAACAGACAGACTGTTCCTGTGTGAGTCCCTCTCGGGATTGCAAGTCCTGACAACAGCAAACCTGCTCCAATGTGGGCTCCTTTCCATGGGTCCATAGGTTCTGCCAGGAGCCTGCTCCAGCGTGAGCCTCCCACAGAGTCACAGCCTCCTTTGGGATCCACCTGTTTCAGGCTGGGGTCCTCCACAGGCTGCAGGTGGATACCTGCTCCACCACAGACCTCCATGGGCTACAGGGAACAGCCTGCCTCACCACAAGCTGCAGTGGAATCTCTGTTCCAGTGCCTGGAACACCTCCTCCCCCTCCTTCACTGACCTTAGTGTCCGCAGAGCGGTTTCTCTGACACTCTCACGCTTCTCCAGCCACACCTGCCCAGTTGTTCTCCCGCATTCCCCCCTCCATCTCTTTCTTTAATATGCTATCCCAGAGGCATTACTGCCTTTGCTGATGGGCTCAGCCTTGGCCAACGGTGAGTCCATTTTGGAGGTGGCTGCCATTGGCTTTGCTGGACAGGGGGAAAGCTTCTAACATCTTCTCATAGAAACAACCCCCTGTAGCACACCCACTGCCAGAACCTTGCCATGCAAACCCAATGGAGTCAGCAAATGAGGGGTCTGAATGTAAATGAAGCATCTTATTGCCCTAAGCTGTGCTACATCTAACTTGTGCAAAATGATGTTACTTGGTGTTAACTCTGTAGCTTTCTTCCTGCATAAGGCTGGCTCTGTGTTTTGGAATGCTGAATAGAAAATTAAAAATGCAGGCCAGTCTTTGGGAACATTTTACTTACTCTTTTAATAAACTTTTGTTTATGCCTAGAGGTGCCATTAAATTACCAGCCAGACATTAATATACAGTACACAAGGGATCTTGTCTATAAGCAGTGATTATTACTGCATGACTCAGATGAAGCTTGCTATGTACTCGGATAGCTGCTGGACAGGAGATAAAAAGGGAATACCTGTCTGGATGAAGAGTGGTGGTACTCAGGCAGCGGATGTGCCGTTTGGTCCGCTACATTTAGAAGTAAGTTATTTCTTCAGGGCAGAAGCATGACCCAAGGGGATGGTGGTATGTCCTGATAAACACTTTTGCTTTCATAAAATAATGGAAAGCAAACACATGGTGTGGATGATCCTAGGGTTGAAGGTAATAAGCTTTTCCCAGTGAAATGCTGTTGTGGACCTCTTTCAATAAGAAGTCTTTTTATACCACCAAGGCATCTGTTTTCTGTGCTACTGTGTCCACAGTGAGAACATCACCAAAGAAAGCAAAAATTCCAAGAACGAGCTGGAGCAAAGGTAGGCCATGGACACTGCACTTGAAAGCATCTGCCTGAGTTAACAGGATAGAGAGGTAAAATCAGAAAGACGTATTTTGCTGCAGGCCTTGTACTTACACAGACAGGTGCCACTTGAAATGTGGGATTGCAGCAGTGTTGTAAGTTCATCTAGAAGGGAGACATTCAAAATGCCTCCAGGTCCTGGAAAAAAAATATGTATGCCAATTAATTCTGAATTGGGATTTTCCTTTACATTTGATCTACTTAAGAATGCACTGCAAGGTAATCTTCCTATGAGGAAGGCTTAGAAATGCTCTCAGGGAAAAGGCACCATCTCTCCTACTTCCTAGAGGGATCAGGGCAGAACTCTGCTTAATGCACATTGTCAAAAGGAAATATAAGGCCCTACCCAATACAGGCTCCTGCTGCAAAAAAATAACCAGATGATCCCTCCTCATCTCTGCTTTTCTTTTCTATAGCCTCACTACTCCACTTTCGGACTGACTTGCATGTACACAGAAATTAGTTCCTTCCCTTGCTCACCACAGCACAAGGCTCTGGCATTAAAGCTGCTTACGTGGAAGGCAATAGGTGAGACTGGTGAAATGGACAATACAAAATTGACCTGAGTTAACTTGAGTGGTATAAGCTGGAAAGATGGCAGGGAGGAGATGCTGCTGCTGGGAAATCTTTGTGAAACCTGGTGATGTTGTAGGAATATTTCAGGTTCATAGAATAACTCTTCCTTTCCTTGGGAATAGGACAGAGAAGTCAAAAGCGTCCTGGGTAGAGCTCTCGAGAGTGTCCTGGTAAAGGTGTGGGGTAGATGAGAAGGGAGGAACAAGAGGATTTAGCAGCTATGTTGGCAGTGACAAAGAAACAAGCGTTGGGTGTTTGAGCACTGGATGTCCAGAGCTGCTAAAGTCTTGCCTCCTGGTTAGCAAGGAAGTAGTAAGGGAAACAAATTCACGGGGCAATGAGAGCTTAGGTAGCCTGAAGGGAAAGCCTTTTCTATGTTCCTCATGGTGCTGTTTGCCTTGGGGTGGCATGTACCCTACAACCCTGACATCAGTGTTACTTTAATCCTCAATTTCCATGCCATCTCCCCCTCTTTATTTAAATAAGCAGTTTGGGCTGGACACTTCTGGAATAATGACAGCATCCAAAACTTCCACTGGACAGTACTGACTTCATGATTTGTATCTGATTATGGCTAAAACAAAAAGAGGCAGTCATGTTCTCCTTATATTTAACGGTTGGATGGGCTATGTTTGCTTCCATTTTTTTGGCTTTTATGCATGTCATTATTTGCCAGCAATACACAATCAAGCCCTTTTGTTTTAGTTCAGCTTTATTCCCTCGTCTTCATGTGATATTGTTTTAGGCACAAAGTGTCCCAGTTTTTTTAATACTTCATCACTTATTAATGCAGCAGATCGTGGGATGGAGAGTTGTCAGCATCTTTTTTTTTTTGTATTGACAGATATAATAGCTGATTTGTTATTAAACAGCTTTTAAAGGTTATACTTTTTTCCCCCAAAATTATTTAGCGTATTTCCAATAGTTTATCTCCCTTTCTGACCCCGCTTTTTGTGTGTATGTCTGCTTTCACATTTGAGATAAGCTTTCCACTAAACTCTGAAACTCTGAGGTGAAAGTGAGCCTGGCATCAGGCATATCAGGCCCCATCTATTAATGTGCCCCCATGTCTCTCCAGGAGAGGCTTGTGAGGGTGCCTGCAGGAGATGGAGGACTTTTGAGTTTTGACTTAGTTCAGAGTTGTGCCAGTGGGGATCTCTGGACAGCTTTGGCCTTGTGGTCTGCACTCATACTAACACCCCAGTGGTATTAATCACTGCAGCTGGTACTAATGAGATCTACGTTAAAGGGAGGTCTATTATATATACATGTGCTACAGTTACTTGATCGCAGTGTAAATGGACCTGGGTTTACGCTTGCAGAGTAGCTGGTGTGAAGAAGCTTTGCAGTCTGATCGGGACCTCTGAATTCTGCCCCGGCATAACCAATTTAAGAAAAAAGAAATAGAAGACTATTATCCTAATTCCAGCACTGCAAAGGGGCCTAGTGCCAGACAGATGGGTAGGAACATGAATCTTCCTCTTGAGACTGAGAAAAGCAGCAGGTGGAACCACTTTATGTTCCTGCAGAGGCACTTCCTGGTCCATTTTAAATCAAAAGGCCAGATAGGCTGGGATCAAATAGCTTTATTGGAAAATACGGTGGAATTCAGTTTACTGTAGTTAAATAATGGCACTATTGAGTTATACAAATATAAGCTTCCCCTCTTTCCTTGCATTTTCTGAAAGGTCTGGCTTGCTAAGTCAAGGGCAGGCAAAATCTTCCTTTTGTAAATCTGTATCCTTGTATATATAACAAACTTCTTGGTTTCCATCCTGCAGGATGAAATTTTTGTGGCCACTGAGGCCTGAATGGTCAGGCTGTAAGTTATGAACATGGTTTGATGTTCAAAACTGGCAACAGAAGTCAATGTGCCAAGCTAAGCTCAAAGGATGCATCTACACTTGCAGCTTTCTCCTGCATATCATGCTGATTCTGAGACCCTAGTTTCTTGAATGTCCAAATTGGCCACGGTCAAAGTTCACCACAGCTCTATCTAGGGAATGCACTTGGCTGATGAAGAGCTTAGGTCCTGGCCTCTGGTGAAGACAGGACACAGCAACGACATGCAAAGTCTCCAGATGTAAGAAGCGAGAGTGCTGTAGCACGATGAAGTCAAATTGACAAATCTGAGACTACTGAAAGACATCTCAGGCTTCTCTTCAGATAAGCCAGTGAATTTGCCCCATTACTCTGAATCTTTAAACTCTTTTGGTCGTGTTAAAACCAAAAGGGACAGACACAAGAGAAACTGCCCCACCTTCCATCCAGCAGAGAGAATAAGAAGCTTGGAGCAGGGGCTCTTTCCTCTTGGACAAGCCCTGCTATTCTTCCTTCCAGAAGATAAAACTTAAGCTTCTAAAAGCCAGCTTTCAATAACCTTGAGACAAACCTTTCTTCTGGCAATCACCTCTTCCTCAAGCCTATCTAGGTGCTTGTGTATTTCCAATTTTTCCAACACTGCTCCTCCCAAACTTGACCTTTGTGACAGGTGCTCCAGCTGGGGCAATAGCTCCTGCTGCTTTCTGTGATTTGTCTACTTTTCCCATTATGTATGGTTAATTACTCTGAAATGGCTGTAAAATGTTTGCATCTGCATAGATGTGTGCACACTCAGAGGAATAAATCTGCTGCTTCTCCTCTATAAAAAATACGGAAGAGATTTCTATACTGAAACTGCTCATGCTTTAGGTGGTTTGGGATGATTATTATAACATTAGGAGGCTATTTTTCTAAATATAAGAAGGAAGACATAAAAGTATCATCATGTTATCTCCTAAGTGTTTTATTAAGTAGGTTAAATCCAGTTGTTGTTCACTGTGAAACCATCCAGATAAGCTATTCCATATTCTCACTTTCATTTTTTCAAATTTAAATATGTACAGCTTTGCATGTTTTTTTAAAAAAGTCACATTATTAAATTGTAGTCAAAGCTCATGATTTGTTTCGAGCACAGCTTTATTACATCAAATGCTCTTTGGTTTTCTGCTGTTTTTTAATGCAAACTTTTGAATGCATTATAGCCTTGCGTTTCTGTGGAAAAAGTGCAAAAACATGACAATTTCTCTCATCTATACGCTTTCCTGAAAGTCTAGGAGGAGAAGGCAAGGAAATATAATGAGTAGAGCAGCACTAAGTCAGGTTCTGTTTCTTTGTAAGAACAAGCAGGTTCTAGGAAAGGGATTAGCAAAGGCCCCTTTAACGTATTCTTCCTAATGCTGAAGGTTAGTACATTAAAATGTCACACTAGGGTCTTGCATTAAAAAAAATTGCTTATTCGCTGATTTCTACATTTATTAGAGGATCCTTTATTACAAGCTTGAAAAAAAAAGCATTATGCATCTAAAGATTCTGTGTGTGGGGGAAAAAAGCATTATAGAAATAAACCAAAAAATCTAGAAAATCTTTTATCATCTTATAGCTTATATTTAGAAAAGCATACCTGTACATGTGAACAGGCATATATTAAGTGCTGTTCTAAGTTAAATTTGTACATAATTCCTACTACTGCATTGTGCTAACGGCAGTAAGCCCTGCAGCCTGTGAGCACTTTTAGTAATACCCAGTAGCAACAACCAAAATATCCCTTGCAGATGCCCGAAACAGTATAAGCACCTAAGTCAGGACAGAATAGGAGCTGTGAATTCCACTTCCATAAGAGAAACCATCTAATGGGATCAGCATAGCAATTTCTTCAAGCTGCTGAGAAAATCTGAGATCATATGCCACCATGTGCTTGTGAGAAATATAAATGTGTTGTAAACTGTCTCACATATATTTCCACTTTTTCTCCTCAACTTTCCTATTTATAATTAACACCTCTCTTTATCTTGTTCATTCTGAATATCTTTGTTCTCTTCCAGTTAAATTATTTAATACTATCTCTTCCTCTCGTTTAAGCTCCCTTTATCTCATGATTCCTTCTCCTTTATATTGAAATCTCTCCTGTCTAAATGCATAATCAGATGACATCTGCTACCATGGAAGTTAAAAAAAACCCAGCACATGCCCTAAAATAACTTAACTGTGTTAAGGTATATTGTGCAGATAGGAAAAAAAGAAAAGAAATAGGCTCCGTATGGTACAAAGAGCAACTGAGACCTCAGCATCAGTTACAAACCACATAATACCGATTGTTCATAATGTGAAGCCCAGAAATGTTGTCTACTTCTGCCTCTTTGCAGACATGAAAATCAGTCACTGCTCACATAAACAGTCCAGTTGATTTCAACAGATTATCTGTAAGCAACAAAGATGCGGTATCACATCACTACACATGTCACAAAGATTTCATATTATGCGGAAGGAAGCATGATGGCCTTTGGAGGCAGGAAAGCATCTGGAAGCCCCAAGGTATGTTTGCAGTTGAACAAAAATGAAAATTTGGTCACCTAAAATCAGAAAGGAGCTACATTATTGTTCCTGTGTTGTATCTAAGCTACAGCTAAATATATCCCAAAATGGTTTTGGTACGATGTGATGGAGAATACACATATACATGTGCCAGGCCATTCCGGGACCTATTTGAGTCCCAGTGGTTTATTTGGATGTGTATATTACCTGTATGGGAACCCGATGAGGAAAGTGAAGTGTTGCGGGACATAGTTTTTGGATACCAGACACTGACAGGGACAGGACGAGAGGGAATGGCCTCAAGCTCCGCCAGGGGAAATTCAGGCTTGAGATAAGGAAAAAATTCTTCACGGAAAGGGTGGTTAGGCATTGGAACAGTCTGCCCAGGGAGGTGGTTGACTCGCCTTCCCTGGAGGTGTTTAAGGTGTGAGTGGATGAGGTGCTTAGGGGCATGATTTAGGGATTGGTGGGAATGGTTGGACTCGATCCGGTGGGTCTCTTCCAACCTAGTGATTCTATGATTCTATGAATTGTCTCCCTTGAACCTTGACCAAATACCTCAATACAGATGACAATTTCCCTTACAGCAACAGCGATGGTGTCTTGCAAGCAGATTTAGGATGTGGGAGAATTCTGCCACTTACACAACACACTTGTGTTTTCTTCCTTCCCATTCTGTGCTGGTGGGGCAGGGCAGGCCAAGGCTCACAGAGTGCTTTCTTATTTAAAGACAGGAAAAAAATTAATCTCTTTTAGATGAAAGAGACCTGTATGCTTATAATGATAATAGAAGTAAAGCTTTTAAACAAACCCAAGTAAAATATCTTTGTACAAGTCTTCTGACACACAATGTGGAATATCTGCATACAATCTTAAAGATTACAGAAGTTGAGAGCCATGTGAATCCATGTGTTTTCTAACTGAGTTGGCAAAAGGCAGTTGGTATAAACTTCACATCTCTTGGAAACAAACTTTCAGGCAAAGCATCTATTCAAAGCAACAGAGCCTTATTAAAGCTTACATTTTTCTTTACTGAGTATAGACCAAAGTTAAACTTTTTCAGTGGTATCTGATGACCAACGGAAAACCATATGGGTTTTTTGGTTTTTTATTTCTTGACTCTTCTAATAGGAAGTGAGATAGTTCATCCCTCTCTAGAGAAGAACTGACACGCTCAGGACAGTGCACAAGGAGAGTGACCCTTTGGACAGGTAAATGAGAAGAACCTTCCAGAGCCAAGGACTGAACCTGGGGTTTCTAACTTTTGCCAATTAGGTCTGCTGTGACGTGCAAACATCTGAAACTTGCTGGCAAAATGAACCTAGAATTAAATTGGGCTGGGAGCAAGATTAGAAATTCACAATTAGCATCGACCTGCAAAGACTGAGGGGCAGGATTAGTACCATTTAAAAAGTATGCTGCAAAAGCAGGGAGAGACTGTGGCCTTTACCGCAGGATTGGATTTTATCGACAGATAAATTTCACTATGAAATTTGTCTGCTTTGAACTTCTTTTGGTCTCCATAGATTATTTGTGATTTTGCTTTTCCTTGGTAATAACGCTTTCCTGAATTGTGCTGAAGCTGTTGGTGCCTTCCAGCCCTGCTGGCGTGCAGATCAAGGCCTCTGCATTGTGTAACAAACTAGCCTGGTCAGGACCACCAGAAAGCGAGTGCAAAGCCTCCTGCCCCTCTCTGTTAGAACCTCTGGGGCTCTGTCAACAACCTGGGAAACACCAGCCACCTGCCTGGTCTCCTGCTCTGTTCATATCCAAGGGCCCAGGCTCTTGCTCTGTGCTTTCAGAGATGTGTAGGAAAAGGTCTAAGCGCTCTTATCTGTGAATGGTGCAGGTAAAAACCATGTCATAAGGCCACCTCACCTGCACGTGAGTATCCACACAAAGATTTACCATAATTTATATGATAAACATTAACTTTACATCTTTAGCTGATTCATCCCAGCCTTCCTATGCAGTAATCAAATCCTCTGAGTAATCACACCCTATGCTCGTTGTAATCACAGCTTGCTCTAGAACAGCTGTTAAGCATTTATTTTCTCCCCAAACAGTCAACCTGTGGCAGTTGCACAGGCAAACGCACCGAGGTTTTACCATTTGGCACTTGTATCTGAGCTGAGAGCAAGGACCAACATCTACTCCAGTAAACGTCAGTAAAACAGTGAAATGTATAATTACTTTAAACTGCACATTTTGAATCCCCTTGGGGTGGGAGAAGGCACGTTCCCTCCATGTTCAAAAAATCCCAGCTGTGATGCGTACTACGCGCTTATGCACGTGAACCTCGCAGGACGTACAGCAACATACGCCTCCTGAGCTCAGCGGTGAGCTATAAACATTTATTTACTCTGTAGCAGGGAGCGGAAAGCACATGGTAGGGACTGTTCTTTGAAGCCTGAATATACCCACAGAGACCTTGGAGTATAAACTTACCTAAATGTTTAGACATCACCCAACTTAAGTGCCGTGCGTGCGATGCTGCGATGGGGTGAGCAGCTGGGAGGATGGAGCCTGACACACTTCATCTCCTGGCTGGTGGGGTTTAGAGTGAGGGGGAAGAGGCTGGACTGATGAATCCATCGGGAAAGAGACTGGACCGATGACCCCATGGGGGAAGAGGCTGGATCGATGAATCCATCGGGGAAGCGGAGGCGAGAGGGGGAGAGCAAATGGAAAGCGCAGGTCGGGGCCCAGAAAGAGGGTTTGTTGGTGTGTTTGGGTTTTTTTTGTTTTTTTAACACTGAAATGATTCCACCGACCTCCGCAGAGGGAGTTGCCGAGCTCGGGAGCCGCCTGGCTCACCGGGCGCTCGCACGCGTCCCGGGAGATGCTGTCGGGATGTCGCGATAGGCGTTTCTTTTTCTAGGGGGAAGGTAATCGTCGAATAGTTACGGCTGGAAGGGACCTTCAAGATCATCTAGTTCCAACCCCCCCCCTCGACGGGCAGGGACGCGTCCCGCTGTTCATTCCCGGGAGAGGATAACGCCTCGTGTTTAAGCATCCCTGCTGTTCAGGGTCTTTTTAGACGACCACCTCTGCTCGCAGCTGCTTCCCTATCTCGGATGCCGCCGGGCCGGGCCGGGAGGCGCTTTCCTACAGCAGCTGGGGGCGAACCGCGAGGAGAAAGCGAGCGGCCAGCGCGCCTCCCGCCGCCCGCGCCGCGAACCGGGCGCCGGGGGGGCCCGAGCCCGGCCCAGCGCCGCCCCCGCCCCGCCGCGCGTCACCGGGCGCTGTAATGCTCCGAAACAGCGCGCACCACCCTCCCGCTCTGGGAAAAAAAAAAAACAAAAGCGGGACGCCTTTAATTCAAGCTAAAGTTTTATATGATCGGTTGTGTTTTCTGGAAAGTTAGGGTGCCCCTCTTGTAGGGCGGTTTGGGTTGGAAGGGAGCTTAAGGAAGTTCGTAACGACATTAAGATGAGTCCTGGGAAAGTATTGACATACCTGGTGTATTGCGTCCGGTTGTGGAATCCTCAGCCTATGAAGGGTATGGAGCTGTGGGAACGGGTCCAGAGGAGGCTACAAGGATGATCAGAGGGCTGGAGCACCTCCCGTACGGGGACAGGCTGAGAGAGCTGCGGTTGTTCAGCTGGGAGATGAGAAGGCTCCCAGGAGACCTTAGAGCGACCTGAAAGGGCTACGACAAAGCTGGGGAGGAACTGTTTACAAAGGCTTGTGGTGATAGGACTAGGGGGAGTGGGTATAACGAGGAGAGAGGAAGATTTAGACGAGGCATAAGGAGGAATTTCCTCGCCACGAGGGCGGGGAGGCACTGGCCCAGGTTGCTCAGGGAAGCTGTGGCTGCCCCACCCCTGAAGATGTTCAAGGCCAGGTTGGATGGGGCTTTGAGCAGCCTAGTCTGGTGGGAGGTGTCCCTACGGGACTAGTGGGGAGTCGGAACCGGGTGGTCTTTAGGATCCCTAGCCCCCGCCGCGGTGCTGCGCGGCTATTCGGAGGTGCGCGGTAGCGATGGCGGCGGTGGGAGCGCCCTTCCCCGGCGGCAGATCCGGCCGGGGCCGCGCGGGGGCTGCGGCCGCCCCGCCGCGCCATGGCGCTGCCCGAGCGCCTGCGGAAGGAGTGGTTCATCCTCGGCATCGTCGTGGTCATCGCGGCGGCCAGGCTGCAGCCCGGGGTCGGCGTCAAAGGCGGTGAGTCGCCCGCCCGCCCGCCGCCCCTCCGCGAGACTTTTTGTCCCGTTCCCTCGGTGCCTTTCGGTACCTGCATCCCCCCCCCCCCGAGCGCCCGCGGGGGCATCCGCTCAGAAACTTGGGGTACAGGACGCCCTGGTCCCCACGGGTCCCCCTCGCCGCTCCCCGGGAGCCCGGGAGGCGCCTCAGCGTGTATTCCCGAGTGGCCGCCTTCCCTAGGCGCCCTGCGGGTCGGTCCGGGAGCATCCTGCTCCTTCGGGGTTCGTAGCAGTGAAAAATGGATGGTAACTTACCGTTTCAGTAGCATCTTGCTCCTTTGGGGTTGATAGCAGCGAAAGCTGCATGGTAACTTGGCGTTTGAGTAGCATCCTGCTCCTGGGTAAATAGCAGTGAAAACTACTTAGTGTTTCAATACTATCCGGCTCCTTCTGGGTTACTAGCAGTGAAAACTGGATGGTAACTTAGTGCCTCAGTCATATCCTGCTCCTTCTGGGTTAGTGGCAGTGAAAACAGGATGGTGACTTACTGTTTCAATACTATCCTGCTCCTTCTGGGTTCCTAGCAGTGAAAACTGGATGGCAACTTCGTGTCTCAGTCATATCCTGCTCCTTTTGGGTTACTAGCAGTGAAAACTGGATGGTAACTTGCTGTTTCAATGCTATCCTGCTCCCTCTAGGTTATGCACAGTGAAAGCTGGATGGTAACTTAAGTGTTTCAGTAATATCCTGCTCCTTTTAGGTTACTGGCGCTGAAAACTGGATGGAAACTTAGTGTTTGAGTAACATCCTGCCCCTTCTGGATTAGTAGCAGTGAAAACTGCATGGAGACTTACTGCTTCAGTACTATCCTGCTCCCTCTGGGTTAGTAGCAGTGAAAACTGGATGGTGACTTAGCGTTTGAGTAAGATCCTGCTCCTTCTGGATTAGTAGCAGTGAAAACTGGATGGTAACTTACTGTTTCAATACTATCCCGCTCCTCCTGGGTTAGCAGCAGTGAAAACTGGATGGCAACTTAGTGTTTGAGTAACACCCTGCTCGTTCTGAGTTAGTAGCAGTGAAAACAGGATGGCAACTTACTTGGAATGTGCTCCTGTTCGAGTTCCTGAAGTTATTACTCAGTTTAAGATGGGCATAAAGTCATTGCAGTTCAGTGTATGAGCATCTGCCATCTGTGAGTTTCTTGAGAGGTGCAGCTTAACATCTACATTGTGTTAAAATCCCAGGTGCCACATTCCAGCCAGGTGGTTTTGTTTTTACTTTATGATAACATACTTGCATTTTAAAGAATATTTTTGAGCCAGGTTTTAGGTTTTTCATGTTATAGTAACACCCTTGTGTTTTTAAGAGCATTTGTTTTTATTCCTTCTTATGTCTTTGTGAATGATGAGGGAAAATAGTGAAAATGATTCTAGGCGAAATGGTTTCAAATGCTCATAGTAAACAAAACAGAAGTTTTTTCCTGAGCAGTGAGGTCTTGTATGTTTCTTATGACAAGAGCTGCTGAAGTATCCAGTGTTGTTTTAAAACAAACAGCTTATCTTTATACATTCTGGCTGCATCTTCTGGTTAGTTTCCATTGCAACTTGGCTTCCAGATGTTCAGTTTTCAGGAACAGATAAAATGTTAAGTATTTTTTTCCTAGGGGATGTATGAAGATTTAAGAAAAGGGCTGTAGAAACCTTGAACAGAGTTTCTTTAGCAATTCCCTATTAAGGAAGTGGAGGAAGACTATAACAGTGTTTTCATATGCATAGATTTATTTATTTATTTATTTTTCCTTTAATAGAGTTTTAGTTTGAGGATAGACAGCTTCTTGCTGAGGAGCCAGCATTCCCCTCCTCCCCTTTAGGTTCTGGGAAAATGAAAGTGATTTTAAAAAAATATGGCTCTGAACACTTGCTGTGGCAGCTAAGGCTCTGGTTCTTCATGGAGTTCAGGGTAGGCAGATTCCTGCTGTGCAAGGATCCCTTCTACCATCTGCGTTCTGTTTTGCATAGGTGAACAGGACCCACATGGAGCTTCTTGCAGAATCCATGCTGTGTCTTCTGCAGACCTTAAAGACAGCTTTAAATTGGTAGTATCAGGTGGTTTGTCCCTTTCTGGTTTGACTGTCATGCTAATTGTTAGCAGCAACGTGGGAGATCCTTTTAAGTAGAGCAGGAGATATTTTCTCCTCAGCTTACTTCCTGCACGGAAGCACTGTGATGGAGTATTTAATTATTCTACTGCAAAAAGATGTCAAGCTTAGACGTGGTATTTTTTATGGGACAACTTGCGTGAAAAATCTTACAAGCAGTGATTGAAACTCATGAGCACATGTTCCCCAAAGTGATTTCTCTCTTTTGAAGCTACGTGATCTCTGTGCTCGTTTTAAAACCAGGAAGAAAAATAAAAAAAGATAAAGAGGAGGAGGGGTGGCGAATATCAGCATGCGAGAAAACCGTAGTTCATCATCTTCTAGCTGACAAACCCATGCAGTGTGATTTGCGAGGCCTTACTGAGTGGTATGGATGGTCTAGCATCCATACGGGTGGGACATTGTGCCACAAATAACAAAGATTGGTGCTGCTGCCACTTTCAGGGCGTAAGCCAAGCCCTTTTTCGGTGTTTTTCGGTTTGATGAATGAGCCTATTTAGTTCCTTTGTGAATGGAACTTCCCTGACCAGTCTTACACATGAGATGAAGGGGGTCTGTTCTGACCAGAGTTGCCTCTGCTCCACAAATGTGTGATTGCTCTAGTGGTAGAGGTTACTCCTGTGCAGAGGAGTTCAGTTATCCCACTGAAAAACCCTGAGACAGGACAACTGAGTCCTGGAAGAACTCGTATGTTAACCAGACTGAGTAAGCCACTACCTGTCTGCCCAGTGTGTGTGTGCGTTTGTGTATATGCTGTAATATAAAAGATTAGAAAGATTACATATATAGAAAATGCGATTTTCTGAATAACTATGTGTATAATTTTTCTGGCTTTTCTGCTGCCAGCTATTCAGCTAACACAGAATAATTTTGCAACTGGCCATGTGTTTTGTTGCAACTTTAACTCTTGCATTTCCTGGCTTGTTTTTACCTTACGTTTCATATAGGTAGTTTGGTTTATTTTTTGTACTTAGCACACAGTTTTAGTGCCTCGTGATCAGAGTCCTCTCTGAGAGCAAGATTTGAATTTAAATGACTAGAGATGCAAATTTGATTAGACTCAGCGTGTGATCAAATCCCTTTAATTTCAGGATCATTTACCTTGCTCCAGTGTGACCATCAATGTATCATTCATCTGAGAGAGCAGAAAAGATCTTCTTTTCTGGAGAGCTGAGAAATGACTTGCTTGTTTGCTGCTGCATTTTTGTTCATGATAGCTTGCTGTCATTTGTAGAGTTAGGATATTACTTTTGTCCTGAGCAGACTGATAATATTTTCTTTGTAATGTAATAACTGGTTGAATGCTTGTGAAAAAATGAGTATACGTTTTGCACGTGCTAGCCTGTGAAGGCAAAACGTACTAAGAGAGTTCATTATTTTTATGGAAGCGTAAAATGTATTTTGTTTTAATCTCCCTGAAAAAAAAAAGAAGTTTATAAATATGTACGAATGTCTGCCTTTAATGTAGTGGAACCCTTGGAGGTGCAGGCATCTGCCCTTGCTGGACTCGCTGCAGCAGTGTGTCTGAAATGTGTTGGTTTAGGGCTGGAAAGAACCACTTTGCCACAGCCCTGTTGAGGGGGAATAACGCAGAATCGTATTGCCCCAAGGAAATTATTGCAAGGTACGATTTGGTTTCTTCTGTGCAGGCAGCCAGACGGGTGCGTATGTTGTAGAAGAGGTAGTGAGAGGTAGGTATCGAATGATACTCATGGAGGGAGCAGCTAATGTTTTTATTTGGGTGTGCACTTTGAGTTTGCTGATGCTGTAGAAATACACTGATGACAGAACCGTGAAAAATTCCCTGGTTTTGCATTTCCAGAATTTACCCATTAGTTCCCAGTGGCCTATAATTACGGAAGCCAAATTTGTATGACAGCATACCTCACTCTACAGTCACTGATTTGCCTTTATTTAAAAAGTAATAGCATACTTTCTTAACTTAATATAAAGCCCATTCTTTTTATAAGATACTTTAATGATTGGATTTTCTCCAGATATTTTTTTAAGTGTTCTTATATACTTTGATGTAATGTATGCATATCATCATCTCTGACTGTAGTTAACATTGTTCTCTATGTCTATATTTTTTAGGACCCTTGAAACCAGAAATTACCATAACTTACGTTGCTGTTTCAGCTATATTCTTTAACAGTGGACTCTCCTTAAAAACTGAGGTACTGTATTTTTTAATCGCTGCATTCTTGTTTTGCTTTTAAAAGGTTTGCATGTAATTGGAGTATTTAATTACTATGCTATTGTTGTTCATGCTGGGAGAATGCTTAACAAGAGAAGGTAGATAGTAGACATTTATGGAATAAATCCTCCCTGATTTCAGAAAATTCTTCGCAAAGTAATGAACGTGTTGAGAAAAATGTTAAAAAGTTTCACCCATGTGTAGAGAATGGGTTGCAGAACTTTTCAGGGTTTTAACTAAATGGAAGTTCTGAGCACAATTTTGAGACTGGATCTACACCCTGGATGTGTCCCAATCCCAAATCAGGGTGAGACCCAGCAGCACACTTGCACTTGCCTTCTGCATCTTGGCTTCCCCACTGCTCCGTTCAGACACAGGCCAGAAAACTGTAAATCCTAGGGTGGAACTGTATTGGGAACCAGGCAGAGAGGTGCTATATGGAGCCTCCATGCCTCTTTAGGATGCAAAGAGAGAGTGTGGGCTCTCTAGGTAAAACTGCTTAAGTTAGTCACTACAAGATTGATGCAGGAAAAGATCTGATGATTTTAAACTGCCACCTTGAGTAGGCACAGGAGAGCAGCTACTATCAACACAAAAGGGTGCCTCTGAAGATGCAAGGCCAAGGTCTTGGCAATCTTTTCTGACAGGATTTAGTTGTGGACAGATGGACTTGAAGTGCCTGTGCTCTGCTGCATATCACAGACTTGTTTCAAATTTTGTGTCAACGTTTCAAAGAGGAACAATCTGGGAGTAAGAAGAGATGAAGGGGAGAACCTCTTAGTGATGTGAATGAGGCATGTTGAAAGGAAACAAGGGCTGTGTGCCAAGAAGAGAAGCAGCAGCCAGAGTTGAAGCAAAATGCTGCATGTATCTGCTAGTCTAGTTTCTTGATTCCTTTTATGCTGTTGGCTGTGTGAACAGATGATGTCATTCCTACGTTGCATGATACTAATGCCTAAAAGAATAATCATGGTATTGTCCAGTTATCTTCTGGGCAAGCTGGGATTTGGATGAGCAGTGTGGTTTCAGCAGCAAAAAAGGTTTCTGTATCTATTATCATGGTTATAAAGATGAAGTTTCAAATGGAGGTGATGTTTGAACTGATGGCAGCCCTCTCCTGTGTCTGCTAGCAGTTCTAGCACTAGGGCCTCTCGTTCTTCTGGGACACGGTATAAGGGAAGTGAATAGCTGTAGTCGATTCTGTAGCAGCTATTTGAAGACTTGCGGTCTTATGTGGAAGCAGGAAGAACCATGTTATCTATTTGCCTGGGACAGTGATTAATCCTAATGGAAATAGGCTGCAGAGAGGCTCTTCCTTCCCCAGAGAAGAGGACCTAGAACACAAAGCCTGAGTAGTGCTAATGAAGTGGAGTTTTCTGCTTTCAGGGTGTTAGGAAACTTTGCATGCAGAGGAAAAAATGTAAAACTTCTTTTGCTTTCACTGGTTTGAATCCTTGAAGCATTATATTTGTAAAGCAGCTGTGAGTGAGAGTGAAATCAATAGCGTTATCGAAACCTTGATTAGACTCTCAATGCTAGCATACGTCTAACTTTTTCCAGTTAAGGTGCTGTGGCTGACAGGTTCCTGGGCAATGTCATGTCCTTCTTTGAACTTGCGTAAGTTTTTTGTTCATCTGTGGTTCTAAAAGCAATCTATCGATGCAAATGAAGCTTCTATAGGAGCTGATGTTTATGTCCAGGCAGCTGATCTCTGATGGCTTTGGAAGCATCAGTTAGGGCTGGTACTTTATTTTGAGCTTTATGTTCCAGCACAAAATGTACATTAAAGACAATTCTTAAATGTATTAGGAGGACAGGTCATGATTTTATTGGAGTAGTTTGGGGCATGTTTTAATTGTTAAAGGCACAACATAGAGTTGGTTTTGCTAGTCACCTAATGTATCTTTTTATTTGATTGCAAAGTAAATTGTTTCTGATCTTGTCTTTATTAGTTCTTGACTGTGTGTTGGCTGGTCTACCTTGAATAATACATTATATTGAAACTAGTGTTTGGTATGCTTTATGGAATGATAAAAAGTTGTGTAAATGTTAACAGAGACTTTCTGATAGATCTGATGTAATTAGAAATAGCTGATGCTCTTTTAAGGTTACACTTCTGGTTTTATCCGCTGTGAAAATGCAAGCTCAAAAAATTTTGCTAACATGCATTCAAGAAGCGTTTACAAAATAATCCCCGGTGTTCAGGGAGAGTCTGCCTGTTACGACTTCAAATCTAGAGGTTACTGAGATCCTTTTGCATTTGAAGAAAGAGGCTGTGTCCAGGAACAAGAACATTTGATTCTGCCTTGATACAGTGCTCTTTCAGTTTTCAGTGACTGGATAGCTTGCTCTTTTACAGCAAGTACCTCCTGCAGGGCCCCAGAAACTAAATCACATACTTGAGTTATCCATGTCAATGAGGAGCTTGGCAAGTCACTGAAAATATTCTTTGCTCTCTGTGGGTATTTGCCCAGGGGAGTCCAGCTAGACCATCTAAGCATGGTGGAATGGCAACAGGGACCCACACTGACCAGCAGGAGGCTAGAATAAGCTCTTTAAAGGGTCTGAAATACTGGGAAAGACAAAGTAACCTCTTATACCTAGTGAGCAGAAACAGAGTTGTAACCAAGGGCTTCCAGTAACTTTTCAACATCATCTGCTTTTTTCAAGGCTGCAGCGATGGATGTATTTTGGGACAAGTCTTCTTAGATTGCTTAAGAGGGTGAAGGCTGTTTGCCTCGGTGCTTGTTCTATGGTGATACAGGCTAAGGAATAACTCTTCTAAAAGGCAATCACAAGAGACATTTTAAAGACTGGCAATTTAGGTCTGCAAAGACCTGTTTCATTAATACAGCATTCCTTCATGTGCTAGGTTGGCTGTGTTGTACTTGTCTTCCTTGCTCTCTGGAAGCTCTAATCAGTCTTTCTCAAGTTTCTGTCTTAGGTTTTGCTTTTGAAAGCATCACACAGTCTTCTTCAAATCATCTGTTTTCAAGATGTTTTCCAGTTGTAGAAGCTTTACATTAAAGGGCACCTCTGTATTTGTGAATGTGCCTTCAGTGGTCCACCAGGAAGTTTGTGGCTGGAGGTGACTTGATAGAAATGGAGGAGGGATTAGCAGCTTTACTGAAAGAATTCACTTGCTTTTTTTTTTTCTCAATAGTATTATTTATTTTTGAAACATACACTTTATACAGGTCTTTCCAGGTATCTTTTCTTCCTGCGCTTCAGTTAACCAAGCGCTGAATGTAACAATACTTTCTTGGTAAAAATGGATCAAACCGTACATTTCAAGTCCATGTTTTCTGTAACATTGATAAGGATATGAATGGATGTGTATTTTTTTTGGAATTTTTTTTTCCCCCTAACCCAAATTTGAGAGATAATGTTATTAAGAGAAATAAAGTAATGAGGATAGAGTGCTGAATTGCTGGTACTTCCAGATGTATAATTGCATCAGTGTGCATTTGGATGGTCAAAAATGCAGTATTTGATTGTGCTTCATAAAAGTTTAACCGTTTTGAAGCTGCGAGAGGGTGGCATTTAAAAATTGGTTGCTGCATTAATGTACATGGAAATACACTTTTTTATAGTGCGTTTTTTTAATAAATACATCTGGGGTGTCAGATAGTTGAAGAATCCCAGCAAATTAGGTTTTGAATAAAATTGCCATCAGTTTTTTTCCAGTTGCATTGTTTACTTGAAAAAAGAGTGCAAGTTATTTTGAGAGAAAGGAAGAGGAATTTTTCTTTTCTGTCTATGAGAGTTGAAATGAGCTGAAAATTACAAGTGTTTTTCCTTCTACTCAAAAACTGTGTAGAAAATCCTTGCAGTGCCTGAAAAGACAGCAGCAGGGAGACAGAGCTAACTGGAGGGTTTATTGCATAAGGATACTTCATCACCTCTCTGGAGTGCTCTTACACTACTTAATTTTTTTATTGGGTTTTTTTTTTCCTCAGTTTCCAGTGGTTTGCACTTTATTCTCTGAATTTTAAAGTTTAGCTGTTGTTGTGGTCTTGATATTCTTTCTTTGCTATTCATCAGCCTATTTTTTTCCCCTATATGTTGATATGATAAATAATCAAAATCTTTGCTTTCTATGTTTGTTAGTATTTCCTTAAAAAAAATCCACCACAAATGATGACTGTAAGGTAAACATAATTTTTTTTTCTTCCTATGGTATAAATGAGAATCAGTCTGTGGCTCTTCCTAGACTAGAGAAACTCAAAATCACGTGGGACACTACAAGTTTCCTTTCCTCTTGCTATCAGCAGTCAATAAATTAAACAGACTATCGGCATAGTTAACACAGGTTTTGACACAGTGACAAAGCGCTAAGGTTGCCTGCTGAAAAACTGCTGTTATGAGAGCCTCACTATTATTGAAGTGGTGGACAATTCTTTTGGAAAAATGCCCAGGAGCAGACAGAGCTTTTATGTTGTCTGGATGTACTTCATTATTAAAGAGGAGATCAGATGATCTCTAAAGGAGCTTTTTTGATGTGCACTCTCTTTTGTATTATAAAGATGATCCTAGTTATAAAAGCACGAATGTGGTATTACTTCAGCTGTTATGACTGCAACTTCCTCTCTTCTTTTTCTTTTGCAGGAGCTGACAAGTGCTTTGATGCATGTGAAACTACACCTTTTTGTCCAGATTTTTACACTTGTGTTCTTCCCAACAGCAATATGGCTCTTTCTTCAGCTATTATCAATCACACCTATAAATGAATGGCTTTTAAAAGGGTATGTTTAAGCATATTAGAGTGAAATATATTTGTAGCTGTCTTCTTAAAGGACTGCTTATCCTACAATGGGCATTTTAAGACTCGTACCGTGAACAGATTTTGCTGGTTGTTTCTGTGCTTCCGCACTTTGGTGTTGAAAACACAGCACAAGTGCAAGATCATCCTTTCAGAAACCTGGTCTCGTTTTCAGGAAGTCTGGGCAGTTAGTAGGAAGCTTGCAAAATTTGAGCTTTCTCTTTCATCAGGCACAGCTGCAGTGTTATGCTGGGCCTCGAGAAGGATGAGGAGGAAAGGAAAGGAATGCTGAAGGAAAAACATAAGTCAGTTAATAAATACTATGTATGCCACACTGTTCTGAAAGTCTTGCATGTGTTCAGATTGGGGTTCAATATCTGTTCCTAGCTAAATTGTGGGGTATAGGAAGAGTCAAGTTTTTTGTAGGAGGAGAACTATTAGATGAGCAGAAGCTAAGGTACCATGAAAACAACGTGTTATAAAATCCCTGGGGTACTCTGCCAGTGTGTGCTTCCAAAGCTGCATTGATAATGCAGTAATGATAGATGTTATAGAAAACAAAAAAAAAAAAGAAAGCTTTTTATACAATCAAAGGTCAATACCTAGCACCATGCAGCTATACTGGAGTGTTCAAATGCAAAAATCAATTATTTTAGAAAACTGTTTAAAGAATCCCCACTGTTTCTCGCTGCTTGGTGAAATGTTGCTTGGGGAGAGTTCACTGTCTTAAAAAATTTAATGATAAAATTACCCATGTTTATATTTTTACAAGTCCTACACCCAAAAGAGCATTTTGTTTTATTTTTAAGAGGCTTCTCCAGCTTTTCTACCAAGTGTGAAGTTGTCCAGATGATATTGAGAAGTTGAAATTCAGATGACATAATTTATAAGTTAGCACTGTTTTGCTTAGCATTATTGGCACATCAAGGAAACAACGAGGCTGCTATGCAATGTGTATTTGTATTTGGCTGTTCATAGTAAAGGTTATTCATTAAAGTAAGGATCATTGTGAGGCTTTTCCTCAGCTAGAACAAAGACATGGTTTTCCACAATAAGCCCAAATTCTGTCTCAATTCATGGGTGTCTCAGTTGCTGAAGTCCAAGGTGCCAAGAGGGTTTTGTGTTCTTTGTTCCTTGCAGCACTTCTCATCTCTTCTTTCCTATGACTTATGCCACTCTGGTTGTTAGTATTTAAGGGACATGTTGTCTTAAATATGCAAGTATGCGTGTATACATAGGCACCTGCAAAACTGCACGTGAAACTATGTATGTATTCTTTTTAAAAAAAGAAACACTTGGAAATGTATCTCCCTAAACCAGACTCAATGAAGGTATGTCAGTTTTATGAGTGTGATCATCTGCTTACTACGTATGTTTCAAGCTGCCTTGCAAGCACTTGTTCAGTGCAGTAACTCTGTTGTATCAAGACTTCATTTGAAGAATGGTCAGATTGAGGAATTTAAGGAAATGAATGTTTGCTAGGTTGTTTTTTAAGAGTGCTTTCTTGACGAGTACGTCTGTTTGGAACGTGCTCAGAGCAGCAGCCGTTGTGTAGTTCTGAAGGTGTCCGCTGCCAAGGGATCCTGATGGGAGCTGTACCTTCAGTGCCATGCAGGTGCAGAAGATATTGAGTTCTGTCTTGATTCTAGGAGAACACATTTTTAAAGCAGGTACTTGTGTGTTCCTGTACGGGTACATGAAAGCAGAGTGAGGAGCAGATGCAAGGAACTGCCTGTGCTGCTCTGTGTCACCAGAAGTTCATCCTAATACCCAGCAGTTCCAGTTTTTATTCCCTAGGAACACTGAAGTATCCTAATGAAAACAGCTGGCAGGGAAGGCCGGGTTTGGCAAAGTTACTTCTTCATCATGCACTTTTAGCACAGTTTGTAGTGGTAGCTAATTAATAAGTCCTACAAAGGCTTGGAAGAATAGGCATACGCTCCCCTGGGCGTGCAAGTTAGCTCCTCTGGAGACCATAGTTCTGCAGTATTCTACACAACTTTATGCCTAAGGGGCATCATCAAGCCCGCAGTTAACTTCTCACCTTCCTTCAGAAAGAATGGTAGATTCTTGCATTCTCTAGAATGATCTGTTTTGCTGTAAATGTTATGTGGGAGACAGATTCGGATGGTACCAGCTTTTCATCTGTGTTTCTACCATGGTTTTTTTCTCAGCCTAGGACGATACTAGGAGTTTTGTTGTATTGCATATATTTTGAAATATGTAGAATAGAACAGAAACTGCCATCATCCCAAACATCTTTTAAGTTAATTTTTTGTTAGATGACTAGGCTTTTCATTGACAGGCTTTCTTTGAAAAGGATTGTGAAACAACCTGTTAATATTTGTACGGATTCACCTCTTCTGCCACTTTTGGCATATAGCTATATATGATGAAGTTCCTGAAATTTGATAAGGCCAAGTGCAAGATCCTGCACCTGGGTCAGGGCAATCCCAGACACAATTGCAGGCTGGGCAGAGAATGGATTGAGGCTAACCCTGAAGAGAAGGACTTGGGGGTGCTGGTGGGTGCACAACATGAGCTGGTAATTTGTGCTTGCAGCCCAGAAAGCCAACCATATTCTGGGCTGCATCAAAAGTAGTGCAACCAGCAGGGTGAGGGAGGTGATATTCCACCTCTGCTCTGCTCTCATGAGACCCCACCTGAAATATTGTGTTCAGTTCTGGAGCCCTCAGCTCAGGAGGGACATGGATCTGTTAGAACGAGTCCAGAGGAGGCCATAGAGATTGATCAGAGGGCTGGAACACCTCCCATACAAAGAGAGGCTGAGAGAGTTGGGCTTGTTTTAGCCTAGAGAAGAGAAGGCTCCAGCGCCACATTATAGGGAGCTTCCAGTGCTCAAAGAGGGCATACAGGAAAGACGAGGAGGGACTGTTTATCAGGGACTGCAGTGACAGGATGAAGGCGAACAGTTTTAAGCTGAAAGATGGGAGATTTAGATTAGATATTAGGAAGAAATTTTTTACTGTGAGGGTTGTGGGACACTGGAACAGGTTGCCCAGAGAAGTCGTGGATGCCCCATCCCTGGAAGTGTTAAAGAACAGGTTAGATGAGGCTTTGAGCAACCCGATTTAGTGGAAGGTGCCCCTCTCTGTGCCAGGGGGCTTGGAACTGGGTGATATCTAAGGTCCCTTTCAGCCCAGACTGTTCTGTGATTTACCGTACAAGCGGTAGGTCATGAGATGAAAAGATCTGGTACGAAATATGGCTTTGGTAGTTCCATCTAGTCAGTTGCTTATAATAGCAGAACACGTATTTTTGACCTCCCTTCCATGAGTGTATGGACCCCTGATGTTAGCGCTTGTGGCCTGAACCAGTGGAGTGTTTCAGTTGGTTCTTTTCTATAGTACCCTGTTGGCCCTTAAGGGAATTTGATTATATGTTGCTAGTGCTACTGTGGAGTTGATACAAAGCACCTGATTGAAACCATTTCCATTTAGTGTGTACTAGGAGTTTTTTAATATTTTCAAATGAAGAATATTTAAAACCGCAGCTTGATAGTGATTTTTTTTTTAATTCCAAATTAATTATTTTAAATTTGAGAGGCTTCATAGAGATCATGTTATTAAACCTTTCTCTTATAGTGTGAAAAATCCCTGCCAGTTGAGATGAATGTCCTTGCACACATTTCATACCTCTCTGGATAATGTTGAACTTAATCCACCCCTTATTAGTGCAGGTGAGAAATTCAAGGAGCTGACTGCCAAGAGACCACATAGAAGAGTGCTAACAGTATCACTGCTGATGTAGGGGACAGACATGAGAACCACCATGTATTTGTCTGCTGTATATTTTCACATATATTTCCAAACTTCACAGACCATTTCTTTCCTGTGTTTATTTTCTTTTCAATATCAGCTTATCCTAAATGCTGACAACTCTCTGCTTCCATAGCTTTCTTCAGTGTAAGCTAAAGGTACAAAGTACTTCTAAAGTGGTGCCTGGCACTTCATAATTGGATTTACATAATGCTTCCATTAGTTGTCTCTTTCCTTTTCCACAGTGTCTGTAGCTGACAAACTGAATACCACCACTGTCACTTACCTGTTTCTTCTATTTAAGCTTTTTGTGTATTTGCAGCATATCAATTACACTGCAATATGCTCCCTGTTGTTTAGATTTAATGCTTCTGTTTGCTGTAGCTATGTAGATATGATCGTGCATATCTGGGGGATGGACTAACGCAGTTACAAGTGCAAAGTAGTTCACTGCAAGCAGTTGATCTGAACTAGAATACTATCTCAAACTCCAATATTGGAAAACATATGTAGCTTCTGTGCTTTTGGAGGTTTCGCAGACTATTTTGTTTCATGCCTTACTTTTTCCTTTTAAGTCAACACAGTTTTTCTTCAGAAGGCCTGTTTTACTGAGTCCCAAATTTAATTGTAATCTATTGTGGTATGTTCCTGTTACTAATTATACGTTTGATACAGCTGATTTTTCTAGTAACCACTTTTTGTGGGCTGCCTTGGAGAATAACAGGAAGATCACCAGTTTGCAATGGCATTTACTACATACGTTGATAATTTTGCTTCACAGTGGAAAAAATATCAGATAATAATGATGTATTTTAGACTTCTAAAATGCAGGAGAAAGATTTTGATGTGTTGATTAATGGAAGTCAAGTGATTTTACCAGGAAGTGAAAACATGCATAAAAATTAAACACTCAATGGCCTTTTAATGTTCAGGAAAGAAAGCTGAATTGTGATGATTATTATTTTTTTTATTAGGAGTTGGTGCAAAACAAAATAACATGGGAACCTGAAATAGAGAGCATGGTTCTTCTTGCTCTTCTACTTCATGATAAAAACACTTACTGCTGAACAGCTTTTTCAAGAAATAAGGGATTACATCCTTATTTTCTTTTTTTTCCCTGAATAGCTACAGGTATCTCAAAACACGCTACAAACTTTACTACATCAGGACATGTGATGCAGTTTCTTTATGATAGATGGTAGATACAGTACTACAGATGGGGAAATGGAGTCACAAAGAGGTTATGTGTTTGGGTTTTTAGATGGTGACATGACTCTTCACTGTGGTGGTTGTCGAGAGATGGCATAGAGGTCCTACCAGCTGGTGAAGGGCTGTAACTGTGTTGCAGACTGATTGGGTTGCATAGATAAAATTATTATATCTTTTCAGATATTTGGTATTTTAAGATTTTAATTTGCATAGTGTTTCCCTTGTGTGAGGAATGTAACATTTCTTTTTGTTGTTTTCAGCTTGCAGACAGTAGGCTGCATGCCACCTCCTGTGTCTTCTGCAGTGATATTAACCAAAGCTGTTGGTGGAAATGAGGTGAGTTTTTGTTTTGTTCTTGAATGTTTTTTTTTAAACAGAAGTTCAAATAAATTCTCGTTTATAATTAGCTTGCACAGCAAAACAGTGATTGCAGTGTGATGCTATGATGATTCGTAAAAACTTTAGAATTAAATTATCACGTTGGTGTTGAACAAGGGAAGTAGTATTATCTGCAAGTGTTGTTCAAAGTCAAAAGAAGCTCAGTTTTCTGAGGTGGTAGAATTTTGCGTTAGGAGATTTCTGCTTGTTGCTGCACTGTAATTCCTAGCCGTATAATTTTCACATGCAGTGTACTGGCTCATAGCCCACTAGCTTTGTGGTGAAGATCTGCCCTCACAGCAATTGTTTGAATGGTGTTTAGTATCAAGAGTAGGAGTTCAAGGAGACACAAAAGATCATTTAAATCTTTTATTATTTGTGGCTGCATGAGTTGAAAATTCTGTGGACATGGAATTCGCTGGCAGAGATGAAATGCAAAGTTCTCATCCAATAGGAAATGCTGGAATTGAAGTTGTTTGTGCAAAACCAGTTTGGTTTTGTTGTATTTTTGCCTTAAAATGGCACATGCTGTTATTTCAGAGTCTTTATCCACAAAACACTTGCTATTTTCAGGAAGACCAAGTAGACAGCATTTAGGAAATGAATCCAGGTGTGCTAATTAATGAGGCTATTACCTTTGGATCTGCTTCCTCATAACTGCTGAAGGTAGATGAGACCTAGTAGTTGAGGAAAGGAGAGAATAACATTAAGAGAGATTGGTTTTAAAGCTAGAGCTGCTAAGGTGTTGTTCTGGAGGGTTAGAGCCAAATCTTAATTCAGCCATAGAGCTCCTGTGTGAGGTTGGGTGAGTCACTTCAACCACATTTATTAAATATGGCCATTAGTTGTGTGCTTCTCATTTTCTGAATTCAGACTCTTGGGACTGAGTAATGTCAGGTTTAAAAACACATGATAGCACTGAAATAGATTGAAGTTGTACTTTGTACTGACAAAGCGCTGTTTAATTGCTCTATCCTCTGAAGAGAGACCCAAAGCATCTCAAGTCAAGCATCTCTAATTATGGGCAATTGTGATGCACATCACTGTCTCCCAGTTTGCTACTTGAAAACAAGAATCATAAAACGGTCTGATGGAGGTGCTGTGGAGTAATTAGTGTAAGGAAATAATTCACGTACATAATAGTGATGAACAGGGAAATGAGAAGTTTTCTACTTATGATTCTAGATGTAGGTGCTGTAAATTATACAAAGATGCCACGTAGTTAAACAGTGAGGATGAAATGAAGTATTGAATGAGCACTTATTCTGCGTTAGCACTGTGCCTCCTGTCCTTAGAACAAGGAAAATAACAAAGTAAGCTTGAACTTCTAGTTCTTCTGTACCAAACTGGTGTTGGAGGAATGTGAAAAGGCATACCTTGTTAGTGATTTTTGTAGGTAGTTGCTGACGGTGGAGATAAAGTGAGTCAAGACTGGGTTTTTGGGAATTGATAGTTCTTAGGCTTTAGGAATGTATGCAACAGCAAAACACCTTTAGAACATACTCAGTGTAGACAAAGTGTGTGGCAAATTTATTGCCTAACTTGAACAAGTTTCCAATGGAAGTATATTTTTTGGAATTTGATGCTTCTCTGTCATTCAGAGTGTTAACTTTTCTTCTGAAGAACAGCAAATCACATCCCTCATGCTAGGGGGGAAGACTTTCTTACATCTCTCCTTGCCAAATTTCACCTAGGCTGTTATTGATGTATTTCTTTGTCTGACATGAGTGGAACAATGCTTTTTTTCTCATTTTTAATTAAAATCCATTCTGATATATGAAGAATTTCAACCTGGTAGTCAACTGCAGATATAAGTAACTGTACTATGAGAGCATAATGTCTCCTAAACTGTGTTTGCCTCATCAAGTGTGTATCCTTTACCTAGAGAAATTGATTTATCTGAGGGTTTAGCTACACTGCATAATGTAATATGAAGATAAATGAGCTTGCTCAGAAGCAATAGATTGAGGGAGCTCCGCATGAGCTAATTAGTCTGAGAAGGGTCCTGCTGCTATAGAGTACTGGCACGCCTTCAATAAATGCTCTGAAATCTTCTCTGGTTTTCTTGAAACATAGCATGTTAAAGTTGTGGTGGTTGATTGTGTTATGACAGCATAGAAGGTTTTAAGTTTTATTTGTCTGAGTAATAGTCACTATTGAATGTCAGTTTAGACTTTAGTGCCTGACATTTCTTTGAGAATAACCATAGCATGGTAGTAGTAGTACTCACCTGGGAATGAGGAAACATGGATTCTATTTTTAGCCTTGTCATTAACCTGTTCGGTAAAACAGAGTGGGGTGGGGTGTCTCTGGGGTTGGCAGTAATGGATAGTGGCAACTTTGTGACGTCTTTGAAGATAAGGGCTGAAAAGTCTTATGTAAGACCTATATTTTGTTGTTCTGGGGCAAGGTGATTAAGTATTTGGTCAAGTGCTTAGAAAGAGACTACCTCATTAGGAGCTACTTGGATGGGGATTTTGCTGCATGTCAGTTGGAATATTTGGTTATGAGACGATGAAAGGAAGACATTTTTGTTAATCTTATAAGGATCTTGGTTTTTTAATTGATAAATCCCTGAGCGCACAAAATGAAATGTTCTGCTTTTATTGGCTAAGGAAGGTGTGATCACCAAAGGTGATGCTAAGAATTTTGATAAAGCTGTTTTCATCATTCAAAAAGTTAATGATCTGGTACTGTAAGTAGAAACCCAGGTAAGCCGAAAAATCTTTACTATTTAACGTTCAGTATTTAATAGCAATTGTGTAATCTACCAATATTTGCTTTCCTAGTAGTTCAAACACATGGTACATCAAAAAATGTATCTAAGCTTTAGGTCCTCTTGGTCTGTGTGTAAGAATACAACAGCTGAATGGTTATTCAGGAGTGTGAATGTTAAATTGTCCAAAGCAAAAATAAATCTTCCTTCATCGTATACATTGTTTGATCACCAACCCCATGGTGTATATCGCTTTCAATTTTCCAGTCTTAGCAGCTATTAGATGTGCCTCCCAAACTCTATTGTCTTAGCTATTTATATTACTTTGTGCTTTGCGTGGTGGATGAGCAAGTGGGGGCTGGTTTTGATGGCTGGGGCATTCCAGAGGAAATAAATCTTTATCATAAGCCTTTTGTCAGCAGGAGCCTTCCATTAATAAGGGAAGAAAATCAAGCCAGTTACCACCTTTGCTTGTTGTAGCTGTGGCATTATGATGGGGGGAGGTGTTATATTTGGAAGCCAAAAGGCATCCAGGTCTTCTTGTGTTTGAAGATGAGCATTAACATCTTCACTTAGCTCTGCATAAGTGGTTTGGTGGCTTGTTTTATGGGACTGGAAAGAGCTTCCTTCAGAAGTCATTGGGATTATAGCGGAGGAAAGATCTCAGTTTTATAAGAAGGAAATGGAAAGACAGCAAAGAGATAATAGGACTGAAAACTAGTAATAGATTTTATAGGTGTATTGGATTTTTTTTCAGTGGAGGAGAAATCCAGTGTTGTCATTAGCAGAGCGGAAGAACAAAAAATTCTAGCTGCAAAGAAAATGATGAAGTCACGAGTTCACTCTCAGTACTGATACATGAAACTTGAGGCAGGCTTGTCTAACCTCACTTTCTTACCTGTCGCTGCTTATGGTAGTGGCAGCAGCAAAGTGTTTACTTGTTCAAGATACTGTTCCTCTGCCACATCAGAATAACCTGTGTGCTACTAGTGATACAGGTACCATGTTTTGAAAATATCTGGTATGCCGCACTGTAGGGTATTTACCTGTGGTTGTTAGAAGAAGATATGGTGAAGCTTAGAATGTGTGTCCAAAGATCTGCCTGTATATATCAGACTAGCAAGGGGCTAGTATCCTTCTATCCAAAGAAGTGTTTGCGTATGAGAGATGCAAGCAGTGGGGAGGAAAACTCTCTGTGCTCCCTGAAAGTCTTGGCTTTTAGAGGAGAAGAAGGTGATTTATGACTTCTATCTTTTGTTGGTGGAAGGAGCAGAAATACAACTTGTCTAGTAGAGCTACAAATTCACACCTCTTGACTCTGTGACCCGTTCTTAGGTTTCTTCAGCTCTTCTTCCTGATTTCTGTATGATGTATGGTTTGTTCTCTCAGCTCTTATTTCAACTCTTGTTTCTTCTCTCTTTCTCACTCTGCTTTTCCATCATTCTTCTTGTGACCTCTTCCTATATGATATTAATTTTATTAACCCTGCAAATAGCTTTCTAAAACAACCTGTTCCTTGCTTTTGTCTCAAATACATTTCAGTAGCAGAGCTGGTCTCAAATACTGGATTTAATTTGAGGTACATGAAACCCTATATGAACAAAACAATGTTTGTATGTACACTGGTGAAAAATCAGGAGTGAACGCAATGAGAGATCAAAATCTCTTTTTTAACTTGGTGGTATTTTCTTGATCAGTTAGTTGTTTCTCTCAGCAGTAACATGAAGTGTCTTGACTCGTGAAGAGGACAGTCCGTATAGTTCATAAAAAATGAAATGAAAAACAGGAGGCCTCACTTCAGTTCTTTGCTCTTGTTGAGCTGTGAATTTTCAGGGTTTTAATGACATTACAGGGTCTGACAACACAGAATTCTTCTTTGTGTCATTTTTTCTAAAGCGTCTTGTAGTTTTTCAGTGAAATTATAAACCCAATTTATTTAAAAGCTTGCTTCTAACTATCCATTTCTGCAAGAGAGAGACAAATAAATATGTCAGCCTTTCAAGGTGCTATAAAGACAAACCTATTAAAAGCTCAGAGATCCTCAAACAGAAATGCTGTAGAGATGCCAGATATTACAACAAAGTATTCAGACAGCAAATGTCGTACTCTCCTTAAGAATCAAAGTAATGAAGAAAAGAGATTGAAAAATAGATCTATAAGTCTATTATCAGTTTGGGAGAAAAAACCAATCTGCAATGACTTTTATGGAGGCTTAATGACATATTTTTGAGAAGTGTAACATAACAGGCAAGAGCTGTGATGGAATTGTACAGATAAATCGTGGCAGACAGTTCATTTTATTGAAGAATACTTTGGCTATTTTGCTAGTTCATATACAACAAAACCATTGAGATCTTTTTTTTGTTCGGTTAAGCTTTAGTGTGTACAAAATCTATTCATCAAGGTGCTGTTTTATTTTTTGCAACTTTCATGTGTATCTACTATGCCTTTTTTTAGACAAGATTCTATGTATGCAAAGTAAGGTTTTGAAATACAAAGTAGACTATAATGATGAAAGCTAGAAAGGTATTTATGAAATAGGATAAAGTTCTAGTACAGGTTTTCAGGTTTATTAGTTGAAGCAGATGTAGAACACAAAACTGAATATAAATTTGCAAGGTCCACAACTCATCTTTCTGGAAAAGAATCAAGGGAGAGGTGTAATGTTTTGCTAACAAATTATATGCAATAGTTTCAACTGGTATTTTAAAATCAAGAGCATCAGAGTATTTACTGAGAAATGAACACTGGAAAATTCCTGTTTCAATGATGGGTTTTTTTTAAGTAAAAACAAATAAGTGAACCCTAACACCACTGTAAAGTCACAGGAAAGATATTGATTTCTCTAAAAATATCTGAAGTTCTTTGAACTGTGTATACATGTACATTAACCTTTAAAAAAACTCCAAAATGAATAAAAAGAAATACAAGCTCTAATGGTTTGTGATTCATACGCTGATGCACCAGTGTGCTAAGAGTGGTCACCCTTGGAAGTTAACGCATGAACATTATGAAGCAAAATCATGCAAAATCTTCAAATAAACAATATGTCCTGATGTTTAGTTGTCTTCTATAATATAGTTTTTTATTCTGTAAATGTAAGTAAAAATTTAGTTATGTTGTCTAACATTTCGTATTTTTAGGTTTTGTTTGTGGAAGTGTAAGTGATTTCATTCTATTGTTTTCAATTTTTATACTGTAAGAGGAAAAAACAACTATAATAGAAATGTGGGGTTTTTTTGTTTCCCAAGTAATACATTTTTGTCTGCCCACACAGATTAAGTAGTTCTAAATGAAAATGTAACTAATTCTACCATTAGATACTACACTAAAGTCTCTGGGAAATGTATGCAGGTGTCAGAAGACAAATTTAGGGAAGATGTCTGTGCTTCGCATGTACAAATATAAAGAATTAACTGTGTCAGCATAAGCCTTCTATGTACATAGGAGCTGTTGCGCTATTAAATTCACACACTCTATTCTAGTATTATAGCCTAATTTTTTATGTATCCTAAGAGTTTACTTTTCTTTTATCATTACTGTGCTTTGAGCAGATGGTTTTTATTGAACTATTTATTGACACTTAAGGTTTTTTTCCTTCCCTGAGTGGTGTGTGCATTTTATATCCATCAATGCATAGGAGTAGCCCAAATTATTACTTACAATATGAATTTCATCCTATAATGTGTCCCAGTCACACAGCTCCATTAGATATCTCTAGAGCTCTTCATCGTCTTCTCAAGTCTTCTATAACCCAAAGCAATTGTGCAATCTTCTTTTTTTTATCCCTCTCTCACCGTTCTCTTTTCATTTATCACTAGTAGTTTTAATACAGACCCATTATTAAAACTGTTCAGAATTGAAGGAATTTTCAAAGGCATTCAGCTCTGCACTCAATTAGATGGAAGGAAACTCAGGCTAACAGTGAGGTTTCTGAAATCCCCATATTCAAACACTTTATCCCCAAACTCCATACTTTTAGTTGTACAAAGGTTCAGATTCTCCTAACACCTTTGAAAAGCAGTTGATATACCACCCTAAGGTATCAGTTGTTGAGTTATAAAAGATCTAATTTTGTCCTTGGTTGCCAGTACCTCTAACTCAGGATATTTCACAGTGGAAAAAAGCCCTTCTACACTCCTGAGAGCATAAGAGATAAGAGAAGTGTAAGGAAATATATTGAATCTCTTAACTGTACAACATTATGTATTATTAGATGTATGACGCAGAACTTAGGCACATTCAGCCATCCCAAATCTGGGGTGGTTCTAGCAGCTCTGCCATAACCTAAAAAATTGTAAGATTGTCTTTTTAAATGATGCTAAACTGTTTGGGCTCCAGCTGGAAACTGCTTGGGATCTTCATAGCCTTGTGCACAAATATCCTAGGTCTGACTTGAAGAAGAGCGTTTTCAGAGACTTTGCTGTTGCTGTTCTAAAGTATTTAAATGGGAGAACCATTCTCTTGTCTGCTATGGGACTTTCAGTGACCCTGAAAGCTGTTTGTGACATAAAAAAAGCTAGGACAGAAAAGGAGTCTTGCTCTCATGCTTTGCAAAAATGGCCTTTTAAAGCAAGGTACTTTTAAATTTGTCTTGGTCTGCAGGTTAATTCAGTGTAAAATTCCAGTGTGCAAGAGCTTTCTTTATTTAGCAGGTAGCGCTGTATGAAATGCATTGCCTATGCAAAGCAAGCGCTTTTAACTGTTTGAACAAAGCAGTAATGCTTCTATTAAAAATATTTGCAGACTGGGGTCTACTGGCCCCCTAAAATTCAGCTTCTCTATTCTCTGATGTTTAATCTTCACGGCTGTTTGAAAGAGCGATTGCAAATATTATACAGTGAGGGAAACGTATTACCTGCTCTCCCTTCCTCGGTCTTTGAAAGGAAAGACTGTCTTTTGGAGAGTAGTGAAGACTGGAAACGTTATTCTGAAACTGACAGCTTCATAAAGTTACAGGTGATTTGTTTGCAGTGGAGTGTTTTGTGCAGCCTTAATTCTATTGAATGCCTGCACGGTGCCAGCATTCACTGTGAAAGTGTCATTTTCTAATGGCTTTCTTTTAGCAGAGCAGTGCAGTTGTTTGCTGGCACTGTAATTCAGTGACGCGCGTCTGGCTCTGCTGTCCCTCACCCGTTGGCTTTCAAAGCAAACTAACGTAGTATTAATTTCAACACTAAGTGTTTCATCGTTGCATATGTTAGGATCGGCGTTAAATCACTGATACAGCAGAACAGAAACTGTTCGGCTTTATCTGTTGCGTGTAGGTGGTTTGTTTTCCACCCTGAGCAATAAAGGTACTTCCTTTGACACCTGTTCGTGTGTTCGTCTCTCTCTGTGGACCTAGACCCTCTTGCACAAAAGGGTAATGCTGCAGATGGTTTAGCACGGCTGTTGGTGGCCCCAGCGTTCTGACTGGGAATGAAAACATGTATTTATAAAACTAACAAAAGCCTCTACGCAATGTATCGATTGTCAAAAAATGGAATTAATTCAGTATTTCCTTCTAAAAGGAAGCTTGGAATGATAATGTGTAAAGCATTGCTAATATTTTGATATCTGAAAAAAAATTCCTATTAGCAGCTCACTGCACACATATCAAAGTTAAACACGTCTGTTGGGAAGACAAAATGCCCTTTAGGAGTATCTTCAGTGGATTTAGTCTGGGATAGGATTGCTCTTCTGGAAATGCGCAGGTTCTGAACAGAGCTTGTGAAGAGGTGATGTTACGTTGTTTCTCCTTTCGTAAATTTATCCTTTGTGGGTTAAAATCAGAGCTTCAGAGTATTTCACTTGGGAAAGTTTTTGTTTCTCTACAAGCACATTTTTATCTGGTAGGAATATCTTTGCTCAGTGGTTAGTAATAGTATACTGGAAAGAAACTGATCAGACTTGCAAATTCAATATTTCTATAATTAGTTTTCTTTAGTTCTCATTTTGGGCATACAGTACTAAGTCCTGATTTGTGGAAGTCATAGCAGTAAAACATGAAGCTAGGTTTTCAGTTAGAATTATTACTATATTTAAATTTCGTTCTTTTTTGAGGAAATTAGGTGGATTTTATTATCCTTTTTTCATCTCTACCATTATGAAAGAACATTGTTTGCCAAATATTTATTTTCAATGTGTTAAAGTGTCTTGCATTCTGTGAGGAAAACCTCATCTGCATGAAGAGAGAGAACAGATTTGTAGATTCTTTTATATATATAATCAAGTCCAAATTTAAAATATTTTTATAGAACCATTAAACTAGGATATTTTGGAAGTGTTTCCAGTTCATATTTTCCTGTTAAACTGACTTTGTGTTCATTTAATTGTTAGAGCACTTGGCAAAAAAAAAAGTGGAGAGCAGTAGAACTGCAGATTTTCTCTGATTTCAAAGCATTATTTGGACTCTAGTTTTGGTAAAAGATTGGCCCTATTATCAAGTCTGAAAACAGCAAGCTGCTGGGTAAACTGATTCTGGACTTGTTGAAGAACTATGTGTGTCTTGGGAACTCCTTCTCAGACATGCAGTCCCCATAGCCAAGTGCTTTTCTGCTCAGCTGTGATTTTTGCTGTTTTTCTGTTGTTCATATGGCCTTTTTCATCTGAAATCCGCTACTTCTGCTGCCGCTTCTAACCTAACAGGGATGGAGAGGAAACACCACCACTCGGATTAGCGGTAGCAGAGGCTTCAACTCTTGTACTCACATGGGATGTCCTTCACAGAATCACAGAATAACCAGGTTGGAAGAGACCCACTGGATCGTCGAGTCCAACCATTCCCACCAATCCCTAAATCATGCTTCTAAGCACCTCATCCACCCTAACCTTAAACACCTCCAGGGACGGTGACTCAACCACCTCCCTTGGCAGACCATTCCAATGCCTAACCACCCTTTCCGTGAAGAATTTTTTCCTAATCTCAAGCCTAAATCTCCCCTGGCGGAGCTTGAGGCCATAAGAAGTCCTTGTGAGAAGATGGTGATGTGTAGCAAATTTTGAGGGGCAGGAGACTGGCAAAGGAGCGTTAGTGCTCTTTAGGTGCCCTGAAAGCACAACAGCCTCTGATTGCTCATCTGTCTGATGAGGGAGAAGAAGTTTTACCGTTAAATATAATCTTTGCAACTCATTCAGTACCTCATCATATATATCTGCACCACCCAGACCATTTGCTTCTCTGGCGCTTTGGGTCCACTCGTCACCCTCAGCTTGACATCTCAAGCTCCGTGCTGTCTGCATCCGCAGGGATTTAGCACCAGCTGCCTGGCTACTCTGTGAGGTGTTGTCAGGCAGAGGTGAAGTGGGAGCTGGTAGGAGCCAAGGTCGCCCTTGTCAGTACATTGTCGTTCATTGATGTGCACTTAACGCTGTGAGGCAGCAGCTATGTACTTTTTGACTAGGGCTGCGAGCCAGTGCCTGAATTTAAGGTAAACAACATTGCTGAGGGAGTTTCCCCCAAGATTCAGGGGAACAAAAACTTTGCCCTACTCTGAGGTTGGTACGGGAGTTCTGACTTCATCTGTTTAATTTTAATAATAAAGGGATGTTCACTAAGGAATGCATGAGCAAATGAAAAAACTAATGCACTGCTTATAAGGAGAAAGTAGCCATAGACTAAGTAAGTAGCCTAATGCAACAATTCTGGTAATCATGTGGCACATGAGAGAGTATTCCTGTGTTTGAACTGAATTATATTTCATCTGGTAAGTCCAGAGCAACAGCATATTTCCTGAATTAGTTTGCTAATTTACATATATTATTTCTTCCATGAAATTATGAAACTCCGTGTTCTATCAGCTGTGGATTGTTGCAGTGAGATTCCCAAAATTGCATTTCTAGTGCATGTATGACTTTTCTTAGTTAATCATTTTTGTTCTACTTTGTTCAAAATAAATTTTGTTTGTTGACATTGTTGCAAAATGTCTGTAAAGTATATGTCGATGCATACTTTGATGCATACTCTGTGATTGTTTCAGCTTCAATTGCATATCTAAAACCTTTTAAAAGGAAATCTCAATGAGCCCCATGAGGCAAAGTAAATTATTACATGTGGTGAACTCTTAAGTCATAGACCAAGGTCATGGCAGTGAGAGTGTATTTCAAAAAGGTTTTATCTGTGCTTGGAAAGCAAATGAAATCTCTCATCATTAACTTTAGAATTATAGTTATAAGAGGATTTTCACTAGAGGTTAAGGATCAAGTTCATGACAGACATAATGGAGTCTGAAAAGTTATTTTTCAGACATAATACTAGGGCATGAAATATCCACTGAGGTTTTCACATTATTGATGGGGAGCATACAGCCACTAATCCAGATAGAGAAGATCAGAATCATTGTAATTACTGCTATCTAGAGTTTCAACTTTTTTTTGGTAGTATTTCAAAGAGTTTTAGAAGAATTTCCTAGCTTTCCTGCTGTGTCAGTCTCTGTCATAGCATACAGGCAACCTCCCTTAATTAATAACAATAATCTTTCTATAGAAATATGATTTAGTAAACCTGAGTGATCTTCAGACCCTAATGAATTAATCAACTATATGTGCACACTGTGATGGGTTGTCTCTGTCCTTATTTTTCAATAGTTTACATAAACCAGAAAGAACCAATGTTGAAGGGAAACAGGGCAGAAAAGCATAACTATCACTAAGGTTTTTAGTAACCCAGACTATCCTGTCACTGGAAATAAATATTTATTTGTCTGTTTATTCAACAGACTTTTATATTTTGCTAGACTTTGCATGCATGCATGCATTTCAGTTGTGCCAATGAACAATAGAAATCTACTCAATAGAAGAGAGTCTGGACTCTGCCTGCATCTTGGGTATGGTTTTGCAAATATCTCTACTAATAACAGCTCTCACTTGTTCACAGGATTTACAATGCTCAGTCTATTTGCTTGTAGAAGTGTTGAAATTTGCCAGTGATGTGCTGCATTTAAAGCTAGAGTATTAGACAACAATGGCAACAATTAATCCCTTAATATTTGTGCTTCTACTCTCATGATGATTATTATATTTACAGGAAAGTTTCAGCTGTTGTGATTTTATTTGAAGAGTCTGTTTAGACCTGTTTTCATGCCATTTCACTTCTAGGTAAAAATTAAGGTTTTGGTGTTTTTTTTTTCTTAAATCCTCCCACCTACTTCTAAGAAGAGGTATTGTTAAAAGGTGCACTTGTTCCTTGAGTTACAATTGCAAATAACAAGTACATACATATTTTTGCAAGTGTTATTTTAATTAATTTGAAAATATAAACTAATTCTACAATAGGAAGATTTTATAATTGAAACTAGAGAAAGTCAGAGCTAAGAATGGCTATCAGCTTTTATTCTACTTAAGCAAAGTACTTTGTTTCAAAATGAATGTGTTTTCCTAAAAGCTTCTCATGTATTCATGTGGTTTCTTAGAAGTCCTATGTGAAGAGGAAGCGTAAGCTGGATTGATACGTTATCTCTAATTTAAGAAATGACAACATTCAAGTTGGATATAAAATTTCAGTTCTGATCTATGGATGTGTTTTGTGCTTCTGTTCTAAAATGGAATGTGATCATGCAATTTAGAAAATACATCGTATAACATTTTTTCTGTAATATTAATGTTGTATATGTTATCTCAAAAATACTTTCATTGTCCAAATGATCCAGAATATCTGTGTTGAGTGAGACTTTCTATGGAGGTTGTGTTCTCCAAGGTGTGTATTTTAATAATTTATAATGGCCTCTTTTATACATTTTCTCTTCAACCAGCAGCGCAACCTCTTTTGTACAGTTGTGAGGCATTTATTTTTCAAAGTGTAGTCACGAATGTTTGTGACCTGTTGATACAAGGATGTTTTTGCTATTCGTACCACTCATATTGATGACTTCTGCCTGGATTGATTCTCTTCAATGTATTATCTGAGAAACTTGGAACAATAGTTATTTGTAAGTATCAATACCTAGAAAAACATGCAGTATTGTGTGAGTGCTGTCCTCAAATCCCTTCTGAAAATGAGTCACTTGGAGGCATCCCTGCTTCGTCAGAACAGGTCTGGTGGCATGATGCCTTGAGTAACAAATGCCTATGTTGCTACTTTTGGTTTTTCAAACCTTCCTGATACTCCCAGCATCTAAGTAGTTGTCTTCTGCAAATAACAGCAAAATACCTACCTTGTTTTCTTTGCTTTAGTTGTAAAAGAAATGCTAAGGAATCAGTTTTCTTTACATTTAGAATATTACATTGTAATTAGTTCAGTTTTATAGGTAACTTTTTTTTTTCTCTTTTAAAATGTATATAAATTCAAAATAATATCCTCTGTGCTACTTGTGATTTACTGTGTTTTATGTAAACATGAAATTCTAGAACATGATGACACTTTATAACCCAGGTACTCTGTGAGTCTGACAGCTGAGCTCTCTCTGAGCTGTGAACAGGATTCGGATGTGGATTTTTGTCTTTAAAATGTGTAGAATTTCTTTCTTGTTGCCTTAGCAGTATAGATATGATTACCACCTTCCTCGTTCTTCCCTCCCCTGTTATTTTTGCACGATATAAGTCACTGTGCCCATCGCATAAGCATCCTGTTATGTCTCTAAGTGATTCCACTAATTTTCATTTCCCTCCTTCTTCAAACCACCAGCCTGTTCCAGCATGCTCTTTGTCGTCCTCCTTAGTAATACAAACACACACCAAAATCTGTAGTAGTCTTCTGTTTCCTAGACTGCCTGGTCTGAGTAACAGTTGGTGCTTCTAACTTTCTAGAGATTTTTACTAGGGCAAATCACTTGTTATTCTAACTTATCATGTGAGGTTGATGGCTCATTTAGCAACACTTCTGGCAGACTGTGCTCATGGTTTCTTTATCAGCTCTTGTGGGGATTTTTTTATTTTGTTTTGTGATTTGTGGGAGGTAAGAGTCTCTTTTCATGCTGTCTAATATTTTTTTGCAACCTAGTGCAGGTCTGCCATACAAGCAGAATTTAAGGAGATTTCCTGTCTTTCAGGTTTCACGTTCCTTCTAAATTGTGTGATGCAAGGCAATGGAAAATTTAATTTTGTCAGGTCATTTCTTCCTCTATAGTACTATAATATGTTGAGACTTTATTCTGAGCCATCTCTCTTCTTAGATGTTTTTACAAAACTAGGAATTGTTGAATTTGGTTTTCCTGCTAATTAACCAATACCAGCTGCTACCAGCAAAAGAACACCTGTGCTGCTAGTGGGGGTACCTGGGAACTTAGGCATGATTCTTCTACTTTATTCTAGTGTAAATCAGATGTTCTTCTATTGAAATGAAAGCAATGGACTAAGTAAGTGTAGGTAAGAGTCACAAATGAAAATTGGGTCTATATGAATTATGGTAAGTGGATTCCGGAAGCAGTAATTGGTCTTAGATAGTCTCCTTACGCAAAAGTGTGCATTTGACATAAAATGCTAAGTAGGCACATAGGTACGTACAGCACAGCATTTTTGTCCTCAGTATTCTCATACATTAATTTCTGTCTTTTCAGAAATATGGTCTTTGTTTCAAACAAATGAAACTGTGACTGTAAATTTAAAATGGAAAAGCAAAGACAAGTAAATGCTTCTAAAGATGGAGCTTTATTTATGGCTTAAGTGTATGTCATTATCTTGAAGTTAGAGTAATCATACTTATCTTTCTTTAGGAAGTGTATTCATCAGGAAGTGTCACTAAGCTTTCCCTCTGCTATCTCCTTATGCAAATATTAGAGGAATGTAAAGTAATTTTATTAGCTGACGAGCTGTTTAGTTACAAGATAAGAAACGGCTTCACTCAGTGGAGGAAATGTGAGGTTTTTCCATCTGCCTTCAGAAGCACATTCAGAATGCTGGTTTTATCAGCCTTCACTGGAACTAAAGGCAGCCTCCACACCTTGGGAGAATTTAATCGAAGTAGCTTATGTGTGTTTTTTCCTAGGTTTGTTCGTACATACAGAAAGGAAATATCTAAATCATGAGGAACTGCGTATTACACATATAGTCTGCAGTGAACTATAGAGCTATCTGGCTAAATGTCCTAGATTAGGAAAGAAGAAAGCATATTTAATAGTTGTATATACAGGCTTTCATATATGTGTTGAATTTGGGAGTCTGAGTTAGAATTTAGTACGTGGGCAGGATTAATGGTTCTGCAGCAAGATCAAAGCTTAAACTATGTTATTCATTAACTACTTTTGGTGTAGACTGGCTGGGTTCTTGAAGCAGTTTCAGATGTTTCTAATGTCTAGAATGGCTTTTCCTCTCTCTTCTCCACTGTAATGACAGATAAATGGGAGCTACTCCAATCCATTTCCAAAGTAGAAACACTAGCACAGATTTTGTTTGAAGACTTTTTATTTCCCTCTGGAGTTTGTCTTTGTATTTGATTTGCCTTTGTATGGATATGTTAGCATTCCTGTCATGCTACAATGCTTAATTCTTCCAGCTATTGAGTTTTTGGAGAATTGCTATGGGGAGGTTTATTTACTGTTAAAAATCTCACTGAGTAGGTGTAGTTCCTAACTGATATGCTAAGCAGCATTAGCTACCAGTGTTTGGATACCCATAGAGCGTGAATCAATACTTGGAGTAAACAGAGGGGTATTTGTGTTCTGAAGCTTTTGCTCGTTCGCTGTTGGTGTCCTGGTGATGGCATATGGCTTTGAAAATAAGTCTGTAATATGTATGTCCAAGCTGTAACTGTGTATGTTTTTTAGAACCTGTAGTTATATCCTCTAATTTTCTCTTTACTATGTAGAACTAGTGTGGTGCTTGTTTGTTTTATTGACTAACTTCGTTTCCAGTGTATTTTGTAAAGTAGGTCTTACACCTCCATATGTGTAGTATTGTTGGCTGTCGATTTAAAAGGAGTAGAGGCAAAGCTAAGTGTGTGGGATGCACCATTTAAATTCTATGGTAAGTGAAGAAGAGAGCATAGAATTAAGGATCTACAGTGCATAAAATACAAAAATTTAAGTTCCATCTGGTCTTCATATTTTTTTTTATTTATATTAATGCCATCTCTGCTGGTACAATCACATGCTATTTTTTAAACACATTACTTTGGCCTGTTCTACCTTTTCTCTTATTACACTGCAATCTGGATTGTTCTGCAGTAGACAATGTCCTAATAAATGCACTATATGAGGTGTGGCAATATGGAATATTTTATGACTTCTTAGTTGATTCTGTTATGTAAAGCTGCATAGCTACTTGGAACCTGTATCCGTCACTGGAGTCATCAATTGAACTGTAACTTGCTGATAATCATAGCAAAGCCCTTAAGAGAAACATTTATTGAGCATGTATTGTATATAGAGAACATAGAAACTAGTTCATGTTCTCCTGGTGCTGCTGATACTTTAAAATTTGGACTAATCCACATTCAATCTAACAACGTACTTGCTTGGTGAGAAGGCAAAGGAGAATTTGATTGATTGATATTTGGGAAAATTTGTATCACTTCTTTCTGAATATCTCAGAAGTATAAGGAAGTGTTTGGGAGTTTTTTACTGTTTATGTGATGTAACAAGCTTGTAAAGCTGGAGTTCTGTTCTTTTTGATCCAACCGTTACAGTGCATTAGGAAACTGCTAAAATACTTCAGGGTAACTTGGTATTATTTCACGCACTGAGAGGGGAATATTATGGGTAGAAGCAATCAAGGTAGCTGTGGTGTGAAAAATACGAAAAAAAGTAGGGTGCTCTGTAATGGCATGATCCCTACTAAAGTTTAGCACAGGGTTTTCAAACTGCTTCTGTCTATAGTACTTTCTAAATGTTTTGGCAGGGATTCATTTTCTCTGGGAGCTGGTGTGATATGGCAGATTATTTAGAGGTTTCTCCAAAGCTCTGTTCTGAACACTTTTAAAATACCCTGTAATGGGGCCAAGCTAAATCATACAGTCTGCTGTTAAAAGAGGGCTAGAAAAGCGAGTTTACTTAGAGTCCATTCTTTTTTCTTCCTTTCCATTGGCAAAGACAAGTTAAAGATGTGGAGGTTGATTTGAAACAAAACAGGACATGCACATAGAAGTGATTTCTTCCTTACTGCCTGTGTTATGTACCACCCCTGGGTTTTAAAAGTGTGCGGCTTGGAAGTATGTGGCTGGGATAATGATTGTATCATGGGAGTGCTTACTGCCCTCAGAAAAATACACACGAGACTTATTTCTTCCTGGACCAAGTGTCCTGGTTCTCTCTGTTGTCAGGCACAGGCAGTAAGGATGCACTGGAGCACTAAGGACACAGGAGCTCTGCTGTAGGAAGGATGTAGAAACATTGGAATAGGAAAAGGGCTTTTTCCTATAGGGCTGCCTGCAAGAGTTCCTGTCCAGCTACCCGTGTCACATACGGTGCAACCTATAGTGGTTAGAGCAGGATGGGAGTCTGATGGACCAGGGTTTCTTGCAAAAGCCAGGTAGCCTTGAATGGCAGGAGAGCCTGGCCTTAGAATTAAACCTTCCTTTCTCTGTGCTTGCAGCTTGCCTCAGCCCTATGGGCCCAGCGTGTAGGGAACTGCCCTGTTTCTAAGCCCAGAACAGCGAGTCAGGCACTTGGCTGTACCTGTTACAGTTGTCAGAGGCTCATATTCAGGGATAACACTGCTGTCAGATAAACCCTGTGGATTAGTAAAAAATAGTGTGTTTGACTCTTTGTTTTTGTAGGCTGTTAAAACATTGTTTGATCATGCAGTGTGTTGACCTTTCAATAAAATCTTCATTAAATCCACCTATTCCTTGAAGGTTTTTTCACTTCTGTTTGCCTTTGCCACATGTTCTTTCCTGGATTATCATTCATTAGCTTCTCTGAAGAGATTAATGGTTCCTTAAAGCAAAATCATGTGCATTCTGGCGTTCTGTGTGAAAGCAGAGCTGGAGAGCAGAGAAGCCACAGGATCCCTGTAGAAATTTAAAGACGATTTTGATACTCTAGTCCACTCAAAAATCTGCTGATACTGTAATGTTTTTTCCCTTGCCAGGACCCTCCTTGCCTGGTGTCATTTCTTGAGCTCTCCTGGGATGAGATTAGTCTAAAACAACAAAGTAGCCAGATGTCTGGTTCTGAGAGAGTCCCAGAGGCCAGGGTACGGTAGGCAACAGTAATCGCTTGGGGCTGAAGATCAAAGATACCTGAGAATTACTTATGGGCACATACTATGTGTCATTCCTATTATTAACAGTCTGAGAAAATTTGTATCCCTAATTAACCCTTTTGTTGGTTAAATTTTCTTGCCAGTACAGTCCTGTCTGTAATGACTGTTTGTTTTTTTGGTACTGTTATAGAAGTACATGTTAGGTTTTGCGGTTTTTTTTTTTTTTTTTATTAAAGAATAAAAGAAATTCAACTGCAATACTCTCATAGTAGCAAATTTATGTAACACATCCAGATCCCTTCTACCATGGTCATTTGTAAATTTAAGAAGTTAGCATGATTTCTTTTTTTTTATACTGTACTTTCCTTAGGGCTGGTGTTACACTTGTCCAGAAATGTGTTGATAAGAATAGTTAACTTGTCAGAGCAGTGGTTTAATTGATTGCTTCCTAATCTAAAAATTAATCGGAATCTAATCCCAGAGACAGGATGTCTGCACATAACGGCTTTTTCCCGTACTGATATTTCTAATGAAATGCTAATTAATATTTTTATTGATAAATGCTTATTTGTATTATACAATCTGAAATATCAAACTAAGATTATAAGTGCTGTCTCTGAGTTCTTGTATTGCTTTTGGAATGAGTGGCTTCTGGAGAGAAAGAAAATCTGATTACAGCCTTCTGTGCTCTTTTCTTTTCAATCCTCCATATGAACGTGTCAAGATTGTGAGTGGAATATCTGTTTTACTAAATGATAATGTCTGCCATTGTAGAGTTGAGGACTTGGAACAATTTTTCCTAGCTTTAGAATAATAAAATGTAGTTATCGGAGATACCTGTTGTTTGTTGTAACTGCTACAATTTCACTTTCTTCAACATGATGTAACATTAATGTGTGGTAAACGCTCCATGTGTATGTTTGAGTGGGAGTGTGTGTGTTTCTGGTCACACTTAATCTGTTTGCAGTTTATTCCCTGTGTTACATTTGTTTAACAATTCTAAGAGACATTTCTGAGTGAGTAGTGAGTGAGTGAGGAAAAGATTCCCTGGAATGACTTCCCAGGGCTGAATTGATTTATCTGTTTCGATCTTGACAGTCTTTCTTCAAAACATGTCATTTGAGCAAGATACCCCCAAAGCTGACCTGCCTGAAATGGGATTGTGTTTGTACATTTTTGCTTTTCACACAGGTATGCCTGCTGTCTGCACCCTCCAGTGCGGCCATGACTGCTGCTCTATTGTTCCTTCTGCTGCTCAGCTGTGTACCTCATCAGTCTAGCTCTGCTCCCAAAGCAGGGTTTAGAAAGAGTCAGCATCAAAAGAAGTGAGGGCAAAGGTTTCTGGTGATGCAGGGTTATTTAGCCTTTCGGGCCCTGTGGCTTACAGCAAGTGTAGCTGATCATCTTGTTGCTATTATGAATCTCGTTAAAGTTTTCCTAGGATAGAGACAGGTGCTGTGCTTCTTGGAGACACAAGGGAAAGGGGAACTATGTCGGAGTGGTTCACAGTCAGGGAATAGTTGTATCCATACAGAAGTTTGCACTTTGATACAAATTATTCAAAATCCATTCAGGTGCAATAATCCATGCACAGCGGCCTCACTGTGGCTGCCTGAGAGCCAGCCACGTGCTGCTCTAAAGATTCTGGCTAACTATCCAAACATAAAGAAATCAGCTTTTAATAACATTTGGATTCTGTGTTACACAACCCCTGTGGGATGGCCGAGCCCAGAGAGTGGTGGGAAATGGTGTTAAATCCAGCTGGAGGCCAGTCCCAAGCGGGGTTCCCCAGGCCTCAGTGCCGGGTCCAGCCCTGTTCAGTGTCTTCATCGATGACCTGGGTGAAGGCATCGAGGGCACCCTTAGCAAGTTTGCAGACGACACTAAGCTGGGTGTAAGTGTGGATCTGCTGGAGGGTCGGGAGGCTCTGCAAAGGGACCTGAACAGGCTGGACTGCTGGGCTGAGACCAACGGCATGAGGTTTAACAAGGCCAAATGCCGGGTCCTGCACTTGGGGCACAACAACCCTGTGCAGCTACAGACTAGGAGAAACCTGGCTGGAAAGCTGCCAGGAGGAGAGGGACCTGGGGGTGTTGGTTGACAGCGACTGAACATGAGCCAGCAGTGGCCCAGGTGGCCAAAAAGGCCAATGGCATCTTGGCTTGTATCAGAAACTGTGTGACCAGCAGGTCCAGGGAGGTTATTCTCCCTCTGTACTCGGCACTGGTGAGACCGCACCTCGAATCCTGTGTTCAGTTCTGGGCCCCTCACCACAAGAAGGATGTTGAGGCTCTGGAGCGAGTCCAGAGAAGAGCAACGAAGCTGGGGAAGGGGCTGGAGAACAGGCCTTATGAGGAGCGGCTGAGAGAGCTGGGGATGTTTAGCCTGGAGAAGAGGAGACTGAGAGGAGACCTCATTGCTCTCTACAACTACCTGAAGGGAGGTTGTAGAGAGGAGGGAGCTGGCCTCTTCTCCCAAGTGACAGGGGACAGGAGGAGAGGGAATGGCCTCAAGCTCTACCAGGGGAGGTTCAGGCTGGACATCAGAAAAGAATTTTTCATGGAGAGGGTCACTGGGCACTGGCAGAGGCTGCCCAGGGAGGTGGTTGATTCACCTTCCCTGGAGGTGTTTAAGGGATGGGTGTACGAGGTGCTAAGGGGCATGGTTAGTGAATGATGGGAATGGTTGGACTTGATGATCCAGTGGGTCTTTTCCAACCTAGTGATTCTTACTCTTCCTCCTAAGCTGTTTCTTTGGGACGCCTTGCAGCAGTTTTATTTTTCTGCACTGCCCTGTTGAAGGTCGCAGTCAGAACTGGAAAAAGATGAAATCCAAGTGTCCATGAAGTTGTCTCTGCAGAGGCCAGTACAACTTCCCTGTGAATTACCTTGCACAAGTAGCAAGGTGCTGCCTATGAAGGTGTTGAATCTGTAGCTGAGGTTTTGCAAAAGCATTGCTAGATGGATTTGTAACATACTTGAGACAGAAATGCCTTTCACTTATTTCTCTCATTGTCTGCCTAGAGCTCTTGAAAACCATGCCACAGCTACTTTCTAAGTGAGCATGTGACGTAGTCCACATCTACAAGGTTAATGGCTAGAAGTAGAAGCACTACCATCTCCCTTTCTGTTTTTAGGCTGGTAAAACTCATATGTAAATTTTGATCTCTAGTAACTCCTCTCCAGTTTAACTAAAAAAATGACTGGATCTGAGGTGATGCAGGAGATTCAAATGCAGTGCAGGAGGAGAGAAAAGCACTACGGAACTTCTCCCTAGCAGTTGCCACCTTTTTTTTTGTATTAAGGGATGAAGTTATAAGATGCTAGTTACTAAACCAGTAATTGAAGTTGGAGCTTGTAAAACAATTGGTGTCTTTTGCAGTTAGATTGCAGTTTCTTGTTAGTGTAGCACGCTTTTGTACCACAAAATGTCTTAGGAACCCGAAGAACAATTATTTACTTGGACTTAGAGAAAAACAGGTGTTAGAGCAATTTAGGTGCCTGAGTATGCTCAGAAATAAGTGTAAATATACTATAGGAGCTGAATAAATTTGAGGATATTAAAGTGTTATACTGCATATTAATGAATACTTTTTCATGCTGGTACTTACATTACAAGAGTCTTTATGAGTTTGAAATAATGTTTATAAAGGGGGGGGGAAAAAAAAGGAACTAAAGAGACTGGCCCCTCCAAATCTGTGTGAGCTGTGCTCTTTAGTCAGGGTTGATGGGCATCTAGGGGTTTACAGGGTTGTATTTGTTCTGCTGGAACAGTTATGTGTGCAAGAAAACAGCTGTCTGTTGCACTAACGTGCTCCTCTCTAGTATTTAAGAATAAACCCATAGAAACTGTACTGTCAAAGAGCAAGGGCTGTACAAGTAGTCAGGAAGAGCGAGTCTTGTGATAGTAAAGAAAATGGTGATAAAATTGAAGGATTAATTGCCAAGGAAATTAAAATACATTGTCAGCATGGACCTAATAGCTTGTTATTTCAAGGAAGCAGGGAGATTTTTATAGTAATGTTGGCATATAAAATATATTTTAAACAACATGTATGTATTTTTCTCTATACTGCAACTTTTATATTTAGAGCCCATCACAATCTGAGCACATCCTGTATCAGAAGCTTAAGCCACAGCTTCCCTTCTACTTATCTGAGTCATTGCAGTGTTCTGACCTTGGGCTGTGTAAAATCAAATTAAAAAATCTCTGATTGACTTAATTAAGATGTGGATCTGTTCTAAAGATCATGCCATTAAATAAGTGAAAAAATTGTATTTCCATTCACAAGTTTATTTTGTGTACATTCCACTCACATTGTTTGCATTAATAAGAAAAATGATTAATGTAACTAACATTACAGCTTTCTGTTGTCTGCTGGCAACATGTCTATAAGTACAAAACACTTGCTGCCAACAGCAAAAGCTACTTGATGACTTGCTTGTACTCAAATTCATAGTAGAGAATTCTTGTGATTGAATTCTGAGTTTTCCAGCGTATGTGGGAGAACTTGCTGTTACTTTGTCGAGTTTTTGACCTATAGTTTGGAGAAGGAAGGAAATCAGAATAAATCTCCAAAGAATTTTAAGCGTTCAAGAGATTTTCCTTCTAATTTCTTGTCATTAAAAGTGTAAGCTGCTTTTCCTGGTTTATGGATAACCAAAGTAATTTATATTTAGAGGTGCTGAAGGAGAAAAGCTGCAGTTAATGTTCCAAGTGGTATTCAATTTTACATCATCAATGTGATGGTAAATGGCTTGTGAGGCAAAGGAGACAGTTGGAAGGATCATGAGGTAGTTGACAAATCTTTTCCTCTCTAACTTTCAAGTCCTAGAAGTCTAAATCAAGTCATAGTAAATGTATGAGCTTGTGTAGGAAGGCTCTTGACTGTGTTAAAATATCTTGCAAACCCCTAGCTTATTCTAGTGTTTTATTGGTGACATTTGTGAGCTAGAATAAATACAGTGCAAAGCACTGGTTTTAACTGCCCCTTTGCTCCCAGTTTGGAGAGACATGCTCCTACCAAGTTGTCATAACTGTGATGGCAGAAGAGAATGCCTACATTGTGAAAATTAGTTGCTGTTAAGTATTTTTTAAGTATGTCACAATTTTCACAATGTGTGGGTTTTGCTACCGTTACGGAGTCGAGGAATAGTAATATGCTGAATTTCTGTAACAGTTGCTTTGTAGAGTATTAAAATTATACAACTAGTATTAGTTTGCGGATTTTCTTTCTCTGACAGACTGTTGTGACATGGGGTACTGTGCATTACGTTTCTTTGTACTGGTAATACACTGACCGAGCATTTAAAATACAATATGAAATTGCTTCTGATTATTTTCCTCTCCGAGATTGCCAGAAAAATGAAAATTAATGAGGTGAAAGAAATTTTGCTTCACGAGTGATCAAGTGAATCTGGCTTTGCAGAGTCCACAAAACATGATTTTAATAAGACTGTATTACATTTCTGTTGTGCCTTCCATTGTTAAGGGGCATTAGAGAATTTGTATCATTTAATGAAATTGAAAGTTGTATTATAACTAAAGGCTTTTTTCCCAGCATTTTTGGGATTGTCTTGTATAATATGAAGGAAGTAGTGTCTTTTACTGGCAAGTATATTTATTTTTCTTCTTTCTTTTTCGTACCTGGACTTATACTCTGTATAAGTAGCATGTATACAAGTAAAAGAGCTCATAAGGGGAACTGCATTGAAATACACAGCAGAATAAATGTAAATATTTTCTTTATTTAAAAGGCTCAATAGAGGGGACACGCAAATTAGTATTCCGAGTTGTAGTTTGCTACCCAAAGCGTTTGAAATGCAGCAGTATTTCTTAGATATTAAGCAATATTAGTTAGGAAGGGCAGAGCCATTATAAAAAGTCTTTAAATTGGAGTTTCATAGATCTTGCATGGTGATACTTGGAAATTTCTTTGATGCATGTTTGCACAGCTGAAACCCTGTCATGGGCTCCGATCCTTACCCCGTAGCTGTGCCGTGTGTGTTGGCAGGCCTGAAACCAAAGACTGTAAAATAGCTTTGCTGCTCAAAATCCTGCAGCGCTGCAAACCCCAGAAAGAAGAAGCAAGCCAACCTTATAATGGTCTGCCTTTTTTTGTTGTTTGGGGTTTTTTTTTGTTTTGTTTTTGTTTTCCTGCTTCTTTCTTTAGGGAAAAATCCAGGCAATAGGTAGGGCTGGAACTTGTACGCGGAGAATGGTGTTTTGCAATTGGAATTTTGTTTGGGGGTCTGGTTCCTGCTGGCGACAAGAACCCCTAAACTTCCCAGAAGCTCCAAGGCAAGGAGCAATTGCTGTGCAAAAATCCCTTTGGGTGGTGCACGAGGAGATGCAGCAGGTACACTGGGTAGAGGTAAGGAGGTAACTAGGCAGAGGGGCTGGGTGGGGACCCTGCCACAGGTTAATGGGGAGGAGACCTGGTATTGCCCCCCTGGCTGGGCAGGATGAGGCTGATGCGCTGCCAGCCCCAGGGGCCGGGAGCATGGCAGGATAATTATGTTAATGCTGGAGCCTGCTGCCCTCTTCCTATCCCAGCTGGGCTCCCCGTTGTTCAGAACTGCTTTGCTCTGACAGTGTGGTAATATACTTCATGATGGAAAGGGCAAAGGGGCTTGCAGGAAAAAAAGAGCGCAGACATGTAAATGAGGGGGGGAAGGCTGTGGGAGGGATTATGCCTAGGTGAAGGCAGAAAGTTTATTAGGAAATGAGTAATATAAACCTGCTAATTGAACTGTTATTTACAATTCCCATTTCCTGATTTGTTTCTTTGTGTGTTACCCCCCCTAATGCTGATGTACAGTGAATTTGAAGTGCTTACCAAAGCAGGCACTTAGGTTGATTTATTTTAAACCAAGGTGCTATAATACACTGGTACCACTGTACAATGCTGACAATGGTGTATTTTTCAGGACTTTGATTACTGTTTCGTGCTCTGCCACTATATTGCTATGCTACAGCTTATGAGGTGATGTGATTCTTTTATGTATTGCAGATAAGTATATCACTCTGAATTTTGTTGATACCTCCATAAGAGCAGGAGATAGATACAGATTACAGAAATATATATTTGTTACAGTGTTAGAGCAAATTGAATTTTGATTCAATGAGACTATGTAGAGATATTTTTCTGAGGTCTTTTCTGTACTAGAATTGACTAAACAGCATCTTGGTTTTAGGATGAATGCATGTAAGAGATGAAAATCTGTTCCATAAACAGATTATTTCACACACCCATAATGATGATGATATGACCTGGTGTGCAAATTCTTTTTCTACCTTTTATCAAGCTTCTGGCACTGGCAAAAGTTGACTTGAAATACCAGCCAGACATAATTTCTAACATCTTTATCTGTCTGGTTTACCCTGAAAGTGCTGATCACAGCCTACTCAAAGAAATAGCTGTTAATCTAAATCAAACTTTTTAAAGGGAGAGCTGTTTTTATGAAATGCAGCTAGCGTGTCAGGTATGAAGTTAAGTGAGGTGCTGTTCTCGTACGTTTAGGTGGTGTTTGATGTTTGTATAAGATATGGTTTCTGGTTGCTTCTAACATATCGGGTGACTTTTTCTACTCTTGACGCGTCTGTTTGCATATCGCAGTTCTGTTCCTAGTTTTGTGTGCACAGGTATTGTTATCAAGGTGTGTCTGTTGTGGCATTGGGACTTCCTGCTCTGCAGCTCTCACACTTTTGACGTGGCAGTTGTGAATGTGCTTCTTGTGCGGTCTTGTCTGCTTCTGTATCACAGGGCATCTTATGTTACTGAAGTACTTTAAGTTAGAAAAGAATATTGGATCTAGATTGCTTCTGCAGACTTAGTTTTATCTGACTGTGTAGATACAGGATGCTCTGGGCTTAAGTGGCATGACAGGTACAATTTTGCTTCCATGCGCCTTGCCTCATTGGATACCTGTGATGAGCAGCAGTCACAGAATAGGTAGTAGCAGTAGCTGTGTTCTGCTGGACCCTTTGTATTTAACACAAAATTATTGTTTTCTTTATCGAATTCTCCTTGCAGTTCTTTGTGGGCAAATCAGAATTTGTTGGCCTTGTGTCTACAGTTTATTAGTAAGGTGAGAAGATAATTTTAACCACAAAGTGATGGAAAATAGACGGGTGTTGTAAAAGAAGTGTTTTCTATATGAAGGTGTTTTTTTCCATTAATTGCATTTTGATTATTCTTTCATGATGCATGTGCACTTAGTTCTTCAGTAACTGCTTAGAAATGTGGAAGTTGGGCTGCAAACCATGTTGAGCTGGGAACTTTTCCGTTCCTTTTTTCTTCTCCTTGTGTATACAATTTAGACTCTGTAGAAATATTTCCACTTTTTTTTTTCCCAGGAAAATATGTATGTAAATATTTTATTTCAGATCAGGTTGACCTGGGTCAGTTTTACAAACAAATCATTTTGACTTTCAGTGTAACTTAGATACTCTTTGCTTTCCTTTCTCTCAATAAACTGATTTCTCTGGCTGTTAACTTCTCAGGGCATCATAAGAATTTAATAACAGTGCTGCACTGTGGACCTGCTGAAAAGCTTTGTGCAGATGCTAACAAAGACAGAGGCCATCTTCCCCTAGGCATCAGAGCAATTCAGCTGGAAGCAGCAAAATACAGAAACTAAATGTTTAAAAAATTAAATTTCAATCATTGTATGGAAAACGGTGGTTCTAGAGGGAGGTAATTTAGGCTTAAAGCAAATGTTTAAATAGTGGAATATACATAATGCTGGATATTCCAGTTTTCATACAACTCTGGATGTAAATGGAAACTGTAGAAGCTCAGTAAATGCTGCCACAAAGAGCATGTTCAGTGCAGACAGCAGGTTTGTGACCTTTTGCAGTAAAACAAGCTTGAGCATTTCTTAGGCTCATACCCAGCATAGGTCTTGGTGAGCCTCTGCTCTCCACAGAACAAGAGTAGAGTTCTGTATATGAAGCCTTTAGGTTTTAAAGTTTTCTCTCTACCTTTTCTTCAGAGAAGTAGTGATTATATAGTGTTCTGTCCCACTAGAGAATAAAGTAAATTACTTCAAGGAAGTAATAAAAATACTGTTAATTTAGTTGAGTCATTATGTATTTTATACACATATATATACATGCACACACTTAAAGTCCAAAGAACAGTAGCAGTATTTCTGCAGTTCATGATGTACTTCTACAAGTAGTTGTGAAATCAAGTCCCTGATTTAGATTTGATTGGCATTTGAGTATTAACTCTTGCGCTTTAATGAAGACTATGCCCCTTTGGATTAGAGGGTGTAGCAATCCTCTTGGAAAATGGGGGCAACTAGTTTCAGGCATGCCTCAGAGGAACAGTGGTGGTAAATACAAATATTGTAATTAATTATTTTCAGAGGAAAAAAACCTTGGAGCTTCAGTTCTTACTGATCCACTGTTGAACCCCTTGGGCAAATTTTGGAGGTACAGAATCACAGAATCATTTAGGTTGGAAAAGACATTTAAAGATCATCAAGTCCAATCCTTAATCCAGCACTGCCAAGTCCACCACTACACCATGCCCCTAAGTTCCTCTCCTTATCTTTCAGCTGACCTGTGACACATTGACATGAGCTTCAGAGACTGGGGTTCCTGGATATATGCAGTGGGCTGACTTGCTTTTTATTTTACAAAGCTGAGACTTGAGCCCATCTCCCCACGCTGTGACTGTCCTAGCACCAGTGTTTTATTTATCCTCTGCTGGCATTGCACTACTAATCCCTGCCCATGGCAGGGGAGTTGAAACCAGATGATCTTTAAGGTCTCTTTCAACCCAAACCATTCTGTGATTCTAATAATCAAGCTGTTCCCAGTGGTAGTGGTGACAGGGACTTTAATAACAATGCCATTCTGGGCTAGTTTGGATGGTGTAACAGTTAAAGTGTTCGATTCTGCTACTAACTGCCCAGAAAACAATATGACAGTGGGATATTTATAGAAAAATACTGATGCATGTCCAGCCTTACAGTTAATGCGAAGGGCACCTTTTAAAAAGTGGCCTTGTGTTTTCATTTCACTTCAGCAAGGAGGTAATACTCTTTGGAGTTGTGGGATGCATTGTTTAGCTAGACCTCTAATCATGTTATGGATGATGTGTCTCCAGGAGAATCAGGGGACAAGACCTTTAAGTGTTTTTATCACAGCTTAAGATCTCAGAAAATGTGAACTTAAATAAAAGTATGTTTAGGAGGTTGTTATTGCTCTGTATCCTTCTGAGGATACCTTACAGCAATTTTTTTTCTTTAGAGGGAAAGTCACTTACAGTCTTGAAGCGTTTGACCATAAGAGAAGATCAAGTTGGCAGAGTTACTTGTATGCTGCTGTTCAGCTGAGCCTCCTTTATTAAATTGTTGTTCAGCAGTCCATTTATTCTGGCGTGAGAGCTAGTGTCTTTGATACTAAGTCACTAATAAATACATGATGTGCATAAGGTTTGTGGGTAGTTTTTGTACCAAATGTCAACTAATTCTTTCCTTTTTGCCCTGTAATTGTGTAGCGTGGTCTGTTTCACAAGCCAGATTTATGGCTTCTAAGGCTTATAATTTACAGTACATAGGTAGAGGGAAAAACTTACCATTTGTTTCCCTCTGTCTTGGAAAATTATGGAAATGGTCTTTCTGTTTGGGGAAAAATACATACAAAAATTTGTCTGTACCCCAGGTCTTTGTAAGCATGGCAGAGCTGGATGAAGTTCTTTGAGAAGTAGGTCAGATGCTAGAGCATGGAGTTTGCAGATAGTTATGCACATATGTACTCAGTATGAAAAAGCGTATGGTGTTACAAGTCTGTCAGCTCTAAATGACTGCTTGCTTGAATGTTTATATTGGCACTGAGCAGTAATCGTAATATTTGCATTTACAGTTTTGAAGCAGAGGAGAGAAAAAGAGAAACTGCCTCTGTTTATTCATGTTGGTATTCAAAAGTCCACTGTAGATGTTCAGGTTAATGCTCCATTGGGATGTGTGACGCAGGAACCAACAGTGGAAGGCACTGTGTCTCATGAGTGTGATTTTGTGTTTTGTACTAAAGCTGATGGGAGGACAGGAAGGTTAAGCTACAGCTTCAGGATACTGCTGGTCTTGGGACTGTCTCACACAAAGACAAGGTGAGAGTACTAGTGGCTGTCTCTGACGACAGTCCTTCTCAGTGTCAAAAGGAAACAGATCATGGCTATTAGAAGGAAGAAATTTCTCTTTGCGTTGGCATCCTGAAGGGATAGATGCGAGCTTGCCTAAGTTCTGCGTTGCCTACATTTGTGTTTCTGCATAAGACCTGGATAAGTCTTTTTCTCTGGCCAGCCTTGTGAGTTTTGTGTGCTACACAGCATGAGCGGATCTGTGGCATTTAGGATAAAGCAAACAACTATGGACAAAGTAACTCTGGTGTTGTGCAGCTGATAGCTTGGGCTGGTCAGGAACTGTGTCTCATGAAGCATCTCGTCTCTTCTGTACCGGGGAGACCAAGTCTTGGTTCTTTCAGTGTGGAGGTGGTCATTCCAACTCATGACAAAGGTTCTTCCCTTCTGGCTTCCTTAATGTGATCTTTCCGATACTAATGAAGAGGGCTTTTGTTTTCATTCTTCTTCGCAGTAATATGAAGGAAACTGATCCAGGCATACAGTATGGTGTTGCTTTCCAACCTTAGCTGAATGTGGATATTCTGTTACTAAACTTTATGTTAATATTAGTGGAAATTTTGCAGACTGACACATAAACATTCCTGAGATCTGAATGCCTAATGTTCACCATTTGAATTGTTAACAAAGGTTTATATTCTGGTTTAAATCTCGATGGAAAACCCCTTTAATGTATAATATATACTCTCCTGATTTTTAGTCTCCATCTCCCACTGCCTCTGAAAGAGAAATACCATTCTGCCCCTCCAGAAGTCCCTTATGTCATGCCAGTTGCTGGCATTAGAGAGAAGTTACCTTTTCTGATGAAAGGAAAGAAAGTGGGATAGATTTCTTTCTCTTTCAGTATTGCTGAAACTATTGAGGAAACAGAAATCCTTCAATGAAAAGAACCACGTACACTAAATGAGTATGTCTAAAAAGCCTGACTTTTGACATCCTTTTGATCGATGGGTTTGTATTTTTAAGTATTATTGGCAACAGGCAGTGAGAAACTACAGAAATGGGGGAGTGAAAGACTGATTTTCAACAGAAAAAACTTGGCTAGTAGGAGGTAGGAGGCAATAACTCCCTGCCTGCAGACCCCCCAGCTTGTTTCCATGCGCTGCTTGTGGCAGAATTCTGAGCCTGGCTGAAGCAGCACAAACTTGTATGTAGGTGGTGGCAACCTCAGCCAGCTCAGAAGTTATCTGTAGTGTGGGTAGCCTCAGATCCGTGGCTCAAGGAGGTGTTTTAGAGAACATAATTCTCTGGATGACGTACCCCCACTGAAAAGCGAACAAACAGCATATTGGTGATTCTGTTTTCATTTTCTAGTGCCATTTCAGCATCGTTTCTATAAAGCTATTGTTTATTGAACATTGCTGAAATAAAGAAATATTTTCATATCATCAGCACAGCTCCAGAGGTAGGCTGGGAATTAGTGATGTCTTTTTCATAGCCAACAAATTGTGTTGGACCACAGGGAACGTGGCAGTGGATAAAAACATAATTCGCTCCACATCTCAGTATGTTTTTCTGTTGGTGTTTTAGGGTTTCTTTGGTTGATGGGTGTAGGGGGTTTTTTTGTGTGTATATGGAGGGGTTTGTTTGTTTGTTTGTTTTTTCCTTTGGACAAGTTTGTGTGTATGGTTCCAATTAAAAAATTAGAGTAATTCAGTATTTTTTTAAGAGACTTTTAGAACATCATTTCACGTTTTTATAAGATTTCTTAGGAATCAAAATTTAGTTATCAAAGTCTGAGTTTTGGTTGTACTTTTCTTTTTGTCATGGTGTTTTTTAAAAATGAAATACCAGTGTTGAGGTGCCCTATCGTGCAGACAACATGTGGGGCCAAACTCATATATTAGATGCATACTACAGCTTGTGTTGAATTGAATATGGGGTATATGTACATCTCCAAGAATCAAATTGAGGCCCTATTTGTTTCTCAGAGATGCTGCTGGAGCATAAAAAAGGCACTTTGCCTTTGAAGGGGCAACTGTGCATCCAGAGATTTTCTTGAGCGGTTAACGCTACCTCTTTTATTTTTGCCATGCTGTAGCAGGATTTTTATATGCATTTTAACAGTTATTTAAGAGTCCCCACATGCTTAGAAAAGAATCTGAATATATGTGCCTTTTTTAAAGCTGCATCATAACTAGGTTATTCCATCAATACAGTAGAATGACTGGGAGCTGCAGTTGGAACAATATGTAAAAATACAGCTTGTAAAAGATTTCCTTTATTAACTGTCATCATCCACAGAATATATGTTCAAATAAACGTTGTGTAATAACTAAATTTGAGATTAATAGGCCCCTTAAGAAACAGCGAAGTCATTCAGGATAGTCAGTGAAAAATAGCCCGTAAGACTGTAACATGCACATATTGTCCTGCTTACATGCTCTCTCTGGTGTCATTCTCATTTGTCAATGTCGGCAGGCTCTGTTCTCATTAAAACACTCTTGCACAAAAGCAACTTAATTTTCTTAAGAGAAGAGGACACCTGATTCAATTTAGTGCTCAAAATCAGGAACTTGAATATATATATATTTTCCTGTCTGAACTCAGATGAATAGTTATGAATAGCAACACAGATTAAACCTTATTAGGTGTATTTATATTCTGTTTGCAGTAACAGTGCTGTGGCAAATAACTTTCTACAGAGCTGTAACATCTTATTAAAGGAAACAGCAGTTAAGACATGAGCTGCGATAACACTCACAAGATTTTATTTTTCAATAGGAGATTGAAGGAGTTGTTTAAACAGGCTCTGCCAACTCATTCAAGCTATTTCTGATGTCCTGCCTTCTTCCTCCACCTTTTCAAACTACACTGATCTCTTTGGGTAGATAAAAATGTCTTTTGTCTCCTGTTTGGTCAAACCATTTCCATTACTTTCTTAAGGTTTGGGTTTGTTTTTTTTTCCTTTTTTTTTTTTTTCCTTCTCCCTGTCAAATAGGAGATGTAGGTGTATTAAATTGTGTATTAATAATGTGGACACTGTAAAATGTTATATTACCACATTGTGTTCTCTGCCCTCCACAGCAGCAGTACTGCTAGAGTCCTTGTCTTTCTCCAGATCTTTTCTAGGCTTCTGTATTTTTCTTTCTTTTTCATTACACCATGTGTGTTGAATAGGATATTTAATCTTAAGCCCGGTACTTGAGCTGTATATCCCACGAGTGCATGTCAGAAAATGATAAGGTTTTAACCACAGGTAATTGCAGGCATACACAGAGCAGCTTTGTATGATGCCCAAGCCGCTTCCTTCTGAGTTGGTTTTGAGGCCATTTAGTTCTGTTACTCTGCATCTGTGGCCTTGGCCCTGGAGTATCCTTTCTGCAGAGTGAGGACAACTCGAGGCCAGATTTGTCCCAGTGTGCATCACACGTGCTGTCTCAGCTGTGGGGTGCCTGGGGGACACAGGCCCTCTCAAAGCAGCGAGTTAAGTACATCTAGGAAGGTTACCTCCCTAAAGGCCACCAAAGGACACTCAAGAACCAAACATTTTAGTGTTAAAAACCCCATAAATACAGAATCACAGAATAACCAGGTTGGAAGAGACCCACTGGATCGTCGAGTCCAACCATTCCCACCAATCCCTAAATCATGCTCCTAAGCACCTCATCTACCCTCACCTTAAACACCTCTAGGGACGGTGACTCAACCACCTCCCTGGGCAGACTGTTCCAATGCCTAACCACCCTCTCCATGAAGAACTTTTTCCTAATCTCAAGCCTAAATCTCCCCTGGCGGAGCTTGAGGCCATTCCCTCTCGTCCTGTCCCCTGTCACTTGGGAGAAGAGGCCAGCTCCCTCCTCTCCACAACCTCCCTTCAGGTAGTTGTAGAGAGTAATAAGGTCTCCCCTCAGCCTCCTCTTCTCCAGGCTGAACACCCCCAGCTCTCTCAGCCGCTCCTCATAAGATTTGTTCTCCAGCCCCTTCACCAGCTTCGTTGCCCTTCTCTGGACTCGCTCCAGAGCCAAAATACATATCAGCAAAAAAGCCTTCTACTTCTCTGTATGGCCCACGTATAAAGCCATGAGACACCGTTATTTCCCGTGACTGCAGCAAAAGAAATTGTAGTTCTGCTTGAGCTGTGCATAACAATTTCATTCAAAAGCTGCTGGTAATGATAAAATGCTGGTGTTTGATGCAGGTGTTCCATATGTTGCCAGTGTATCTTTTCCTCTTCTTCAATTTAGTCCTGCTATATTATTATTAAAAGACATCTAGTCTAATAGATTTCAAGGTAGTTTAGCTTGATACCAGAAATAAAAAGAAATGGAAGAGAATTCAAAACGCACTGTTTAATGCAATTGAAACCTTGTCTCTCATCTTGGATTTGGTTCCCAGTCACATGTACTTGAATGCAGCGTGCACTTGATGCTGTATTTGGGTAGCCATCCATGGGGAAGTTCTCAGCCCCTTGGATGTGGCTTTGCCTTTATCTTCTGCCTTTTACCAGCCTTTGTTGCTGTGAAGACTGTCTTGGATCTCGTCGCTGTCACTGTTAACAAATCCTTGCAGTGTTCTCCGCATGTGTATCCCAGAATAAGGCGGGAGCTGCGGCGATGAAGCTTTGCACTGGGTTCAGGTATGGGAAGAGGAAAGTTTCTGCCAAAGTACCGCCTGATAAGTTTCCTTCAGAGGTGGGCTGGTTAGTTCTCACTTGAAAGTGCTCTGGGCCAACCAATCCTCCCTGAAAATGCTAACCAGCAACAGCGTTCCCTCAAGCCCAGTACCATATTGAGTTGACTGAAGTGGTATCTGCGTAATATTAAGCAAATTTGTCGTTTAGTGGAGCTGGTGTGTACTATTTTAAACATAAGTGGAGATGTAGATGCTCTTCTGTACTGTTGAGATCGCCACTAGTGATTTTCAGTCTTTGTTGTCTCTGGTTGATGTAAACTTGAATAATTTGGCCTGTTGTTACTACTGTAGCTTCTGAATGTGATCTGACCTTGCATTTCAATACATGGCTGTGCATTTACCTTTTGAAAGGATCTTACTATTGATTTTATAGAGAACTCTCCCCTTATGGTAAGTGCAATGAATGGTTTGCAAACACATGCAAATCTGAACTCAGAGTATTATAAGGACATCTATGTATCCACACTTCATTGTTTCATTTGAGCTGACTGCAGATAGTCTGATATTTGTTGAAGTACAAAAGGAGCAAACACTAAAAAAAGTTATACAATAATAGTGACTAATAAATGTTTCAAATAAAAAATGGAGAGTCTAACTGTATCGTGTGTCAGCAGTAACATTTATTTGTATCATCCCTCTACGGATCTCAGAGTGCTTTTTAAGCAATGAATTAATTTTGACAATGCCCTGTGAGGTATGTAGGCAGTGTTATCCCTCTTGATACAAGGGAGTTGGAAGCACGAAGTGTTTAAATTCTACAGGGTCATGCTAGTAGGTGTGTTTAATTACAAATTGGAACAGTTGATTCATTTTCCTACCAGTTTCTCTAAGCTGGACCAGAATCACAAATACAAGCCCCAGGTTTGTGGGCATGAGAAAAATTTACTTCTAAGTTTATTTTGCAGGAGAAATGTTTATAAAGAAAACTGAAGAGTAATTGACATGTGTAAGTCCTCTCTCTGAGGCAAATCATGTGAATGACTACAGCTTAATTTGTGGTTTTCTTCATTTTTTTTTCTGCTTTTGCCTGTAATAGGTGTTTAATCATCTGCCATGGACAGTTTCTGATGCTTTGGAAAGGGAATTAAAAATTGTAACCTGTTGTGCCCCTGGACCGGTCATGAATTATGACTTTTGCACATGACTTGCTGAATACCTGAAGTATAAAGTTTGTCTAAGATTGTTATCTTAGTAGGTGTAATATGCTTGAGAATATTAAAAAGCCCACAGAAATCTTCCTGCTGGGTCAGGAAGGAAAAATGAAAAGGAGTTTGTTGACGGCCAAAATATATACCACCAGAACCATCTTTCGTTACCACCTTTTCAGGTACAGAACTTCTCTTGGAAGTTGAATTGCACAAAAAAAAAAAAAAATCCATGTCTCTAGGTGACCCTCAAATCAGAATTGGTAGCCACTTACGGGGCTACAACTAGACGCTCAAAAGCACAATGTCCTTCTAAGCATACTGGTTCTTGTCAGCTGCTGCTTTGTTCTTTGTGTTGTTGAAATGACCAGGAAAAGGGTTGAGGGCTGTCTAGCACTAAAGTTATTTCTTTTGCATGATTGGATGTGGTCTGGCAGGCTCACCTGCACTGTAAGCAGAGCCTGGCCTGAACCCAGCTGCTGGGAGGACTAGGTACTTCTTGAGACAGGGAGGTAAGTTTAGCATGCTAGGGACAGAAGGTCTACTTCTTATGTTCTCTATCCTTTTTATGTGGACTTCACCAGCTTTCCTGGAGATGGTAAGCATACAGTTCTTTATAGCAGACAGAAATGTAGCTGTCACTCTGCACACAAAATCTGCATGAGGAGGAGACAACCATTAAGTTTCCTCTCAGCCTTCTGGTGCAGGAGTGGAACCCATATGCTTCTGTCTTTCAGATCTTAACAGTTGATTTACACTGTTCTATATAGCGAGGACTGTTTTGCAAGGACAAGATCTTTAAGCGTGCTTAAAAGTGGAGGTCTAGATCCTCCTTCATGTATTCAGAGGCAGGATGTAATAAAAGGGACCTTCTCAGATTAAACTGGTCAAATACAATCAGTCTGTGTGAAAGAATGGTATACGTCCAACAAATACCAAAGAGACTTGATAAACCTGATTTATTTTTTTTAATATAATGATAATAGGGACCTTAAGAAGGATAGATTAACAAAAGGTATGTACAAGGACATCTCCTGTATTCCCTTGCGGTAGGTTTGTCTGAATGGTTGTTGTCATTGTTTAACTCCAGCTGGCAACTAAGTGCCATACATTTGCTTGTTGCCTCCTCCCCCAGCAGAAGAGGGGGAAAGAGAATTGGAGGGATAAAAGTGAGGAAACTTGTGGGTTGAGATAAGAACAATTTAATAATTGAAGTAATAATAATAATAATAATAAGTTATAATGAAAAGGGGCGGGAGGGAGAGGGAGGAATAAACTCCAAGAAAGACAAGCGAAGCAAATGAGAACTATTGCTTACCACCAACCAGTCGTTGCCCAGCCTGTCCTGAAGCAGTGGCGTCCCACCAAGTTGACTGCGACTTTATTGCTGAGCATGACATCGTATGGTGTAGAATATCCCTGGGGTCAGCTGGGGTCAGCGGTCCAGGCTGTGATCGTCTCCCATCTTCTTGTGCACCCCCAGTGTGCTCGCTGTCGGGGTGGTGTGAGGAACAGAAAAGGTCTTGATTTGGTGTGAGCATGGCTCAGCAGGAACGAAAACATCCCTGTATTATCAACACTGTTTTCGGCATTTTCAGCACAGGTTAAAAACATAGCCCCATACTAGCTTCCATGAAGAAAATTAACTCTATCCCAGCCAAAACCAGTCCAAGTGTAATGTGTCCATCTCTCCCTACATGAAAGTATCAGCTGCACAGCTTCAAATACAGGTAGAAAATCCTGATCTACTTCACACTTGTTGAAGAATTGTTTTTAGTAGTACTCACTCTTGCTTTCAGCTGTGATCTCTGGCAAGAGTAGCTGTTTGGACTTATGCCTCTTTTTTTATGTTCAAAAAAAGAATGCTGATGAGGAAAAGGTGTTAAAATATGTTACTGTAGTTTACAACTGTCAACTATAATGTTTTATTTAGCTATGCCTATTCAGATGCTCCCTCCGCAACATGGAGTGCCATATGCCATTGTCCCTGTTAGTAAGCAAGTCAGCAAAGGTTTTCCCAGCCTGCATTTGTTTTTGTACTGGGGCCACTGAGGAGCTGCGGTCCAGTGCCATCTTTTATTGATAGGGCCAGCAGAGGAGGAATCTAATGAAATTATCAAAGCTTTGAATTAATTATGAACTCGAATAAGAAAGCTAAGCTCTCTAGAGCCAAGGATCTCATTACCCATTCATTTTCATTGCATCCTCTTATGGAGCAGAAGGCAGGTTCAGCTACAGCTCCTACTCTGATTTTGGACTTTATTCAAACTTGCTAAACTCGCTAGCATCCACTTGTTATTAATCTGTGGCTGGAAGTGTCCAGGCTGATTAATTTGACTCTGCTGTAAATCTTCATGTAAATAGTAGATTTCCCTCCTCCCTTCTTCTTACCTTTGCTGTGTGGCTTTTCATCATCAGACTGGCTGCCATACAAGAGTTTCTGTTCTTTCTTAGTAATTGGGGAAGGCTGTTCAAGATTCAAGTTTTAATTTCCTGGAATTTTAAGAGTTAATGTTAAGAAATAATAACTGCTACCTTGTATTACCTGGATATTTAGGTAAGCACAAACACTTATAAAGTCATTATCAAAATTGTTTGTTTTCTAATTTTAAAAGACTGTGGAGTAAAAAGTAATGATTAGACATTTTGGCCTCAGAAGTATGAGGTGGTTGTGGGTTTTTTTCTTGGGTTTTTTGCTGTTTCTATTTTAAATTTGTTGGTCAAACTACAGAAGCTTCTGAATTTGTTAATACTTCATAATGATGAACAATTAAACTGGTTTGCTTGCTTGACTAATATTCCATTAAAAATAGTTAAAAGTCTATGAAAATGCAATATTTTAGTTAAATCAGATTATATTTATTATCATTAATAGGTCAATATCTAAAAATGTTCCTGGCAAATTAAGGCAGAAGCAGTGCAACCAAGCTTCTGTGTAATATTCCTAGTTCCTGTGGATATTCTCCTTAAGTCCACTGGCAAGGATTTTCTCCTCCTGCTTTTGTCCATTTCAGCACATTATTTATGAATGCATAAACTAGAACCTATCAGTCTTCATAATTTACAGGCCACTGGCAATTTTTTAAGCAGTGGCTAACGGCCTAATGTTTTTTGTGTATGTGTGTATTTGGAGAATCTAATAGCTTGTTGGGCAGGGGAATAACATTTTGTTCTTGTACTGTTGCTATTTTACCATTGGTGATATTTATCTTTTTCTCTCTTCAGGCAGCTGCTATATTTAATTCTGCTTTTGGAAGTTTTTTGGTAAGTAATACAGTATTTATGGCACATGCTTTAATAATCTTATTTTTAACAGTATTATTGGTGTGTTTGTGTTTTTCACATTAGTGTTGTTGAAATTGTGCCATTTAGCTGGCAAAAATCTAAGCATCTTTCACTTGATGTCACCGTGCCATTAGATACAGACGCTGCAATTTATTTTCTTTTTGTTTAACACTTGAGAAAAGTAGTGAATAAATTGTCTCTGCTTATAGTAAATTAATAATGTGTAAACTCATCTTAATTTTCCCTTTAATGGGTTAACATAATCTATTATTATGCAGTTGTTGCAGACATGGGCATCAATATATTGATTTTTCTAATAAGGCCCATCAAATACTCATTATTTTCTATCAAGAGGCCATGGATTTTGAAAAGAAAACATGACCCAGCTGATCAGAGAGTAGATGCTAATTTACTCAGTGACATGTCATTTGTTTAGCATATTTCACTGTCAGTGAAGCCACTCGATGTCTCTGAGGAACACACTGGAATAGCTAAATATGGGGAAGGAATCAATCCAGTTGGAAGTAAAACTGTTTCTGTAAAAAGCTAGAACAGCATTTGTGGGCTTCACGGTCTACAAAGATTCAGAAAGGACATTGTAAAGAACAATATATAAATATACTTATCAAGAAAGGAAGAATAGAATTCTTTTACTGATGTGTTGCTTAGAGAGACATTAATGAATATTAAATACAAATTGTTTTATATGTAGGCAAGCTACTGTGACTGTTTTATTTATTTAGGCAGCTAATAATTGAATATGTTCTTCTTTGCTAAAATTTGTGAATATTCAGAAGCGTGTGGTTGTGACTCCTGTATCGTGTCCCCAGAAAGAGGACTATGATGTATAAAATGAATGAGTGACAAAAGAATTAGGAAATTAAAATCAAATCTGCAAGTACAAAATAACTCATTTGATGCATATTTGCTTCATGAAAAGCTGGAGTTTGGGACTTTAAGTATGTGAAGCTCTACTGCCAAGAGAGGAAGTTGAATGGCATTTTTAAGTTGTGTTGTGTTGCTGCTTTTTTGAGAACGAGGTTAAAGTTAGGAGGGTAGATGTAAGTTTAGTGGGTACAGGTGACCATTCACATTTTTAGAACGGAAGTTCCCAAACACTTGTTCCTTTTTCTCACGTGTCATGTCCTTCTCCAATGGTAAGAAGGTACTTTCTGCCTCAAACTTTAATTCTGGTGTTAGACCAACTCTTCAGTCTGTGTACGTGCGTGGCATTTTCTGTTGTTTTTTGGCACGAGCCCTGATTTCTCTGCTGTCCCTAGTTTTCAGTTCAGGAGGTTTCTTTGAGTACCCAAAGGCATCAGTTCAGCTGTCATTAGGAGAATGGCTTTTGACTTCAAATAAGAATTTAGGCCCCAGTACATCTGACTAGTAAAGCAACATAAACATATTTTAATTTCTAGAACCTGTTTGTAGCTCTGAAGAAATCTCGATTTAAGAAGAGGAGCTATTACTGTTTGTATGTTCATGTAATACTCCTGATTTTGGGTTTGATCTTGGTTCCATGGACTGATCATTGCAAAGTTCCATTTATATGCAATTACCTCATGTCAATTTTTATTCACTGAAGACTTTTTTTTGAATCTCGGAGAGCAACATTGCAATTAAAAAAATTGCCAAGGGCTTCTGGAAAATGTTAAAGATCAGCTAGAATCGAACCACGGTGCTGGCTGATTTTTTCTAATTACTAATTTTTTTAAAAATAAAATTTTAAAGAAGGTGACCACTATTAAGTCACAAATACATATACACACTTAGCTATTTATGGTGGTATCCTAGTTGGAAATTATGATTACATAGGGAATATAAATGTACAACAGAAAATAAACCATAAATATGTTTACTGAAAGCTTTGCTCTTCCAAAATTTTACAGTTATGAAGTTGATAGAATGGACCTTATGACTAAAAATGCAATGGGGTGATAGTAGGCCAGGGACTGCAATAAGCAGGTGGAGATTTTTACCAGGTTCATAGGGCTGTAGGCCTACGTGGCCTTTAAGGTAGTGGCTTCTGAAAGTCACTAGCATGTGGTTGCTCACTTTGAGTTTTCCATGAAAAACTGAGGAAGCATTATATATGTGTGTGTGTGTATATAAACACACACACACATCTATATATGTATATATATAAATGTGCATACACACACACATATATATGTATATATACACAACTTGTAAACATACACATTTGTTTGGAGTCAAAACTGTGCTATAAAATACGAAAATAATTGGCCTGAGAAGATAATGGGAGGTCCCAGTGGTGTTTTTGAAAACCCATCAGTTTCTTTTGGTACCCAACATACTTGTCTATAGGTGGAGATGCTATTTCCTATATCTTTAATTCATAATGAGTTTAAATGACATTAGCATTTTTATTATTGGTGTTTGATGATGTACTGTCTATGGATAGGCTTAGATATGGTTATACGCCTTTGTGACCATAACCATATGCAGGTCCTGGAGGTAATTTGGAAGGATCTGACCACTGGCGAGGCTGAAATCTTTCTTATGTTCCTTGTCTTACTGTGCGTAGCCCATGGATGGGTTGTTCTTCGTGGGTGTCACCCTGACAAAGCCAAGAGGACAGTATGTTGTCTGTTCTCAGACTATATCCTGTGGGCCAGTGCCTGTGTACTACAATGAGACGCAAGCCGATTTAAAAGGGACTAGGCTTTTAACTCTTCTATTTTTTCTTTTCTTTTTTTTTTTTTTTGAAGACTAGGAAATGGTTAAAAAGTTAAATTAAAATTCTTGAACAAAATGTCTGCAGGAAAAGACTCAGCATAATGTTAGGATGATACTAAAATGAGCTTATTCATATGAAGAACAACACGTTGCAATAGGCCAAATATAGAAATAACAACTATGTCTTGATGAGCAGAAACACACTTAGATTAAGCATTTAGAAGTGTTTTCAGTGGTAACAAACCTAGAAAAACTACTAACCAACCGCAAAGTCATTTCTTCTAAACTCCACCAGAGCCCATATTCCTTTAAATAGGCTGTACATATTTACATTTGGTTTAATAATGTCCCAGGTCTAATTAAAACATTGTATTTTAAAGGACTAATTGTAACAGAAGAGTGTTTTTATGTAGCTAGATTAGTAATAACTAACGATAGATGAATTCAATTTACATAAATTTCAGGCAAGAGACTATTTAGAATCATACCACAGAGGATTGCTTTGAGTTAGATAGTTAATATCATTATCTCCTCCCCTTGTTTAAACAGTTTGGTTTACAATAATTGTGGAACATAATAAGCGGTTTCAGTTTTTCCTCTTAATGGGGTTTTAATAAAATCCGATAGCACTTCACTAATACCGGCTGGTCGGTTATCAGCAAGGTTGCTACTGTAAAGCATGCAAATTCATGCTGCTGAGATGGGAAGCACTGAGGGAGCTGCTTCCACTAGTGGGAGAGGATAATTTTGCCCCTAAAGGCTAAAAAATTTGATTGGGATGTTAAGTACAAGTCTGCTAAGATTCTTAATGTCGAATGCATTGCTTCCTGAGCTTTTGTATTCTGCTTCTAAAAATTGTACTTCAACAGAAAAATAATATTGGTTAATGTCCAAAGTGCAGAGAAGTAAGCAGGGTACTGCAGAACATGCTGTGCTGATGATTGTTCCATGATATTTGCCTGGGTGGCTCATGTCTTCGGCTCTAAGTTCACCGAGGCATAGCCTGTCATTGAAGCTGTTCTTGACATACGTGCTCAGTTGAGAGCTAAACTCAATTTGCGGTGACAATATGATGCCATATGCATGGAAGAGGAGAGTGCCTGAAGTCTTGAAGAGGATGGCTTCACAAAATGCCCTGCACTTTTAGACTAGAAACAGCCTTGTCTAGTCTCTTTCTGCCTCTCATTAATCTCCGTTATGCTTAAGACAGTGGGTTTGGGAAGCTCATGAAAGTATCCAGCTTGTGATATACGTGAATATTGTCTGATTCATTGGTGCCTTGGGGTTACAAACAGTAGGTATGAAAAGAACAGCCATCAGCTTCACCTTGAAGAACTGTAACCAAAATCTGAAGTTCCGTGGGAACAGGAAATCTAGAGGAAAAGAGAGGATTAGGAGGACTTTCCTCTGGTGATCATTGTACTCCTGAGAAAACAGAGGAAAGGGCAGCCAGAAAATGAAAGTGTTGGTTGAGACTTCTTATGATGCTGTTTGGGATTAGCTTTGCTTCCTCTGTTGAAACTTATGGGATGAAATAAGGCATGTGTCCAGGCTACGTAAGTCAGTCTGAAGGAAGGAACCTCTTCAAGGTGCCCATTAATCACCTTGTCGAAATTAAGTATGCATGGGTTTGTTCTTTGATCTGTATTTCTGAGGGGACAGAGCTGGTTCATATTGTTCAAAACCTCAGTTTTTGGAGTAGCGACTTGACTAATCAAATCAAGGCCAGTGTTTTAATTTACGTTGTCTAGCAAATGAAAACTAAAGCTAGCGGGGAAAATGAAAGTTAGGCTTTTTGTGTATGTGAGAGAATAGTTGGTTAATGAAAATGTATGAATTTCTTATCTGCTCTGCTTTAGCAGGCATAATGATTTACACAGCCTGACAGCACTACTGCAGCAAGTAAATGCATTAGTCATAGTGTCCATTTTTCTTGCAAATTTGTGACACAGATTTAATTATGGGAATGACCAGCAACTTACAAATCTAATTTTGGTAGGCTGAGCCAACTTTTTTATTTTAATAACAATGGATTTTTTAGCAATGATTTCGTTAGTATTAAAAGAAATCCATCAGTATGGAAATAACCAATTGGCTGAATTTATTTACTTTACCTTAGTGGATGTTGAATGGTTTAGGTTTCTTTTTTTTTTTTTTAAATAACTTTTTGTATTTTCATTATTTCTAGAATAAATATTCTTATCTAACGTAATTATTTTTAGCACTAACTTTGTAAATATTTTTCTAAAATCAGGCAAATCTTTATATACCTTTTTGTTTCCTTTTAATTGTGTCTTTGCACTATGAAGAGGGACATAGCAGTCACCTGAGACTCCCTTTTCAGTCTGCTAGCTGCTTACAAGAAAATCTTGCCAGGAAGTGTGTTCACAAATGCTGAATTCTAGATTCAGTCTTGTTTAATTCCAAAGGGGAGCTGCTTTACAGTGTGCCACCACACTTCTAGACGTGGTCTGCTCTTCCTCTGTGAAGCAGTACAGTGGTGCTGCTGGTCTGTGCTCTGAATTTGATTCAGGCAGTTCTCAAAATCCTGAGCAAATTCTCCCTGTTAATCAGCCTCTTGGGAAGCCACCTCAGCTTTGAAGGATGAGTGTTTGCATGAGTAGCAGAGAATGGCAGATCTCTGCAGCAGCAAGTCCTTCAACTAGATATTATGTACCTGGCAGGAAGAGTTTGGATTCCATGGAATTTAAATAGTCTTGGGAGCCACTTACATTGGCTTACTGTAACTTTTTATGATGTTGTGGCTGGTTCTTGGTTCCATCAGTGTTAAAAAACACCCTCATTTTGATTTCTCTGAGCTTGATCTGAAATCTTAATGTAAGTTTGGTCATCATCAGCTGTTTCCAGATCTGCCTAGTAGCATTTTAAAATGTGTAGACCTTCACTTTTATTGAGTATTTTGCTTCCAGTGCATAGCATGCTCAGTTTAATGTCTGGGTTTGAGTTAGTTTCTACTATTGTAGTACAAGCAAGGCAGATTAATAAAGCTCACTGTGTTAGAGACCTGTTAGTGCAGGCTTTCATAAAGAGCCCTTCATACAAATGATTAATTAGCTAAGCGTGTGCGCCCATCCCAATATACACACTCACATTCTCTCTATCTCTCTCCCCAAAGGCCAAACTGAGAGGGGATGTTAGTTAGAAACAGATACAGCATTTTTTACCAATAAAATAAAAAAATCAAACCTGCTTATCTGAGTAATGCTGAACTCCTTTAAAAGAGAAAAAGGAATAAGTATAAAGGTACGGACATCAGAAAGTCAAAAAGAAGTAATGAGATCTTGCTGGCAAGGGACTGAGAGAAATCAGAGAAGTGGGTAATTGGGATTCTGGGTGTTCTAACACCTAGAAGGTGTGTGGTCTGTCTGATGACACAGTTGATTTGAAAAGACCAATGAAGTCAGTAGGGATTTACAGGACCAAACAGCACAGATTTGGCTGAGAACTAGTTAATAAATAACAGTCCTGCTGCTGGTTATCTTGGAAATGTTGGGGAAAAGGAGGGTAGGTAGCAGTAACCAAGATGAAAGAAAAAGTTTACAGAGAACTGTGTCTTCTAGAAGGAGAATGGTTAGTTCTTGTGGTTTTCTGTTTGGGGTTTTTTTTTTTCTTTCCACTGGGTAAGAGGAAGATGTATTGAAATCTACATAATAACAAAAATGAAACTATTAGCTGTCAAATGTTTATGAATTGTGTGGGCTGTAGCTGGTCTCGGTGCTTTCTTAGTTTTCCCATTAGCTTTTGCTACTGAGCAATTGATTCATCTCCCTCAGTCTTATGGGACTCAAGCAGCCAGTTCTTCCAAAGAAGTTTATTTAAAGGTAGCAATAAATAGGCCGTTAAATGTATCTCTTTCTATTCTCTTTGCAGGCCCCAAATAACTAACTATCTTTTTAAAGATAAATACATTTGGGTGTTCTACTTTTCCCCCTTCCTCAGATGACAGCTAACAGTAGGTAGGATATTTTCTTGCACCTACTTTCATGGTCAGCAACCCCATCTAGTGCTCTTGCTTGGCGTGGTGCTTGATAGACTGCTTTTGAGACAGTACATTCATGCTCTCCCCTCACTGTTACTGTTTTTATGGATTAACAGGCTCTTAGGGAGAGAAATAGCTGAAGATATATCTGCAGTAGCGTTTCTTGACTTGGTAAATAAGCAACAAAACTGGAAGTTGCTGGAGAAAATTCGGAGGCAGAATTCAGGTTGATTCTTGTCAATCAGAAAGATAGCATGAGGGTTCAAGCATCTTTATTTTTCCAGTCCAGTTGTCATTCATAAATTGCAAAGTAGAATGGAGTTTCAGGAGCTAAAACTGGGCATTCAAAGTACCTTAAATTTTATGATGTGGCATATGACTTCTGATCACATAATGTAGGAAAACTGGAAGTCAAAGTGCGCTCAGACCGACTATGGTAGTCGTCTCTCTTTTTAATGGAAATTGACACTGGAAATTTATAAAAAGCTTGATTCCGTTTTAAAAGAGTGCTAATGAATAACAGAGTCAGGAGAGTATGTGTCTTCAGTAACAATCATTTGTAGAGAATCCAGTGGATGAAATGCATGTGTTTAATATTATGTAATCAGGCAATTTGTTGGATTAGTATGTAAATAACATCTGTGCTGATATACAGTTTTTTGCAGAAAATCAGTTCGTCTAGAATTACTTTTGTCATAATTTGTAAACTTCATCATTTCACTCTTTTCAGTGAAAATACAGCATTTTTGTCAAAAGAATGTACTTGTTTTGGGCTGTTTTCTGATTCTGTGTACTTTTTGTTAATGAAAGGACTTGAAAGAAACCAGTTCTGCTAGGGTGGAACTTGTGTGCAAGTCATGTTGAAAAGGTCCTGGAAGCAGTTTGTGATGTTTTCTTGTCTTTTTTGCAACTATTTTGCAATGTTTTCCTATCTTTTAATGCCACAACAAAGAAAGTGAAATTAATAGGGAAAAATATCCATAGTTCTGGTGGAAGCTAAGATAGAGATGTTTGACTTCTAGTTAAGTCAGTGAAGTCTGTATCATGGGATGATGTTACATCACCTATTTGAAGTCAGTTGCATTGAAAAGCTGCTTTTTGTTTCTGATGAATATTTGGAGAAATAGTTGCATGCTTTGTTTAAAAAGATGGAAACTGAAACTTGCAGTACAAAAGTTTGAATGACTTATTTGTAAAGCAAGATTTAAAATTCTTGCAAATAATTAGTTGTGTCTGTGGGAACCCAGTGTTTGCGTTTATTGGTTCTTTATATTAGGGAGATTGGAGCAGAAAGCAAAAATTGAGAAGAGGCGCTATGAAAGACAATTTTGATTTTATTTTGCCATCTATGTAGTGTCTTCTAATACTAGAAAAAGCAAAACTGTGTTCCTCTAAGGCTGTGTTTGTACACAGACATGTAGTCATTTGGCCTGACTTAAGGGTAAATGTTCCCTGCAGAAGATTTGAAAATGCACAAAATATATTATTTTCTCCGTCCCTTTTAAAAAAAACATCAAAAGGATGTACTTTTTTTATATAATCTACTGTTAATGTTCTCTCCAAAAGTTTTAGCTTCAAATTGAAATGGAACAATGATGTGTGCTGCAGCCTTTGGTCACCTGCACGAAAAAGGTGCATGTTGGGGTGAGGGGGAGTGAAGAGAAACCATCCGTTCATTTGGAACAGGAGTATTTAAACAGCTACCTTCCTCTTCATTAGCACTTTGAACTAGTGCTACTGCAAGAAGCACCTGGCATGGGTGTGTGTTATAAAATACAATCTGGGATGTTGAGGAGTCACCTATGTGGATGCACTAATCCATAATGGAGCTTGGAGCTCTTTCTTCTCCTGTGCCCACCAAATTGCGGATTTGGCAGCTAGCAAGAGTTGAATTCCTGAAAGCAGTATGCATGTTTCATGACATCACTTTACAGATGGCAATACCAGTACTCAATCATTCTATGCACACCTTCTTTTACCTTATGTTGACTCTTGAGGGGAGGAAAAAATACCCTAAACACATTAATTTATTAAGCTTCTTGATTTTTGGCTCAGAGCAGGTTAAAGCTCTGCCTGGATCTGGATGGATTTTTTTCTTTGATTGTTCTCTATCTGCCCTAACACAGCCTGTCCAAAACTCAGCTGTCCATGAATTGGCAGTCCTTGGTCTCTTGGGCTAAAACCAAGAGGGACATCATTATTACTATAAGCTGAGTGGCTGGAAACCGTTCCCCTTGCTGTCAGGGTGACAAATACTGTCTTAATGGAAGTGCCAAAGGTTAGGTCAAAAGCTTTCGCAGTTCTTAACTCAACTAGCAAGGAAGGCATGGTTATCATAAAAGTGGATCTTCCTCTGGAAATTTGTGTGTGTTTGTTATTTATTGTTGGCTTTTTAAAAGGCAGGTTTGGGAAATTGTCATGACCCTTCAGTATGAGACAGTGGGAGTTCATGATTTTTTTTTTAATGTATTTGTTGCTGAGAGGCTCCCTTCATTATTATTTTTCCTTAGCTTCTTTCAAAGTGTTAAAACTCAGCTTTCATCCTTAACAACACTTATTTGGAAATACTGGTTATTGTGAAGGAGAGAAGAGAAATATTTTAATTAATGGTCTGTACCTGGCTTCTCTTAACTGTTCTGTCAGTGGAAGTTGAGTTTTTTTCATTTTGATTTTATGTAAAAGCAAAAAGAAAATCTCCCCCAAACCCTCTCAACTAAACACAAACCATCTTGGAGGTAATTCCTTTGCCTGCCTTGAGGGTCAGGCTTGCATGTACAGTTTATCACCTTTCTGGCATGACACATGAGCAAATGCACCGCTCAGCATCTTCTTTCTCCTCCTTTATTCCAGTTCTTCACCCACCCACCCCTGCTTACTTTCCCATAATGGCAAATAAATTGTTTCTATTGCTTATACTTTAAAAAAAAATTGTATCACAAAATTCCTTTTCTAAAGTATTTTCTTACCTTCTTGGTCAGCTCCACTGGAAGGGCTTGTTCCGGTAACAGTTATGCAATGTCCTTTCCCTGTTAGCTGGTGGAAGATCAGACTACATGATCATCTCACTTGAGCTATAAAAAACATCAGTATGTTGTACATGGTGGGGTCACAACCTAAAAAGACTGCATGTGAGCTCTGATAGCATTTGAAAATTTACTATTTTTTACTTCTCAATAAAAATAATTCTTTTTACTTGTATCTAAATGTGGTGACCACTCCATGTCAAACAGAAAACTTTGTATGTTAATACGTGAAGACAGGATGTTGTTTCTGCATTTATAAACCATGCTTCATATTATCTTCTGGTTTTCAAGCTATGTCTTAAAAGCTCAATGTTGGACACTTTTATTGGATACCTTTATTCTCCTAGTGTCTAGTTTGACTAAGACAATGCATAACTGGGAACAGCTTTTTGCATGACATAAGCCTACTGAATGAAAGCTGCATGTGATTCCACCCCATGTGCATACTCTTTATGTTTCACTTTTTACTCTGGTATGATATAGGTTCTAGTGTTGATGCTTACTTGAGTAGAAGAGTCATTCAAGCTTCTTCATCCTGGTGCATTTGAGGCATGTGCTAATAGCCTGAAAATGCACACCTTGTCATGTCTCATTGCTTAATTGTGGTCTAGTTCCTTTCCCACGTTTTGACTCCTGTATGGAAAATGAATGTTAACTATTTGAAGGAAAAGTGTATTACATAGGATTAGTTAACATGAATAATGTGAAAGCCGGGTTTTTTAAAAAACTCAAACCATTTAATAAAATGGAATATCAAATATATGAGCATGTCTTTCAAGAAATGATCAAAAAACATGTGAAAAGTTTCATATCCTTTTTAAAGTCAAATAATTATCCACCATCATATAATTTTTTGTTAGATGGGCAGTAGAAAGATGAAAGAAAATTTTATAGATAACATTGGGCTTCACAGACAACTGAAGCAGGTGTTAGAAATGCAGATTAAGTATACTGACTAAAGACTATATAAATTTGAAGTGAAAATGCCACTGGTCTACTTACAGTGCTGTGCACATGTGAAGTTTCAGATAGTTAAATTATTGATTTTATTGTGCCAGATAGTGCAGCAGTTAGGGAGAAGGTCCTTGTGCATTCGTGATGTTTTTTTATTCTTCTGCAATCTTTTTGAAGCTACACAATGGACGCCTAACAGAATTTGCTTGATTGCGCAAGTTCTGCTGTGGAAAGAGAGTGCATAATACAGCTACTTATATACATATAAACATATACATAATATAAGTTTATCTGCCAATGAGGCATTTTACAGGAACATGCAGTGCAACCACACAATTGTGGGTAAATACAGTTTCTGTAGATGTAGCAAACAATGTTAGCAGTGTTGCTGCACAAATCCACAGATACTGGGGATTTTGTGGTTAATCCTTCAGCACGCTCCTGTGAAAAACAGCATAAAGTGTTAAATTACAGGTTGTTCTTCTGTGGACTTTGTAGGATTTATATGGACATTACGATGCATGATACACATGTGCCTTCCTGGTGTGGTTGGTGTCAAGCTTGTGAGGGATACATTGGGAGGACACTGGGAAAGGGGTGAGGGTGTTTTGTTTTCTTCCAGCAACTCAGTAATCTGCTAATAAACTGTACTAGCCTGTGAATTTAATTGTGTCATGACTTATCCAGTGCCTGGAGCTAGTAATCAATCTGTACAAGGTCTAATCCTCGGCTAAATTAGAATTGGAAGTGGATTGGGAGATAGAATCTCTTAAAGAAATTGAGGAGCAGTACTGAGGCCCTTGCTCAGCGTGAGGGGCAGTTGATTTTCTTCTTATTTTGGACTGTTGTGAGAAGCGAGCTGTAGGATCCTCGCAGTAGCCTCATGTCTGGCTAGTGAGGGAGGCAAGTAACAGGGATATGGCACTGTCTTCCACCACCCAGAGTGACTGCAAGAGCAGCTTTTGCAGGATCTTTCTTGGTAAGTGGTCCTTGGATCTGCCAGTTTTAAAAGTATGTTGTCATCATATAATCATAGAATGGTTTGGGTTGGAAGTGACCTTAAAGATCATCTACTTCCAAATCCCCTGCTCATGGGCAGGGACACCTTCAACCATATCAGATTGCAAATCCTAACCCAACCTGACCTTGAAAATCATGAAAGAACTGGTTTGTTTTTAAAATATAGACAATATTGTTTTGTCCATTATCTCATTGGGTGTTATATTTGCATTGGCAGCAATTCTGCCCTGACTGGAGGAGTTAGTCTGTAGTCTGTAAATATCCAGTATATGGTTGGGTAATTGTGGTTGTAATGACTGGAATAGGTATTCAAGTGTCTGCCTAATGCTTCCTGGGTGATAGCATGCAGCTAGCAAACCAGTCATTTGAAATTTGAAAAGGCTATAAATGATTGGGTTTTGCATGTATTTTTTTTTTCCATAAAAAGAACAAATAAATCCCAGATGTTTCACTGTTCTCCATGCACCTCTACCCATAGGCACCTAGGCTTAACTCTATTTGTCTCTCTCATTTCTGGTAACTGGTGCTTAGAGATTTGAGTTTTTATTACTTCAGTGATAATCATCATGTCTTTCCCTGTGCTACAGGACTGAGTTCCCTACAGTGGGTGCAAAATCATATGAAGCTGTATAAAGTCCCCAGAAAGACCACTTGGTCCATTCATAATACAGATAATGCACTTTATTCAAGTAATTAGAAAAATAACAATGTAAATTTTACTGTACCCTTAACTCATGTATAGCATTTCAGTAAGATTTTTCTGGTTGTTGATTTTGAGTAAAGGCTTCTATCCGTCTTTCTTTTTTTGGAGGTCAGTTAAAGCAGAGCAAAAGATTACAGGTCATTTTATAGACTGTGTGGTGTCCCCAGCAAAGAACTGTTACATGAATTCATGTGTAAAATGTATTTATTACTATGGCTTTCCTTATTGTTAGTAGCTAGGTTAATAAAACACAAGCTAAGAGCATCACTGTAACTCAAACAGCTTGCAAAATAATAAAATCTAGATAAAGCCTAATATTTACAGAGTACTGCCTCATTGTTTCTTTTAGTCAGTTAAAAGTATGGGGGGGTTTTCAGGTTTTTTTCTTCTCATTCCCTCCTAATTACAGTGTGGGCTTCCCAGCAAAGCTAGCCTATTTAATTTTCCAGTTCCAAAATCCTATCAATGTGTATACATATCCAAGTGAGAGAACTGAAGTAGGATTTCATCATTACTGTCTTGATTTGCTTTCCCTAAAGCAGAGTTAATGATACATCACTCCAAAGACATTTTGAGAAACATATTGTCAGAGGTCTATTTCATCAAGCCATGGCATAACTGTTGCACCTTAAATGCTTGTAAAGTGTTATACTGGCTCCCTTTTTTTGTTTTTTGATCTTATTTCTCTTAACTTTTGGGATTAAAATTGTTAGGCTCATTCATTCAGACAGCAGCACAGTCCAGTGCCAATGGAACTTGTATTAGGAACATCTTGAGCCAGGGTTACCAAATAATATACAGAAAATTGTATTGTTTATAATATATATAGTATTTAATGTGAGAGTAGTGAGGCGCTGGCACAGGCTGCCCAGGGAAGCTGTGGCTGCCCCCTCCCTGGGGGTGTTCAAGGCCAGGTTGGATGGGCCTTGAGCAGCCTGGGCTGGTGGGAGCTGTCCCTGCCCATGGCAAGGGAGGTTGGAGGTGGGTGATCCTTAAGGTCTCTTCCAACCCAAACTATTCTATGATATGGGAGATGGTATAATTTGTTTTATTTACTGTTGGAATTAATTTAAAGGCTATTAAAACCCCTCTGCAGCCTCCTACAGATAATTATTGTCCTTTCTTTTAGGTTAGAAAAGACTGTCACTGGTGGAAAAAAACACCACAACCATATCTATCTGTTTCATAAAGCTCTTCAAGCACCTTAGATTAGCATGATAATAACATTAGGACTTCTTATGTTTTGCCTTAGTGGTAGTTGCTGTCTCTAGGCCATCCTGATAAATTTTTTGGTTATATAATTGGTGTATGGATTTCTTAATGCCCTGCTGGAGTAAGGCAAACTCGCAAGAGGAATATTCAGCAGTCAGCGGAGTTCAGTCGGACCCTGACATGTCCAAGCAGGTTAAAAAGAGGTTTGTGATGGATAAGGGTTTTGGGACTTGAGAGCCCCGGGGAATGGGAGGTCTAAATTGAAATGATGTATTGAAGAATCATAAGCAGGAGAGACTCTGCTGATGTCTGGGGAGTGCTTGGATTGTGCTGGCTTCAGCACACGAGGGAGAACAGCAGATTCTGGGTCAAGCTGGGCTGGGGTTACCTTGAGGTAGTCCCTGCCTGGGACTGTTTCAGGAGGAGAGTGCACACACCACAAATGTCCTAAGTGTTCCCTCTGCATGGTTGCCACACATCCTCTGCTTGTCTGTTGTTCTTGCTCACACGGTTTCTTCTTGTTAAGCAGTCATTTGAGAGCCAATGTTAATATAATGTACTTAAGCTGAGATGGGAACATCTCTCTTCAGGGGTTTAACATCAAGTAAAAGCTGCTATAGTGAAAAACTTTTGGATTAGATTTTCGAGGCTCGTTCTCTTACAAACATCACAATAGAAAAATAATTGGTTTTGTGACATCATATGGTAGTTCTTGCGCTGAACTCATAGGGAGTTCAGTTTTCATGGATAATCAGGCAGTAATCTTGTAGAGCCTTTGTATGCCATCATCTATGTTTTATAGAAAATGTCTTAAAACATGGTGAAAAGCTAATCAGCAGGACTAAGATGCTGAGGCATGCCTTGTGCCATTAAGATTCTTTCAGATCACCTATGCATTCGTTGACTGAAATACTGTTTCAGTGGAAATTTAGCAAATTAAAGAAATATTATGAGGTACTTTCCTGGGTTGATAAGCAATGCATTAGCTTCTCTAGTGCTTCAGCTTTGTAATTGAGCATTGGCCCTTCTGCCACTTGGGAACTGTTGGGCACATTGAGCTGTGCATGCCTGGAGCAGTGAAGGTGCAGCGTGGGTGTATTAAAAACATGCAGACAGAAACATTTCTGAAAATCATTCTAAAAGTCATGTTGTAAGAATTGGGGTTTAGTTAGGAAAGGAAAGGAATGGTTTTCTTGCCTGATTGTTTTGAACTCTGTTTGAGCTTACTTCCATTCTAAAACAAAAGCGTAGGGAACGATTGTGCTAAATTGGAATACAAATTTGCTTGTTACAGCGTAAATGTGTCCATACCTTAGATGAGCTATTGAACAAATGCCTGCATTTAGTCTGTATTACATAAATACTACAAACATCTTGAAAGAATGCTTGAAAGGAAGAAAGGGCATTTTTGAACTGTGATCTAGTACTTGTACATGTAACTGACTGTTTACATATAGACCTATTAGAATTGCACTTAAGAATATAAATTTTTGAGTCAAGCATACAGTTTTGTCTGCTTAGGCCATAATTTCATACAGAATCTGTGCTTACAGTAGCATCTTGCATAGACAACACTACAATCAGGAGCTCATTTGCTGACTTCCCATCCCATTTTTAATGTGTTGAACACTGCTGTAGATGCATGAGTAATAGAGACAAGGAGAGAGGAAACCTTTTTAGTATAATTCCTATGACAGTATCTTTTTAGAACCTGTGATTTTTTTATTAGAAAGAGGTTTTATTGTGTAAATTACAGAAGAAACATTCCTGAAGTCCTTAAGAAAGAGCCATTCTTTTCCTCTGCATCATGATAAATGTAGCAATTGTGTGTGTATACTAGAATAGATCATATTGAACATCCCCTGAGCTCCGTTTGCAGACAAGTCCTATCTCCACCGTGACAAAATTCCCATAAGAGTTTAAATTATTAATGCAATGGAATCTGCAGGGTTCAGCAGATATGTTCAGCGTTATTGATGGCAAACTTTATCCCTTTATTCCTAAGACACATAATAAAATAGGGAGTCCCTCAAATAACTGCATTTCGTGTTTAGGCTAATTTTGTAGAGGCCAGTGGGCTTTGCCTTAATGTGTGTAAATATGATTTTTCTCTTTTACAGCAGATTGTGTTGTAGATGGGGATGAGATGAATTTGGCACTAATTTATGAATCCTCCTAGCATTCTGTGTGCTGCACCCTGTGCAGGCAAGATGCTCTAATTACACTTATTCTTTATAATAGCTTTTAATGACAATTACTGATTGTAGTTATGGATGTTTAGGGACCATTTTTTTCTAGCTTAAGATGATGTATTGACTTTTACAAGAAAAGAATTTTATTTTTACCTTATGCAATTTCTCTCCTTCCTCCCCTCCAGCCTTTACAACTGATAGGCTGACTGGTGAAGCTGCTAAAGTGTAGCCATAGAGGATTCTTGTTCAGTTAATTTAACATCAGGAGATATAATTTTTCACTGTTTTTTTATTTCTGGATTAAAATACTTTTCAGAGTATTTAGTATATGCAGAAGCATTGCGGGGGCTGATGTTTGTTATTTGAGTTTCAAACCTTTGGATCTACTTGGTCAATCAAAAATGCATGGCTAATAGCTGATACAAACAGCCTGGTTAAACATAGAACAACAGTGATCTCCTAGGACCAGTAGCAGAAGGCAAGAATCCTACCTAGCCATGTTCTGGAATTGGTTTATAAATACTTGTGTAATGAGTGGTACACACAAGGTCAGGTGTTGGGAGATACAGCATCTTAAGACCCTTGTGTATAAAGTGACAGCTTCTAGTTTCTGTTTCCCAGTAAAACTTGCATTTAGTAAAATGTTGCAAGAACCTCAAACAAAGATAGGGTTATTGGTAGCTTGCTCTTGAGAGAGAGTAGACCTAGGCTGCAACGTTTCTGAGTAGACTTGCATCTCTGCAAGCAGGCTTAGCCTCTGGTTTCAAAAGTGGAAATTCAGCCTGAGTGATCACCCTTACAAGGATTTTGGCCTGGGCTTAGCCAACCTGTTTCCTATGTTGATTAATTTTTAGTCCATCTCACACGGCCACTCCTCTTATCTAGTGATGATTTAAGACTGATTTTCTGATTGCCCTTAGGAGGAACCACTTGTCAGGAAAGCAAAGAATCATGGACTTCAGAAAATTAATTTCTTAATCACAAGTCTGATGCCGTGAGAGAGTTACCCTTGGAAGACCACAGACTCCAGTTCCCATGTTCTTCTATCAGTGCTTCTGGGAATCTTGCATTTTTGCCAAGCAGTTTTTCCTGTCTTATTGGCTCAGCGTCCATAATTTTGGGTATTGTTTGACTTCTCTTGCTTAGAAAAGAACTAGCCCTTTCAAAACTGTCTGGATCCCAAGTGTCTCTATGCTGCAAATTGAATGGTGTTTTCAGCTCCCTGTCTGTGTCTTTGTTTCCAGTATTCTTTTCCCAAGCCTTCCACCTCTATGTAATTCAAAGCCCGTGCCACAATTAGTGGAAAATATGCTATGGTACCAGAGAGAAGTCCTCCTGCCCTGGTGTGCCTTGTTTGCTCTGTGGCCACACCATCCCCTTGGCATCTGGGCTTTGTGGCACATGGAAGGTTCTGGTGGTGGTGCTAAGTGTAACAGTGGTAGCACTGTGGGTTGTGAACTGAAGCCCTCTTCACCACCATCCCTAATGTAGAGGCAAAAAAGATATAGCAGGAGGACTACAGAGTCCCTGGGAGAGTTTGCTATGTATGACAACAGAATATTTGGAAGAAAATTTATTTTGAAGTTTAAATGCTTGAATTATTGTTTTATTAGTGGAAGTTTCTTCCTCTTAAGGAGGATCGAAAATACACCTGAAAGGATAAAACTGAGCATGAGAAGCACACAGGGGTTTACTATGTAACCAGAGAGAAACAATTCCAAATAAGTCACAAGTGGAGTTAGTAAACTTACTGCTGGAAATGGCATCTTGGATGTCTCAGGTTTACTCTAGGGAGCTGTCAAACCTTTCCCTGTAACCGTGGAGTGATTAGTAGATGTTTCTGTCTAAAAAAGATATGGTAGCCTCTTGGGGAAACAAATTGGTGAGCAGGTTTGAAGTTATATCCTTTGCTTGTCAGTATAACTATAGGCTATTGAGTCATAGATTGTTGGGTTTTATGGTACCTCCCACAGTAAGATCCTTCTGTGGGGTCCTACAGGAGACTTGAGTGGTACGAGTTTTATTTTGTACAGCCCTGAACAATGATGAAATGGCTCGGAGAGGGGTATTTTGTGGGATGCTTTGGACAGTTTCCATATTAAGTCAAACCAGAGTCGCTTTACCATGAGTTTGGGATTGTTAGAAATGCATTGATTTGAATGATTGACGTGAAAAAACATCAAATATGTCAAAAATGAGCTCGATCTTTTCAAACAAAAGTTTTGGGAGCTCATCTTGTTTGGAAATAAATGGGGGCAGGAAAATGGATTGCCTAGTGGCTGAGATATGAGCATCGGGCAGTTTTGTGTGTCACAGTGATGACTTCCCAGCTGTTCACAGTTCATTGTTGATGCTTCGCAGCATTGAAGAATGCTGAACTACTTGCTTTGCTTGTTCTAATGCTTTGATAAAGCAATGTGCTTCCAATGCTGCAGTTGTGTGGGATTATACTACACATTTCAAATAGGGTTATATTTTCCTACATGCATTTACTGGTTCACTTCAAGGTACCCCCCGTGTCTTTGAGGTTTCTTTTGGTAGGCAGAGGCAGAGTACTCAGAATGATAAATGTTCCTGTCCAGTGACTGTCAGGTTTTTTTCTACAGCCACTTTTTTTTACAGCACTTTCAAAAGGAAAGTGTGATCCAGCAAAATGGGATTTTTATTTTTTTTTCTTTTAATCTGAGGTGCAATTCCTCACTGACTTCACTGGTGACAAAACCAGTTTAAGAGGTGACAACCTTGCTTTCCGCTTCTCTCCTGCTGCAAAAAGAGGTGCCAACACGTTGGTTTCTTGGACCATGTTTTAGGCAAGTACAGTGAAATGAGCTGACTTTAAAAAACCTGCATTTTATCTCCTGCACTTGGATCATGTCTGTGATCCATTCTAGAAAAGGTCTCATGTATGCGCCTGAAGAAGAGAAGACGGTTAACTGTGGCCAAAGGAGAGGAGGCTAAGGATAACAGTATATTGGTCAGCTTTGCTACAGGAGACTGAAGTGGAGCTGTGCCTTGTGTAAACTTAAAAGGTAGAATTCTGGCCTGATGAAAATAAGTGGAAAAGAGACAGTATTGATGCCAAAGTGCAAGGTTGCTTTTAATAAGTGTTTCCCTACAAAATAGGAAGGTTAGAAAAAGTTGCGCTTTTTTGGTGTGATTTTTTTTTTTTTTATTTTTTATTTTGCAGTATATTTTGAAGTGCTCCAAGCTATAACCAGGAAAGAACAATCAAGCGTGCTTCATATCGTTCTCCTGTTGCTCTTACCAACTTTATATCAATATTATTGCTCTCTCCAACTACCTGAAATGAGACTGTAGTGACATGGGCCTTGATATCTTTTCCCAGGTAACAAATGATAAGATGAGAGGAAATCACCTCAAAAGGCACCAGGGGAGGTTTCAATTGGAGATTTGGAAAAACTTCTTCACTGAAAGGGTTGTCAAGCACTGGAACAGGCTGTCCAGGGAGGTGGTTGAGTTCCCATTCCTGGAGGTATATAAAAGATGTGTAGATGTGGTACTTAGGGACGTGGTGAACTTGGCAGTGTTAGGTTAATGGTTGGACTTGATGATCTGAAAGGTCTTTTCCAAGCTAAATGATTCTATGATATTTCATTCCAGTCTTGAGATCTGAGTGTGGTCAGAAAAGTGGAAATGCTATGAACTCATACACTTTTTCTGATAATAATGTCCTTCTCATGCCTGTGCTGGATTTCCTCCCTGGACCACATGACAAATCATGTACGCAACATTCTGTCTTTCTGTTACTGGGTATCTCCCTGGATGGAGAAGTTACTGCTTTCAAACCCCTTTTGCTTGAACAGAACATCTGCAAATATTTTTAAGATAAGGTTATGTGAAATCACTTTTCAAATGCTAAAGTTGAGTTGAGATAGAAAATAGTCCTATATGAGAATGTAAATATAAGTAGTTGACAATATATATATTGTCAACACTGGCTTTCTTTTTTTCTCCCCAGTTATTTAAGATCTTTCAGTTGCATTTTTTGAATATGTGTGAGATATATCCTACAGTTTGATATTGAAGTTAAGACTTGGTAATGCTAACATGGATGTTAAAGGGGAGGATCTGGGAAAAGCATGCTAGAGTACTCAAACCAGATTGAGCCTGAGTTCTTCTGGCTCTCATGCCAGCAATCAGAAGAGAAATGCCCTTCATGAGCACGAGTGTTGTATCAGCTAATGTGGGCTACACTGCTCTAGAGGAGAACTTTTACCTAGCTTGTCTGCTACTTCATGAATTAAAGTGGGGGAATTTTCAGTCCCCATTAATTTGTGGGCTTAAGGTTCTCTTTAACCCCCCAAAGTGAATAAAGAAATGGACTTCTCTGTATTATTTGTTGTTAATATGTACTGTGACATGCATGTGACACAGATGGAGTGTTTTGTTTCTGCTTCTAGTAACCAGTCCTTTATCAAAGGCCAGCTCTCACCTTCCTACTGCTCAAGCAATGGCAGTCAGCACAGAACCAACACAAGTTCAATGCTTCTTCTTAATCCATCATCTTTGCCAGCCTGTTACATGCAATTTTATGTTAAATGCTTTGAATGCTCTGGGTGTGCACTTATCAAAGTCTCACCTTGTGCTAGATTGCAATACCTTGTACTTGAACTCACTGTATAAATATCCACTGAATCCATTCTGTTCTGGCGCACGTGAATGTACGGGTGTTCTTGTTCACTTTGCACTGTTACTGTTAACTTCTGTGACTCTTTAGGGATTTCTGTTAAAAATCCAGCAAACAAAACCAAAAAAAGGACAACGAAAGCAAATACCCCCCCTAATATATCAGTCTGTGGTCTTTCTTTTCTGTCCCCTGGGATTTTTTAATATGTCTCAGAAGCCAGGTTATAGACTTTTGGAGGAAGAGACTGCCTGATAAATACATACAGCTTGCTGCACATTGGGTTGTCTAACTGTTTAGCGCTAACGTAAAACAAATGGTGCAAATAAATGTTATAGTGCTCAGAGTCCCCTGTTAATTTGTAGGTAAGCACTTGTGTCTTCCTTTTTATGCTTTTGTTTCTCCTGTATGTGTCTGTGAAGGTTGCATACAGATGAAATAGGAGACTGATTAACTGGCAGTGTAGAAAAATCAGTGAAAACAGCTACTCTGGCTCTTTGACAACCATTTGCATACTAAACTGAACAAAAAGGAGAGGTGCTCCTTTAGTCTGCTTCAGTCACAGCAGCCTAATGAATTGTCCATAGCTATGTAAGTTATTAAACATAATTTGTGCTTGAGTTTTTTTAAAGAGTTTATTGTATTCCCTTTAAAGATAATCTATTGGTGCTTTTGTACAAAAAGGAGGATTTATGTTTTCCCTATACCATTAACTTGAGGCTGTGCCATTGCTTGGATAATATTCCTCTCTGGCATTTTATTATATGGATAATATTTAAGGTGTGAGAGAGAGAGTTAAATTTGTGTACAAGAAAGAGCATTTAAGATACCCCACTTGTTCCTTTTAATTAACATGTAGCTGCCCGTGTTCTCTCCATATGCAATCAAGGCAGCATTTAAGGAAATGCTGTGTTCGAATATGCCATTTCATAGAGGAGGGAGAGTTTGCTGGGGCAGAGGGCAAGGTCATCAATTTATATTCACTGAATGTGACACATATTGCATAAAGAGGATTTGATCAAAACTTGTTTGAGAGGTTGAAAGGAATACTGCTGTAATTGCCTACACTGTACTGGTACAAGAAGGACAGATGGCTACTAGAGAACTCTTCACAGGTTTTCCCTTCAACTGATTGAAAGTATGTGATAAGTGAAATCCTGTTTACTGATAGGATTGCATTGATGTCAGTAAGGCAAACTTCCATCCATCCATCCATCCAGAATTTCCCCTAATCCAGATGCACCAACATAGAAGTAATTGATGCTGTAATACATGCACTGGGTTTTTCTTGTTGTTTGGGTGTTTGTTGTTGTTTTTTTTTTCCCCTTAAACACCTTATTACTGTCCCTAATTTTGAGACTGATTGTGTCCCAAGATGGGGATTAATAAATAGAACATAGTCAGCTGTGTCTTTTATGTATGTTTTTGATGATGGGTAGTCATACAGTTTCAAGAAAGTAACTCACTTCTTATCATGTATGATTTACAATGCCTTTTTTTATAATTATGGCAGTTTGTATTTTTTGCCTTATGTTTACCCATTAACTGGATAGTTAACTTTTTGGGTGGATTCAGCATTGGAACAAGATTGTATGTTTATTTGAATGATTTTTTTTTTTGTTGTTTTCCACACTTTATGCTAGTGAATGCATGTGCATTTACTCCACGTATGTCCTGGTCATCTGATATTCTGTAGGCTTTTGCTATGCCTGAAAACCTTTCCTCATTGAATACGTTATTATTCTATCGGGTAACAGATTTTGTTCAACCATTTATTTCTATCTGTCCTTTTTTGTCCAGAAGTATCACATTGGAGGAAAACCTGATACATTTTGCTAGCAGATCTGTGATGCTGAAGTGCATAATTTGGCAAGAGCTTGGGGCTATTCTCCTAGCTGTTGGACATTTTACATCCCTCAGCTACCAGTGGTACATCTTGATTCATTAGAAAACAGTGAATGGGTAGGCTTTATTCCCTGTAGCCTGGAAATGCTCAGTCAGAAAGAGAGCAGTGTCCGTTATGGTGTCTTAGCTGCCTCTACAAGAGGCTGATGTGTTGTGCTGAGGCAGCAGATCAGCAGAAAGCATCCAGTTGCCAACAGAGATAACATACCTCAAATAATATTCAGCCTGAGTGGTCTTAGAGGTTCTAGCTGCCAGATAGGTTCACTGAGGCTTGTAGTGTGAGGGTATTGATTGCTAGGTTCTTTGCCTGAGTTATGCTGAAGATAACTTCGGTGGAAAGGGAGTTATTGTGACACTTCGGTTTTTTAGCCTGTTTTTTGAACTTGCTGTTGTTTCGTAGCTCAATCTGCAAATTACTAGGGAGCTTTCTGTTGGATCCATTATTCTTCAAAGACTTAAATTGTACAGTGCAGTTAATCTGTCTTAATATCTAAAATTCTCCTAGTGTGCCAGTAATGAAGCAACACAGACATTCTGTGGCTACTTAGTTTTGTATTATGAGTCTTGGTGGAAACAGAGTATATTCTTTTGATGAAAATGAGTTTATACATGGGTGGCAGCAAACAAAAACTGCCACATTGGGACTGACTGAAGGTCATCTGTCCAAGGATTCTTTCTCTATCTGTGGCCAAGAGCAGGTGTGTACAGAACAAGGAATTCATAGATGACACTTTCCCCTAAAGCTCTTAAACCTTCCAGCTCTGTATTTCCTTGAGCTAGCTATAGTTTCTACATATGTCATAAATTTCAACAGGTTTATCTTCTGTGAACTTGCCCTGTTTTCTCTTTAACCATGCATATGCATCCAGCTTTAAAAATTAAATAGAAAGTTTAACCAGAAGGTTCTGCCGTTTCTCTGTATGGTAACTGTGCTTACTGGCTACTAATTTGCTTTTTTTATTGAAACAGTAGGGCTTTGGTATCTCAGTCATTCACACACGAAATGGAAAACAAATTTCCTTTTGAATGCAAGTCTTCAAAAATAGAAAATACTGCCTGCAGGAACAAAGTGCAGCTTTAATACCTGGTTTGAGATGGGCATCAGAAAAACTTGCTTTTGCTTTATTGCTTGGTTAGGACTGTCATTCCCCGAGGAATCTTCTTCAGGATACTGGTCCAAGGTTTTGGTTTTGGCATAAGGACAGACTGGAACTATTCAGGCAAAGACTTCTATATGCAACCTGTCCTTCCTCTGCTTTATCACTTTATTGCTTTGAATATATTCCTACTCTTAATTTCAGCTGTATATCTTGATTTTGCAAACGATTTTTTATGCAAAGTAGTGTATGTCAGTAGTCAGCATATAATTTCAATTATACCTTTTAAAAAAAGTCACAAGATACCTGCATGTGCTTACACAAGTGCCTGTGTGCACATTTTGACAGGTTTATCTCATAAGGTTAAAAATATGTGGGGGATTTCTTTTGTTTTTTAATGTAGCTATTGACAGAAGAGGGGAATACAAATGTAACACAGAATAACTAAACAGGCTCTTTGAATTTCACTTCACAACAAACATCAAAGAAAAATGTATTGCCACCTGTTACCATGGTATGAAAGGTTAGCAAGTGTGCGTTGTTCTCTGCTAAATCATTTTGTTCTTTTAAATCAAAGTTAACTAGTTCAGAGAAGCTTTTACTTCAGTAGGTGAATCCTCTTAATTGCATTACTGCTGACATTGTTATTGCTGTTGGGATGGGAGATGCTTTTCAGTTTCATGCTTACTTAGTCTTTCTGGGGCACCATAAGCAAGCTAAGATAAGTTCTGAGTGGTTTATTTTCTTTATCTAACAGTTAGTAAGAAAAAAAAAATTAAGCACAGTGCTTATTAAAAATCATTGCTGTTCCTGTGAGCTTATGCTCACTATTTACAGCATGTATATGCTAACAGGAATTGCATAAATACTTTGTGTGAACTATGGAGGGGAAAAAGAGGTTAACTTACATTAAATACTTCATACTAACATAAAATTTCTTTAGTCTGTGCATTCTTAAAGTCAAATATAACTTTTTATTGCTATATTTCCCTTGTTGTTTCATTGTATTGTCAGGTCCATTATCATAACATTATGTTAGAGCCTGAAAGCCTGAGTCTGTGTAGGCAAATGAATGATACAGTACTACACTGAGGAAGGAAGCTTTTTGATTGTTTGCTGGTGTTGGTTGGCTCAGAGTTGTGTAATAAACTTATATATAATTCTGAGATATTTGCAGGTTAAGGGAAGACTGTCACTGGTAGGCAGAGCTAAGTTGAGGACATATGGGCAAACCGCACAGTATGATATTAGCACAGGGGTCTGATCCAGAAGCGTAGACAAGTAGCATGAGTGCAGGTTTAGAACTGGAATGAAGGGATGCCCAAGCATTGTAGTAGAGCTGTGTCTTTAAGGACCCAAGGTTCAATGTAGTTGGAGTCTTATTTTCTGACGGCTAGGCAGCATTAGAACTCTCACTTTTTGCTAGCACACTCAGGTGTCCAAGCACATAGGCTAGAGGTACTCAGTGTTCCACTTTCTGGTATCTGCAGGCAGAGGCTTGTGGCAGCTGAGAATAAATTGTTCAGCTTGTATGGATCTTAACATAAATCAAAGTGAACTCTGCAGGTGAAACACTTGGATTTCTTTCCCTTTTCATTCCTCTGAACAAGGCAAGGCTGCATCAGTTTGCCTATCCACACTTTGACCATCCATGTGAAATGCAATGTGTTTGCAAAGCACACTGTGATAAAGATGTTTGCTTTCTCTCTTCCTGCACCTGAACTCCGAGTGGGTAGATCTTTAATCTAGCAAATGTGAGCTGCAGAGCCTGAGGAACAGCAGCTTCTCCTAAGCGGAATGTCGAAATAAGCTGGCAAACTAAATAAACTTGAACTCCTTTCTGTGGCCACACTTGACAGCACAGAGGGGAAAGCAAAGTTTGGCTCAAAGCATAAGAAAAAAATACAGCTTCTACTTGCAAATTTATGGAAAGTAAAAAATGTATGTTGTTAAGATGCATTAAAAGGATAATGAAAAGAAAAACTTTAATTACTGTTATTTATACTCTGCCTGCAAAGTTTACCATTGTTTTCTTCCTTAGTGCTGTATAATTCCAAGTTAGCAATACAGCAAGTTGAATCCTGATTTGACCTTATGTGCCTTGCATTCAGCTCAGTGGTTTCCCTGTAGAAACAGAAACTGACACTGCCTCGCTTGAATTTTCCTCAGTCAATACCAGTGTGGCACAATACATATTATACAGTAGAACAGTATTAAAGAAAAGCTTATCTATTGATACAGATGGCTAGAGAAACAGATTTTTATCTAAAAGCTTTCAAAAGGTTCTTGACGAGTGAAATGGGACTCCATGGGATGAACTGTCTTCTGTTACTTTTGTAGATGCAGACATTCTTTTTAGCTGGTTTTAGCAGCGTAGAATTCCTCCATATAAAAATGTGTGGAATAAATTACTGTTACTGTACTTCTAAAATATAGCTGTATAAAAATATTTAAGCATATATTTCTGTAACTTTTAGAACAAACCCTCCAAGGTTTTTTGCATTGTGTGAGTGCAAGTCTACAGCCACAAGACTGTTAATTTGCCTGACTAGAAGTATTAACCATACTATATCAAATAACTGCCAGGAACAATTCCCCACCATTCCCTGTGACTTCATTTTAATTGATTTTTTTAAACTTCCAGCTTCTGAGATTGCGTTTACTCTGACAGAGTGTTTATTAAATGTGTAAAAAGAAAATTGTTTTGTAAATTGCTTCCGAGAGTGTTTTTATCTTCTATAAATTGGTGGCTCATTTAACATTTTCCATCTACCTTTGTTTTCCACCCCTGTGCTCTGCCTCATTTGTTTCCTTATTGGATTTGGTGATTAAATACTGATCAGCTGCTGGTCTCATCAGCTGTGCCTATCGCTTTCTTTTAAACATTGTTCATACGCACCCGGAGGACAGGGTTACCTACACAGTTATAAGCAGAGCAGGGGCAATTTTTAGTGCTACTATTTGATCTGAGTTACAGATGATGGTGGGCATAGAATAAACATCTATAAACCCTATCATAGAAACGGACCACTGCGTTACAGCAGGAATAAATGAGACAACAGTCCAAAAGTGCTGTTGGTTTGCTGGATTACATTGCAGAGCTGTAGTTTGTGTTCAGACCTCTGATGCAAAACAGACTATTGATGGTGCTTTTATGAGAATTTTGTTCTGTCTTGTTATCTTTTTTCTTTTTCTCTAATATACTGTGTATTTAATCATAATACTGTTTGTCATGTATTGCTGTGAAGATTCATGAAGGAACATGGAATTTACATTTAGATTTAAATCTTTATTTTCTCTTTGAAAGCAGAGAACTGGTGCAGGTGTACTGCTACTGTGAAGTGCTGCCTCTGAATGATTTGAACAAATCAGGATGTCAAAGAAAATTCTGTCAGGATTTAGACTGTACTTTGATTGAAACACCAGTCAATTTACTGGGAGATATCATAATTTTTTGTTTCTGCTTGAAAAAATTATTTGAGTAGCCAAACACTATGAAATCACTGAAAGTTTAACAGGGGCAAAAACTGGTATTGTCTGCAGTTGCAGTCATGAGAACTATGATGAATTTATAACTTATGGTGGACTCATACAGTTGATTACATGCTAACTTAAGCACTCCATGATTTATAGTCAATCCTATTTGAAATCCATTGGGATCAATGTGTTTAGAATGGTGCAAAGCTCATACATCACAGCAGTCAAACATACATTTTTATTTGCCCATAGCTATATATGGATGGTATTACTGACTAATGAAGAGCCCTAAATAGTAATTCCAGGGATGGGTTTGTTTTTTATTGTTTGCTTTAGTTTATGAAGTATATTCAAAATGAACTGAACAGTTAGGTAACTCCAAAATGTTAGTTCTTCCAAGGACAATTTACATCTCCCTGTGCTGGCTTTGGGATGATAATGCTGATCTGGTAATAGTAAGTTCTTTGCTGTCTAGATTTCAGGCATATTTCTTAATACACTGAGACTTTTTGCAGGTATTTACAGCATATGAGATAATGAATATTCATTCAGGAATACAGTTATTTTATGTCTTAGTAGCTTTCTGTATGCTCTGCAAAGTCTGGTCTGGGCATCTCTGTCCTTAGTGAATTAAGTAACTTAAAAAAAATCCAGTCGGTGGCAGGTATGCATTTAAGCCACTTGATAATCTAAGGAACTAGGCGTGGTAATGATGAGTATCATTTAATTTCATTTTAAAGTGCTTGGATCTGTGGCAGGTGTTCAAAGGCACTCTCTGGTTCTTGCTTCCAACTACTGCTGAATTTTATTCTTTTTAGTTGGTTCTGTAGTGTAAACCAGGTACCAGAACACAATATCCATCTGCAGAGAGGTGCTCTTCTCTGTCATGAGGGCAACAGCTGTGGGCATGCAGAATAGAGGCGTTTTAGGCACCTCTGTCATTTTATTGACATGTTGTTTGGCAGCTACAGACTTGTTCACACTCCGAGAGATTTTATGGAATGCAACTTCAGTTTCAGGAAACTCAATTCCACTCTGGTAGCACTGTAGGCACTTGAACAGCTATAGCTCTACCCTTTGACTGTCTTTGGTAATTTTATTCCTTCTTTTGTTTTATTATTTAGACTTTGCTCATACTGTGATGTTTAGAAAATGCAGAAATGCTTGGCAATTAGGCCACGTTTGTCTGAAGATCTGTGTATGCGTGTACATTGCATGATGATACCCGGGATGCAGCCGAACACAAAACCTCCAGCCAGCTCTGTTTCTTGGTATTGAAAAATCAGTGCTTCTGTGTGCCTTCAGTGTGTAGCAACTAGCCAGGCTCATCTTGCCTGCTATCTTGGTTGGCTTGTTTGTTCTGACCTAGGTAAAACAGGTAGATACAAACTAGGACTGAAAATGTCATAAATTCAACTTTACAATTGGACTCAATGATCTTAAAGGTCTTTTTCAACCTTAATGATTCTATGATAACAGAGGTCTTCTGTATGCTATAGAGAGAAGCATTTACATCATCTGATTTAGGTGCCCAAGTTAGATTTTTGATGGAGTTTAAATACAAAGCCCTCCTGACCTGCATGTGTAAATTGTATGTCTTAATATTAAGGGGTCAAATATCCTCCCCTGCCAACACACTGTGTTTAATAGAGTAGGTTCTACCATAATATAAATTGGTAATAATTTATCTTGCACATATATTATTAGATTTGTAGAAATAAGCTCAAAGTAATTTTTATTTCTTCTATATTTTGAGCAGCTTTTCGGATTTTTATGCATTCTTACTTACTCAGCACAGTTGTGTTTTATAGTAATTTTCTGAAAATTATTGCCCTCTCTTTGTTTGACAGGAAAAAATGTTAGCCATGCAATAAACATATTTGTATAGGGAATGGTAAAACTTCTGTTGAATGAGGTTTGCATCATTAGCTGTCAGGGTCGCAGAAGATGAGTAGTTAACTGAGTAAGTAATGCGTAACATTATCATTGACGGAACATTTCTTACCATTAAGCCTTCAAACTCTTATTCAGCTGTCAACGCATGGGCACTTTCTGGAGCCAAATTCTCTCATGCTGTGCACTGCCTGCAGCTCGCCTGAAGCTCAACTTTGACTAAAAGTGTTGATTTCGCTTCTTTTAGCCTTGTTCTCATTTAGCGTTAAAACCTGCTTAGAGTCTGCCTTTTATTCTGTAAAGTACACATGCATGTGTCATCCCTCGCACACTTCTGATGTGAAGTTAAGGCGCTCAAAAGATATGCTAGTAATCTTAATGAATAATTGATTAGAAAGGAGTCTGGCAGTGTTAATTGTAAGGTGCAGCTGAGTGAATGCCAAAACAAAAGCTCTTCTAAATGTTTCCGAAAACCTTGTAAAGTCTTTAGCATTGAGCAACAGGGTCAGTGCACTGAAGTGGAAATTAAAGGAGATTCTTGAATGTAATAGATTTTGACTTCCCTTTGTCATGTGCCTCAGTGCATCATTGATTGACCATTCATTTGTTAAATCAGCTGTATTTTTTGCCATTTGTCAGAGCATAGACACTTACTGCAGCCTTTTTGCCTTTAAAGATGAGTTTCTAGTCTTAATAAATCACAGGCATAAATTAGTTTTTATATTATGTGATCAATTTTTCAAGCAGAGATGCATGTGAAGATGGCCACAAGGAAACATTGCAAGCCTTTTTCTTAACTATTAGTAGAAAAGATCAGGGGTACATTTTAGCTGAAACATTGATAATTCATGTCTTTAACTTCAGTTCCCAGCAAAATGCTCAGAAATTATTTTATTTGGAAAGATCTAAATGATGCGTTGAAAGAGTAGTTCAAGGTAACCGGTGTTCAGTGAGTCCTTTAAGAAACGAGCAAAGGAAACCTGAGGGTTAAGGAACAAGCAGCATACTGTACCTTTGCAGTGATGAGAGATGCTCTGTGATTAGTGAGAAGGCTAATTACCTGGAGTATGCTGGTGTGCAGTAGGTGTCATGCATACCTGATTAGAGTTCTAACAGCAGGGCAGAAGGAAGAAGACCTTGAGAATGTGCCAAAAATATCCCTGTATGTAAGCAGATGCTATTACCCTTGGAAGAGAATAATCACGTATCCAGAATGGGTATTGCTGCTAGTGGTAAGTATTCTATGGATGGGCCATCAGCTTCTGAGGGACATACATGTACAGTATTTAATACAGCAATTACTTGTCAAATCGGGAAACATTCATCTTGATGCTCTGTGCTTGCTGGGTAAATGACAAAACCAGATTTATGTGCCAGTTGTTGTTGCAGCTCAGGGTCTGAGCAAGTAGTTAGTAGTTGTGAGGAACCGAAGGCAGGCTAATGGTTGGAGCTTTCTCGTTTTTGGCATTTGTGATGAAATTAGAAGGTGGGTTGTTTGGGTTTTTTTTTTTGTCTCATCATTAGGAGTTCTTCAAAAAACTTATCTATGACAAAAACAATGCAGAGAGCCTCAGTGTCCTGCTGAGTATAGGCTTAAATGCTAGGTACACTTGGAAGTCAGCTCTTTGGAGGACGATACTTTCAGTGTTTTTCAGAAAGATTTTGAGGAGGGGAAAAAAAAGAAAGAAAAGAGATGAATGGAAAGGAAAGAGCCTTGAGAAGACTGGGAAAGAGGAAAACCAGTTATGTTGGCAGAAGAATTTAAAGCCTCTCAGTAGCATAGAGTTTAGTACTGTAACTGCCTGGACATAATTCAGGTGAAGAAAGATGGAGAGACAATTTTCAGCTCTGACGCCACTTCATTTTTAAAACAAATCTTTTGCCAAGGTGTCGAATGTTGCCTTTTTTTCTGGGAGCACTGTAACTGCTCAGTGCCTCCAGGCTTGGGTCCACAAGGAGCAACAATGTAAATCTACCACCAAGCTGCAGGCAGGTAGGATGACAGTGCATTTTCTAATAGCATGGTGAATCATTATAAGAAATTTAATTGTGACCGTGACTTGATAAGTATGTTTTATTTTGTTGGCAAGTGCTCTGCAGGGATACCTGCTAACGTTGCAAAGGCAGTCCCGTCACCCTGAGCAGAGCCCCTTGCTCCTAGACCCGCGCTACAGGTAGCTTGCAACTTAAGCAGATGTTTTCACTGTTGATACTGTCAGGCGCTCAGGGACAGTTTCCTTTCTTCTCTCTCTCTCTGACTCCCTAGGCTCTATCAAAAGTGTGAATCTGAAACCAAACAAAATAAAGCTTCAGTCCACATCTTTGCTCAGCCTTTACATGTACATTTTCCTGTTTTGAGTTCTTTTAAACTGCAGCTATCAGAAAGAATAAAATAGCGCATCACCTAGTAGAGTACTGAAGTGATCATCCAAGCAATTTTCTTCTCCCTGAAGCCAGACAGCCAAAGCTTTTTATTACTGACTGACTGAACTTCCTATCTGTGTCTATCTGTCTAGGTTGCTAGGCCACCTTGTTATCATGTATGATCTTAGAGGTTTTTGATTGTAGGCAAACCAGAAATGCTAATTTAAATATCATATTTACATTTAAAAAAATCTCGCTTAGGATATATAACAAATAACCCGACAATTTTATATCTTTTTGTGTGTGTGTGTGTGTAAGGCTCTTACAGGCATCTGATAAACTGTTCCTGGAAGTCTAGCTGATGTACCTTTTTAGTAAAACAGTGTGGTCAAAAAGAGTTTTTAAAGTCTTTAGATAGCTTGCAGCTCATTTACAGCACCAATGTTGGGAATGACTGTCCCAGGTTGTTATTACTTTTAGCCTACAAGATGGTTATTTCTGCTCTGTGTATGAGCCAGGGTGATGTCCTTTTTGTCTGACCCAGAAATGAGAGGGATGATGGCATTATTGCCCTTTAATAATAGGGCCTTGATTTCCCCTATTTGCAGTGTTATGCAAACCTGCAATGTGTGCATTTGCATTACCTGTAATTGCTTTATTGGAAAAAGAAACCGTTATATGTAATTGTGAAAACTGAAGCAGTTATTTTTTGACTCTGTTGCCCATGTGAGAGCAAGCCACAAAACTTCAGAGAAAAAAATCAGAAATCGTGTCTTCTCACATAGAACAAAAAAGGGTGATAATAAACTGGCAGTGTGTAAACAGGTGGGTAAGAATCCCCTCTCTGATGAAATACAATTTTTATAGCTAGGTAGCCGGGAGTGGTTGTATTTCTTGTTTGTAAAGCTTCACCTGCAAAATGTGAGCCGAATTTGTATTTAACACCAAGGTGAGGCTATTTAACCCTTCCATGTTATGGGTATTAAAACTGCCCTGTTATGGGTAACTATTAGTTGTAAACAGCTAATTACTGAGTTGGATGCTGGGATGGATTATGTAATTTTCAAAATGATTACTACTGGTAGATTGCAATGATGTGTAGTGCTGATTATTAGGTTGCATACATCAATTTCTATTAGATCAATGAGGCAAGCAGTGCATCTAAGAACTACTTTGAAAATCAACTCATTTGTTAGTCTTGGGATGGGTTAAATCTTGCTGCTGTCGCTGCAGTTCCTGTACTCAGGGTAGAGGTAGCAGGTGATTTACTTAATCTGCTTCTGTGAAGAATTCGTGTCTACCAGGTAGAACAGTTTATGAAAAGTGTTAGGCACACAAAATAGACACAAGCAAATCTCTTGGTGGTTTAAAATTTCTAGAAATCCATGGTAAAAATTAAGGGCTTCGGGGAAATGTTTTGTCCCTTCAGCTAATGAGGTTCTGTGAATGTGTATGCATGACATCTAACTGAATAATTATAAGGGATTTCACTTCTTTTAAAAGAAGGAATGTATTCTACTTTTAGAACAAGAGTTATTATGAATATAGAGGACTGAGGCCTTTAGAAATTTAAGTACACAAGTGGTCTAATCCCGTATTGTGAACTTGCAGCCTTGCAGTAGTGCTTTGGGAAGACCTTGGCCAAGTCTGAGCAGGAGTCAGAAAGGAGCAACTTAAGGACCTGGGGCTCACTGAGGACAGAGGAGACTCAACATTCTTGCCCTGAAAAGGGGAAGGTAGAAATCTTGGACAAAATCTTCTAGTTGCTCCTTTGTTTTACCTCCTGAAGAGTAGGAAACACCTTCCAAGTTAATACTGTCTTGCCATTTGAGGTCTTTGGAGCCTAAATAAGAAAAAACAACATTTCTTGTGTGGGCTGTGAGGGAAATATTTTTTTCTACATTTGGTTTGAGTCTTGTGTGCCAGCTCCTTTCCCTGCCTAGGCAGTCTCTGCTAGGCTAGGACTGTTTTGTTTTCAGAAACAATTTTCCCCCTCTGGAAATATTCTGTTATGTTACTGAATCAAAGATCCACATTTCAGGGCAGATGATTTAAATGCAAACCTAGTATTCATATCAGACAAAAAAAGCAGGCTCCTTCTGACGGCGAGTTTGAGCAGCATAACCCATGCAGGAAATTGGAAGTACAAAGCCAAGTTTTCTTTGCTACCCCCTCCTTTTCATTCTTTTTCTTTTTTTTTCTTTTTTAATATAGTTATTTCTTTATGCTACCTCTCCCTAGTTTTTTACCTTTCTCCAACTTACCTGTTGAGTACACCCAGAGTGTGCTGACGTTACCCTTCCCAGGAGAACTGTGTCAGAGGACACTCCACAAAAAGCTCACCACAGTAGATGCGGGCTTCAGTGCTTGATGCTGTGCTCAACCTCATGGTATTACCCTGCCTCTCACTGTGCTTGAGTGAGGTGGACAATGCTGGGCAGCCCAAGGGCCTTCCTAGGCAGCATTCCCATCTTCCTGAATCCTGTGTTCAGTTCTGGGCCCCTCACCACAAGAAGGATGTTGAGGCTCTGGAGCGAGTCCAGAGAAGAGCAACAAAGCTGGTGAAGGGGCTGGAGAACAAATCTTATGAGGAGCGGCTGAGAGAGCTGGGGGTGTTTAGCCTGGAGAAGAGGAGGCTGAGGGGAGACCTCATTGCTCTCTACAAATACCTGAGGGGAGGTTGTGGAGAGGAGGGAGCTGGCCTCTTCTCCCAAGGGAACAGGAGAAGAGGGAATGGCCACAAGCTCCGCCAGGGGAGGTTTAGGCTGGACATCAGGAAAACATTTTTCACGGAAAGGGTCACTGGGCACTGGCAGAGGCTGCCCAGGGAGGTGGTTGATTCACCTCCCCTGGAGGTGTTTAAGGGACAGGTGGACGAGGTGCTGAGGGACATGGGTTAGTGTTTGATAGGAATGGTTGGACTCGATGATCCGGTGGGTCTCTTCCAACCTGGTTATTCTGTGATTCTTGCAAGACTGCAGCTGTGAGCCTGGCAGTATGAACTCATGGAGGTGAGTTTCAGGGAGGTGAATTTTTCTTGGACCTGCCAGCTCAAAATCAGTATAGACAGAGCTCTTTTGATGTGACAGCACTGTAGATTCAACCAGTTTCCTGCGTGCTTCAAAGCAGTTGTCAGTTCCTTCAGCAGGTGGAGTGAGTGATTTAGGATGCTGTGCTGGGGGACAGGCTGCTATAAGCAATACCTTGGCCCAGCAGGTCATCTGTGACGTGAGCGGTAGCATGCAGTCAAACAAACGCGAGACCTGAATCCGTGTGTACTGAATAACATTAAATAAATGAACATCTATGAAGCAGATGCTTAAAAAAATAAATTACAAGTTATTCTGGGACTCATATGGCATTGATAACAAGAGCAGAGGGTTTGGCCCGTTCTGCTACATACCAATAAATCTCTGCATTTTCTTATTGCATGTGTTAAAATCGTCTGCTCCACAGGGATATCCAAAACAGGGCAGAAGTTTTATGCTTTCAACCCTGTTTGGATGGTAGGCTAGAAAACAGGTGCCTGAGCATTTGCAAGCACACAAAAATATGTCAGAAAGGAAAAAAAAAGAAACAGATTTTACTGATTGTATTGAGTTGGTGAAATGAATATTAATCAGTCTAGTCATGCTGAAGTATATTTGGAGTTAGAACTGAGAAATGACTTTTCTGCTATAAAATAATTTGATAACTCTTTAAACAGAATAAAGTTTCTTTTGTAAGTAAAAGATCTTAGTTTAATTAGTTAATTTAAACAGAATCACATTTCTGTGGTTTGGGGTTTTTTAACCTTAATGTCCTATAGTATGTACTTGTAGTTTTTGAGGCAGTTGTTATATTATCTGCCATGGAAAGGTGGTTTATGGTCCTTTTTCCTTATTCACAGTCATTAATAACACAGTCAACCCATGAATGTTCAGCAATTTATGCCCAGTTGAGTTCAGCTGAATACTATAATATTCCATTCTAACTCTTAAAAACAGTTATCACAAGATAACATTAGGTCAGAACACAAAGTAGGCTGTTAAATCATGTTTATTGATTGCTGCTTTATGAAGACTTTTCTCAGTTGTGTTTAAACCATGTGCTTTTATTTGCTGCTGGCTTATACAAATGATGGCTTGGTGACTTTAGTTTGAATTGAGATGTCTTGCTTTTGATGGCCAGTGGAAAGTTCGTGGTTATTTCATTTTGTATAGAAATGATCTTTTTGAAGATGAGACTGCATCAACAAAGTTAATGTTTTTATTAATTAATTTTATTAATACAAGACTCATTCTGGAATTTATGCAGATATAGAAAGCAAGAAAGATTTTTCGTTTACACCTGGGTTTTCAATCAGCTTAGTTTGTGTGTGTCCTGTAGACATTTTGTAGTCTGCCACCCACTCTCCCTGGGGAGTGGATTGGGAGTACAGCAGCTGGTGTCTTCTGTTTGTAAAATGTGAGATAATCACTCTTCGCAGTCCTAATGTCTGTAGAAATGTGTTTGGGAACACTGAAAAGAAAGAATAAGGACAAGAAACGCCTCTTTTTTTTAAACATCGTCTTAACTCATTTATTAGAATCTGCACATTTTTTGATAATGTTGTTGCTTTCATCGATTATATGTAATTGTGTGCATTAAGTTTCTTCTTCAAGAACAATTTTATTTGAGACTGAACTTGCTGAATTCCTAGAAGAGCAAAATAATTTTTTCCTGTCTCTATTTAAACCATGGTATTTGACTCCTCTTAAGTATGTATTCATTATCTTAAAATAGAAACAAACTCCTCTCACTGTGCTCAGAATCACCGTTATTGTTGAATTCCCAGACCTAGGAGAATACTGGTTGCATTACCAGCAATTTTCCATTCTGCACGGTGGAAGAAACTGTCAATTAGTGTGAAAAGGGTTAATCATATTACCCCTTTTAAAATACCCCTTTGTTTTGTCTGTCCTGTGTTTGCAAAAGAAGACACAATCAAATGGCAAACCTGTGTTTTTGTTCCCTTTCAAAAATCCCTGACAAGCCCATGACACAGGCTACTGCTGTAGCTGTACATTTGTATTCATTATTGATGACTTGGGGCCAGGCAGGCAGCACAGAACACAAGCAATATAGATTACCATATTGGGGGCTGGGTTTGGGGGGTTGTATATACGCCTGCGCGCACACACGTGTGTGGGTGCGTTTTAGTTGAGTTTGGCCATTGAAATACTCAGTTCTGCAAGTAAATCATATCTGGGAATAGTAGTGGAAATAGATTGGATGAGCTTTGGGGTACATTTTAGTAAAACAGTTCGGGGCACTTAGATTAAGGACAAAAAAAAAAGTATGAGTGAGCTCCTGAAGGGTCCCAAGTACTATTTACCCCAGGGCATTTGGAAGGTGTTTCTCATCTTACAGAGTATAGTTAGCACCTTGGCTGATGATAGATTTTCCTTGCAAAACCAATGTAAGTTATCTCATTGGTCTATAACAATAATTACAGATTAACCATGTTGTTGGTTGATTTTCTGGGGGACAGGGACCTCATTTTATGAATACCACAAGCCAAACCTACAGTTTGGGTGAGTGTGAGAATTTACACCAGCACTTCAGTGACAAATTTCAAGAGTTACTTCCGAATAGTAGGTCATCAAGAGACCTTTAGAATGCTAAGGATGTGTTTTACTACTACTGATTCATAGTTAATCCTTACAGCTTTTTATTGGCACAGCACTCCTGCCTGTTATATAAAGTTTTTGTTTTCTTTTGTGTGTCACGGAGGGGTTGTACAGTGTTACATACTTGCATTGTTTGAGGTTTTGAAGAAAAATGAGGGAGATAGGAGTTTAAATAAACAAAGTTATTATGGTAACAAAATGAAATGTGCTTTCCTTCACATATTGGTGGTGTGTTTATACAAAATCTGTTCTACTTAAATAGTTTTCAGTTACATGGAGATAATTAGAAAGAAGTAAATAGAATCAATTTTGATAACTGCTCCTTTCTGTAGTATTTGTCATAGCTTTTCTCTCAGGTTTCTGTAATTTTTCCCTTATGCTTCTGTTTTCTTTCACACAACTGATTATCACAGCAGGAGAAGTTAATTCACAGTTTAATTAATTCGAAGCTAATTGTGTTAAAATGTTTGCTTGGGGTTTTTTTGTGGTTTTTTTTTTTTTTTAAACAATCAACTGAATAAAATACTCAGTCCTAGAGGGTGATTAGGTCCAGCTCACAAGGGAGGACAGAATGTGCTTGTAGGGACCTTGCTCTGTCTTGGATATCTGACTTTGGGCATCTCTGTTTCAGTTCTGTTTTACATGTAGAATCCTCTAAGATTGATGTAAAGCATAAAAACAGTTTTCTGTTATTATGGGAAGGAGAGGTGAGGAGCCGTTGTCATTGAAGAAGGGGACTCTTAACTATTCCGAAAAGCAGTAGCGGTCAAAGCAGAATGTTTGCTTGGTGTATTCCTTCCATTTCTGTAGTGTTGTTCTCTCATGTTGTGACTCAGAACTCTTTAACGGGTTTCAGAATAACAGAGTCAACTGTATGGCTAATTTAACCCCACAGCAACTTCTGGTTTAGGAGGTTCCTTTCCCTGGAAGGTCCCACAGCACCATCTAGCGAGCCGGCCTTTCGGGTTGCCAAACGGAGGTGCTCAGTCTGGCACGTTTTGCTAGTAACGACTTTTTAGTAATTATAAGCAGGGTTTGCTGGTTACTCAACATAGATACAAATAAAGGAGACATTTAGAAACTTTGTAACATTATTCTGTATGAAAACAAACTTAAAATTTAGGTGGAAAAGTAGCTTTTCTTCTGAAATGTGTCTGGTACTGCATTTCTGTTTTCTACACACAAAACAAAGGAGAAATTAGGGTGCATGCTTAACCCTATGCTGACATGCCTAGCACTTAACATACACCGCAACGCACGTATCTGTAAGTTTATCATATCCTTATTGTCTGTTAAACACTTTATGAAGAAAGGGCAATGCTCAAACCTAGAGAGACCCTAATCCTCCAAGCTGTGCATCTTTCCTCCTCAGCCTGACTGAGGTTGTGCAGGAACCGGCCTGTGTTGTACAAATTATACAGAATTGTGTCAGAATGATTTTTGCAAAGACAAAAGGGATCGGTCTGAAAAATGCACGGGTGTGGATGATTGAGGAGCTCCTTTCTCCCTTTTATGCGTTCTCTAGGGAAGGCTGACCTAATGGCAGTGTATAAATTCGGTTCCTGTGCTGACATACAGGATTATAGCGATCTTATTCTCTGCTGACACTGCATGAGAAATCAGTTTGAATAGTTACAGACAATGTTTTAATGAACTGGAATTATGGAAAGTATTGTAAGCATGAGGAAGTTTTAAAAGATTTCTCATTGAGGTGGGAGGCAAAGTAGAGGAGGAAAGTTTTGAGGCCACAAAAGCAACTGAGGAGGAAATGGGAATTAGAATCATAGAATCACTAGGTTGGAAAGGACCCGCTGGATCATCGAGTCCAACCATCATGCCCCTCAGCACCTCATCCACCTGCCTTTTAAACACCTCCAGGGAAGGTGACTCAGTCACCTCCCTGGGCAGCCTGTTCCAGTGCCTTAGCAGTATCATTGAATGCACAAAACATGTTAACAAGACAGCCAACTTGAATGTGTTACACAAGAAAGAGACAACAAAAAGTTGCAGGAAGGTGTTGTAAGTTTGAGTGGGGAATATGGCTTTATCCCATTCCAGATATGTGAGGAAAGGCCCACAAAAGTCTCCTTTGGTCATGCACAGCACTGGGGAGCTGCTGCAGTGGCCGGAGGCTGCAGCACTTGGGAAGTACGGGCAGAAGGAGTTTAATCAGCAGCATCCTCCCCGCTACTGTGGGAGCTCTTCTGCACTCTGCCAGATAGCTCCCATCTAACTGAATTTCAGTTAGTTATTCTTAAAATGTTCCTGAGATAGGTTATGAGGTTTCAGGATGCTTGATGTAAGCACTGATTTCCAGCTTTGATTCAGACTTTTGTTGTATTTTGTGCAACGTTCCAGTATCATTTGTGAAGCCCCAAGAAGTTTTTATAGTCGGTTTAAAACTTCAGGGTTCTTGCTGCTATGTTCTGAACTACTCTGCTGCTGAGTTAGAAGAAAATTTCTAATGTGTTTAAGATGCCCTCTGCTGGGAAGCCAGGCAAACTAGGTTTATATGGAGTTTCACCTGCTGAAATACTTTTTTCATATTTTTGGCTTAAATCTCAATCCAATACTGGAACCTCACCCCTCAAACTGACTGAAATAAAATGCTTTCTCATTTTGTTTTTATTCTTTACACTCAATCTGTGAACAGTATAGTAGTGTTACTTGCAGTAGTTCGGATCACTTTGTGTCTTAGTTTCTAGGTTCTGCTCTGTTGGAAGAACTGAATTCTGACTACTTGCATTCCTTCACATTACAGTTTGATTTCTTACTTGCATAAAATGTGTGAGGGGAAACATCTACAGTTAGTAATTGTTAATAAATAGTGGAAATGCTTTTGATTTCTACTATTATCTGATGCTACTATGCTTTTAATTTTTTTATTATTTTATTAAATTTCCCTTCCCATAGTAGAGGCTACCAGGTTGATGCAACAGGACAGAGGTGGCACAATGTCTGGAACAATTCACAAAGCCCTATGTGTAGTCTTATAGTTGATATGAAATTTAGTTTGTTTTGTCTCTTCTGATAAAGCAAAAGGCATTTTTATGTAGCACTTCTAAATTTACAGTTTTGTTATTAAAATCCAGTACTGGCCTAATTGGATGAGTTGCTGCTATTGTTGTGGTATTTATTTATAATTACAGTTGAATTAGAGTTATGTAAAGTTGTATTTTCCATTTTGTGTTGTAGTTCATTGCCTTGAGATTGTACAGTGTTCATGAATTTAACAAAAAAAACCGTGAATTTAATTTCGTGCTCTTCAGTATATTTTCAGATTTTCATGTTATTTCTTATGGGGAGGATAGGTGTATTTAGCATCCTAAAAAGCATCAATTCATAAACCTTTGTTCTTCCCAGCGTCCAGAACAGTCATTTTGTACAAAACAGGACAATAAAGAGTTAAATTACCTGTTTTATTTTGAAATCCAGAAGTTGTAAAAGCCTTCTCAGAATCAGCAGTGTAATTGGAGTACCTGACCAAAAAGGGCTGCTCAAAAATTGAGATATGCAAAATTCAAAGTTGCCTAAGCAATCCTTCTTACTAAGCCCTTTTCTGTTATGACCCCTCTTTGTTCAGTGCACACTGACTATTTCACAAGGACTTGCCTGGTCCCAACCTGACTTTTAGGGGTTTTGCTCTTCTTGGTTTGGAACTAAGTAAATATATTTAATGGAGGAGGTGGGTGGGAATCTTGTTCTGTGGTGTCTGTCAAGGGATTCTGCATAGTTCCCAAAGAGGTAAGTGGGGACAGGTGGAAGAAGGGAGAAGGCAACTAATTTCTGAGGATTTTGCTTGTTACCCAGGTATGACAAAGCCTTGTTTCAGCAGTAGGAGTCATTTTATTATATGATGTCTAAAATTAAGCTTGCTGCAAAGCAGTTTCACGTGGGCCTATATTTTAAATCAGTTTATTCAAGAGGGTGCATAATGTAGTACCGCAGCTAATCGGCAATATTTCACACAGGTGTCATGTCAAGTTGTGCAGTTGTGGTGCTATAACTGGTCTGAGGGGTGAGGGTGCAGGGAAGACTTATACTCCTTCATTTCATTAGACTGAGAGTCAGCTTTGAGTGCTGTCATGGTCTTTTCCATCTCTGTCATGTTCCTGAAAACAGTGAACACTGTTTTTAGCCTCTAGGAGAGCCTGCTTTTTTTTTTTTCCTTTGTTACGGTTCCGGATGTTTTGAGAACATCTGTTTATCTATATTCTGTCAGAATGTTGGCGATTAACTGTCTTTTGCTCACAAACGTACCTAATTCAGACCTAAAAGAACTTTCCTAGAGGCAAGGTTCTCATTTTGAAATGTGAAATGTTATAAATTTGTCTACAAATTTGTCAAAACAAAGACAAATATTTTTTAATAAATGTAAAGTCTATCTCTCAGGTTGTACCTGAAAAACTGCAAAGACTGGGGCAGGATGGGGAAGGGGACAGTCAAGCCAGATTATTTTGGTTGCTCTTTCTTTTCCAATAAGTGCCAGAGACACTTGAAATGTAACCATGTAAGAAATACCACTGTACACAGCTGAAGACTGAGTTTCAGTTCTCATTCATCCTTGTTTTCTGATGAAATTATCCAGAGTTCATAGCCATTTTTCTCACATTTTACCTTATCAGTTGTATTGGAAATGCTGCCCAGTTAACTTTTTACTAACCTTTATTCAGTTTATAATGTAACACTGCTTACACTTTTGCTGCTTTTGTGTCTTGCTCTGATGAAGCATTCAAGAACATCTGTAGCTTTAAGCATGATAATTATTTTCAGAAAGTACACATGTATTCAGAACCTTGATTACAAACCCGTTTTTTTCTTTCTAGCCCTGTTTCTTAGCACAAATCAGGTGCAACTTGGTTTAAGTTTGTTTTTTTTTTCCTAGTAATTGCCGTGTGTGTGTCATACTGATGACCTGGAAAAATGAAGAAAAATTGCATGGGAAATTTGTGGGTAAAGGAAACGAAGGAAAGTTCATATGTATTTCATGCCTCATTACAATAATCCTTACACGTCTTCTGCCATGTGTCCCTCTGGATCTGTGCCCACCTTCGTCTTACTTTTTGCATAATTTCCTTGTTGATGATTTGCCATCATAGTTTCAAATCCTTTATGTTACTTTATTTTGCTGTCTGATTTGGCAGCCAGTTACATGTATTGATTCTGTATATTCTTTTGGAAAATAAAGACCTTTTAATATCTGCTCTACAGCAATGCTGTACTGGATGAAACCTGTAGAAAACCTCTTAGCATCTTTATACAAGGCAATTAACAATTAAGTGGATCTCCAAGTATGTGGTTTTGATGTTAAAATGTATGTTGTTGCACAGGCTTGCACACACAAACCTGTATTTAATCTGTCCTAATTAAGGCATGTTTCATGATCTTTACGGTAAAAGAAATGTGTTTACAGATATCTGATTATTAAGGTTCCTGTGATGTATCAGTGCCTTGGGTCAGGCTGAGATTTTTTTTCTTCCCTTTCCACTAAAATCATTGAAATATATTCAGTCAGTCTTTCACATCAGAGGTGTAAATGGATTTCTTGAAAGTTTTTCTGCTGATAGCAAGCAGCAGTCACTTTACAACTTCGACTCCATTGTGGGCAGCAGTCAGTAAGCTTAACACTCCACCCGAACTTTGAAGATGCTAAAAATGTGTAATGACCTTGCATTCTCAAGGGCAGATGCTCAGCTTCTGCTGGAAGTGCTAATCTACAATCTGTTTATCTCCATACGCAATATATTTGACAGCACTTGCCTAGAAATCAAGGCAGGCAAATGCATAGTCAAATTTAGTTATTTTTTCCTCTCTGGTGGTGTTAGTGTCCAGTCGACTTAGAAACTATAGTCTTTATTTCAATTTTTATCTCCCTTTGTGCTTTTCAGCCTGTTGTAATCTTAGAAAGCAGCTGCACTGCCAGTGTCAGAATGTGTTTGTCTTTGTGGAGCCTCTGCTAGTGTGGGAGCTGAACCACGTAGAGGAACTGTTTTCTTCCACCTTTTCTTTCATCTGAGTGACTTAAAATTGTCATCTGTATTTTCTATCGGTAGGCTTTAGAATTAACATGCTTTGTATATTATTCTTTAGTAGATATGAATTGAGGTGCATCACAGAATGCTTATGAGTATATTGAGGAGCGTATTTCTAATGAAGAGGGTAATGTGTTGCAGCAAGGCAGGGCGTGCAGGGAAAGGTAATCTCTTTTGTTAGACAGATATACCATAGTCATGTAAATCTTACTTCAAATCTGGAACAGAAACCTGAAGAGAAAGGACTTCTGCACATAAAAGCACACCCCTGTTTTCAGGTGACGTGTAAATGAGCTTTACCCACCTGAAATTTGTTCTTTACTTACTCTGTCGGTCCGTCTGGTAACAGAGGTTTCCTTCCCTCCTCTTGCCTTGCTTGCACCCGTAAAACATCACAGCCACGGCAGCACTGCTGACTTAAAAAACCTCTCGGTTTTAGTAATCCCTGTGGTTTTTCAAACCTACACTTCTTATCAAAACAAAACATTAACATCGAATTGCTCTGTTTCAGCAACAACATCTATTTTTTAATATGAACTTGTCTGTTCTGTCAGGTAATAGTTTAGCTTTCCAGGGAATTGTGTATGTGTTGCAAATGGGAAAATTCAACCTTGTAAATCCTTTCTGTAGTGAAGCAACAGGAATCTTGCTTCTGCTTAAGATCACCACATTTAATAGCAAAATTTCATAAAGTATTGCTAGAATTGACCTTTTGAAGGCTAGATTTTCAACAAGTTTAGTCAGGAATCTGTTTATGATGTACGAGGATTCTCTTCGTCTCTGCTCACAGAATTATGAAGTGTTACTGTCACAGAGGTAATGTTTCCTTTTGCTCCATTTACTTTGATTTAGCGGTGGCTGTTGCCCATCATGTTAATATCACCTTGCTTTTAAAGGAAATACATACCAAGTCACAGGTCCCATCACACAGGGGAAGAACACCCTCTTTATTTATCAACAAGATAAAGGGGAAGGTTGTTTTGGTTTGTGTTTTTTTTTTTTTACCTTTGCATTTATTTTGTAATGTATAAAAGTGCACGAAGCACGTAAGAAATTACTAATGGTGCCGAATGAATCAGCTCCTTCAGTTTTAGATGAGAGCTGGCTGTACTCACCAGCTGGCAGTGTGCTCTTTTCTCCCTATACTTCTCATTTGGAGTATAGGATGCTTTTGGTGCATCATCTCTTTCTCCGTCCATGCTCCACTTCAGTCATGCGAAAGTCTGAGGGTGGCACCTTGCTGCAGTGGCATTCTGCCACCTCAAAATTACAGGGCCCTTAGGGAATGCTCGGGCACTTGGTAACATTTGAGCTGTGCAGTGTAGTTGTCAGTGGGGAAAAGGGCAAGAAGGGGGAAGTCTGGCTCACATATTCTTAGGAGTAGTTCATAAAAGCTGGAGTTTGATCATTCTGATTAAGTGACTGTTGCATCTGTGTTATACTGATCTTGCTGTCAGATCTCTCTTCTGAACACTGTAGTTGCTACTGCACACAGCTGCTAGTTCAGCCCTTAGTACCTCCTCCCCTCCTCAACTTTTCTTTCTACCTCTACAGCTGATATGCTTGAATACCTACATTTCTTCATAACTCTTATCTGCATTGTTGTCTAGGCCACCCTGTTAACAGTGAGTGACTCACTTAATCAACTCTTGTTACTTCTACCTCTCTTTCTGGTCTTTTATGATCTACCTTAGCTGTGATGTTCTACCTTAGCTGTGATGTTTGCATGATATAAATGTGATATAAATTATTATGGATAGCTAGGCTGTGGGGCAGTCAGATATGGTACGCATTTATTTTAAAATTTATTTTTAAATCCTGCGGAGCCTTTAAGTTGCACAACTTAACTGTTGCGTCCTCGATCCTTCTTGAATGCTATCACTTGTGGCATTTACTTGTTGCATTTTGTTTTAAGAGCACAGTAGACACACTCTGTGCCTGATGGGCAGTGGGTCTCAGACCTGTTGTGGACAAAAGGAAACAAATAAAAAAATAGTCATATACGGTTTTTCTTTGTATTGGCTTCCAAAAGATTGAAGTAAAACTATTACTTCAGGTTAAATGAAAAGCAGGGGACAACTGTTTTTTTCATTCAATGGATTTTCACTTGGAGCTAAAACCAAACAGAAAATGAGCTTCCTTTTGAGATGGATGTGAGCAAGTTTTGGACTTTTGTCCTTTAAACAATAAAGTTTGTGAATAGCTGAAAGCCTACTTATTCTTGAGACGTATCTGGATGAAGAATAGTCTTGGCTTAGAGAAGTTCTGTGCAAGCTTTGTGAATTAGCATACTTTAAATGATAGAATCATTTTACCAAGCAATAATAAAATATTGAAGTCAGCTGGAAGGATGATGGGGAATTGCTATTTGCAGCTATGAAACTGATGCATGTCATGTTAACTCCCAACCCAAACAACTCATCTGAAGATGTGCTCTCATGAAACTTAAAATTCTCTATTTTTGTCCAATCATCAGCTTTAAACCTGTTCCTTGTCAGTGAAGACAAGAAATCTTTTTGCTTGTGTCTGCCTGGGGGATGTGGAAAGCTGAGGTGGTCCTGTGTGATTAAATTAGATGAAAGACCTGCCTTCCACCAGTGAGACCCGAAGTCTAATCAAGTGAAATGAGTTTTGAGATCTCAGCTCCTTTCCTTGGGGAATATCAGTTTACATTACACAGTCACGGCACCTAATTCATCACGGTTGACATGGCTTTTGCTCAGAAGAGGACCTGGGACTGGGTGGCATGGGACTTGATCACAAGTCTCTGCATAAAGAGGAGCAGCTTAGTGAAGTTAAGATACAGCACAATGAGGGGAGAGCTTTAGTATGGTTTTAAAAATAATTAATCTATTCTCAATGTGAAGTCTTATAGAATAAAGGGGGTTATGTGCAAAATGGGGAAAGCTAGAGGTAAAAAAGGTACTTTGATGTTAAAGGATGTACACAGTGAAGAGTGAAGTTGAACTTCTTGTCACTTAATTTCTATGATGTTGAATGATGTTTGTGTATTTCTATGCACTTATGGTACAAGGAAACAAAGAGTATTCTTTTTCCCTAACTAACAGAAAGCTTTTCTCATTTCTTCCAGGGCATCGTTATAACTCCACTTCTGCTTCTGCTTTTTGTAAGTACCTTGATCTTGAGATGTCTTTTACTGGATAATCTTTAACTTAGTAGACGGTACGTTTGAAATGTAAGTTTGGGTGATTTAACAATACTTAAGTATTGGGGAGTTTTTTCTGCTCTATCTGAAATGAGCTGCCTCCCAGAAGAGCCATCAGTGTGTCACAGGGAGTTCAACCACTACCTGCACTTCACTCTAAGAGGACTAAACCCAGTTGTTCTTGCAGAGTCACAAAACCACATGCTCTTAGTCAGACTGGGTAAAATATAAATATTTGCCTAGTAAGATGATGGCTCAGGAGACATCCTAAAGAGCTTCCACGTGCAGGAGCTGGACATGGTTGTAATGATCCTGAATGGATGACAGACCAATTGGGAAATCACTCTTCAGACAGATAGACCCTCACTCGTGGGCAACTAAGCCCATGGGTGTATTTGTGGTAGAGGTTAGTGGAATAGCAGCAGCAGCAGTAAGACAAATTACAGGTGCGCCTGTGTGCCACTAAACGTGATGCTGCTTCATTCCTCTTAGTTCAAGATTTCGTTTTCAGGAATTAGTCTTCAGCCAGGGCCTGGGTTTCATGGTTGAAGAAAGAGAGAAGACTGGGTTTTATCTTCATGTTTCATAAAGGCATGGATATGTGTCAACACCCAACGAAGAGGCTTTAACAGATGAGTAATGGTGCTTTAGTAATGCCCTTGTTGATTAGGCAGTCTTTATGCTTGTGGAGGATTTGCTGGCACAAATGGTATGGGGTATGGTACGGTGTGTGGTATGGTACAAGTTACTGGGGACTGTGGCTTTGTAAAGAGCAGGGAATAGGCTGAAGCACTTCAGGGATTTTAGGAAAGGCATATGTTGTCTTTTATATTTATCTTACTAATTGCATTGTATATAAGCCAGCATCGTGGGAAGGGGGTAAATGTGAATTAGCCTGCAACAGTTGGTAAGCGGCATGCAAGTGGCACACTGTTTATAGCGGGGATGCTTAAGCAGCATATGTACTGTGTACAAATATAGCAGTGTATACTAAACTGGGATAAATAGTACTGTGAGAGTGGCTGTAACATTATCAAGTACTGCTTCAGTAAAGCTGAGTGGGAAGATTTTTATTTCACTGTAACAAGTGGTAATTCATCTGATGTAGCTATGTTTACACAAGAACTGCTATAACCATATTGTATATCTCAATACACACCAGCAAGGCTTTCTTGATATACCTGGAACCGTACACTTACTGTAGATTGAAAAAGATAACTGTTCCAGGAAAAATGAGTGATTCGTTACTCTTGCGTGGAATAGACAGATTCCAGATGGTCTGCCTGACTGTTCTTCTGTCGTCTTACCTCCTGTATGGAACGTGTTTCTTCCACAGGCATTCATCCAGAGACCCATGCTTTAGTTTCTTAGTGACTGAAACTTCAGGTCTTTTTGCTTTTGCATTCTGGCAGCTTTCACCCTGCTCTGTCTCACTGAGTTTGGTGTTCTATGTAGGCAAAAGGGATATTTTCTGTAGAAACTGAAACATTAAAGAATGATCTGCCTACCTTTTCAAGTAAGGTACAGATCTGATCTTTCCTTTGGTGACTTTATAGAAGGATAACAAGCTATTCTGTCCCATAAATTGCAGTTTTCACTGTTACTTCTCAAAAGATGTGGTAAAATGTTATGTGTGCAAGAAAATGAAGGCAAACTGCATATGTCTGTTCGTCCTACCAGCCCTAGAGACGCTTGTATGAGAAGTGTGTAAAATGCACATGAATTGCTGTGCAGTTTGTAACATGACTCTGAGCTGTTCTTGAGGAAAATACACACATGAATTATTTTTTCATCAGAGTGATAAACAAACTAGTCTGGGGATGGATGGAGTTACAAAAACTGCATTTTTTTGTCACAAAGCCCAGAATTTGAGGACTTCTCTTTCAGTATTTAAATATTTAAAACTCCTTTGAGGTCTTTGCTGAAGACTTGACGCATGAAGAGCAGCCATTCTGGTCAGCCTAGCAGCACATCTTGCTAAGGTCCCCCTTCTTTGAAGGTTCAGTTTATCCAGTGGCAGATATTTAGGATAGTGAACTGAACGTGCATGCCCTGATGCGCTGTTCCTGTACCCTGGCAGTCTGTTTTGGGCTGCTGAAACCCTTTTTTCTTATGAACCTCTCTAATTCACCTCTCTCTGATTGAAGGGGCTGGAGAACAGGCCTTATGAGGAGCGGCTGAGAGAGCTGGGGGTGTTTGGAGAAGAGGAGGCTGAGGGGAGACCTCATTGCTGTCTACCACTACCTGAGGGGAGGTTGTGGAGAGGAGGGTGTTGGCCTCTTCTCCCAAGTGACAGGGAACAGGACAAAAGGAAATGACCTCAAGCTCCGCCAGGGGAGATTTAGGCTGGACCTTAGGAAAAAATTTTTCATAGGTAGGGTCATTGGGCACTGGCAGAGGCTGCCCAGGGAGGTGGTTGAGTCACCTTCCCTGGAGGTGTTTAAAGCACGGTTGGACGAGGTGCTGAGGGGCACAGTTTAGTGTTTGGTAGGAAAGGTTGGACTCGATGATCCGGTGGGTCTCTTCCAAGCTGGTTATTTTGTGATTCTGTAATTTTCCACCACAGATACCTCTGACTAATGTTGTACCTAGTAAGAATCTATTGAATATGGCTTACAGAGTTGTTAATCTGCAATATCACCATCTGATACTCATATTATTAACAGTCTATATGTTATATTCCCAGCAAAGATGTTATAAATGGGCAATGTCTCATAAACTATATATAATTGATTAGAGTTCAGATCTGTGGTGAGCGGGAGTGTTGAAACAAATTGCTGTAAGATGAAAAAGTTTCAAGCTAACAAGAGGTTATGCTGTTCACATTTCTTTGCAACGTTCTACAGTGTCTCACCAATGATTAGGAAGCTACATATCGAAGCCTTCGGAGGAGGATGCTGTCCATCTTCCTCTTGTCATGTCACATACTTGGCTGAAGCCAGAGGTAACAGATTGACCATGAGCTTTTTTAAAGCAGAGAAATAAGTTTTATTTTCTTAAAGGCATTTGGGGAAACTCACCACCACCTAGAAACTGAAATGTAGCCTAAATTTTGCTTTTGGAAATAACTATATTGCTATCAATAAATAATGACTATGAATAGGTTAAGTAGTGCCTGAGGAAGCTAGTCACTTGGGTATGACTTTCCATCTTATCATATGATTTATTTTCTATGTTCAGCTAGTTATTTCTTGTATTAATTTTAATAACTTTTTATTATTTGTAACAACAGTTTATGATTAGAATTCTTAAATGTGGTGCATTTGGGCACATTTACATTACTAAAAGACAGTTAAACGAAAGGTGTCATCATAACATGAAAGTAATAGTGCTGTGATGCCTATAATAACCTCGAGATGTCAGCACCCTTTTATGGCATCTTATTTGAAATACAGAACTTCAGGAGCACTGCACTCTGCCACAGCCATAGCTGTATCATCTCCTTTATGTGTCCATTGGTTGTAACTTCAGTTGTGAAAAGCAGGAATATGTATGAATGCGGGTTTATTTTCATTGAAGGATTCCAGATGCCTTTGATACTCCTCAGGACGGAGGCCAGTCTGATGCCTCAGCAAGCTCACATATCTTGGGTTTGCCCTGGAAGCAGAGTGAGCATAGATATTGTACTACAGCATAAGAGGATGATGCCGAGTCACCCTTCTTGTGTGGACATAGCTCTCTGCCTTTCCGGCTGCATTGGGATAGAGTTGTCTTCTCTGTCCTTAAATTTGGTTGAGCATGCAGACTGGCAGTTTTATCAGGCCACACAAACTTATGACTTTATAGATTGTATTTGATATCAAAATATAAGAAGTCTGTCATCTGCACACCTGTTGGAGCCAAATGTGATGCTGCAGGTTTTATAGCGCAGTGTCCCAGCTCTGCCACCGTGTTGGAATTACCCTTACTGTTGAGGCTCAGTGCCTGGCAGATGTGGGCTCTTCAGCTGTAGGGAGCACAGCCAGTTCACTATCAAAGTAACAAAAGTCAGGGTGTGTGAATCAATATTTTTATTGAAAGTCATCAAAAAAAATGTTAGAGAAAAGGTTTTTGCTTTTTTTATGTACTCTACATTTTTTAGAAGCATGCCTCCAAACGAGTTAATGTGAAATGTTAAAGCGCCAATGCAAAGTTAAAATATATTTGTAAGAACGCACTTGGTAAAAACCTCCATGTAACTGTGACAAGTTACTCCCATGTTTGCTGTTTTACCAGAGAAGAGTGCTGTGACATTTGTGTCAAAATGGAATCTTCCCAAGACTTTATCAGCTCACTCCTTTTCTTGATTTATTCAGTGATGTTTCCTTTCCTGGTTCCCTCTCAAATTTCTGAATTTTATAGTAGGTGTTTTTATGGTGGCATTGTAGCAGCGATGCCGTAAGTACTAGAAAGTAGCACTGCTGAAGGAATTCAGGAGTAGTTAAGTGATGGAATTATTGGAGAGAAAACAGGAATAAAATGACTGGTGAATAAATACATGAGTGAAACTAGAAGCTGATTAAAATACTGAAGTTAAAGCCTTCCGCTTATACTCACAATGTTTAAATGAAAACAATGTTTTAAAAGTTGTTCATACTTCTAAAATTTTTTGCCAAGTCTTCTTCAATCCCATGTATTTCAGAAAAAAAAAACTTTTTATTTAAAATTAGCTGCCTTTACATTTTTTTAAACAGGATTTCTACACACTATGCCTTGTTTTCTCTCAAGCACTTGGTAAATGATTCTTGATACTAGTCAAATGAATCGTTAAATATGCAAATATTTTAGTAGCTGGAAAGCCTTGGAAGTTGATATGGAAGTTGCAGCTAATGGATTTCACTGGTATGTGACAAAAGGCTGATTACAGTGGTGGGGAGGAGGGAGGAGAAGCAGCATAGTGCATTAGCTGTTAACAGATCAACTCATTCATGTGGAAGATTTAAAGTTCTTTATTTCTACCTGGTTATGTACCCCACCGTTTCCTTTCTTTTTAATCATTAGGAAGACAAAATTCTCTGATCTCATCCAAACCCTTCTACAATGAACCAGAACTTTTTAATGACTGCCATTAAAAATTTGTTTAGTCATTTTATTCCTTTTCCAAATTCACCTTTTATGGCTTTCTTCTATAAATTGGATACAAATAATAGTTAAAGAATAAAAGGGAACCCCCTTCTCCCTGACACATACAGAAAGAAGATTCTACAAGATTCTAAAATATGTAATGTTTCTAAAATGTAAAGATTTTTGCTCTCCCTCCACCTTTTCAATACTAGAAACTTGTGTCTCTGATGAGTAGAAACCTAATTTCTAGTAAGTATTTGTGGCTGCTGTTTTACCCATTTGTCTTTGTTACTAATGTTATCTCACACCTGAATAGCTCTTCTCTGAAATTTATTACCCTGGCTCAGACCTAGTGTACAGTCCTATCCTCTTTCCCACTCTTCAGCCACACAGGCTAAACAGGCCATGCATTTTTTGATCTTTAAAACACATATATAGAAAACCCACCAAATTCCTTATTCTGAGGTGTTTTGTGCACCTATTCCAGTTTAAATTCTTTCTTCATCCCAGGTAATAAGAGTTGTGGACAGCAGCGCAGTGTTCTTCACCAGGTCTTATCCAGGCCTTGTGCAATGTCACAAGTATCCCCTACCTTGATTGATTTTATTTCTTCTGGTACCTCACAGTTGCCTTTTTTATGGATACATAATATTAATGATTCTTAGTTACTCTGTACTTACTAGTCTATTCCTTTCCAGTTAGTCACTCCCTTGTTTGCAGCAGAATTTTTGGATACTAGTCTGTAAGTGTCAGCTCTCCAAGAGTGTTAATCATCCAAGTCCCATTTAGGTGCCTTTCAGTTGTATGCTTGATCTGATTTCTTTACATTATCCCTCAAGGTTATTGTGCTGTGATAAAGTGGAAAAGTTAGCTGTGGTATATTTCAGATTGACAATACTTATGGTTATTGTTACAGCTCTATAAAAAGCTTTAAAATTGACAGGTGTGTTTGGACTGGCTTGGTATTCAATGTGTCACAGAGGAATGCAGGACAGGATTAGGCATCTGTGATGACTTTAACAAGGGAACCTCCCTAATATACAGTCTCCTTGCCCCAGCCAGGAAAAAAATGAAAAAAAAAGAATAAATTGATTATGAAACTTTTTTTTTTAATATTTTTTAAAGTAAAAGTGGAAGGTATATGTAGACAGTGAGGGTTTTTTATGGTATGTTTGTGCCAAATCAATTCCTGTGACTACAGAGCCATATAGAATATGCAAGAATTTGCGAACTATGCCATAAGACCAGAACATTTTTTTTTAGCAGAACGAGAGACTTATGCCTGCCTTTAATTTTTAAGAATAACAATGAGAGATGTATCTGGTTAAATATAGGTCTGCCAAATCATTGAACATGATCTCTGTTGTACATTTAGCCCCGTTCTCTGAGGTAAGAGACAACTTGCAGTTTTAGTTAGGCGTTTCATTTTAAAATTTAAACGCTTTCTAATATCTTCAATTCTGCCAGTGCTACAAAATTGGAACCTCTTTGCTTTTGAATACCAAGGCCTCTTTCTTCTCATACTGTAGAAGCTCCATTCTCAGTGGTATGCCTCCCCCCAACTCCTGCTCTCAATACCCATTAGTGGTGGACAATTTCAATACCAGTGACTTTGGTCAGTCGCTTGCAGCTGGCATCTTTCACACAGCTTCTCTGTCTTTCCTACCACTCTTCATGTGAATGCCTTTGAAGCACTGGATTAAGAAGGGCATCCTAGTGACCTGCCAGCTTTGTTTAGGCTGCTGTGAAATGCCATGTAGGTATGACTGTTTCATCTCTTTTGGCCTCCTACTTGAAATCTAGCACTGTGGAGCTTGTAGGTGCCCATAAGCACCATTCCCATGGAGTAGCATGGGTGCTTCCTACTTCCCAGAGGCTCAGCATTCTTACAGTTACTGCCTATTGCAGTCTTTCATTACTGAACTGGATCCTATCCACGTGTTTTCTGTAATGGGTCTGTCATCCACAACAGGACAAAAAGGGAATAGCACACGGAGTGGTTCAGGCAAGCGTCTAAGGCAGCTGAATCTGGGCTGGGTGAGAGTAAACAGAAGAAATGACAATGCAGGGTTGAAGACAAAATTTAAAAAGATGGCTATCAGAGTAGTCTGAAGGTGGAATTGAAAAGCTTAAATTAAACATCTCGCACGAGAGAGAGCAGCCTCCCCCTCAGTTCTGCCCTGTTTTCATCCCTCCCATGCCTACTTGTCTGTGCTCAAGAAGTGGTGAGGCTGAAGCTGGCTGGTGGTGTATGAGGAGCTCGAAGAACACAACCTGAGGAAACATGTTAATTACAGGAGAACACTGGAAGAGTAAGGCCCCAAAGGACAGCTACCTCCAAAGTGGACTCAGTATGTGCCGCGCATGTGGCACTGGATTATAATTTGGTGTGACTGGTGAGAGGTGTGTTTCTTCTGAGTCAGTGGCAGTTGTAGATGCGGGAACACCTGCGGTGGTACCTGCCCGGTCAGCCAGAAAGATGAGAGTGGAACATCTGTCTTGTGGAGGCAGTCTAGGCTGGGAAGTAGAATTATCTTGTTTTTACACAAGGAGCAATTCTTTTGTTTGTTTGGGTTTTGCTTTTTGTTTTTACCACAACCACTTAAAGATATCCTATCAATTAAGGATAAGCCCGTGTTTCTACCACAAACTCATAAAGAAACCCACTAAATAATTTGCTAGGAGGTTTTTTTTAAACAGGCAGTCTCTTGAGAAGAAAGATCTAGGACTAAATTAGCAAGAATGCTGCAGGTCAGGTTTGAAGTACTGCATGGTGACAGAATTGTTTGGAAAGATTTGCCCGGAATTTTCTTTCATTGCAGCCGTATCTAGTGAACACTTGCAGAAGGTGCAGTTCCTGCTTATCTGAGTTGTCCTTCTGAAATCACTCAGGTTATTTAAGTGAAAAGGGTCTTTCCTTAAGCAAGAATTTTCAGGGTCTTTTTTAAATAGTGAGTCTATTCAAGCAGAGCTGACTTATTAATCAAACTTTAACTGCTGTTATCCAGGCTAGCACAAAATCAAAGTTCTATTTAAAAAATGTTCTAAAATAAGCTTTACAGTGGCATGCAAGTTTGTGATAACTCTCCCATTAAATACAGCATTCTATCTTCCATTAGTGATTACAATTGGATTGGTTTTTGCAGCTATCAGTCAGCAGGCTGCTTGAAAATAATATTTAGCCTGTAGAAAATGAGGCTGAGGGGATACCTTGTCTCTCTCTCTCTACAGATCTCTGAAAGGAGTTTGTAGTGAGGTGAGTGTTGGTCTCTTCTCCCAAGTAACAAGTGACAGGATGGGAGGAAACGGCCTCAAGTTGCAGCAGGGGAGATTTAGATTAGATATTAGAAAAAATTCTTTACTGAAAGAGTGGTCAAGCACAGGCTGCCCAGTGAAGTGGTGGAGTCTCCACCCCTGGGAATGTTCAGAAACCATATAGAGGTGACACTTTGGGACATGATTTAGTAGACACAGTGATGTTGGGTTCACGATTGGACTGGATGATCTCAGAGGTCTTTTCCATTCTTAATGATTCTGATTCTATGTTTTTACACTGATTCTTAGAGTACATCTGCATGCTTGCTTGTAACGAAAGTTTTAATTTTGAGAAATGGAGATTATTATAGCAAGGAGGGCAGACAGATCAAATCAGATATATTATCATAATGCTGATTTTGGTGCAATACAGGTCATCTAGGTGTTTTGGTTTTTTTTTTTAGTTTTGTTTCATGTCAGCAAATGGAGCACAGAACTCAGCTTGATCTAACTAAAACCTGAGCAAAATCGTATTTATTCCCTCAGACAGAATATTTGTATTTGTAAATATGTAGGAAGGTTTGATGAACATTATGCTAAGCTTTTTGTTTCCTCTGATCCTCAGTTCTCGCTTCTTTTTCTCAAAAATGGATATAACAAACATACCCAAGTTCACAGGGGGTCTGGAACCTAGGCAATGTCTAGGAGTCAATTAGACCGTTAGGTTTGTGAGCCTCATGAGTTTGCAGACTTGAGGCAGTCCTGGTCAAATTATGCATCCATTAGCTGAGGGTCCTTTAGCATTTGTGATTCGTCATGGTTAGCCACTGTATGACCAGAGTCTAGGTTAAAAAAGTCAGTTTCTTCTGTAGAAGATTGAGAAGTTCCCGCCTTCTCTTTTCTTCAGCCTTTATCTTATCTTCTGTATCTTTCTCTGGGAATAGATTTAAGGTTAAGATAGCACAAGAGTTCATAGACGTTGTCTACAGATAGATTGTGGTAAAAACCAGTCCACTGAAGTTATTGTTGTAATATACAGAAGGGAAAAAAGTTCAGAAATCTGTTTGAAGAGGTAATGTCAGTACTATAGGTGCAACAGGGAAGTCTAATACTGTGGCAGTGCATGGAGGGGGGCATTGCCTAGCAAACACGTTGGTACGAGCCTCTGTGTTCAGATGTGGTAGAGAGTTAGGATTGCTTAAGGACTCAAGGAAAAAAGCTAGCCCCGCACTATGGTGTAGAGAGCAATGACATTGCTGGAGAATGACATAAAAATATGATTCTCGGCTATACAACTGCATCAGGATCAAAAATAGTGTGGTCGTAGGATCTTGCAGCACAGGAACTGCTAGAAGCAGAAAAACTTGAGTTTTTCAACAAGGAGAGGGGTTTTTCATTTAGAAACCTTAGGTAGTTGAAGAACTTGCTTCCTCTGAGCAAAAGGAAGGTTAATAGATCGTTTATCTATTCATGTTTACATTTTGGACTGATATGTGGATTTCTGTTTAATTTAAAATGTAGTCAGGGTGAGATAGTTACCTGAAATGTCTAGATTTTAGTGGTACAGGTGGCAGTGAGATGAACCTGAATGGGCGGTGTGGAGTTGACAGGGTAAAGAACCATATAATGATATCCTGGGAGAGAAGATTTTTTCTTTGAATAAAACTACTTACTTTTCTTATGTAAATTAGTTTAGTAGCCAGCACAATGCCTGTAATTCAGTTCCTATTTATGTAAAAAAAACCAAAGCAAACCAACCAACAAACCCACACCCCTGCACCCAAACCAAAAAACATATCCTTGTACATACAAAATGCTTAAGAATCCACAATGGCTGGAAAATACTGCATTTGAAGTAATATTTTAAAAAGTTCTAAGTTTGAATGGCTGCCATTTTCAGCAGCATGTTGTATTGTTGAACAGTTTTTCATTCCTAAATTAGAAACCAATTATGCATCCACTGAGCATGAAACTTTAAAGTAGTCAGAAATCAATGCTTTTATGAAAATGCATAAGAGCCACTGTCTAAGTGTCATAGTTTTGTGAAGCTACACAGGGTACTGGCATGTGGACTGCTTGGTTAGACTCACTCCTCTGTGATCCACACAGATTTTAAAGTTTAAAAATCTTCACTTTCACTTGAAAAAGCTTCCTTGAATACACAGTAAGGAATGCTTTTAGCTCCTCAGCATGTAGTAAAAAAAAAAAAAAAAAAAAAGTCCATATACAGTTTGAAAAACTATGAACCATTTAAAATTTCAGAAGCTCCTTACAAGAATTAAAACAACAAGGAGATCATGAGTGGTGTGATGGAGTTTTCTGCTCCACTTTCCGCAAGGAATTAGGCAGAGCGCCCCATGTCCCTTTGGGAATGGAGTAGCTGCACTGTCTGACTTCAGGTACTCATTTGGTGACCTAAGGATTCCCCTGCAAGCCTTTACTTCTCCTTCCTGCCTCCAGGGGAGATTTAGGCTCCTTAGTCTCGATGTTCTCACTCGCAGCCAAGAAGTCTCAATGATGACGTCATCTTCAGATCTCCATCTTCTGTGCCCACATTGTGAAAATTGGAGGTGATGGGGTTGAGGTGCTGTAGTTTATTAAGTAGCCAAACTGAGTCTTGCCTGATATTGCCAGTTAAAGTAATGCATAGGAAACAGCCATATCCTATATGTTCTGCCCAAGGTGCTCTACCTAGAGTGTATTTAGAAAGGAACATATGAAAGCAAGTGATGGAGTATGTTTAAAAAAAGAGTAGATTTGGTCTGGTCCTACTCAAACCTTAAGCTTACCAAGTAACATTCAAAGTCCCGTGATTTCCTAGTTTCAGAGGTTAACTCCTTTTTGTGCTGTTTTCCAGTTCTGATGCCATCTGCATGCAGACAGCCCCAAGCAGTGCATATACAAATGGCATCTACAAAAAGCCGTGCATATACACATAAATCACTGCAAAAGTGGTATAATTGGCATTTTCTTATCAGATTATTTTCTGTAGGTAAAGGTTGCAGTTGTACACTTCTGGATAAAGTCAAATACTTAAGGATGGGAAATTTCTGATTTTACTTTTCTTTGAATTTTTGAAGAATCTGGTTTTATGCCAAACCCATTTTTATGGCCATATGCTGATTTTGCTAGGCAGAGTTATAGGAAGTGACTGGATTGTGTGATCACCTTGTCTATCATGCCTGCAGGTAGCTTTGAAAGGAAGATAAGTGTCAAAAGTATAATGAAGTCTGAGCATAATTTATGAGAATGACTTATTAGAGAATGTTTTAGGAAATCAGCATCGTTTAGATGGAGCTGAAAAGATTCTCAATTCTGTCATCATTTTGAGGATCTTTATAAAGAAGAGAAATGCAAAATATAAAATAATGTGGATCTACAAAATCCTCAGCGTTATGTCATTTACCCTCATCATGAAGCAAACGGTTGTCTGTGGAAGCTCTGATAATGATATTTCAGTCTTCTTACCACATATTTCTTAATGCATATTCTATTGCTGTTTAAGATACGTTAAATTATGTTAAATGAAATTTCTCAATGACCTGGCATAAAATAAGTCAAATCAGAATGTAAAAAATAATGAATATTTTCGTAAGCATTCTGAAGTAGGCTGCAAAAATCCCTCTGACTGTGTTTGATTCGCCTTTTCTTACCTGCATTTTGGAAAAAATGCTTTTAGTGTTTACGATTGTAATTCAGAAATCACCTACTTGAAGACTAAGCCTGTCACTCTTTCGTTATCTTATTGAAAGAATAGTTAGATACATTCAGTAGATCTCCTCTTCAACATCATTGAAATAAAATGTGTATATCTTTACTATATTATTAATTAATTAATTAATTATTAGAATAACTACACCAATTTTTGTTGCTTGATATTTATATAAATGGCAAGCTTAGTTGAGCTCACTGCTTAGTTAGGAAGATTTGCTGCTTGTCTTTTTAGACTATCATCCTACAAATAATTATGTGATTTACTTTGCATATATGTGTAGCAGGGTTTCAGTTAAATGAATATTGTTGCAACTATTACCGTAGGTTACAAAATAATCAACCAGAGATTGTTTTAGTTTTGTTATTGTTAAATACCAAATGCTTTATTGTGATTTAACAATTAAACGTGTATACGTATTTCCAATTTTTCATGCATAAAATAAAATGTTTATTAATGTGTGATATCCGAGTATGAAATTTGCAGATACTAAGAAAAAGTGCAATATTAATGGTATGTTTTTATTTTGTAGCTTGGATCATCCTCCTCTGTGCCTTTTACATCTATATTCTCGCAGCTCTTTATGACTGTTGTAGTCCCCCTTATTATTGGACAGGTATGTCTTTTAAATATACATTTTTATTTAAAAAAATAAGATAAAGAGAGCTATCTTAAAGACAGACTGGCAACATGGTAAGCTGCCACATAGGAACAGCCTCAGGACAGTGAAGTCTAATATCAGAGAAAAGATGCTACAGTGCTCCCTGGAGCCACATTGATCTTTGTTGAGATTGAGCATCTGTCCCTCACTACCACAAACATATGCTACTGCGTATCGAGAGAGGAGTTTGTGAGCATAAAGTGGGGAAAACGGCAGCCCAGACTGAGAGAAATTCCAATTCCATACAAATGAGTTTAAAGAATACTGTATTGTCCTTTGTCACATGCCCTTTGCCTGGATGGTAAAGGAAGTTCTCCCTGTGTACTTTCTACTACTAATGAAAGGCATTAGAAAAGCCTCTAAAAGCCACATAAGAGCTAAGCAGTCAGAAGTTAAGAAATAATAAAATTGAGGCTGCTTGAGCCATTTTGCATATGCTTTACAGTAAGTGTTTTATTATAATTACGCAATTGCACACTTCTTTCTGTGTGAGTCCTCTACCATTTGTTACACTGGATGGAGGGTATTCATGGAATTAGCAGCGGTTCAATGTTTCATTTTATATTCATTGTTCATATTGAAATGCAAAGCCTTATTTTTCATGGCATGTGATTGAAATCTTTCACTGAGTGTAAGGATACTAATTGCAGTATAAGATTTTCTGTGGCATTTGTCTATGTAGTATCTGTTTTTCCACAAATATTGATGAGTTTTTCCTCCCACATCATGGTGGGAGATTGCTATGTTAAAAACAAAAGTTGTCAGAAGTGTCTCTGAAGGCTTTTGAATTACTCACATGCTTTATCATGTGCTTTAAGTTAATTGCCTAAGAACCTTCTTGTTGATTAGGGCCACAAAGGATTGCTGATGAACCTAACTGTGAAGAACCTACATTCTTATCTTGTCAGAATTAAATTAAGCCTCCAGCAAAAGCAAACAAGCAAATGTACTTGAATCCTCTGGTAATGAATGGTCCAAAACCTGGAAGCTGTTAGTTGAAGCCTTAGCTGTAAACATCTAGCAAAACAAAGAGCATGGCAGCAGTTCTAGCAGTAAAGTAACATATAGTGATGGAGTATGAGCAATCTGTACTGTAATTTAATCAGTCTGAATATGGTGGTGGATTACTAGATAAAGTGATGGCAAAATTTCCAAAGAACTTTCATCTATATATATAATGCCATGTTACTTTGGAAATTTGTTACAAGAAATTGCAACATGAGCTAACTGGTGGAGTTGGCTTGGGGTTTTTTTATGTACTTCACCAAATAGTAAAGCTAAGTAACATGAATTGAGTACTAAGAATATGAAATAAGTCCTCTGAATAATCAGAAGTTCAAAATCAGAGTTGTGGTGAGTCTTAACTGAGAATAGGAGGCCCTCCAGAGGAAAGCTACAAGGATGATCAGAGGGCTGGAGCACCTCCCATATGAGGACAAGCTGGGAGAGTTGGGGTCATTCAGTCTGGGGAAGAGGAGGCTCTGAGGAGACCTTGTAGCATCCTTCCAGTATCTGAAGGGGCTGCAAGAAAGCTGGGGAGGGACTGTTTACAAAGGCCTGTAGTGATAGGACTAGCGGGAGTGGCTTTAAACTGGAGAGGGGCAGATTTATACTAGACGTAAGGAGGAATTTCTTCACCATGAGAGTGGTGAGGCACTGGCACAGGTTGCCCAGGGAAGCTGTGGCTGCCCCGTCCCCGGAGGTGCTCAAGGCCAGGTTGGATGGGGCTTTGGGCAGCCTGATCTAGTGGGAGATGTCCCTGCCCATGAGAGAGGGGTTGGAATTAGATGATCTTTAAGGTTCCTTCCTACTCAAACCATTCTATAATTCTATGAATATTTTGGAGGTCTGATAAAGACTGAAAGAAAAATATTGAGTGTAACTCAATCACAAATTTATTTAAGAGTTTGGATTTTATAAATACGCTTCAACAAGAACTAGGATTATTCTTTTCTTAGAAGTGTTTGAAGCAGTTTCTGGAAATGAATGATCAACAGAAATAGCTCACATTCCTCCAAGTATATATTCATTGTTTTTAAAGTTGTTGCACTCATTATATCTGGTCAAAGGATATGTAAAAGAGGAAATGCTGAAGATAGCTACAGATGAAAAATTCCAAGGGTAGTTTACATTGATTGTCTTGATTAGGTGGGACCTGCACAAAGGTAAACCAACCTGCCCAGATACAGATAGGAATTGAAGCTGGTTTTAAAGGTGAATATTGAAAAGTAATATGCAGTAATCGAGCAAAAACAATCTGCGAGAAAAGGACTGACACCAAGAGATACAGCGATAGGTCTGCTTACCCTTCACCTGGAGCAGATGGGAAGTTTTGCATTTCGTTTGTAGACCACCACTCACTCATTACAGAACTGTTCCACGACAAGGTAATATTGCTTAGTCACTCACAAATTGCTTACTCACTGGGTTTCCAGATTAGGAGATAATGGCCCACAATTAATGAACGGCAGTTTCAGCAGTTACTTCAAATTTATAATTTTGTGTCCACAGTGTCAGTTCCTTACCATGCAACAGTCATACTGTTTAGTGGGAAAGTCAGGGGAAAATGCCTGGAAAGGTTACCTGGTAGCAAAGGGCTTGATAGAGGAAAAAAAAACTAAGCTTGGAACCTGCCTGCTTGGAGGATTGCTTCTATTCAGCCTTCTAACTCAGCTGTGATCAACAAAGGCTTTACACTCGATCCACATCAGTGTAAAACAGAGAAGGCTGCTTAAAGGAAGCATTCTCCAAGGGCTTTATTTTCCTTTAAAAAAATCTTGCCTCTGGGAAAACCTGTGCTGCCTAAACGCTCATTTCCTGAGCAGGCTGCAGAGCTGGCTGTTTGAGCAGCCCCTGGGATATAAGCAAAGCAGGTGCTTTTAGATTTGTTTTGTTTGGGGGTAGGGTGTTTGGGTTTTTTTGTTTTGTTTGCTTTATGGCAAAATGTGTCAAGTGTTTTGGTTGCTTGGCTGACTTGTCAGAATTTTTAATGATGACTGGGCAAAAGAAGTCACAGTAGTGTGATGCTTATTTTTTGCTATTTCTAGAACAATTTTTCAGTGTGGCAAGGCTGGTGTTGACAGGAGTCAAAGATGCTTTTCTAGCTGCTGACAATGAAATGTGTAAAGGGCTGCAGGTACAGGTTCTGCTCAGGTGGTGGCTGCTGTTTGTTAGGTAAAGAACCAAGCGTTAAAGGAAACTGTTACCAAAAAGACACTGAGTCTCACAAACGGCAGTTACTAATAGATGCCTTCAATAAGGAAAATCACTGTTCTTCCAGGGATGTGCAGGTTTTGTGAACCTAAAAAATGTTGTGGCCTCCTTCCTTTGTGTCTATAGATGTGTTTTGCTAATTGACAGTATGATGCTACTCAAGTCAGTACTGATAGTATAACATCACATTTGTATTTGTAGAGTAACGAACAAGACCTCTGACAAGAGGTCTTGAAAAGAGACATTGTCTATAATGATTTATACAGTTCTAATGTTCTATAAGCCTTGAAGATCTCTAGTGTGTTAGAGCTTGTTATTTGTGCACCAGTCTTGTATACCTCGAAGGAGTATACATGTGTACTTGTATACTTCTAAGGGGAATTTGAGAATACTTGTTATACGATAAACATGGTAATAGATATTTTATGGAGAAGACTTTTGAATTTGCTCTGACAGCTTGAGGTTCCGATTATTTTTTTACTGGGTAGCAGAGTTTTCATGAAGATTGCTGCATCTGAGCTGTTGTGATTTTGCTGAAAGAATTGTTTCCTTGTCTATAGATGTTGGTAGTACCTTTAGCCAGCAAAATGTAGGATTTCAAGAAATGTCTAAGCAGCTTCTTCGTGACCAGTTGTGAGATTTGGCTGAAGAGTGTTGTTTCTTTGATTATTTTTTATTTCTGAAGTGTCAGATAACAGGAATGGTGAAAGCCACTGCAATATTTCCTTTCCTCTTTTTGCAGACTTTCTCCATTCTCTGCACCTAAGTGCTTATGACAGACTTTTATTTTATGTTTTATATTAAAGAGCGATTTATGATTAAATGTTAATGAAATAGAATTTTCACTGTGCTTTCATTATATTCTACTAGTTTGAACATTTTTCAAAGCAGCACACCAAAACCCGCTGTTTTCTATGAATAAATAATAAAAAGCTTGTCTGTACATTATCATTCATGCATTCTCTAGTTGCCCCATTGGTAATTTGTCTGCCAGCATAAAGTGGGCACTTCACATTAGACAGACCTTAACTAAAGCTAAAATTAATGTTATGATTCTAAGTAGTTCTTCTTCCCAAATCTATAAAATGAAGCCAGTTGCACAGAAATCCTTACTGAATCTAGTTCACAGACACCAAAAAAGTCTCGATGTCCTACAAGTAAAGGATTTTAAGTGCCTTCTGCATGGTTGCCCAAAATGTTCCAGAGGAACCCTATCAACATTTGGGAGGTGTGCTTATAAACACGACTCTAAAAGGATGCTATGTTGCAATACAAGTTGTCAGTGAAATTGAAACTAAAAAGCTTAGCAAGGTATTTATTTTTAAAGAATAAGAAATTGAAAAGGAAAGGGAGGTGGCAGTTGACAGGGAATGGAAGGTACTATTCACCTGTGCTTTATGCTTGTTTATAGTGGGTGGGTCAGGGACACAGTAGTTAAAGAAACTGTTATAAAATGGGAACAGTGTCGAATCCTTTTGTTCTTGCAACTTAAATCCACATGGAAGTAGCCCTACTTTCTCTTCAAAGTCCAGAGAAGCGGCAGGAAGGAGAGTGGTACCCTGGGAGATGAGCGCTTCTAGAAGCTTGTTGCAGAAAACTGAGATGGCAAATAAACAGCCTCCAGACCACAGTTTGCTCCCTTCTGACGTATGTCTCAAAGAGGGAACAGAACCTACTCTCCACAGAAATAAAAAATATGAAAAGAACATGTACTGATGCTGCAGGCTTCCTTTACATTTTTGCCGTGTTGCACCTGTTTGTAAAGATTTAAAGCAGCAGTTGTAAATTACCCCAAAATGTGAAAGTTAATTTTGAAAATGGCCTTGTGTGGGTTTTATAAAACTTGCTTTGAAGGCATATATGTGTCAGGAGCTATCTCCTGGGAGTAAACTGACTGACATAATGGAGTAAGATAGCTTTTAGGGGAGTTGGGTAAGCTGAGGAAAGAAAACAAGATGCTTGTAAAAAACATTTTTTTTCCCAGATTGAAGAAATGATGTTTTTCCTATCCCATCTTCAGGAAAGAAATATTAGATAGCACACTCCATAAAATAAACATAGAGTTGATATTTGTTGATGTCTTAGAAAGTATAGGAAGATGGGTGAAGCACTATGAAGTTTGGGATTTTACAGCAGTATATAGGACAGGTGGGATTTTGTGCCTTCACACAGGTACAGTCCTTGTAAAATTATCAGGACAGGGTCTGGCTGAGTGATAAAAGCTCTACTTTGGAACAGGGTCTGTGCACTGAACTGCAGTGCAGATCCTGGAAGACTATGGAAGGTGGCTATGCTATAGAAATGTGTGAAGGATGTTCCACCTTATTTATGTCTTTCCTATAATCTGTGTAGCCCCCCTTCCATTCCAGTAGCTGATTCTTTCTACTGGTTTACACAGTCACAATTGTCTCAGTTAAATGTTTTTTTTTAATTTTTCCCGCTTTTGTGTCTTCCAAGCCTCACTGAAGTAGTTCCCAATATTCCACATGGTCATCTTTTTTACTTGGTCATCACCGTATAAGAACAGATACTGAGAAGTTATTGAACTGTTGCAAGTATCTAGCCTGACTCAAAGCTTTTGAAAAGAGAATGTTCCATTGCAGAGTTCATTGCAAAGGTCCATTGCTATAAGTTCTAATAATATTAGTTACGAATGAGTTAGGAGTCTTGCCTTAAAAGACAAAGTAAATAAGGTAACTGTGTTTTTAGATAAGGGTGATAATCCAGCATAGTTTCAGCTCGTTTCCTTTTGTGTTTCAACACACAGAAAAAAATTACTTGTGTTTTTATGTTGTAATAGTAAAACCTCAGGTGTTTTTCCCAAGTATTTAGAAGTACATACCAATGCACAATAAACAAGAGGAGCAGAAGTGCAGTAAAAATATTATAATTATTTTTAAGATTACATCAGTCCATAAGAGTTGATAGAATAAGGAAGATTCTACTTTTAGTAATGGTATAAAAAACAAGATATACTCCTGTCTGTATAATGGAAATAGGAAAAGTGACTTGACAACCATTTGCTTGGCTTTTTCATTTCATGATTTAAAAAAAAACAAGTTGAAGATCTAGATGATTTTTAAAAGATGTGCTGTATTACAAATGTCAGATATTATTCCATTCCATATACACAGGAATGGGGAGATCCTTGCCCTATTTAGTTCAATTAATAATGAACATTAATGAATTACATTGTTTATTGCATTTTTGATCTGTATATCCAGCACTTGAGCAGGCAGGTGGAAACAGCCTGGCTGTATTTTACTGACAAATTTCTCTGGTATACAGTGTGACTGTTATTAAGGTACAGTCAGGTAAGTGAATTGTTTTTCCATAATATATCTTCTGTTGTTTCCATGTATAAGCTTATAACAGATGAGCATTTTTTACCTGCTTTCCTGCAACAGCAGATTGTGTTTCTTTGTACAAGGGATGTTAAGTGAATTAAGCACATGAGCAGTCATCCTAGTTACTTAAGGAAACTGGTACTGAGACAAGGAGGTTATGGCAGGATACAGAGCAGTCTGGAGGAAAAATACGGTGGATGTAACCACTCTGCTAGAAGACCTGAATTGAAATGGGGGCACTACTGTTAATTCATGTGCAATTACATTCTTTTGTTGTCAAAATTTAAACCCTGGGCATGAGGAAAGTTTGAGCCTGGAGGTGTGTTTTGAAGCAAATTTGAGCTGATGCCTTTTCAAAAACCTTTGGCAATTGCCAGGACATAGTCACCAGGAGGTAGTTACCTGATGGAGAGATTTATGTTCTTTTGTAGTCTAACTTTTCTTGAGTTTATCAGCATCTCTCTTCATGCAAGTTAATTTTAAAATATCAAATTCTGCTAGGTTTTGCTTCTCTTCCTCTCTTCTCTCCACTAAACCAGAGTTTCATGGAAGGATTCACCATGCACTGTTCTTTAACTTTCAACCTTTAGGCCAGCCATCAGGAATCCCCTGTTCTTTGAGGCTGACATTTAAATCTGCACAAAAAAACCTTGGCAGTTCATTGTGCTTGGTGTGATCACTGCCATAGGACCAGAGACCACAAAGCTCTCCTTGCAGAAGTAATTCTGTAAGAGTCTCAGCAGGGGTACAGGCTGCAAGGCCTTTGTCCCTTGAGATTTGTACCTTAAAAAATTAGGCATGCATTCTCTGCAAAATGGGAGCGTACTGCAGCATTTCTACCTGTAAAGTATGTTTTTAAATGCTTTTATGTTTCTCATAATGATTATTCTACCAGCATCTCCCTGCACCCCTCGCACAAGATGTTGGTTTTAACTGTATTTTTTAATGTGAGAAATACCCTTTCACAAGGAGCTATGAAGTGCATCCCCTCTTTGCTCTTTTCCTTCAGTATGCCAATCTGGTGCATCTATTTCAGATGTAGAGTTGTTCACATTTCTACCATAGGCTGTAAGTTCATCTTTTCACAGGACTATCAGTTCAGAAGTTCTCTCAACCACTTTTTTTCTCCAGTGCTCGTCCTTCCCTTGTCCCCTCTGCACTGGTATGTACTTCATAATACTGGACTTTGCCATTGCAACTAGGAGGTGGCACACCGGTATGGTGCCTGAATCCGGTGTCCCTCATACAGGCCATAACGTGCAAAAAATGATTCTGTTAGTTTTTGCTGTGTTTGCAGACAAATGAAGCTTAATTTCTCTGCCTAGGCTCCAAATTACCTATGAGATTTTTATATTTAGTAATTTCAATCTGTGTTGCTCATGGCTTTCCAGCCTCTGTTAGACTTCCTGCCAGAGTGGGATGGCACCACAGAACAACGAAGCGTGCTGGCCAGCTGGCTCTGTACTTCATTGTGTGTTTTCTTTATTGTATTTGTGGGATATATCATCGTTTCACTACAAGTCTTCACAGATTATTTGTAAGTTCTGTAGTAACCGAAAAGTTATAGAACTGGGTTAAGAATTAAAAGGCTTTCAAAACATCCTTGTCCTGAAACAACTCTGCAGGGCATGAAAAAGTAACAAATGGTTTGGTTTTCAGTCAAAATGAATTAGCTGACATAAGCTTCCCTGTGAAAAATCTAGTTGAGTTTTCACAGATACCTATGGGGGTATACTTCTCTCCTCTTAAGTTATACAAGAAATTAGATGGCCTTGAATCAATGATTAGAGGCAGAATCAGCCTCTGAAGTTATAGATCTTCTTGAACCTTGTGAGAAGATGAAAATATATGGAAGTCAGTGTTAGAGAGGATGTTTTGTCTGTGTGTTTACAGTGTGCACTTAGCATGACACTGGGTTGATTAGATGATTTCCTGAAGCCATAGTTTATATCTTCAGGGTCCGACTATGTCATTTTTTAAAAAAACTACAGTGTCCAGGAAGAGGCTATAGTGGTATTTATGGTTGTTGATTCACAATAACTCCAGACTAGAGGTGGATATTTAAAGCAGGTAGCAGCTGCCTGAAGATTTTGAGGAGATACTGCTTGCAGTTTCATATTTAAGACATTTTTTTCTCCTGTATGTCAGTCCATGTTAAATATGTATGTAAAGTTATTGTCATGCATGTTATGATTATAACTTGTACAGACGAAAGATTATAGTTTTCCTAATAAATATGTCTAGTATAAGTTGTGGTGTGGCATAACTAATCATCACTTTTTCAATATCTCGTTACTTTCAGTATAAACATTCTGGAAGGACTGTAAACAAATAGCTGGTCTTAAGTACCTTTTCCCCAGTGTGACCTTAGTTCATTGGATAATAGGAGTGGGGTTTTTTGAACTTCATAAGAAAACACTGACTTTAGAGGTGAAAAACCCTGCTTTTTGCTTCTGATAATTTCAGAGTCTCAAATCTGCTCAGATTAGGCTAATCTGGTCTTCCCATTTGATGCCTTTCACTCTAAATGTCTTCAGGCAGCTTTCTCAGAATCATAGAACCATTTAGGTTGGAAAAGACCTTTAAGATCAAGTCCAACCCTTAACCTAACACTGCCAAGTTCACCACTAAACCATGTCCCTAGACACCATACAAATACATCTTTTAAATACCTCCAGGGATGGTGGCTCCAGCAGTTCCCTAGGCAGCCAGGTCTGATGCTTGACAACCCTTTCAGTAATGAAATGTCCTATTTTTCCTATTTTTTCCTTTCTTGCCTCTTATCAATGTTGTGGTTTATTCCTACGCAGTTGCATAGAAGGAGGTGGCTGAAGGAGCTCCCTTGAATGCTCTGAGGAGTTAGGCCCTATATTCCAAGTCATGTTCTCTCTTTAACATCTGGCAAGTGTGAAATTTTAAAGTTGAGTGTTTTCACTGGGATGTTGAGCATTCCCTCAAATGGTTTCTTGTAAATCTGTTCTTCTTCATCAGTGGGAAGCATAGAAATGCTGGGAGGTAAGTGCAGGTCCTCAGTCTTCATAGCTTTGCGTGAATCCCATGTGCCAAATTTTTAGTATGTGCCCTGCTATGTGGTCAATGAAGTCTGTCTGCTGTGGTCACTGGGGTAGCTGCTTCCAGGACTTCCTCACTGAGAGACTCGCAAACAAGCTGGGAAGGCAGTGAGGAAAACTGACAGCTGTGAGGTCAATCCTGCAGTTCTGGCAGTTAGAGTGTGAAAAGGTCCTATGGTAGCATTGGAGATGATGCTTTGGTATTAATCTTGACTACCTCTAATGTGTTCTCTATTATTAAACTGATACTGATGATGTTTATTAATGCTACCGCTATGGGAAGGTAACAAGACACCTTTAGAGCCCTCTGGTAGAAGTGTTTCAGCATCTCGTGCTATTATTTCTAAAAGAGCATGGTAACATAGAACATCAGGAAGTCTCAGGAGAAATTAGGCAAGATGATGTGATTGCTGAAAAATTAACACAAGTCACAGCTGTATGATAAAAGCTTTAAAAAGTTTTTTCAAACCATATAAAGTAAAGAGAAAAGCTAAAAGCGACTCCCCAGGCAGGGCTGAAATAGATGCATTGTATCTGCTGAGGCTTAGTCTTGCGGTATTTGGCATAATTTGAAAACTGAAGTTACTTTCAAATTTACAGTTGTTTCTAAAAAATCTGTGAAAAAACAATTTCAGATTGTTTCCTGAAAGTGCAAAAGTTCCACTAAGTACTGTGGGTTTCCTTATTTTTGTGTGTTAATTCAGGTATTCTAAAAGCGTGCAAATGGCATTTGTCTTCGGATTTACAAAAACTCTAGATATTCAGAGTTTGAATTATTTAAACTCCCACAACACATGCACTTTTGCTTTTCAAGCTTGAGTTATAATTTAATTAAAAACTTCTGGTGCATCGCTAGCTATTTAAATATTAAAATGTTCCATGGATCACTTTCGATTATCTACCATCATGAAATTCCTGGAGATGTCAGATTTTTAAGATTCCCAAAGTTGCACTTGGAATTGTCTGTTGATGCAAAGGGGACTGTGATAATTACATACATCCATTAGTATCAGCAGAGGAGATAAACTTTGGGGAGGCTTAATGGGCATGTCTCAGTGACAGCTAGCAAAGAACATTTGGCATGATTAAGGATGGATTTGAATGTACTTGAAAATATACTCTCATTATGGACGCCCAGTGGAAGTTGCACTACAAATGTTAAATTCCCCAGAAGAAGAGTTGTGTGGCAGGGAAGCTTTGAAATCCACTGTGGCCGTCATCCAAATTACTCTCTTCTCTTTGTGTCTTTCCGCTGTCAGATTCACTTTGTGATGCCCAACTTGGTTCCCTGCATCTTTGAAAAGAGGCAACCTGTTGGTTTCTGTGTTTCAGATTGTCCGAAGATACATCAAGGACTGGCTGGAAAGGAAGAAGCCTCCATTTGGCGCTATCAGCAGCTGTGTGCTCCTGATGATCATCTACACAACATTCTGTGATACTTTTGCCAATCCAAATATTGACCTTGATAAATTTAGCTTGATTATAATAGTGTTCATAAGTAAGTTCAGCTTAAAGCATCTCTTTTATCTGTGCTCTAGGTGTGTAATGAGCTTTATGTACTGGAAAGGATGGGACATGGGGGTACTGTCATGGGGCTAGAGCTTTTAATGCATCCAGTAAACCAGATTACCAGACTTGTTAGGGGCTGTGTGCTTTTAGGAGATTGAGTAAGCATTTAGAGTGGGATGAACCCTGCTATTTAGGTGTGCCCGAGATTCCTCAGATGTCCTCCCCTTTCCAAAGGGGCACAATATTACTTTCCAAGTGTTTTTGACCATTCTCTTTTGGCTTCTTTGTTGTTAAACAACCATAAATGCACAGATGCTGCATTCCAAACATAAAGGAGAGGTACAGGTTAGAACTGCTACTCAAAAGCGCTGTTATAACTTTTAAATAGTTCTTCCTTACTGTGTTATAAAACTAGAAACTACTTGGGAGTTTGAATGTGTTGATAAATTCCTGTGGATGAACACATTTCTTGCAGAGTTTGTTTTAGAAGCACTCTAGTCATTCAGCCTTAAATAACATACACATGAGAATAGGCTGCTGGTATCCTTGCCATCAGTTAAAAGTACACTTGCAGATCACTACCTCCCAGGGAATGGCAGAGGTATACAGACACTGTCTCCTCTACCCGTAGTGCATTCGCATCTTGCTTCAGACTGTCCAGAGACCGGATAGTTCCGTTTGCTTACGGGAGAGGAAACTACAGTATACCACAGTATAAATCACATCTCATACACTCTTAAAACTGTTAGATTTCAAGAAATCTGAAAGAAATGTGTGTATGTGCATATTTCTGTCTAATAAAAACAACTTCTCCTCTATAAATCCAACCTCAACTAAAGCCAGTAGGAAATTTGCCCCTGCCCTTTGTGGGTCAGTTTTTATTCAGCCCTAATTGTGACATGCTTTTGGATTATGAAACACTATACATGTGTAAAATAGTACATGGAATTATAGATGGTACTGTAGAAAAACTTTATTCCAAAGCAAAGATAAAAGGAAGCCATGTTAAGGAGTTGTTTTGGTTTTTTTTTCAAAATGGATGGAATACTTGTTTGCGTAGGCATCTGAGAAGGATTGTATCCCACATGCGCTTAAGTCAGTTCAGAGTTGTCAGCAAAAAAAAGAGGGATAGGGATATGGAAATTTTCAACTGTGACTTAGCATGCAGGGAAACTCAAAATGAAGTAATTTAGTGTTACTGTGCTGACCACTACTTTGAAAAACAAGTTAATTTTTTAGTTAAAAAGACAGCTTCTTCTTTGAAAAGTTAGTCTTGAGTGGTTGTTTCCACTGCCTTTCTTGTCCTTTCTTTCATTTCTCTGCAAGACAGTTCTGCATTTGTGCCATGTGTAATTACATGTACCACTTGCAGTGCAATACACTGAAAATCATTACATATACATTTTCATTGCCAGTGTGCCTGACTGGAGTTTCTTAGTAAGAATATTAACGTGAGCATTGAAACTGCTTGGAACGTATTAGGCATTTGTTTTTTACTAAGTAAAACCAAAACCCAAGGAAGTTGTGGGGATGGGTATGAATCATAGAATGGGTTGGGTTGGGAGGGACCTTAGAGATCATCGAGTTTCAACCCCCACTGCCACAGGCAGGGACATCTTCCACTAGATCAGTTTCTCATAGCCTCATCCAAACTGGTCTTGAACACCTCCCAGGGATGGAGCATCCATGCCTTCTCTCCACATTGTATTCTAGAAAATGTTTCTGTACCATCATGGGATGTGTTGGCTGGATGTGTGTGTTGTCTTATACCAGGGTGTGAAATTAGTACGAGGGGTTTAAAATTAAACTGCATTTATTATTCTGATGATTAATGGTTTTATGTTATTTTTATGTTAATACTCTGGCCACAGCAAAATATGCACAGAGGATAATTGGTAGCAACACATGCTTATTGCTTTACAGAATTATAGGTATTAAGAGATTTCTTTTTTTTTCCTGTGCATATTAAATTAATGTACTCGGTTGCAGAAAAATTGTAATTGGAAGAACAACGGATTGCTTCCATAGTTCATGATGGAGAAATTAAGTGCATGCTGAGGTGACATTTGTACATCCTAGGAAATGTATGTAAGAGAACAGAAAATGTCACTGGTAATAGCTAATATTCCTGCCGCGTTGCCCAGTTGTAAACTGGGGTCAAAATCAAATGTCTTGGCTTGCACTGCCCTGTGGGACACATTAGCCTTATTGTGTTCACAAGTTTGCAAAGAGAAGGGAGAGAACCCACCCCAGATTCTAAAAGCCCTTCCCCCACAACCCACAACCATCCAGAAAAGGTCTGTACAGGTCACAGGGTTTCTCCTCCAGCTCCGTAGGGATTTCCTGCACTCTGGCATGACGCTTGGTCTCTGCAGTCCCAGCAGCTACTCGTGGTACAACAGGGAAGCTCCCTGCTCCTCCCCACATCTCTGCAGACTGCAGGTGGGCTCTGTGCATCCCACCATCCCTGCAGGCATCGGGAGAGCTGGCAGAGAGGAGAGCTCCCCTCAGGATGCTCTAAAACCATCAGTACTTACAAAGCTGACTGAGCTTGTACAAAAGCTGCTTTCTCTGGTGAACTGGGCAGTGTACAGGAATTAGCCTTTGTCTCAGAAGGAATGAAAACATTTATGAAGGTCTTCTCGTAAGAATGATCATTCGTCGGGAGAATAATACACCCAGTGTGTGACAATATTTATAGTCATCATGCTTACGCATTATACTTTCTCCTGTTAAATAGAAAAGGGCTAAATTTAAATACTTGGCAACCAGAGTATGTCTGAGAGATTTTATTCTGTCAACCCAAACTAGTGCAAACAGATGTGCAGCATGCAGCAGTGAACTTTGCTGCCATTCATCGTGTCGGAAAGGCGTTGATTCAGAAGAGTTACCTCAGGAAGAACTTGTGTAGCCACAATATTAACTCTACATTTTTTGGGTGTAATAGTATGTATTATTCTTCTTCCAGACAGTCTTTAAAGGCTGTCTCAATGCATTTCTCTGGGTAAACTCGGTCCAGTCTAGTTTCTGACCTGTTGTATGGGGCGAAAGGCATGTACACAGTAGTTGCAGAGATTTAAGTGATCTTCATTTCTGTCATCTAAGTTTAATTTTAACTTATTTCTCTTTCAGTATTTTCTGTTCAGATGAGCTTCATGTTTTTGACTTTCCTCTTCTCTACAAGGTAATTTGAATGTGCTGAATCAGAACCATTAAATATTTGTTTTGTGAAATATCTTTGGATGATACAGTTTATGCAAATGTATTAGGGCAGGTTTCTGAGAAGGGGTGACCTCGTTTGGTATTTCATATGGGCCATGCTGCATATTCTCTGTTCGAGTTTCATAGGCTGAGAGAGCAGGACCTGAATTCTGTTCTTTCTTGTGGGTTAATTACAGAGTTGTTAAATCTCAATCAATCACTGCTATATCTCATCCACTGAAAAAAATGGATTTGCACAGATGTCACTGAAGGTATAATTTGCCCTGCAGACATGCTGATGACATATGAGAGAAAGAACTCAGTTTGACTTTTTACATCTCAAGATACATTTGCTGGGCTGGCAATTCACTCTTCTCTGTATATGTCAAATTTGTTACATTTATATGGTGATTCTTAAAAGACAGTTATCCTGAACTAATGTTTGGTAGAAATTTTTTTTTTAACTTTTTAAATATCCATCAAGAACAACAGTTGGGCACTCACTTCTCAAAAAATAGTACTGTGAGAATGGTGTTAGCTAATGGCTTAGACTGACCTTAGCAGCATTCTCCTGAATGGCAGGTGCCACAATACAGCAAACATATGCTTTATATAAACAATATAATGTCTGTAAATGAGAATCACAAAGAAAGTTGCAATGTCTTGGAGCTACTTATGCTTTTTTTAGCGCTACAACCTTAGAATGACCTTAGAATGCATTTTTAAATAACTTCTGAACTGCTAGACCTAACCTGGGGGAAAGGTATGTCGCGAATGTGAAATCTAAAATGCTGTAAGTAGTAACCAGCTCGGACAGTATAGTAAATATTTAGAATCTCATAAAATTATTCCTACTTTGGACCAAGGGGAGATCCATTGGCCAGTCATATACCTGTCTCCATATTTCATTGTTCCACCCTTTCTGGCCTTATTCCACACATGTAAAACCTAAGGTGCAGATTTGCTCTGAAGTGGAAGATAAAAATGTGTTCCAAGCAGTAGTCATAGTGTAGACTCAATATACTATCTAAGTTGGGCATTGTGCTAACATTACATACTAGGAAAAGAAATCATAAGTCATTCTCTTTTTAGAGGCAAGCTGGCCACTGCTGGGATATAGCACGTTCGCAAAGATAACCTTGGCTGGAATAAAGTTGTGTCCTACATACCTTGTGTATAGAATTCCTCTCTTTCACTAGGGGGCATATTCATTAGAGACTTTTCCTTTAGAGACTTTAAAAAAAAAAATCAAACACTACTGTTCATTTGTGGGTAGAATTATTTCTGTCACTAGACATGATCAAAGTGATGTGAATGTGCATATGGATCCTCAAAGTAGTATATTTGATCAATAATGTTTTAAGGTTTTTGCTACCAGAGGTTATTAAAACTCTTTCTTTTCTAGGAATAACTCTGGTTTCACACCAGCAGACACAGTGGCTATCATTTTCTGTTCCACACATAAATCCCTTACCCTGGGTAAGTCAGGAAATAAGCTTTTGAGCAAAACAACAGTAACATTCATATCTTGCTGTGTTGAAGAAAATGTTGTTAGTTGCTGGCTTTTCTGCTTAAATGGTTTTGGTTCTAGTGTGACAAGTAATGATACCAATGTGATACTAATAGTAGGATAGTATTCCTGCACAGATAAAATAAATGCTTTTTATAGTGCAGACAACATAATCTTCTCAGCTGTGATTTTAGTGGTTATACAGTAAGACCACCTTATTTATGGAAAGCTGCACTTTTCTTTTTGTTCTTTTTCTATTCTATTGCCTAATCCAATACTGATGAAGTTTGTTACTGAAAAGATTGTAGAGTATGTCTGCACAGTCTTACTCCTAAACGCTGGGAACTGAAAATCAAAGGATGTATTGCATTCAGAAATCACAAATAGACAATACTGTCTTTTGCGTAACATGAGCAGAATGTATGTGTTTATTTTAAGACTGAAGATATTTTTGATAGTTTCATTTATTAAAATTCATTTGTCAAAACATCATTGAAATATTAGCCATTTATGACTCCTTAGTGATAATAAGATGTTCCGAAGGGAATTCACAAAATAATGCTAAATCATTTATGCTTACACCCACTTGATACTGCTTCATCCATTATGTTCAGCCAGTGAAATAACTGACACTTGAATGTTTTCTTGCTGTGTTTCAAAATGTGAAAATGTGTCCTTGATAAAGCATATGTGACCAAATATATATCTTTTCAAGATTGTATCTGTCAAAGAGAAATAACAAAGGTAAGAACTCAGTCTGAAACAGAGGAAGAACAAGTCAGGACTTAGGTGAGATGTTTTCCAAGTAAGTTTGATATAGCAAAACTCATCTCGTGGTTCTTTGCTTCTTTTTTGGGCTCCACAATTCAAAAATTAAGTGGACCAATTGGAAAGAGGTCACAGATGTCAAAAATGTGACCCTAGAGGAAGATTGGAACAATTGGGATTGTTGAGAGAAGACAACCGAAATACAGCAGTGATCCTCAAATGCATAAAATGTTGATGCACAATAGGAAAAAAGTAACTCTTTCACAGTGGGCTTTGAAAAGGGAAGGACTTCATTGCGATGGTGATGATATAAGCTAACATTCAGGGAAAACTGTCCAAGGTAGAACAGTTCAGCTTTGGAATATGTTACCTATTGGTGTCTTGAATTTCCTGTTATTGCAGACAAGCCTCAGACAGGAATTAGATAGCTGGAGTTGATCCTGCCTTGGACCAGAACGTAGATTAAATGATATTAAGTCTTTCTCAGCCAAATGTTCTATGGAACTGAAGCATCAACTAATAAATGAGCTCATATTCAGGAGGATAGTTACACTTGTATTTATAGAATAACACACTACCGTACTTGCTATTTGGAGGTGCTTGTAACCTTAGGACACAACTGTGACACTACAGAAGAGAAGCTGGTTGTATAAGTCTTCCCTTCGCTCCCCAGTGAATATAGTTTTATATATGCTTTATTAAATACTTATGCAGCTTGCCATGACACTAAGAAAATAAGCACAGAGCCTTTTTTTAATATTTAGGTCCTAGAGGGGTTTGCTGACACCCAGAAAAAAATGAGGACTCTTAATTTTGTTTGCTTGCTCTACCGAGCATACTCACACAGCCTGTCTTGACCTGCACCCTACACACACAGCTGAGTTAGTTCACTTTTCCTTGGCTAGTACACTCTCCTTTTTATATTTTATTTTATTTTATTTTCTCCTTTAGAAGAACCTCGTTTGAGGTTCCTAGTTTGCTTGACTTTTTGGCTCACATTTTCCCAATTCCAAGTTGCTGCTTTCATTAGCATGAAATGAGGTGAGTCAGACTTTGTATTTTGCAGCTTCCTTGTCCAAGCACACACACAAAAAAATTGTTTCGCCACCTTGATTTCAAGGACTGCTAGAGCTTCTCCCCAGACTTACATGCTTCTACCCTGCTAATACAAATACCTCATGGATAAGAGTGCAACTTGAAATGAAGTCGGTAAATGGTTGAACACAGTATTGTGAGACTGTTTCGTGGCCGCAGACCATTTCGTTTGTCAGCTTCAGGACAGACTGCTTTACCTTCATCCTTGAGGAGCTGGTGTCTTAGGGAAAGCAAGATTGCCTCCTAGTAGGCTAGTCATAAGATGGAAATTCATTCTTGGGCTTTGCACGTGTGCGCTCTCTTTCCTTACTGTTCAGAGCCTGCATTGTGATCTCTGGGTGGCTGAGACGTGTGCTTCTCTTGCCGTATTTCATCTCAGGGGCTTAGCTTTGTCAAGGTTTTTTTGAGGGTCCTAGGCTTGTCTTATATGGGGCCAGCAGCAGCGTGTCCTGAATTGAGTGCCACCCCTGATGGAGAAATGCTCTTTTTGGCATCTTTGGTGAGCTTGAATGCCCTGCTGCTCTTGTGTGCACCCTAATACAGTGTGTGTGTATATATGAAGTCGCTCTGTGTGCTGTGTATCTGTTTCAACCTGGCTGGTTTTGAGACAACTGGTATTTTACTCTGATATTAGTACCAGGTCCAGATAAGACAGAGCTGCATAAACACACATTTCTATGTAAATATGAGGATCAGATTTTATAAAGCTGTAGTGTGATGAGGCTTTCCCCCGAGCTGATGTTGTAAATAGGAATGTTAATCAGAGCAGCCAGCATTTATTCCTTCACTGAAGGTGAAAGCATGGTAGATCTAATTTGGTTTTAATGATCAGCCATTTCTGAATGACAGTTAAATCTATCCACACAACAGTCTTGTCCACCCTGATCTTGGCAGAAACAAGAACAGATGTAGGCATTTTGCCCCTTACTCTAATGTTGTGTTGTCACATTTCTACTTGTCCAGAGGTGTTTACTATAAACCATGCAAGAAGAAACCTTCTGTTCTCTTGTGGCACAAAGTTTTTCCCTCTCCCTCTGTCATTACAATGCCTGAAAGCACAAACACAGCTCAGGGGCTGGTTTCACATCCGTTGTGGAGCTCTGCTTTGTTTGTCTTCAAGATTCCAGTGGTAGTGTATAAATGACCCCCCAACACTTGTTCTTTCACTTTGAAACTGATTTCTCTCAGCTTGGCAGGTGAAACTCCAAATAGGTACGTCTGGCCCATTCCCTGGGGAGCTTAGAATGGCACCGACTAAAGTGGGAGAAGAGCTGACAGCTTTAAAGCTTTAGAAGTGGTAATAGGAGAGGCATGAGAAGACTTTTATAAGTCACTTTCTCCCACACCATATTACGAAACCAACTAATTCCCATGCAGTGCATGCTCATGAGGCCAACTGCCACTTCCACTGTTGAATCCATGAATAAGTGCTCGCTCTGCACGGAGATGAGTGCTGTTCCCATACGCTGGGTTTTATTTTGTAGACAGAACAGTTGACACACTTTTTGTCTCAAAGATCAGAGTGCAGGGCATGTTTGTGTAAGGACAAATTACACAGAGTAGATGCCTTTGTGTTTCTTAGTTAGGAACACAAGCCGATATTTTTGCATAGAGGTGGGTGTTTTGGCAGGTTTTTTGGATACAGTGCTTTGTGTATGCAGAAAAACTAATGTTTATTTGTATTTCACTTAATAACAAGATATAAACTTACAAAGAGCAAAGATAAATATAGTATTCACAATGCCCTCTGGCGCATTCACCCACACTTTGTTCTCTTTCTCTCCTTCTCCCTACTCACATACATGCACAGTACATGTGAGCACACACATATGCAGACATTTGATGCATGACTTTTATTAGTGCATTTGCCATTGATTGATTAGTACTTAGTATTAGTACTTCTTCTATTGATTGATTGCAGATGAAGTGACTATTTGACCTTTAATTATGAGCCTTGCTATTGAAAATGACATTGAGCTATGGCTTCACATAATCCATCTGGAAAGCCCGACATGATGCCATTCCCTGGAGTTCATTCAGTGAGAAGAGAAGAGAAGAGAAGAGGCCTCAAGGAAGTGCAAAGCTATATCAGTGCGGCCCATCTTAAAAAAAATACTGCAGTTGTTGCTTGCGTTTACACAAAAATTGCAGCCAAGTGCAGAACATTATTTTATGTTTCGCAGAGTGAATTGCTAGCTACAAGTTACAGCTCCAAAAGTAAAATGCAGGACTGTAAAAAAATATTTTCGCTTTAATTCTTTGTATTTAGTATTTTAAATTATTTTATCAGCAAAAAAGTGGAGTATTGCTACCTTTTTTGGCTACCACAAGTACAAATGTTAGTACTGTAGGTGTGATGAACAGCAGATGGGTAAAAACTATACCAAAACCAGCAAAAATAACCTCACCTTATAATAAAATCAAGGTATTGTTTGTGATGCAGAGAGCATTTTTCTTTATTTGGATTTATCAATATAGCAGTTCTTTCACCGTGAAATTCTTAAACTAATGCAGTCAAAGTTTCAGGAAAGAACAGAGTTAATTTTGCAAACAAAAGCTAAAGCGCTAACTTTCTTTTTATTGTTTTATATTCATTCACATTTACTTTTTAAATGCTCACCTTCTTACCACACCAGTACGGAACTGATAGTCTCTTCTTGAACAGTTCTTAAAAGCCTGCTGTAATGCACAAGTAGGTTCAGAGACAACTCAGTTGTCGTTGAGCAGATCGTCTAGGCTGTGGTTTAATCAGCCCCTCACTTCCCCTGAGCTCCCCAGCCGCACAGTGTGACAGAGTGCATCGTGCTCACATATAGCTCCAATCTGCCCACAGCTATCTATAGTTTGGTTGTGTTTTCTACATCTATCTCCTTACAAGCTTCTTCAGAGATAAATAATATATTTGCATAGCCTAAACCACTGCTGTTTAATATTATCTAGGCTTTTGCTTCATCTGTTTTTTCTTATACCCAAACTCTGTGAAATACTGTACTAATCAAGCGCAGACTCTACTTATTATTTGATGATAATCACATTTCCTTTTATACAGAAAACTGCCAAAATGTTTTGGTTTTGAAAAGGTGGCATCTCTTAATAATTGTATAATACAAAGTAAGATGGTAAAATTGGATGCGGTGTGCTAAGTGAGTATTCAGGCTGTACTCTGTGGTATTTTTGAACTGTGGTGGTTTTTTCTCTGCTCCTGGCAGAGAATTGTCCTGTAAGGCAATTATTCATCAAGATGCTAACTGTGACTAGTTATAAATGTGTGAATAATTTCTCTGACTCTTACATAATGATATAGAAAATAGTCGTGGTTAATTGTTCTCTGAAAGTTTTCAAGAAGATGACTTTTGATACTGTCTTAATTTCAATATTTTCATAGAATCATAGAGTGATTTGGGTTGGAAGGGATCTTAAAGAACTTCTAGTTCCAACCCTCCTGCCAAGGACAGGGACCCTTCCACTAGACCAGGTGGCTCAAAGCCTCATCCAGCCTGGCCTTAAACACCTCTAGGGATGGGACATCCATGACGGCTCAAGGCAACCTGTTCCAGTGCCTCACAACCCTCACAGTAAAACTTTTCTTCCTGATATCTAATCTAAATCTCCCCTCTTGCAGCTTAAAACCATTCTCTCTCGTCCTATCCCTGCGCTCCTCCCCACCTTTCCTGTAGGCCCCCCTTAAGGAAAGCTGCTATAAGGTCTCCCTGGAGCCTTCTCTTCTCTGTGCTAACCAAGCCCAACTCTCTTAGCCTTTCCTTGTATGGGAGGTGCATCATGTTATACTTCTTGGTGTTATTAGTGATTGAATTTGTGTATTTTATTTCTGTCTTACCTGTTACAGACTTCTGGTCTCATTTCTTCCCCAGATGTCTGAAAGAGCAGTGTAAGTGAAAATTATATGGCTGCTTCTCTGTCTAGAATTTGTGGGTGCTGACCCTTGGGGCAGAAGGGAAGCTGATAAGATGAATGCGCTTGAAGCAGTGTCTTGGGGAGACCATGTCTGGATTAATAGGTACCCCTCATTACTGCCAGAGGCTTAGAAACTCTCTCCTGTTCCTGCTTTAAGATCCCAGGGGCCTTAGTGGCTGTTAGAACCTTCAGTTTTGTTACTGTGATTCTCTGGGACAAAGAATCAGTCTTTGCCTGAAATTTGCTTGGAAGGACCAGCAAATGATTGGCTGGGATTTTTCCTCTGCTCTGTGATTCCCCTTCTCTTTGTCCTCTCTCTGTCTCTAGAAAATAAGAACTTAGAGATTTGTATTACATAAGTTCATAGCAGGGAGAGCAGAAGCACCTGGATCTACTGCACTTTTCTCATGTTAGCATCTGGTTTTCATAGCCCAGCTTGAGAGCAGGTGGATCACCTTCCCTAGCTTGACAGTCTTCTGAAACTAGAAGAAGCGATAGTATCAGTCAGGTTATTATCGTTTAATTAGTATGTCTTCTTTCAAAGCAGACCCCAAAGAATGCCTGGAAAATGCTATTTCCAATACAGCTGTCATATCAGAATATTAGTGAAACCAAATATAGACTGAAGATTTCTGTAACTGGGAATAGTATGGATGTTTCCTGCTTGAACAGACAAACCCATCTGAGGTGAGATGCCATTCTGCATGTGCGGGCATTTCTATAATCATAAGGCGACCACCGTTTGAAGGGGCTATCGGCACAAGAAGTCAAATGGACAGTTTGAGCAGGCTATGGTCACTGCAGTAGTCTGTGCCAGAACACGTTTTTTATTTTCCCTTGCTATTCACGTATGTGGCTGGACAAACACCCCCTGTTTGCCTCCTTCAGACCAGAGCATCCCTGGGGGCTGTATTTTTAGGAAGGAACCTGTGCTGGCAGGTTAGTTTGAAAGTAGGAAATGGCATAGTCCACTGAGTTATAGTGGCTTTTGGGCACAGAGTACCTGATTCTCCTTTGGGTTTTTTTTATCACAAGGTTCACAATATATCATATCTAATCTATTGCAGTTTACTGAATTTTGACCTCTATGTGATTCTAGAAGGGGAAATACTAGAGTAAATTAGGCAATCTCCTTTCCTCTCCGACCTGAAACATATGTTTCTTTGATTAGACTTAGAATGTGGCAGGAACTTCTGTACCAGTTTCCAGTGCTTCCTTTTCATCTGTATACTCCGCCAGTAGTAGGTTTTTTATTAATATTTAGAAAGTTTGCCTCCAGCAGTACTAAAGTGTGCATCAGAGGACAACAGTTGTTTACTGTGTTTGAACTGAAGAATCTCACCCAGGAGATCTCATTCACTTGAAGTTTACATCTCTCAATCTCGACTTGCAGAAAGAGATCGATGAATAACAATTGTCATTTCAGAGTTGCACCTCTCCAATTATTTATTTGGTTGTGTGTCTTCCCAGATGTACATGTAATTGGATCAGACACTAAAAACCAGATCGCAGGTTTTTAATGACAGCAAGCTCATACCTCTTTATAATATTAAAAAAAATAAACACACATATCCGTCTGTAAAATGATAATGACACAGGAGTCCTCCCACCCCACCAAAACCAGTTAAAGTTAATTTATCTGCTTTAAGAAACGACATTATATTCAGCAGACAGCTGATGGGTTACCCTTGGGAAGATCCACGTTTGGACATGACTCAAGATTTTTTTTTTTTACCTCAAGCTGGCAGAGGCTACAAGTGTCACCCATACTAAAGCTGGCAAGTATTGAAGATGATGTTGAGTCTCTCTGAGAGAGTTGCATCTACATTTGCTGCTCTCAGTGCACCTTCTGGCAGCCAGTGTGAGCTGCTGTCTCCAGACTCTTCTGAAACAGTGGATGCAAAGATGCGAAAAACCAACAGCGGCAAAATTTAGAAATCTCCTATTACAGAATATTCTTGGGAAACTGGAAAGGAGATCCTCTTCCTAAAGTTGCCATGACCATTGGAAACACATAACTCTAGACCATAGAGTTTTAGAATAGGACATAGTATCCTCCGGTATTTTTAGGTAGCCAGCTGTTTTCTCAAAATGCCTTCCTAAGTGACTGGAGCATTGAAGCTTTTCTGCCCTCCTGTCTTCTATTCTTGGCCACAGATACCAGACAAAAGGGGATCTAAAGGAAAAATTATGCCAGTATTCCTAAAAAAATATTTTTTCTTTAAGAAAATAATTAAGAGGATTTTGTTTTAGCTTTTATAATGAATTTGCATATCGTGTTTTCCTTCGCATCAAGTTTTCAGGAGAAAAAAGCTTTAGAAAAATCTAATTAAAAGACAGTATGAAACAGTTTGGAGCATAATCCTCTCCTGCTTGTGTTTAGAAATATAATAAAAAATTACTATATAACATGTTTATAATGGCTTTTTTAATAATACATGTAAATAAAATCCTGATAATCAAAACTTCAATGCTGAAAAATCTTAGCTTCAGGTATGTGTGGAAAAGGCAGTAATGTTCAAGGAAATAATCAAATTAATTGAACCTCATCTTAGTGCTTTTAGGACATTTGCTGGTCTCGTTGTCCAGAATTCCTTTCATTAGTAGGTCTAACATATTAAATCTTCAACAAGTGTTGGCTACAAGATTTATAGAGAACAGAAGGAAGTGTCTAAATTCCATTTATTTAAACGTCATAGCTTCGATACCACTGGTAAATTACAAGAAAGAATTTACCCTGTTTCTCGAGTATGTTATGTTTATGAAAAGTGAACTGATATCCAAGGAATAAAAAGAGCAGTGAAGTGCGAGGATCAGCTTACAGCGCTGTTATGCCTGTATTGTAGTGCCAAATTAAGGCTAAGTCACACTTAAAATATGACTTATGGTGGTTCAATTCATTCTTGAATTCTCTGTTAGCTAATTACTACTACCATGTTGTCAGACAGGTGGAGGTGTTTTGGAGTCTAAAGCACAAGTCTTCTTTCAGTTGTTGGGTGTTAAATGTTTCATTGTTAGCAGCTGGTGAGATTGCCCATGTTGTTCAGTAAACATCACTTCCAATCTGAGTGCACCCGCTGAAAGCCCAGAAATAGACAAACTGTACTTTCTTTCTCTTCCTCCCAGCATTTACATTTTTATTTACTTAAAATTTTGATAGTAGCAAGATGTGCTTTTTTCCCGGTAACTGTACTTATATTGCACTTGAATTACTGATTTTTGTGATGCGTATAGTGAGCCATTTACCTGAAGAACAAGACGTAGTAAAAGCATTCAAACCATACTAGTTTTTCTTCTCTTTTCATTCTTCTTAGAGTTAGGGCCAAAGAAATATCTTACTTGTTATTGATTTCTCCTTCTTCTTCTCCTCTTTACTCAAACATTAGACCAGTCCAGTGGTTTGCAGCACAGGTTAGGGTTCTGCAAAATAACGGCCAATCTTTGACCACATTGCTCTGATTCAGTACAGGCCCTTCCCAGTAATTCTAATATTTAAAAAAATCTAAGTCAATTTAAGATAATGCCAAGGCTTGTTGAATATTCTGGTAGATCATCGTTCTTCCCCAATGAGAGTGGTAATGGTGAAAATGGTTTTGAAGATTAGGGTCCACGCAGACCTTCCAACTGAACTCAGATACCCTTCCAGTTTGCAGTTTTCCCCTGCAGCTCTTCCAGACTCCCTTAATGTCTCACCAATCCCTTGTGAAACCTTCCCCTCAGATGTTTATTTTTACCACTTCGTGAGCCTGGTTTTTGCTTTCCATTACCCTTATCACTGACCTGAACAATGAAAACATACAGAAAAATATCTCTTTTTTTTTCCTCTGAAAATATTCTAAGGACAAGTTTTCATACAGCATATATGAAGGCAAAATGGCAAGAGGAATGTAGTTGCAACTGCTACAGACATGGCAGATCCTTCCCAATCAGAGACCGAGTGTCATATTCCATGGAAGCAGTTGTGGTTGTGCTGATGGATGATCCTTTTATGCTTACCAGCAAAAGTCAGATTTCCATGGTAACTATAGGCATTGTCACTAAGGTGCGATTGAACCGAAAGTGCCACAAGCCATTGTACCATTGTAAATCATTGCCCAGCCTCCCTGAATGGAATCTTACCTTGATGTTGTTGCTTCCTTTGGCAAAGGTTGTCTCTTCCTTCTCTCAGCCTTGATTCCTTTCCGGAGTACAAGATGACTACAAAGTCTAGGATCTCTTGGTTAGGGCTAAGAGCAAAAGAAATCTCAGAGTTACAGCGGGAGTGGGGCTGGAAAAGGATTGCCAGATTTTTTTTAGCAAGCAAGTATTTGTATTGTTACAGACGTCAGATATTATTCAGCTAATCCCATACCTGAAATAAACTGGTCCTGAGGGAAAACCGTTTAATTTTAGTTCAGTGCATGCTTTGAAGGGAACAAGGATACAGGAAAAAGAACCCATAACCAGGTAGTTTGTCCACAGCATCTTCTATCATGATCTTAGTATGTTGTAACAGAGTCTGAACAAGGGCAATAAGCATCTTTTGTCCCTCTCTAGCCTTTGCTGAGGATAGGCATAGTATATAAACTTCTGTCTCCTCAAAACTAACCATAGCAATTTGGTTTGCCTGAGAAGGAACATGGAAACCTTTAAGAAAGTTTTCAAATGGGATATTTGAAGCATCTTTCCATTCTGGTTGCTCTGCATGAAAAATAATAATCCTTTTGTAATCCTTTAAAATGAATACTGCCCAGATCCACCCTGACCTACCGTGCAGTCACTGGACCACATGCAATACTATTCTGAAACTTGGCAGTAAAATTTTAGGTGCTTATTTGGCACTGTCTTTGTAGAGAAAAGCATAGAAGCCTCCTGCTCTGACAGCATAGAGAGGAGTTTAATGCAATATGTACCCCTCTTTACAGACCTTTTCTCAACTGAAAAAAAAGAAATTTCTATTTAGCCTACTAACGTTTCCTTTACATCAACCCCTGAGTGTATCCTTCAGAAAGAGAGTAGCGTGGAGAGTGTCAGAGATGCTGTCATCCACTTGATTAATTTTGTCTATTGCACTTGAAGGTTATGGCAATTGAAAGTTCTGAAATGTATAGATGAGTAGACAGGAGAATTGAAAATCCAGAGGCTAAAGCTTTTCTTCAAAGTACTTCCACTGCCTCTTTGTGAGGATTGTTCTGATTCCTAAATGTCTGGTAGTTCTAGAGCCCTAGAGATGACCTTGTTTTGTACCAGATCTCTTCCTAAGAAGAAATGCTGCAGCGTTTTGTGATTTGGAATGTGTTTCAGTAATGTAAGCAATAAAGTTTTAGGATAAATTGTTTGTTATGAAGACATTGAAGGGGAAAAACCTATACAGTAAAGTAAGTAGAGCATCTAGCAGTAATTCTGCTTTGGGCATGGGAGACAATGGCCTATGTTTCAGTGGTAATAAAAATGTTCTATTAAGTTCTCTGAACCCATTGCAATGTGATAGAAAACAGCAAATGATGAAACAGTGCTTTGAGGGGAGCTTACACATTCAGCGAGCATAAAATAAACATATTAAAATAGAAAAAAAACCCCTGATTTCAAGTACTTATTGTTTTATCACTTCCATCATGGGTATAGGATAAAAGAAAACTCTTACTTGCTTGTTAGAAGAAGAAAGCTCCTACTTGAAGTTCTTACTTGGCAGATGTCAGTTGAAAGCTCTGCTATGGAATATGCTGCAATGTCAAACTCTGTTGGGTAATTTTAGACAAATGTGTCATGTGTGACATGGAAATATGGCATGCTGTACATTAGTGATTTCCCAAGTGTTTGGAGCAGGTAGTAATGCGCTGAGAAAGTGCTCTTTATCCCTCCACGCTGTGTACTTGTATAGCAGTGGGGAAAGGCTTTTGGTAGAAATTACTTTAGTCAGAAAAAGAATCCATTTACAATATGTGCCTTCTAACATCTTTCAGACAATGCATTGTATTAAAGAGGCATTTTTTGATTAATGTTTTATAAACATTTTTCAGCATGACAGCTTAAAGTCCCAGTAAAATTGTAAATGCGTGCATAGTGCTCACTTCCATAAAGTCAAATGCCATCTCATAAAGTCTAGTTGGATCCTGTCAGTGACAGTGACACAGAATCAGTACCTTGGAGCATTAAAATTAATTTGCTTCATTTATATTACTGCAGTGATAGCTAGATGAAAAGAGGCCTCTATTTAAATTATCTTAAAAATACCTTCAAATCTTTTAAGATTTTTTTATTATTATTATTATTTTACTGTTAACTAAATGTAGTGAAGTGCAGCATAATATTTTCATGGGCCTTTTAAGAAGGGGGCTACGAAATATGAAAGTAGCAAAGGGGAGGATGTGGGAGGTTACACTGGGTGCAGAGCTGGAGGAAGGACAAATAGCTTTCAGTTGCACAGGCTGCTAGAGGAACAGTGGCCTTTGACCAGGGCTGATAAACCACAGCTTGGGAGCCAAACTGGAATACCCTGGAGCACTGGAGAGCAAACAAGACTTTCCCATACCAGACCGTAAGAGCACTCATCTCAGTCCTCCTTGCCACTGTTGAAGGTCACAGAAAACCAGCTTTTCTCTCACTAGCTCTTCCTCAGATGTGGAAAGTTCTTACATAAAATGGGCTGAGTGAGGACACAAACAGGGAGAAAAATGAAGCCTGTTCCGTATCACAGGTCTAACTCGCTTCTCTTGGTTGCAGCGGGACTGTGATTTTTAGTGTCCGCTGCACTTAGTGAAACGTAGTGATTATAGTGGAAGTACCCAGAATTTACACTGCCGCAAGTGGGCAGAATCAGAGGTCTTGGAAAGCAAAACTAAGCAGGCTGAAAACGTGGAAGCGGAGAAGAGGAGAGAAAAAGGAAGTAGGGAGAAAATACAAACAGAAAAAGCAAAAGCATCTCTGAGTACTGGAGCCTAAGACCAAGGAAGAAGATGAGATCATGGAGGAGCACTGGTAGGAGAAACGTAGCCAAAGTAGAAAAGGGGGGAAAATGGGGTAAAAAAAGCTGGGAATCCAGTGATCATGTTTATAAGGGATATTTATGGGATGATCTCAGTGCTTCCTCCCTTCTGCTACAGCTCTCTCTAGTCCTGGTCAGGTGAGGTGCTGCTTTCTCACCCTGCTGCATACCACATTCCTTATTTCTTTGCATAAGGATGGAATACAATCCTGACTTGTGTCTGACGCAGTCTTTGGTCAGCTCTGGTCCAGAAGCTGGACACACATTCATGCAATAAGACCGCTTAAAAGGTTTTGGCAACTCAACAGCCTGCTACAGCCCTGCTTTGAGTAAAGCTGCCCAAGTTGGCACCAAACCACAGAGAAGCACTTTGTCATTCAGTTCTCGTGATGTGTAGCGAGTGAGGGTCTTTGTCAGAGAAGCTGAACCAAGCTGCTGGAAGCTTGTAACTTCATAAACCACAGCAGCATCAATGGGTGTTTGTGGCATGAGCCTTCAGGCCATGTCAGCAGTCTTAAAACTTAACGAAAAGACTGTGTATAAACTCATAATCAGTACTCCTCCTCCAGTGTCAATCAGGATGAAAACACATGGGAATCAGTCCAATTGCCCTGAAATTCAGATAAGCATGATTAATGCCCTTTTGAAAATAAAACAAAAAAATCCTTACAGGCATTATTCTTCATACGTGTGAATGCAGCCTTCATGCTCCAGATGGCAAATAAATACTCTAGTAATAGTGGGGAGTTGGGGAAGGGAGGAGCTGCTGTGTACTTTGATGGAGCTTAAGACTAAGGTAGTGGTCTGGGGTTTAATACATGATTTGATCTGATCCTTTGCAAAATTTTATTTATCTTTGACTTAGTGTAGCTATCATACTCCATTAGCACTGGAAGCAATATGCTATGAAAGATGAGGAAAAGAGGAGTGGACAGCACAAAGTAAAGATAACTATATCCATTTTGCTTAGCACCTTCATTCCTTGCTATCTATCTGATAGATTTAAACGTGTCTCACTTACTTTATTAGTTTTGTTACAGCAGCACCTGTTCATGTCACTACTGCTTCAATCAGTGTTTTTTTTATAGCTTCTCTTAGTGCTTGTTCATAATCTCATCTTGAAGATGCATTATGGGCTAAGACAGAGCATACAGTATCAGCCCAGCCATTATAATGCCACTTTTCTTCCTTAGACTGGGATTTAGTTTCATTTTGTTTTGGATTTTTTCATTGGTTTGTTTTTTTTCTTTTTTTCCCCAAGTGTTTTATGTATACATATAATTTTTTTTTAGTCCAAGTTTTTACTGTTTTTAAGAGAAAGAAAAGTAACCACTGAAATATGGTTTTCCTCACTAGGAATCTGCATGAGTTTTATGGAAAGCATACTATGTATTGCTATGAAAAAGGTCAGACAACATTTTTAAAAAGAAATAAAACCCATGCTGCTTTGTTTAACTTTGTGGTAACATTACTGGCACAAGCATTTGTAACTGTGTTCTGTGAATCTCTGTCATGAAATATTTTCTGAGAGAGCTGCATGCTGGCAAAGGTGGAATTATAAAAACCAGCAAGTGCATGAAAAGACAACAGGGCTTTTCCTTTCCATTAAATAATTGCTTACTTGCAAGAAATTATTATTATTTCTTCTCTTCACTGGTTAGTTTTTCATTGTAAATAACAAGGACTTCAATTGCACATTAGTGGCTTACAGGAAGCTATTGTTGTGACATGTATTTAAACAAGCTGTGAATTAAGAACCTGTTTCCACCCAATGATCTAATTATATTGTCATGCTAATTATAGTATTTTGTATTTATATTTGACAACTTTAATTTTCCTTTCCTAGTTTACCAAAACAGTTTTCCTCTAGAGAATTTACCTTTTAGGCTGGAATTTCTTATCTTTTCCTTCAGTTCAGAAAATGTACAGATATTTAAAGCATGTCTCAGTCACTTTGGACACATTTTAGTGTTCCCCAATTCTCTGTAGGAGTCCTGTTCAGCTGACTAAACTATTTTTGGATCTATGGATGAAATTGCGCTACCAAAACACCAGGTACTGTCTTGCGAACATAAACATAGCATCTTCATAGCCTGGGACTCGACTCTATTTTTCTGTGGTTAGAGAAGAGAAAAGGACTCATAAGGGTCGAGTTGAGACTTGGAAACAGGCAGTAAAACTTTTGTCTGTTTACAAAAACACTGTGATAGGCATTTGATGTAAATTATGGTTGTTAATATAATGGAAATGCTCATTTAATTTCTGTCCAAATACGATCTATCCCCAAGCCCCAGAAATTAGTGTTAATAATAAGCAGCCCTGGTGTGTGATAGGTCCATGATGTTTTGGAGGTAATTATAATATTGAAATTAAGCACTCAAGCCTTTATTTATTTGATTTCCCTGGAAATACCCACATAAGTAAATGCTACTAGTATGAGGGCGAGACTGTTACTGGTATTATGTCATGAAGCGAATCAAAATAATTACAAGGATTGGTGCTATGGAAACATCATGAAGATTTCAGCAAGCCTGGACATGTGTCAGTGAAAATGGGGCACTTGGTAGAGTGATAAATATTTAAGAAATAAGCTGTTTATTCACATAGGGAGGAGGCAGCTTTTATTAAGGGAAACCTGAAAGGTATTGAGAATGGGAATCTGTCCAAGACAGACAAAAGTTTATGTAAATAAGGCAACTTTGGCTGATCTGAAACATCTCCTCATTGGGGGAGTGAAGGGAATGTGGCACAACGCTCAACTTTTGTCATTACTAAGAGAGGAGACACACAAGATGAACTCTGTGAAAACTGTGTGTAGTCTGTGTCGCTGCAAGGTTAATGGTAGTGGAAGGTTCCTAAAATGCCATTTGAGATGAGAGAGAAAATAAGGTGTATTCTCAGGTGGCTCCTGAGGAATTGCAGCTGCTCTTGTTGGTGAGGTCTGGTCAAGCAAGTTTGACCCACACCTATGCTTTGTGGAGCACAGCAGCAAAGTTCCAAGATGTAAAGGGATAATTTTGAACAATAATATGTTCAAAGTAAACATAATCAATTTCATTACCGTAAAACTAAATCAAATTTAATTTTACATACCACATCATCGAGTGGGAAGATGATGAATGGAGATAGCTAAGAGAATTAGCACTGTTGATCACAAATTCAAGCTCTTAGGAAAAATGGCCTATCTGTAGGACTGAACACTCACTTTTTCCAGCGCCTATAAACTTCTGTACTCCAGTTGCTCCCTGACTCTTCATAGGCATGACCGCTTCATATTGCTCACTCACAAGAGGGAACGGCCTCAAGCTCTGCCAGGGGAGGTTCAGGCTGAACATTAGGAAAAAATTTTTCACGTAAAGGATCATTGGGCACTGGCAGAGGCTGCCCAGGGAGGTGGTTGAGTCACCTTCCCTGGAGGTGTTTAAGGGACAGGTGGATGAGGTGCTGAGGGACATGGTTTAGTGTTTGATAGGAATGGTTGGACTCGATGATCCGGTGGGTCTCTTCCAACCTGGTGATTCTATGATTCTGCTGTATCTTTCCTGAAACATACAAGTAGAGCAGCGAGTTTTATTCTCTAACACGTGAGCACTCAGCTGTGGAGTACTTGGCTCTACCTGGACTGCACGAATCAGTCAAGGCACTGAAGTTTGCTGTTTGGGTACTCACCAACTGGCAGGGAGTACGTCAGGAAAACGCACCCCCTCCTCCAGTGGTGAATGGAAAGGTTACAAATGGGAGTTGGGCAGGTTGGGTGGAGGACAATCATGAAAACACAAAACAGAGCATGGTGTGAGGAAGTAGTAAATAAACAGTACAGCACTATGTTCAGCAACCAGTCGTACTACAGCAGAATGTACTTTATATCAAGTCTTCAGCAGGAGTTTGATAGCTGTTAGCATAATTAGAAGAGATTTTTTTATGGCATTCCTGTACTTTTTCCTCTTCTTCCTTTCTGCCCCAGGATTTTCTCTGCTGTGTATTTTTGGTTTCTGTTCATGTTCTTGCTGGTTTGTTTGGATTAGGTTTTTTTAAATATAGAACTTCTGAGTCTTCATTTTATTTTGTTTGGGGTTTTTTTTGTGTGTGTGAAATGTCAATGCAACATAAAACATTTTGCTTTAATCTGGAGCTCAAAGTCTGAGGTGAGAGTCTGTCTCTTGTTTTTCTGCCTGCAGGGATTCCAATGTTGAAGATAGTATTTGCGGGTTATGAGCACCTGTCCTTAATTTCCGTCCCCTTACTCATCTATCATCCTGCTCAGATTCTTCTTGGCAGTCTGTTGGTACCAACAATAAAATCTTGGATGGTTTCTAGGCAAAAGGTAAGAATTGCTGGCTTTGAATTATGATGGAAGGTGTGCAATAAGGAAAATAAATACCTAAACATCACTTAAACTCCTCATTTTCCTTCTTGGAGATCCTGGGGTAGGGATGTTTGTTTCTTTACTTCCTTTATAACAGTGATAGTAATAGTATTATTATCAAATTAAAAATGCTGAGCTTTAATCCTCTTGGTTCTGAAAAGGCTTTAATTTTCATGTTGGACCTCTACAGTTAATTCAAATTATGAATTCAGATTATGCCCAATAAGAATGGCTTTGTATTTAGCTAATAATTACAGCTTTGGATTTCCCTTATGGAGAAGTGATAAAGATCTGTCCAGTGGCACGGAGCTGAGTAAATGAGGGCACTTTCTGAACTGAACTGAAGCAGGATGAAAATTTCTAATTCACCCTTTACAATACCAAGCAGTCTACAGGGGTCAACATGGATAAAATTACATGGGATAGCTTGTAGGATTATAGAACATAACCTAGTGAGTTCTGCATCAACATCACTGATTCAGATTACACTTATTTCAGTACAAATCAAAGCCATTGAGATCTGACAGCCATTATGTTGTTTCTATGAAATAATGGCAATGCTTTTAGTCAGGTTCCCGGAACAGTACTTGCCACCTCCCAGAAAGGTAGTCCATGCAACTGATTTTACTGTTGTCTTTAGTGTTCAGAGATAATAAGGATCAAGAAGCAGTGGCAACTGAAGCAGTTTTTGACAGTCATTTCAGGTGAAGATTAAGACCTTCTGTGTGAAGCCCACGCCACCAGTACCCTGCATTCTCCACTTGTCAGTGAAGAATTTTTTTTGATAACTTCCAGTTTCCCAGTTTTCAGCAACACTTGAAAGGCTGCCATTTTACTCACTTCACTCCACTTAAGTCACCTTGCTAACTTGAATGGTAAAATTCCGTAAATAAGTTATTTTTATGTGGCTTTTAGTTACCTAAATTGTAAAAAGCATGAAAACTCTCAAATTCCTGGAACTGAGTCCAGAAATAAGACCTTGTTAAGATACACTTATCGTAGCATCAAAAACTGGAAATATGAGAATCATATCATTTCTCCATAAGTCTGCAAGTCATGATTGTTTTGGATCAGAAATTACCAGGAGACATAACAGGTCGTGTAAAGAAAATCCCTGTGTGGAAAAAGAGAAGAAAATTCCTGCAGAAAGATAGCCTGAAGTTGACACTCCCAGTGACAGAAAGATCCCTGCAATGCTGGCTTCTCTTCAGCATCTAACTGCTCTCTGCTGCAAAGACCAGGAGTAGAGCTCATCCAGACCTCCCTGATCCAAAGGGGTGGTAGCGGCCTTTAGGGGCTGCTGTCAGTTGCTGCATATTAGCACAGCCTTTAAACAGGGCATCAGAAAAGTCAACCAGTACTGGAGAGATTTACAGTTCACCAGCACTAGTTTCTTATTCATTAAGCATCAAATAAACCTCCTGTGCTAATCAGACTGTAATGCTGCTGTAGAACCACTTTGGGGGATTGTTGTTCTGTTGCGGCAGTTTCTTCAGTTGGTCTTCTGTATTATTCACAAATGTTATTTTAATTACTCTTTGAAAAAAATCAATGAGGTTGGGTCTGGTACCGTTATAATAAGTACAATAGAAGTGAGTGTTGTGACTGGATAATGGTCTCCTGCTTTGAAAATAAACATGTCATCATCACCCTTGATGTTTATTTTCTGTAAACACCTTGGCTTCGTTTTGGCATCTCTCTTGCAGAGGGAGACTGTTATCCAGTCACAGTACTCAGCTGCAGTGACATTCTTACTTAATTATGATAGTACATGTGATCTGGTTTTATGAAATTGAATTTAAATATTTAGAGGTTCATCTACACTAAGGTATTTCTAGTTTGTAAATATGGCAGTAGAATCTGCCAGACTACAAAGTTAAAAAATTGTTTTCCCAAACTAAACGTGGAATGATGTCTCTTTCCAAAGTCTCTTTCTGAATAATATCCAGATACTAATCTCAAACGGCTAGATTTAACAATAGTTAAATGCTGGTGTTTCTGAAAGCTGGTGTTTCTGAGGGGAATATAGCCTATTTATTTTTAAAGTTTTGGAATTTTTTAAGGGTTTACATTTGTGCTGGAGCGTTTTTCAAGCAGTGCTTACAAGCTTTAAATGTACAATATTAAAGGTTAATATGTACAATAAGAAAACCCATCAGACATCCCCCAGACTGAAAACTGTTTGTTTAGCCAACCCTCTGGAAATGATAAGTCTCTCACTCGACAGGCAAATGCCAGTCTGTCAGGACACTTCAGTTAAAAGCCAGAGGAAAACAGAGGTTCCAAATTTCAGGAATTTGCAAATCTCGCTTATTTCTCTCTCACTCAGACCGATTAGTCCTGCAAAAGAAAGCACTGAGCTTTGTTGTTGCAGAGCACACCAACAACTGTCATCCTTCACCATGACCACATGGGTATATAGGAGCAGCTGAAAACCTAACGCTTTTTAAGCCAGTCGCATTTGCCTCCTAAGCTAGAGAGGCTGCTTCCTTCCAAACTATGTGCGTGATCACCTATCATTTGAGTTGAATTCTTGTCACACACTGAATCAGTAGTTCAGCTACCGTAGTTGGCCAGCCCTGCGGGTAATGCAGATCTGGACCCTGCTGTCAAGTAAAAGCACGTGGTTTCTGTCCTCCACAGTAAGAGCAGACTAGAGCTACAAAGATGTCAGGTGTCCCCTGACACAAGATCACTTCTGGACTGATGGACTTCGCCTTATTTTTACCTTTTCCCAAGGAAGGTAGAAACATCTGAAGTACTTGACATCCACCACCGCAGCAGGGGCTGTACTCTGAGCAAGCTTCGAGCCATATGGAAAGAGGCCAGGGAACACAAAGGTGTTGGCAGAAATTTTCTTCACAGTCTTTAAGTGGGTCAGAAGCTCTCATATCTGTGCTACAAGTGGTTTGAGCCCCACCTCTGCTTCCTTCACTGGCACTGTAGCCATATTCCTTGTGGTTCCTTTGGTAAGGCTGGCTGTGTGTGAGGCGGTTGTGGTGGGCTATCAGAGATATAAAATCATCACAAACCACAGAGTGGCCTGCCAGCTGCATGCTGACTCCTCACGCAGCTTCCCAGAAGTACATGTGGCATTTTGTTGCCCCTTATAAGTAAAAATCTTGTCTTGTGCTGTTGGTTGTTGTTTAAGAATATTAAAAAAGTGACTGTTCTGTTTACTGTTTGCAGGCACTGAAGTTAACCAGGCAGCCCAAAGCACCGGTGAAGGTATAACTATGGAGATGGCCTGTGTCACAGTGAATGTATATATGTACTATACTGTACACACAGACAATTGAGACAACTGGGTATTTGTGAATGTTACTTCAGTGCATATTTTATTTTTTATACATATATATATATATATTAAAATGATACCTGTTAAGTGCCTTACAGATGCATTTTTGGCAAAAGCATTGTTTCCAGAAGCCACTTTGTTGGTTACTGCAAGAGGTTGTACAGTATTTTCGAGTTCCTTAGTTTTTATTTTTGTAACTGAGTGAATGGTCATGACTAGCAGCTGTTTCTTTCGTTGCTCCTGCTTTGAAGCCAGGGTGAGGCAGCTGCAAGTCTCTGTTTTAAACTAGCCAAAATGACCAGAAGCCTATCCCACTGCTGGCTTACCCTGGGGAAGAGCTTTCTGAAGGATTTTTTTCCAAGATTGACTTGAATTTCTGTGTGACTCTGTTACACTCTCTAGTCATATGACTGTGACATGCCTTTTTCTTCTGAGTTTGTGTATACTCAGCATGGGGCCATCCAATGGATAGAAGCTGAGAAGCATGAATTATTTGCATTTGTTGACACAGTTGTCTAGACATTCCTTCAAAGTTAATGGTTTCTCAAGAAAATTCTTTCAATTCCATTGTATGATATTGTGCTATTGTATATCTTAAATGCCTCAAGCTTCTTCAAAGAATTGGTCTGGTGCTTGGGTTATGAGTGAAGTATTTGTGTTTGCAGCGAGGAGGTCTTTTATAATTTACCCCTGAAGAACACAAAATTTTGGTTTTCTTTTTTCTTTTCCTTCCCCTGGTGCAATGCACTGAGATCTGCAGTGACAGAATTTAGGATGCTAATATTGAAACAGAGCCTTTATTGTAGTAAGCCAAGCTATGTTTTCTATATTGCTGCATTGTTAATGAATAATAGCTTGTGAGAACAAGAAAGTTGACAATTTTCTTTTTCCTAATTAAAAGGATCCTTACAGTAACAGAAATGCTATCTTAGCTAATTTGACAATCAGTCCCAACTTTTTTTAAAATAAAATGTTACTCTTTTTAATAAACTTATATTAAAAAATACAAAATGCTGTTTCTAAGAAGGGTGTTGAAGAGAAAGGAGCACAGGCATGTATTTAAGCATACACTCAGCACCACATCTTGTCTGGGAGATAAAGATTTCAGAAGTGTCCAGATTCTGAGGTGTACCCTTCTGTAAAAACTGTGCTGGCAATTGCACATTGAAACATTAAAAGAAATGAAAGAAATAGGTCAAACTGGGATCAATATAAATGCAAAAGTTTCATGTGTGTCATGGTTAACATTGCAGTTAATGGTGCAACTGAGTGCAAACAGTTCTTTAGCAGATGTAGGTTGTCGTAGCTCTGATAAGGCTACAGCCATTTATATAAGCTAAAGATCTTTTGTATGACAATAGGCATGTGAAATTCATATCTTTTTGCCTTAGTGAAAATAATTGTGTTTCGTTTACTTAGTCTGTTATTCCTGTGAACAACGGGAAAGTAATTGGGTAGCAATCATCGGTGCTTTACCTGATGGTCAGTCAGTACAAGACTGCTCTGTTGCCACCTGTATGAGAAAATACTGGGAGCACACAGCATCACCTTGTTCAGAATTGTCATCACCAGGAAAACAACCATGTAATGAAGGTACATGAGGTGGCAACATGCTGAATTTTTCCATTCCCTGGAGCGGGATCAAGCTCCGCACACTGAGCCAGCAGGAGGGCTGAGGGACACTGTCCACTGCCTGTGTTCCCTAGGGCTGTGCTCTATTCTTCCTGGCCAGTGATGTAAAAAGCGGTAGCAGTGTTCTCATAGTTTTAATCAGTGAATCTCTAGATAGTAGAGTCAGATCCACCAACAAGCCAACCTGTGAGGTAATTAGAGAGAATAGTGTGCATGTTCTTGGACCAAATTCAAGGTTCCCCTTCCGTAAGCACGCTGACTGGTAACTGGCTCCACATGAGAAAAAATTCCTTTATCTGGGCTTAAAAACCCTGCTTGCACCAGAGGGTCCAGACTCGGGACAGGGTTTTGTGGTTTTTTGTTCTGTTTCCATAAACATGAACTTCCAGAGTATATAAGGACTTAATCCCAATCCCACTGAAATCAATGACTCTCTCTGTTGGTTTTGAATGACAAAGCAACAGGCCCAGAAAGAGCGCAAGGGGTTTTTTGATATCTAGGAAGAGTTCAAGCATGCAGTAACTTACTGTGGCTGTGTCAATACTAAATAGTCAGAACACTGCAGGTACCCTTACTGAGCTACCTCTATGTATTGAACCTCCGCCTTTCAGTACATCCAACAACTTGCTTAGATTCCACTGAACGCTCAGTTTTTTGTTCTGATTTGTTTTTTTTCTTCTTCATTTAAGAATATTTAAAACTGTTTTAAGATAGAGTTTTGTTAGAGCCTTTATAAAGTCCTTGTTGATTGCTTTGGGCAACCTGAATATTATGTATGGTTGAGTGTTGGTCTAAAGGGAACATAAATCAAAACTGAAATACTTACTTTAAATACGTACTTAATGAAAATTAATTATGCATATCAATTCTGTTATGTTTAAAGATGTTTGTTTTATGACTTGTTATTATGCCTATATGTCTTTAATAAACAGAATGGTTTTGAATTTAATTTTGGTAATAGGAAAACAAGATAAAATTACTTATTCCTCTAGGTCAACTTCTTACCCGTGTTACGTATGTTTTATTCTTTTGCAGGTAAGCTTTTAAACTGTTCGCTTGTTCTTTAAAAATAAAATATGTGAACTGTACAGAAATATTCTATAAACTAAACTTGGAGAAAGAAAGTCCTCAAAATACTGTAAATTATCATCAGCTGAAAATTAATTCATTGAATTAGTCACTTTTTCAGTAGAGGGTTACAAGAGTTATGAATCTTTTCAACTTCTTGGCTTTAAATTTAACTGAGAGATATCTGGTATTAAACGTAATCAGGCAAAGGTGATGGCAAATGAGAACTTCGCCCATGTTAAAATAAGGATTTTCTTGATCATTAACACTTCTTACCTTCTGCATATCTGTAACCCCATCTAATGATAGCAGAGGAAAAATCCTGCCCAAACAATAAAAGAGCACTTCAGGGGCCACAGGGAATCTTAGCACTTTGTGTTGAGTTACTCAAACATTTTATTTCCCTTTTCATGCAGTAAATTGAGAAGCTTTTGATAACCCCAGTAATGGGTCAAAGATAAATATTTTTTTATGTAGTTAAAAATCAAAATTGTGATTGCGTTTATTGTTATAGATCCTTTAGTAATTGCGAACAGGCTGTAGGTCCGAAAGGCAATCTCAGTAGAAGCTGCGCAGTTGTGCTTGTTTACGGAGCCAAAGGAGAGTGGCTTGATTTTTTCAGAACTAGTTCCCTACATTAATCTGGCAGTCAGGGAAATAGGAGCTGTAATTTTATTTGTATATGGTTTTCTGTGGAAATACCTTGACAGCAGGAGGTTAGAAGGCAAGATGAAATGTTTTCTGTCTTCAAGCATGTTTCTTTATGTGCAAGTGCATACGTGCATAAGAGATGAGCAGTTATATATGTAGAAGCCACTAGAAAGGGCCAAGTCCCCAGTATACATTTTTCTTGCAAGACTGAATACGGAGAAAGAACTACTTTTCTGATGTTATTCTGACATTAAAAATGGAATTTCAGAGACTGAATTGTGTTTTGTATTGAATCATAATCTCATACAGAACCTTCACAGCAGACGATCGCAGCATTGTATTTGTAAACTGTGGACTATTTTGCACTTGAATAGATGTTGATGCATTTGGGAATTACAGCACAGTAAAGGGCTAAATCATAGTTTCTCCATTTTGTTGTAATCCAAATGACTTTATATTATTATAAAGTGTCAGAAACATTCAGTCCCTCACAAACACGTTAAATAGACAAGAGACTAAATTCTGCCCTTGGTTACACTTGCACATCTCCAGGGAAAGGGCTGTTAAGTTGCAGAGCTGTCTCCGTGGGGAAGCTGTTTGAAAAGCCCTGCCATTGTTCTAACAAAGCTCAGTGATCATGTAGCACATGATGAGAGTAAGTGAAGAGTATTTTTCTTCAGATTTGATGCCCTGCCCTTACCAGCTTCTAACAAACTGAATCTCTTTTGTCCCTGTTTCCACGGGTAGCCCCGGTCTCTCCCAGACCAAAACTATAGCATCGTATCAGGAAGAGGGAGATTCTTTCCTCCTTGCCTTTTTCTTGGTTAAACCAAGTTATCACTTGAGATCATTAGACTGTGACTTCTTTGAGGAGGCATTTTGAATTAAATTCTTTGAATCTTATGTGTACAGTTCCTCCAAAATTCTCATTTGACACAGACTGCCCTGCAGGATGATAACTAATCTTCTGGAGTAGCATGGACAAGGACTATCGCATGGCTTTTGCTGTGTAGAACTAGAGAAAGCAGTGCCAGGACATACAGATGCAGGCATTGCTGCAGGGAGTTGTGCTTCATGCTGGCATCTAGAGCTGTAGTAGAGGTCATAAAAGCAGCCTCTAAATTGTTTTCTTGCCAGAAAGTTGGAGAATGAGATCTTCAGTGAGAAGTGAAATTAAATTTGTTAGTGATTAAAAGGACAAGAGAGATGTGTTGGAAGCAATTGGTGCCAATGAGTCCTCTCGGCTGCTCCCCTAAGCAAATTGCAGTCTCGGTGGAATATCAGCTTCTCAGTCCATCATATTGCAGTAATCAAGTCTGGAGCTGATGGGAGCATGAGTCACCACTTAATTTTCTCATCAGCAGAGGCCAAGTTTTCAAAATATTTTTAGATGCATTTCCACAGAGACTTCTGCCAGCCAGTGACCTATAGAGTGACAAGAAGATGAGCAATAGCTGCAGTTGAGTCAGGCTCTGCTTCCTGCCACCTACCCTACTGACTGCATTTTGGGCACGGAGGGCATGTAGATCAGAGGCCTTTGGTGTTATTATGCAGAAGAGAGCCCCACTGATTTGATCCCAACACCTGGATTTGTTAAACAGTAAAATAACCTGTTAATTCTTAGGCTATCTAGTAGGTTCAAATCAACTCTGACTGTGTTGCTAGCCCTGACCAGAAGCAGATGTGAGAAATTGTGATTCCTGCTCAGAGAGACAGCCGATACCCAACAGGAGGAGCTTGCAGAAGAGACCGTGCATTGCCCAAGGATCCTGTGCTGGTGTGTATTTTCTGCTTTTTACCTGTCTCGAGAGCTGCCACTTGGCACAGCCATTTTTCACCCAGTTAAGAAGAAGGAAAAAGAGCCTCTTCAGATGGCATCTTCTCTTGGTAGACTCCATCTAGTATAATTGTAACAAAATCAAAGGCTTGCAGATGCTAGCATGTCCATGTTAGTTCATGTGTAAGAAAAAAATGACTATTTATCAATCAGTTTTCTTATGAAACAGTTCCAAATTCTAAGCAAAGTCAGCCCTCTTAAAAGGGAAGAAAATGGGATGCCTTGAAAGAAAGAAGGTTTCATTGATAGATAAAAAAAATTATGGAGGTCATGTGAGTACTGGCCTTTTGCCAGAAGAACTGCAGGAAATAAAATTTGAGAGTCCCATGACAATAGTTGGGAATGAAATTCTATTGACAAAAGCTTCTGCAGTTCTGTGCTCCCTTCCTGTCTTAGCATTGTGACTGCAGTCTTTCCCCATGAGTATCCTTTGTCTGTTATACAGGCCATACCCAAAATGTTCCAAAATTTTTAATTCCTAGTGCCATCCCCATGTAGTTTTGCCGCTGCTTGCCAACAGTGTTTGGTGAAATATATAATAAAATGTCCTTTCCCCCCTATTTTGAACCTAAACTCCCACCCCACAGCTCCTTTTTTTAACTCTTCCTGTTAGCTGTCCCTAACTGAACCTGTTGGTATCATCACCAAGATGATGCTGTCATCTGCTTGGAGAGACCCCATCCTGCAGCAGCATGACAAGATAACTGTGACCCAGAAACCAGGACAGCTTTCCAAGACACTGTCTGGCAAAGCAGAAGTATTACTATGTGATGTGTTTTGCCAAGTTCATTAAATTAATTGTAATTTCCAAACAGTGGCTCAGGACTAAAAAAGATGCATGTACAGTATTTTCCCAAAACGCACGTGCAGTCTTTCAGGTATGCTGCGAGCTGCCTAAAGCCCCCTTTAGAAAACCACTACAACATCTGTTTAGGTCCAATTTCCTGATAAATAAAATATTTCCCAGAGGCATAATAGCATACTAAAAAGAAGAGTATGACACAATTCCAACCAGCTAATACGATAACTATTTCATGCCGCTCATGGAGTGTTAATGTGGGAAGCCTGTATCTTTTCAGCTTGTCTGTCTGTGAGCATCACACATGGATCTCTCCCCAAGCTGGAGCCAAATCCCACAGCCACGTGAGGAGTAGCAGTGTGGGAGTTGTACTTACCCAGGGCACTTGGGGGTTTATCGCCCTGTGCTCACAAACCCCTTTTTCTGGGCAAGCCAAATGTAAAAACATAGCTGAGTGTGATACATGAGATTATGTGAGCCAGGGGAACAGAATAAAGTGCTGCAGCCTGACTTCCAGCATCCTTCTGATCAGGTAACGCACATTTGTGATGTGTAATACTAATGTGTGGTTTCTCTGTTTATAGAGGGCATAGAAAGCTCTATGTAGCTATGCTATCACATATCAATGTTTCCAAATGGTCTCATTTAAAGTATTTATTGGGGCACTGTTTAAAAAAAAACAACAAAAACAAGAAAACAAATCTTGCTGATACCAGGTTTTTGGAAGGTTTTTGGGTAGCGTTAGTTTTTTTTTCGAAGTAAGGTGCATGTTACATGTAGAAAACCTGCTTTCCTTATGTAACAGGATTTATATTAAACCATTATCTTCTATAATTTAATATTTTCCATATAGTTAAGAATGTATTTTACTTGGCTAGCTCTTTATTTTCAACAGCAGAATCTCTCTGCTAATTGGTTGTGTTCCAGTGTTTAGCTTCCGCATATATGTCCCCCAGTGTCTTGCAAGCAGCAGCTTTCTATGTTTAAAAAAAAATTGAGTGAGAAATCTCAATATTTTTCAAAACTAGTGAAAATGGCACAAAATTGTGTCTGTTATGGTGGCACAGTGGTATTCTTCAAGTAGCTGCTGCCTGGAATGTGCTTGGAATGTTTTTCAGAAGCCCCAATTTAGGAGTTTATTGTCTTAGCAACAAAATGTTTGCTCTGAACAATCCCGGAAGCACAATACATTAGCAGAAGGAAAAAAGTATTTACAGCCAGTAATTCAGCTGTTATAAATTCTGACTGCAAAAAGAGAACAGGGTTCCTTTTTAAAACTTGCTGCCATGTTGTGATTTCCACAATGCTGAGTAAGGTCAGTGAAGTTCAGACTAACAGCCATGCCTTGAGTGGTTTTTGTTTAAGGAAGACTTTATTAAGCTTGCTTCTAAAATTTATCTTTTTTTCTTCTGTTTTGAAAAGAAGAAAACTCTCAATGACTCTTTAGCCTGTATTACCTTCCCACTGACAGAGAGAATTATCAGTTTGCTCCAGAAAGAACTAGCAAGCTTTGAAAAATAAACCATGCAGATCACCACATCTGCTCTCCCTCTCTTCTGCCTAAAAATCACAATAGCTGCCCTTCAAAAATCAAAACTCAAATCAATCCTTTGAGTTGATGTGAAAAAAGGTTGGGCTGACGGGGCTGCCTTGCCCCTGCCGCGAGGAGAATCATGGAATTACTAGGTTGGAAAAGACCCACTGGATCATCAAGCCCAACCATATCTGTCCATTACCAAACCATAACATCATAGAATAGTTCAGGTTGGAAGGGACCTTAAAGATCCCTTAAAGATCATCTGCCACTAAACCATGTCCCTGACCATCTTGTCTGCCCGTCTTTTAAACACCTCAAGGGATGGTGACACAACCACCTACCTAGGTAGCCTGTTCCTGTACCTGATGAGCCTTTCCATGAAAAATGTTTTCCTGATGTCCAGCTTGAACCTCACCTGGCAGAGCTTGAGGCCATTCCCTCTCGTCGTGTCCCCTGTCACTTGGGAGAAGAGGCCAGCCCCTTCCCCTCCACAACCTCCTTTCAGGTAGTTGTAGAGAGCAATGAGGTCTCCCCTCAGCCTCCTCTTCTCCAGGCTAAACACCCCCAGCTCTCTCAGCTGTTCCTCATCAGGCCTGTTCTCCAGCCCCTTCACCAGCTTCGTTGCTCTTCTCTGGACTCGCTCCAGAGCCTCAACATCCTTCTTGTGGTGAGGGGCCCAGAACTGAACACAGGATTCGAGGTGCAGTCTCACCAGTGCCGAGTACAGAGGGAGAATAACCTCCCTGGACCCGCTGGTCACACAGTTTCTGATACAAGCCAAGATGCCATTGGCCTTCTTGGCCACCTGGGCCACTGCTGGCTCATGTTCAGTCGCTGTCAACCAACACCCCCAGGTCCCTCTCCTCCTGGCAGCTTTCTAGATGGACTTCTCCTAGTCTGTAGCTGCTCAGGGTTGTTGTGTCCCAAGTGCAGGACCCGGCATTTGGCCTTGTCAAACCTGATGCCGTTGGACTCTGCCCAGCAGTCCAGCCTGTTCAGATCCCTTTGGAGGCTCCCTGCCCTCCAGCAGATCCACACGACCTCACAGCTTAGTGTCATTCGCAAACTCGCTAAGGGAGCACTCGATGCCTTCATCCAGATCATTGATAAAGACATCGAACAGGGCTGGACCCAGCACTGAGCCCTGGGGACACCCCCAGGGACCGGCCCCGAGCCGGGTTACCCCCCGGCCCCGGCCATCCCCCCCGTTCCCGCCCGCCCAGCCCCGAGGCCGCATGGCCGGGACAAGGCTGCCCCCTGGCGGCGCCGCTCCCGCCCGCCGATCCTGAGGAGGAGGATGGACGGGGGGGGCTGTAAGCGGGCTTCGCTTCGTCCCCGGGAGCCGGAGTTCCTGCTGGAAGCCTTCCCCGTGCAGTTGTCCCTGCCCGCCGCTCCCTCCCCGTCCCTGCCCGCCTGCTGCCTCCCTCCCCCGTCCCTAGTGCTGCTTTCGGCGCTGGGAGTTGCTGGAGACCCTTGGCGGGGCCTAAGCGTTTTTCTACTTCGGGCTGTGCGCTTGCATAATAAACATCACCAAATCTCATCGTCTGCCTTTCCAGTGACAGCCCAGCGTCCTCGGTACCTGGCTGTCGCTTCCCAATGCCCATCAACACGCGCTTCCGTACGGCCGGGCTGATCTCTGACTCGCCTTTGAAATAGCGACGCGGTTTCTCGACGGCAAATTACCCTTTGACGTTAGAAGGTGGCGATCTGTAATGGATATTGCAATCTGAAGATTCAAAGGGACTAGCTGTGATCTTTGTCCTCGGCCGAGTGAGCTGGAGTCTCTCTTCCCTCTGACGCGTTATTTGATTGTGGCATGTAACCTTGGGATGTACTAATAGTCATTAGTCAGAGCTGATATATCCTTTATGGCCCTGCCCTGCTCAGGAAGGGAGACGGTCTCGAGAACAGCAGTAAATCAGCAAAACATGCACTTAAATATACAGTAAAATGTGGTTTGAGACATGATCCTTCATACATCATACAAGAAAATGCTTTATTGAGAGAGTCGCAAGCACGCTGATGAGGGAAGAGGGGAGCTTCGATGAGACTTGCAAGGGGGAAATTATTCGGTGGTGGGAGGGAGCTGGGAGAGATCCCTGAGCAGCTTATGATCCAAGGGCCATCATGAATCCCCAGGTTCTTGTCTGCCCTCTTAGGTGATGTGGTGCCTTGGAGAAACTGGCAAGAGAGAGAGGTGGATGAAGAGAGGAACGGAGCCCTGCAGAGCTGCCTAGACATGATGACTTTCAGATGGATCCTCACCCTTCAGCAAGGCACCACAGGCGTCATCTCCCTCTGCTCTGTTTGCTGGGGGTTCCACTGAATGTTTTACTCTCTGGGCTCCTGGTCTTGCTGCATTGCCTCCCTTGGTTTGGGTGCTCTTCAGTAGTTGCAGAAAGTGTGTCAAAAGGGCCGGCCAAGCCTCCCTGCCAGATTTCCATAAAGCCTGGAGCCTCATCCCACACCTCTTTGAGGAGAGTGCTGCCTCCGCTGAGCACCTGAGCTTGCACATCCCTGCTGACTAGGACAGCTGAGCACGCAGGGCCCTGTGGCTTCTCCTGTGGGTCGTCACCTATTTGGGAGCTGACCAGATCAGTGCATGTCTGGCTTTTTTGCTTACTAGTGAAAATTCAGCCAATACAAGAAATATCCAGGATGACTTAACAAAGCTTTGGACCATTGGCATTGCTTAGTGCAATCTCTGTATGTTGCATTTAGTGTCACTAATGCGCTGTCATCCTCTGCTAACTTCAGTTGGGGTGGGCATCTTCAACAGAGCAGATGCAGCATTGCATGAGACAACATCCTCTCTGAAGCAGAGGGGGAACAGATTTATCGAAGGGCTTGGTGATGGGCAAACCCAAACTGACTTCAGATACCATGGAAGAGCGGTAAGAATCAGTAATTCTCACCAGGTAGGGCTGATGGCTTAGGGGCAGTGGTGTATGTTTTTGTGGAGCAGAGGGAAAGCAGGAATCACAATGACACAAGGTGGGAAAATGGGTATGCAGGTAAGGACGTGATGAACAGGCGTGACTGTATGCCAATTAGTTATTTCTAAATATTTTTATTTTTTGTTATGGCATCACAAGATTTAAGCTGTGGGAAATTTTACTGCCAAAACTGCATTTGATGCCTGTTTGGCTGGTGGGGAGACAAACATAGGACAGGTATGCATGGGAACTAAATATGAGCTGCTTTCCACACCACTGGTCAGTAATTTGGACCCAAAGCCCCTGTCACTTTGCTGAGGGCTGGCAGCCTAACATGGGCCACAGACAGCTGCAGGCTGACCTGTGCTGGAGGAACTGAGATCCTCCAGTTCCAGCAGAACATGGATGACCAACACAGATGAGGGAAACAACGGAAGCCTTTCACTTGTCCCTCCAGTAAATATTAGAATTATTTGTGCCTTGCTTTTCCTAAAACTGTTCCAAAAGTGAGCACAGATAAATATCTATACAAGATGAGTCGATTAAGAATGGGGATGTTTGAATGGTTTGCCTTTTAATAAATTAATCAGTGTTTGTGTTTTTAACAGCCTTAATAAGACATAAAACCTCTATCCCTCTTGTCATGGCAACAATAAACGAAACATCATTCAGAGGTCAAGAAAAAACCACAAGCACTTTAGGTCTCAGCCAGTTCCACAAAGTAGCAAAACTCATTACTAATTCAAAGGAGCTGTGTCCCTCAGAGCTCACTATTACTGGTTTTACTGCTAATATTGATGGAGCTGCATAAATTTAACGGAAGGCAGAGTTTGGCAGGAGACATAGTGGTGTTGAAGTGCCACTATCCTAATCAAACATCTCCATGAAGCCTCCACTTGCTTCAGTCAGTCTGGCAAGAAGGGATGCTGGGTCATGGGGGAAGAGCTGGGTAGAAGGTCTTTACAGTTCTGTAACTATCGCAGTCTGGTAACATTAAACCTAGAGAGACAGTGGAAGAGGCCATAGGTATTTGTAATTTATTCATAAACAGCTATGCCATCATAAGAAACTTTTTAAAATAATATGTGATAGTTCTTTAAATATTAAAGAGTTTGTTGACCTATTTTCTCAGTTAATTAGAGGGTTTTTTTGGCTGCATTAACAATGACTTGAATGCAGTCTGTTTTAGTCGCTACACAGTTAAGCTACACTGGGTTACAGAAACATGATTTTTTCCTAAGGCACATAACGCAGGAGAGGAACGCTCTTGTAAATGTCTACACATGTGCTTTAAAAACTGTAGATTTCCTAGTAGGTAGTGCTTAAGCTCAACTTATTGAACATAAACATATTCACCTAGCATCTTTTTGAGTCCTAAAACAAATGTCTTTTCAATTACAGCCCTACCCTTGGTTGCTCTGCAGTGGAAGGGCCATGGTGTGGCTGCCCTTCTCTTCAAAGTGCAATGGCTAAGACCATCAAGCTCATCTCTGCAAGTTGCTTTTGTGAGTACACCTGTTTTCTTGCTCAGTTATTTTGCCCAAGGATCACCAGGCCTAGAGGTTAACTCGATGGAAATTTGGCCACTTGTGGTGCAAAGCATCATATCACTAATCACAGTGCAGCAGTGCGATCAGAAACGAGCTCTTTCTGAATGCTAGTAGAAGGCACTATTAGCAAAAAGCGCACTGTGTTCATTGTGCCGCAGTGGTTTGAGGAGGAAAACTCATCTGTGTCCCACCTGCCTCTTCTGAAGTCAATGGAAAGGTAAGGGAGGATGTGAGAGCAGAGGTTTGATTGTCAAGCATGAAGATGGCCAGCTGTTGTAGTTGGAGATGGCCATGGGACCCTCCTGACAGAGGGGGCTGTTGTCACCATGAAGCCATCAGGGTCCTGTCATTATCTACTTAGCTCAGGGAGAATTGCTGAGGGCTGCAAAATAAGCTGCGGCCACCAAAGTTTACATCTGTTGCCCATTACACAGCTTGGGAACCATCTGAGCCCCTCCACGCTAGAAGAGGACATCAGGAGGGGTGACTCCTGCTCTCTGAAAGGCTTTAAAAATGTACATCTCAAGAGGATCATTATCAGGAACTATTTCTGGCTCTTTCAGAGATGCAATAAAATAAGCCCTTATCCTTGCTGTCATCACCTCTCCTTCTTAGAAGGTGACAAGGATCTCAATGTTTCCAAGGGCAGTAGCAGTGGCCTCCTGCAGAAAACCACATAGTCAGAGAGAAGTTTGCACAAACTCAGAGTACAAGGTTGCTGTTAACTTTCCACGCAGCCTTTGCTGGGGATCTCCAAAGTGACCTGGGAAGGGTACTTCTCAGTGCGTGTTTCTGCACAGAGTGTTACTGAGGTGACTCGAAGTAAAAGACTAAGTAAATGCTGGCTGTCAGGCTTCAACAAGCTTCCTCATCAGGTGCAAATGGACAGGAAAGGTTTTCTTCCATTTGCACCTGATGAGGAGGCATGTTTCTCCCCCAAAAGCTGGTGTCCAACACCCTGTGTTTTGTTCCTGTAGATCAATTCGGCATTCTTTGAATCAATGCTCTCCACTAATGAGTTATTGCTTTTATTTTCAAATAGAAACCAAATCTACCAGCAAATAGTTTGTCATCACAAAGATACTAAGTGCACAGAATCAAGCTTGTAAGCTTCTGAATGAGAACGGTTGGGTTTATATCAGGGGTTTCTAGTTCCTAGAAGGAAATATAACACTACAAACTTTTGCTGAGATTAAACAGGAGACAATACTACAGAGTGGAGTAAGAATTTCTATTTTTGGCTACACCCTTAAGGCAGCAGAGGAAGCGAATCTCATGGCTGCAGTGAGCACTAATGAGCAGAGATACAATATTAATTGTACTAAGTGTAACATACTGAGCAATCTATCAACTTGTATTTTATTAGCGGCTGTAGCTTAGATACTTCCAACTAACACCTTTGTCTGAACTGGCTACTTCAGCTTTGTTTGCCTATATGGTGGCAAATAAGGGAACTACACCACAGCTTCCTATGCTCTGTGCTGTGCAGGCTGGGCGATTTTCAGCTATGCCAGCCACTGTAGCACGGCTTTTGGCATTGCAGGGCTTCAGATAATTGTCTTCTTCCTACAGCTTGAGGGGCTGACCCAGTTGTACTCGGCTTGCACCAGCACAAAGCTGTTCTCCCGGATCTTTCGGAAGTGCATCACCTCCCCATTTTCTCTGACAGTGATGACGTTGGGGTCCGGCTCGCTGAAGGAGACCTCTGTCCGCTTGTGGCAATGCTGGGCACAGACACAGCGCACAGCAGCTGCCAGGGCCAGGCCCAGGGCAACAGTGCAGACCAAAAGGATGCCAAGTTGGGCTGCTAGGAGTCGGGTCCCTCTGCCAGGGTCTTCTGCTTTCTCAGGAACAGCAGATTCAGGAGCTGGTCTAGTTGTCCATGGCAATGTATTCCCACCTGCCTCCTCCTTCTCAGCCCTGGTGCCTTCCTCCTCTGGCTGCAGCTCTAGCTTTCTTTCTGCCATTTGCCTTGAAGCTGATGACAAATTGCTGGCAGCATCAGCATCACCAAACGAGGCTGTTGTCACAGTAGCATCACCCAGGTGAGTGTGTACGTGTGGGGCAGAAGGAGATGCTGTCGCATGCGAGGAGGCGCTAGAGACAGCCTTGCTCTCAGTACTGGTCTTTTAAAGCAAAAACATGATGAGATGTGCAGTGAGGAAAGAGGAAGAAGGCTGACTACATTCTCGCTACCTATGCCACAGCAAACTTGAGCTCTGTATTTCTGACACGCGCGTGTCCCCCTGACCTTGAAATAACTCTGCTCCATCCCCTGGCTATTCTGTAGCTTTTAGGAAAAGATGCAGATTCAACACCGCTCTGTCCGTATCAACATTGCCAGGGGAGGGACAGGACACTGGGAGTTGGTCCCGGGGGGAGAAGGCAGAACGAGTTGAAGAGGCAGAGGTGAAAGTCATTGTTGGAAAGGAAGGTCACTGCTTTGCCTAAGTAAAGATCTGCAACTCCCATGGTGGTTGTATTTTTCACAGGCATCTTTGTCACAAAAAACCCCGCCACTTACTAAGTAATTCCCACCTTAAGTGATGCCAGAATCATGCTGAAAGGACTGGCATTATCTTCCCAGCCAAGCTTCATATGTAGGGTCATACTGGACCTGCTAGTGTTCAGTATCACCCCTCTGAGGCTCTGGATTTAAATGTGGAATGGAGAGACCCGGGAGATTTGGGATGGCCTCTCCATCAGTGCGTTTGGGGCAGTCCCAAACAACCTGTGAACTCTTTCCAAAGCCTGTTTTGTTTTCTCAGTCTAACAGTCAGTTTGAAACCTGCTGCCTCTCAGTGTTGCTTAACCACTCATTTTAGTGGGAATGACTGTTCTTGTACATTCCTATTCCTAAAGCCTCTGCCTGGTGCCATGCACCTTATTTTATCCACCACAAAATGACAGCCACTTTATGCCAGTTCTGCAGCCCAGGCTTTGCTGCAGGCATCATCCAAGACTAACTGTGAAACAATCACACAATTTAGGAGGCCCTTAATGGGTTTTTCCATTCCCACTGTGCACCTGAGCCCACATCCAAAACCTGTAAAGTGCACTGGAGTTTTTCTTTGGCTCCACTCAGATTTGGATCTGGCCCTCAGTAGCAGGCACCTCTCCAGCCTGTCCAGCCCAGCAGGCTTTTTCACACATCCATTAATTACAACAGAAAAACTCTCACTTTCTCCCATCATTAGTGATTTCTAAAGCTTGCTGGGAAGACAGCATGATGGGAGCACGAAGCTGAGGTAGGAGCCCGGGCAAGCTGTGAAGCAAAGCAGGGGAGGGACAGAGCATCCTTTGTGGAAGAGGCGGTTTCTGAAGGTGCTAGTAAAATATAGTCATAAATAGAAGGCTTTCAGTGGTTAAACTGTTAACTGTAAAGTGTCTGGCTGGCAAAATTAGTATTTTGTGTGTATGGATCACTTGCCCTCAAAATGCGAACACCGTACTGTAGGGATATAATGCAGGATTTAGGACTTTGGGATAGAAAATGGAATTGCCTTGCATGTCCCTGCCCTACCTCACCTCATTTCTCCTCTGTTTTTGTACTACTCTGCCTAATTTCTCAATATTTTTATTTCATTATGCTCTTTTGTTCTTGCCTTGCTAAATAACTCTTCATTTCCCTTTGTATCATCTTTTGTCGTTTCTTCACTTTGCTCCATGGCTATGCCAGATGTTCATGTTACATATCTCTTCTTTACTTGTTCTCCATCCCCCAATCCTTCCTAAATACTTCTACTTCATTCTCTGCTGTACAGACCCTTCCTCTTGGATTTTCTGTGAGGTTACTTCTCTTCCTCCTGTGGTATCCTGCAACCCAGATCTAGTTCTTTATCCTCCTTGTATTTTTCTTCTCTCTTTCCCCTGCACATTGGACTTCCCTACCTAAATCTGTACCTTGTGTCTCTAAGATATCCCTGCTTTCCAACTTCTCCATTACTTCCCATCTGAGCACCCTCCTCTCTTCTCCACAGCCTTGATGTTCTCATTTCTCTCCCTCCTTTTGCCCTCCCAAGGCTGTAATCCTTCCACACCTTTCTGGGCTTCCTCTTCTGAGGTCACCGCTTTGTGAAAGGGACTCCCACCCACTCATCCCCTCTGCCACCTCCTGTTCTTCCAGCTGCCACCAGTGAGTTCACCCCACACCTGTGGCTAGACCCACTTAATTCCCAGTTAAAGTAAAAACCTTAAAACTCTTAACAGTCTCAATGAAGTTTTAGTCAATTCATAATTCATAATGAGACCTATGTGGGCTGCTTGGTGCTGTGATGCAGTAGAGAGTAGATCCTTATCTTCTCTTAGATCTTTCTGTCTTTGGAGAGGACCTTCTCCCTGTCCTCGCTGCTTACCTGTCTGTCTTCTTTACACATCAGACAGGAGCGTGGGGTGGCAGTGACAGCAGTGCTTCCCGTTCTAAGATACGGACAAAGGAAAGGCAGGGTTAGTAAGTGAGACTTGTTGCTGTGGCTCCCATGGGAATCCATGGGCTCTGCACCACCAGAGAAGCACGCCACTCCCTAAAGCAGTCTTGAGATGCACGCAGTCAACACGGGCCATGTGGGGCTGTAATTTTAATAACACCTGATAATTTCTTCCTTCCCCATTGTTTTCACTCACAGTATGAAATGTATAAAAGCTCATGCCGCCAAACCCTCTAAGACTTCTGAGCAAATATCCGCTAGCCCAAATTTTATAACTGCTCTGAATCCTTTCTTCCTTTCCCTGCAGATGGAGAAATGTGTCTGCTGACTTCACCTTTTCATTGAATATTTGCATGTGCTTTTAGAAAAATATTGTAGCAGTCAATAGTTCTTATCACATTTTTCAGCCACCTGGCCGGTCCTCCACTGGGCTGAGCAACACAACATTGTTTTTTTAAGAGTTCTGGATTTTCTCCCTGTGACCGTGTCATACGTAATCTCCAAAGGATTGTTTCTCAAAATCTTGGCAGGCTTACACTCTCTTGCTGCAGACACCTTCCTACATGGACCCTCACTCATCTGCAGGGAAAACAGTACTTTCCTCCCCAGAAGGGCTGGAGAAATAGCTCTTCCCACCATCTACTTTACCTATTGGAGGTGCTGTAGCTGGAGGCGTTGTCCTGGGAAAGAAAACCTTGCGAGGTGTCCACTGTGCTGGGGTCTTGGGTGGGGCGGGACATCTCCAGCGCCTGGCTGCTGAACCCACTGCTTGTGTCGGACACAGCTCGCGAAGGCCGGGCCAGCTGCTTTGGCTCAGCAATGGGATGGACGTCTGACTTGACATCGAAACCTGGCTCCAGTGCCAGCGTTGCCGTGATGCCGGTGGCACTGGCAGGCAGTGCAGGGGTGTGCGGTGGAGAGCTGGTGGCAGCCATGAGAGAAGTAGGACCTTGTCCAGCATGGAGACGAAACAAGAAGCAGGGAGAGAGAAGTCTATTGTTTTCAGTTTGTTTATTTTAAATCCCACTTGGTGCTAATGTTTCCTAGGAAGAATCATAATAGAGGCTTTTTTTTTTTTTTTAATTTTCACGTCACCTAATTTTAAGTGGGAACTCAGATGGAAAGTAAAGCAGCAAAGGCTGCTGCCTAAATTACGGTCAAGTGAAACAATTAAAATTCAGTCTGGGTGCCTTGCCAAAATGCTGAGAAACAGATCTGATTTGGGTATAAGTAAATTCTTGGAGCAGTTTACTGAATGAAGGCAGCATAAATACAACTAAAAGCATACCTGAAGGGCAAGAGTCACATCAAGAGACAAATGTATTCCTTTATTTAGACAGCATTGCTAATTGCACTATCTTGTCCTCAGGAGCTGAGATTTTAGGTGAAGTATATTGTATTTTAGTGTTTCCATTGAAATCAGAACATCTGGCAACCCTATTTATCTTTTTGGTAACTACTTGGAACTGGCTCCATTACCCCAAAAGCTGGCCTATGCCCTCACTTCAAGGAGTTCACCACAACCATTGCTGATCTCCCCAGCAACCACAGGAGTTAAATGGGTCCCTCCAGCTCGTTTGGGTCACTGGTGTTCACCACTTGCCTGAAATAAGCTGTAAAACTACTCTCCAGGAAGCATCCAGTAAGAAACCTGTACCTTTGTTCACCTTACCTGTGGGGTTTGGGTCAGCTGGTCCCTGTGAGGGTGCAGGGGATACAGGGTCAGGGTTCTTGCCGCTGCCAGCAAGCATTTTGTTTTGCCCTCGCTGAGCCACAATAGCAGACTCAATCTTTGCCCAGTAAACAAAGTATGATTGGACTACAGAGATGCTGTTAAAACATAATTAGGCAAGAATTTACTGGCTCTATAACATCAATAAAACATCTGACTGGTTAGCTAATCACAAAGACTGCTTTAATCTGAAGACAGAAATGATGCAAAAGTATTTTAAAGGGTTAGCGTATCACACAAATAAAAGATGCCAGGTCCTATAAGAAAGACACAGGGTGAAGAATCACCAGTCATAATTAAAATCAGCCGAAAAATGTGTGGGAACTTAAATTAAAAAGAAAAAAAAAAAAAAAAAAAGCTATTCACTGTGTTGATAGAAGCACATTTGGAAAACTTGGACTAGCTCTTCTAATAATCTTCTGTAGGCAGGGAAACAACATTGGTATTTACTAATTAAAACAAGTCAATGTAACTTGTATGAACAGCAGAATAGGTAAGGAAAAGAAATCCTCTCTTCTTATCCCTCTGATTCTGAGCCCGCCTAACCCTCTACTTTTGTCAGATGCCAAAACTGCATTGTACAACCTTTCACTGCTCACCCAGAGAGCCTTATTTAAGCTGGAGATTTTGGGAGAATTTCAGCTCAGATTGCTCAGCTGTTTCTGAGAATTAACTAAGTGGAAAACAACCTAGATCATCTGTGCCAGATGACTCTTGTAAGGCATTTTTAAGCCTAACAAATAGTTTTCCCAGATGCCATGTTAGGGAGAAAAGGGAGAGGCTATCAGAAATCAGCTGGAAGTGTCAAAAGCCAGAGGCCATAGGAAGCATCAGAGCACATAGCTAGGAATAGGCGTTGTTGGGTGTTGTTTGGGTTAAATTTATTCAATTGCTTGGGTTTTATAAGGTTTTAGTAGTATTTTTTGGTCTAAAACAGTGGGAAAAAATTGGAAATGCCAAAGGGCAATATTTCTGTTTCAATGAATTTGTGTGAATCATAACAAGATGCACAAGCCACAGCATTCACCAGGATGCTTATGTTTTGGGGAGCAGCCAAGGACCTGGCCAGGCAGCTTCTAAATGGTTTTGTAAAGTCAAAACATAACAATTTAGTTTCTTCCAAAATAAAAAGTCTCTGTGCATCCTCTAAGACAGACAGTTAAAAGATGTTTCATTTCATTCCAAATCAGAACCAAAATACTTGGACATCTTGGGACTTCAGTGAAAAACAGTATTAGTTTTGAGCTAATACTCATACTCTCTTCCTACTGTGACTAACTCTATTTACTTTTAACTTTTTTTAAAAAACTACTCATTTTTAACCTTTTTTTTAAATAAAAAAGCAGTAATATTCAAGATCATCCTGTAGGCAAGGAAGTCCTGTGTGCTGAGTTATTTAGAAAGACAGGCGACATGATCACAATTCTCTCTCCGTGCCTTAATATTTCTGTTTCCTAAGTATCATTTTCCAGTATATTTATTCTGAGAAAATAGTGACCATGTAAATAAAAAGCAGCACTACCCAGCAGATGTAAATGGTGATTTATGTACCAGCTGGGATACTGTAGCAGGATTTGATAAGTGTTTAGCTATATAGTGTTCAAGATACGTAAGTCACTGTGCTGGACAAGTACAATGCAAAAATATAGCCAAGCTTTTAACTGAGAAGATGCAAACTCTGTTTAGGAACCAGCATGTTCTTACAAAAACTTGATGTCTCCAATGGGTTGATCTGGTGCTTTCCATACAAAGGACAGGTTTCTCTTCAGTGACTTGTCCGAGTGGGTGACAGTGTCACTGTCTTCAAAACAAGTCAGCAGCTTGGAACCAGGAGGGATGAAGACAAAAGTGCCAGCGATTTCATCATTAGACACTTTGCGGGCTTGAAGCAAAAACCCCATAAAATCCCGGGTGCTTCTCACTGTCACTGCAAGGCAAAACACAGGATGTGAAGGGGTTTGTCTTGTTATGAGGTGAATTATTTGCAATGGAGTTTCTAGTGGTAGCACAGATGCTATCACTTCAGCTTAGTTATCGTGTATTTTTCAGATGCAGGAATAAGAAGCTGACCCTTACCTGGAACTTTGTCACCAGGGAGGTAGAAGGACATGTTGGTGTGGACAGTAACGTAGTAGTTGCTGCGGCTGTGCAGCTGCGCTCTCAGGTGCCTGGGCATCATGTCAGTGCAGGCAGAAAGGCTCGCGCCATGCGAGAAGGCAGCCACGCAGGAGACCAAGCACAGGGTTGTGCATGCCCAGCCAACAATGGTGACGTGGGCTCTGCTGCCGTCCTCCATCCTACAGCGGAAAACAATGGGCTGGATCAGCTTCAGCAGCCTGTGAGCCCGTCTGGCACCTTTGAATTAGCTGAGGTCCAGAGCTGCATTTCTCACAGCCTTTACGTGAAGGAGAATAAAGGATCTCTGTAGCACACAGAGCCACTTTGGTAATCCACACCATTTTGCAGTGGATTGTTGAGGCTAGGGGATACAGGCCCTGCCAGAGGATGCATTTCTCATGAAGCCACCTGTGGAGGGTGTGGTTGAGGACAATTTCCCCTAAAAGTCTTGTAGCATTTCTGAGGAGAAGGCTCTGTATAACCATGTTCAGCACCCTCCACCATTTCCATCCCAAAAGTACAACCTGATCAATGGGAGGAAACATCTACCCCTAACCTGCAGAGCTGGGGCCCAGCACAGAGCCTCTCCCTGCTTTCCAGCACAGAGATGTGTCCCTGCAGGGACAGCATGGGGCTGCCCTTGTTCTGCCTTGCAGAAGCACGAGCCACCTTTTAGCAGCCCACATGTCGCAGCTCAGAGCTGCTGGACTGCTTGTGACCACCAGATCTGTTCCTGACTGCCCAGCAGCATTTCAGCTTGTCTTGCTCAATCAGGGCTCACTGTTGCTCATGAGACAGCAGTGATGCTGTGTTTCAGGTCAGCATTTGAAACCTGAGATAAACATGCAGCTGTTCTGGCTAATGCAGAGATTTCTCCTTATTCTCCAATTTATAATGCAAAAAAAGTATTTCTTTCTCAATGCAGTAGAAGTTTAATATTTGGTATGCTGTGTCTAGTACCTCTCAGTTTTGGTGCCTGGCACAAAACATATTTCCAGATTACCTGGAGTATTTTGTAATTCTGATTTTTCAGAATGTACTTTTGGAAGTGAAGCTGAAGGGCAAGCCTGCAGTATTTATTGAGTGATAATTGATATCATAAAGCAGGCAGTCCTTCTTTTAATGCAGCTCTTTCTAATATTTTCTTTTCAACATGCAGCTTATCCTGACTTGAATTTCATTATGCTTAGTCAATAAGTAGATGTAAATAAACCAGCAGGAACCAGAGGCTGAGGAGGTCTAGCTTACACTTCCACCTCTTGCACTTCTGAAACTTCCCATCTGACTCTAAAAAAACCACAACTGCACATGAAACGGTTTGTGCCCAGCCCGAAGCAAAGAGCAGATGGGTGCAGTTTAACCTTCTGCAGCTGAGCATCATCCCACTCCACCCAGTTACAGGCCAGAAGATGCTTGCAGGAGTCACAGAAGCCTTCACTAAATATCCCAACCCCTTCCTCCTCCTCGTGGAGTCAGCCTCCCCACCAGGAACACCAACACCTCCCTTGCTGGATACGATTTCTCATGGGAGCTCATGAAAGTACTCCTGTACAGCAGCAGCTGTTTTCCCTCAGGCATTTCCCAGGCTGCGCCATCATTTGCCATCGTTTACCATCCCTTGTTTAGCCGCCCCCCTGCACCCCTCACCACCCAGGCGTGGAGAGTGAGGGTTGCCCAGGCTGGAGCTGCCAGTGCCACCACCACTTACCTCGGGACACGTCCGCCGCTGGGCTCACTGCTGCCGCTACCTTCCCAGCCTGCCAGTGACCCATCCTTTCAGGGACCTTCTGTGCTTTCTCCTCTAATGGGAAGCGCAGCAGCTGTTACTGCTAATACCCACCACCTACAGCAGCTATCCACCAGTGCCCAAATCCTGCCTTAATCATATTAGTTTTCCTCTTCATATCCCACCTCTTCTTCTTCTTTTTTCTTTTCTTTTTTTTTTTTTTTAAATCTCCAAGCCTCTGTAATGTAAACAAAAGCAGCTAGTGGGGGCTGGAGGGAATAGTCACAACGACAAACAGCGGCAAGCCATAGGGCTTGGTTGGAACACCCTGGGACTCCTTTCCAGAGGTGCAGGAGGGTGGAAGTCTTGCTTATCCCATTACTCTCCTCCTACACACCCCCTTCCACACTGAAGCTTTGCATAGCAAAGCCATGTCAACTCATGAGCCCCGAGCAGTGTACTCTGTCTCTTATGCTTACACGGGAGTTATTCTGCCAGTAAAAGCAGAATTTTTCTTGAAAGGCTGGGAATATGCATCCCACCCACCAGCCCTGTCAGGAGGAGCCATTAATACCCCACAAACCCACCAAAGCTGGCAAAGGGGACTAAGCATCTAATATGTGTGACTGTCTCCCAGCACAGAAGCCGCATTTAAGTCCAGGCTGCCACCCGTGCCTGAGCTGTGCTGCAGCTATGCCAATGCCCAGCCGCAGAGCCATTCCTGTCCCTGGGCATCCCAGCTCCTCCTCGGAGCCTCATCACTGCAAATTGCTCAGGTGATCGGGGTACTTGGCTGACCCTGGCCACTCTTACCAGGCTCACTCTGCTTCTTGCCAGCAGCCCCTTGCTCACCACGGATAGAAATTAGGGTCTAATTTCTTGTCACCATTAGAGCCACCATCAGGATATGCTGAACAAATGGCTGCTATCTTGCATCCCCAAGTAGGGCTAGAGGGATGAGGTAACAACCCCATCAGCTGGCTGACTTTTCTTCAGCCAGCAGACCCTTAAGAGGCAGCATCAGATGTTCCAGGGACACCAAGAGTGAGGTGGTCCTGTGGCTGCTATTAAGGATGGAGGGACAAGAGCACATGTAGTGCCCTTTAGTCCTCCTTGGGTAAATGTGTGTCTGACAGCTCGTGCTTAGGCCACTCTCCCTTGCAGGACACCACAAAGCTCTGTCCTGTCCCATGACTAAAGGAGATACACCAACATGTAGCTGACACCACTGTGTTTTGATTCTACAGCTCTATATTTGATCTTGCTTGGGTCTGAACAGTGTGGGCATCTGTCTAGAGCAGGCACCATGCTGTCCTTTGCCCAGAGTGCCCCCCAAAAGCTGGAGGCAGGCTTGCAGTCACCCCACTTATTAGCACTGTTCCCATCAGCTTGCCCTATGCTACAGCCTGTCCTTCAGAAGTAAAACAAGATGCTATGCTGGCACTGAGGTGACTGCCTAGCTCTCATCTGTTTCATCAGTTTGAAAGTATGGGTACTGGTGGTACTGTGCTCTCAGCAGCCTGCTTGCCTTTGCATTTGAAAGTGGCCTTGTAGTCACTGAATTTCAAGATATAATACAGGTCTTATAGTTTTCTTCCCTTGTGTCAGTGGAAGCAGAGGGTAGTTCAGTGAAGGAAGATTTTGCACTATTGCTTCTATTCCAATTTGTAATCACCCATACTCTATACAAAAAAGAGAGCACTTTTATGCTATATTAATGACTAATCCTTTCCTGAAACCAGCTAGTCTCTTATGACTTTTCCTCACTAACTTACTCCTAAGCCAAACTATCCCTTCCTTCTAATTCCAGTGTAATAAAGCATTAGATCCAGACCTCTGACAATCTGCAGGGGAAAGGCCAAACACATTACAGTGTTCCAGGTAAGTGTAGATCCTTGCATGGTGTTAACAGCACTGCATGGAAGTCTTCAGCTGCTGCTGCATATTGGGCACGGGGTTTCATTATGCCAGCTCCAGTGAGGACCATTTCTCCACTGGCTTCTACCTGAAAAAGGGGGAAAAGGAGCAGAATGAAGACCCTGAAACGGCAGTTCTGGGTGCTCCCTGGAGCTCTGTGCAAACCTATGAGGAGAAGGGAGAAGAGCTTCAAACAAATGAGACCCAGAGCCAACGTGTCTGTAATAGCACAGGACATAGCACAGCAGTGAAGGGGCTCTGCTCGCTCCCGAAGCTGGTGGCAGTCTCTGGGCAGGGCAGGACATGCTGCCAAGGAGGTGCTGTACGCAGATTTAGCAGCACCAGCCAGCAGAGCTTCACGGTACTGCCTGGATGCAGCATTAATTACTGGGATGATCTGAAATACAGCCTTCTGCAGAGTTCATCCTCACTGCCTGCTCTCAAGCAGAGGAATTCAGCAGCTTCAAAGCTGCACTCAAACCAAATGTCACAACCACCTCCTCCTTAGAAATGGAAAAATCCTGTCACAGTCATTACTGTGACACCAGCACCTACCAGCAGCCTCAAACTGCATGTTCAAATGCCAAGTGACAGGCAGATGTTTCCAATAAAATACAGCCCTCTCCACGGCCTCTGGTTGCATCACCCGCCCGGACAGCATTGCCTCAGCTTTCTCTGGCCAGAGCTTTGACCTGCTGGAGTCACTTGAGCTCAGCCAGGCTCTGGGCATCATGCTAACGATGGGGCCTGGACAGACACAAGACCACATGGCACTGCTGTCACTAGAGTGAGGTTTGCCTTTTTTCCTGTCATAAATTTCTTTCTTAGCAGGAAACCAGCAAGGAGAAGGGAACATAAGACAGCTTACACCTTGCCTAGTCTTTTCACAGCAGCATTTGTGCAGTAGATTTCTAGAAATAAAAAAAAAACCCAAGCCCATGGTTGGGATTTTAAAATAGCACTAGGGGAAACTGTGCATGCTCTGTAATAGCTTGATAATTAAGATAGACTATAAACCATATAACTTGAAATTTCATCAACAAAGTGCACAGAAGGATGATAATCCCAGTAACATCTCAGGGTCTTTGATGCAGAAACTTTCTCCTTCTTGCAGATAGCCTCTACTTCTCCACAGCAGCAGGGCACAACAGGAGCAGCAGTTGTGGAGCAGATGCTGTGGAGATCAGCACGTAATATGGGTATGGTTGTAAGCAACCCAGAGCTGATAGTCAAGAACAGGCTTCTTACTTCATTGACAGATTGAGAAATGGTTTGTCACTGCAGGATTATAAGGTCTATGATGAGCAAGAAGTCCTTCCTGGTCAGCTAGTGACCACCTGTGAACAAAGTTGAGGGAATATTAGAGAAGAGTTGCACAATGACGAAGTAAAGAGCTTGAAGGTGGCAACACTTAGTGGAGACCAGATCACAAGGAACTCATCATTAAACCAAAAATGCTGGCAGCACCATCTTAAATAAGAATAACTCATGTAATCTTTACAACAAAGAGCAGCGGCTAACTCTGAGAAGAATGATTAAAATCCCAGAGAAGAAAAGTGGTAAAAAACCCATGGTAGTCCAAGAACAATGCGTACAAACTGGCATCTTAGTGTACATGCCCATGGCTCTGTGCTAGAGAAGACCAGGGAAAAGAGAATGTTTCTCTGACTTCCACTTAGGTGGAAAGTTAGCAGAAGTACTGTCATTCCATTTCTGTCCTGTTGGCTGTTCTTGTTATTACTCTATCACACTTCCTGAAGTGTGACCATGGGTTCAAATGTTACTGCAGGGAATAAACTAACAAATACATATGCATGCAGCATATAATGTGAGACTCCTTCCCTTACAAATTCAGCCTGAAAAGAAAACCCCAAATAACCCTTTATTTTATTTGGTAACTACTGCAACCTGGGCAGGAGGAGGTTGAAAAGAGAGAGAGAAAGGGTACAGGGCTCTTTCTGGATCTCAGTAAGAAAGGCCCAGCAAGAAACAGCTTAATAACTGCTTTAATATGACAGAATAAGACAATGAATACAGGCAGCAAGTAAATTGTACACCCCTTCAGATGCTGGGCATCCCACAGTCATGTAGCATCGGATAGAGCCCAAATGGATTTTCCCACAATATGCTGTGCAGAGCAGATGCAACCCCATCCATGGGGAGCAGCTCTCCCTTTACATCACTTCAGCTATTTTATAGTTTTCTTACAGGGAAACAACCCTCTTTCTAAAGGATGTTCTCATGGGAACATGTTGCTGTGCTGTTAGATAAAGGCAAGGCCGGGCAGGTGGTGTAATCACAGTGCTGAGTGGGAGCTGCCTGTGAGCTCTGCTGATAGCAACGAGCTGGTGGAGATGTCCTGCACCCAAGGGGTTCCTGCAGCCCTGCAGCCTGAAAGCCATGCCAGGTGTGCAGCTCAACCCAGTCCAAAGGTGCTATGTAGATCACTGGCTCCTAAAAGTTTAAGGGTCCCTTCATCAGGATCAATAGAGTAGCTCAGGAAAAGCCTTCTCCTGTCTGATTTCTCAGCCTTGGAGAACAGTTTGGCACAGGAACCTGAGACTTTGAAACTCGCTGGCTCCACAGTCTGTTTGCTTTCAAAACCAACATGGGGCTGGAGCTGGCCACAGGCACGGTCTGGTATATTAAAGATCAGGCATTGCTTTGGTACCAAGAGTCAAAGATTTGAAGGCCATCACTTTGCAAACACTTCCATGTTTTCTTGACTACCATGACCAATGCAGCTGAAACCTGCAGGTGTGGGGCACAGGTGTTTTTTTGGAGCTGGTTGAGAGCCTTAGGACTTAACGGAGAAGTTGTAGCCAGAAGGGCTCTGGGTAGCTTTTTTTGTCAACATAACATCATGAAAAAAACTCAACCAAATAGTGTTCAGAGTGGTTTGAGTTAGATTCCCTTTGAACTAGTAACCAGGTGGCAATGAAGTGTAAAGCCGAGTGGTCATCAGTGTATACCTTTAAAGCAAAATTTTCCTAGCATGCTCTGCTCCCTTTATAATGGGGCACTCCAGGCTCTAGTAGTAATTTCTCTTCTGGTGGTTCTTCTATACAGTGAGTACTTATCTCCTTCTTTTAGACTTGCTTTCTTTGTTTTTTCACAGGATGTGGTGTGCTGCTGCTTCCAGACAAGCTTTTGTTTCAGGAGATGTGGCTTAGCTTGGCTTTTCAAGTGCAAGCTTACCCTGGATGCGGGGATGTAGTAAATCCAGAGTTACTGCTCTTCTCAGACTCTGAACTGAATACATGGAAGGGGGTGGGGTGCTGGTTGAATAGTGTTGGTTTCATGAAGTGATTTCATTGCATGGAAGTACTAAGTATGCATTTGAATGCTGCCTTAGTCTTTGCAATGCAGTTATTTTTGTTTGATAGTTCTTGATTACTTGATTTTGAGTGTGTTTTTCTAAGACAAGTGGTGGACAGGCACTGTAAGTTGCTCAAGGAAAACATCTTGTTGTCAGTCTTGATCTAGAAAAGCTTGATCCACAAGTAAAACCATTTTATATACACGTACTGGGGCAAGAGTATTAGGATATGGTAAATGAGGTAACATGAAGGACATGAGCATAGTATATAGCCTTTGGGGTGTGAACATTGTGTTTGTAAGAGAGTATTTGTATCTTCCAAGGGGATAAAGATCTTATAATCTAGGTTGAGGGATTTTTTTTAAAGTGTCTGAGTTTGTGAAACACACAATTGCACTTTGATGTTTACATACATATATAATGGGATGCTTCACCTCACCTTTGGTTGTATTTACATACATATATAAAATATATATGTATTACATAATATATATTGTATAAATATCTATTATGTTTGCATACATATAATGGCATATCTCACCAAAACTTAAGTTTTGGATACCATTTCATATGCTATACTGAAAGCTGTCTGGCCAGTGTCGTATATACAATGTTACCTGACAGAATATGGGAAGCTAAAACAGAGCGAGTCCAGAGAAGAGCAACGAAGCTGGTGAAGGGGCTGGAGAACAGGCCTGATGAGGAGCGGCTGAGAGAGCTGGGGGTGTTTAGCCTGGAGAAGAGGAGGCTGAGAGGAAACCTCATTGCTCTCTACAAATACGTGAAAGGAGGTTGTGGAGAGGAGGGTGCTGGCCTCTTCTCCCAAGTGACAGGGGACAGGACAAGAGGGAATGGCCTCAAGTTCCGCCAGGGGGGATTTAGGCTGGACATTAGGAAAAAATTTTTCATGGAGAGGGTCACTGGGCACTGGCAGAGGCTGCCCAGGGAGGTGGTTGATTCACCTTCCCTGGAGGTGTTTAAGGCATGGGTGGACGAGGTGCTAAGGGGCACGGTTAGTGATTGATAGGAATGGTTGGACACAGTGATCCGGTGGGTCTTTTCCAACCTGGTTATTCTGTGATTCTATGAAAATCTAGAAGCTAAGTACATTAAATCCAGAATGAAAGTTTTATCTAACTTGAAACAGGCTTCATTCAAACATTGGACTGCCTAATTGAAGTGAAGTTTACACGTTCACTTGATTTAAAAATGAGACCTGAGAACTGAACTGAGGGGGAAAAATCTTGTAAAATGTACTTAAAGGTCAGCAATTATGGGAATTAAATGTTTTAATTTCTTTAGCTAGTTTTCAAATGTGAATGTGAATTGCAACAGTTTATCTTAATGCAATTTTTCCTATCTACCTCACACAGTAAATACTGACTTCATAATCTAGAATACATTAGAAAAAAAACACCCTCAGCATGTAAACTAAATGGCATTTTCTAAGTTCAGAATTCAGTATGTGGTCAGACTCTCTAGAGTAGCAGACCACAACTGAAAATGTGCTATAACTAGACTTATAGAAACAGAACTACAGTTAAATAGTGTTGTGAACTCTAGGGGGTAAATCAGTCTGTGAAAAATGAGTTGCTGTAGGTGGCAAGGGGAGAAAGTGGAGGGGAAATAACCCTAGATTAAAGTAAAAAAAAACCAAACAAAAAAAACCCTAGACAATCTCCAGGAATGAAAGCACAGAGTTACCTGCCAGCTGCATACAGATGGCAAGACAAATGAGAAATTGCATGCTCCACTTGAAGGTATGTCTTGGTTTTTTCTGTCAAGGAGTTGCTTACAGAGGAGTAAGTCAGTGATTTGTACTTGCATCCCAAACCCTATTCAAACATTGTCGGAAAATGACAAGTTATTGAAGCTTTTTATAAAGTAGCATCTCTATTTCTGTGTTCTGTAGTAGCTTCTGAAATACATAATGGGGAAAGGTTAACTACTGATGGCAAAATAATTTAGAATTATTCTTGATCTAGAATATCCTTGATCTTTTAAGAAATAAAAATTTGCCACCCTGTCGTGGTTTAGCCTTAGCTGGCAAAGTTCCTCGGGGGCTGTTTGCTTTGCCCTCCCCAGTGGGATAGGGAGGGGAATTGAGAGGAAAAAATAAAACTTGTGTGTTGGGATAAAGACTGTTTAGTAGAACTGCAGAGGAAGAAAATAGCATCGACAACAGAGTATTAGGAATGAGTAATTAAGTACTCACTGCCCAGAGAGAAACCAATGCCTGCATGCACTCCCAAGCCACAAACCCAGTCATATCCCGAGCTTCCACACCTGGCCAACTGCTGTCCCCCCATGCTGGATGTGACACTGATGGCATGGAGTATCTCATGGGCCAGTTTGGTCGGTGTGTCCCTTCCCAGTTTCTTGTGAAAATTAACTTTTCCCTTGCCAAACCCAGGAAATCAACACTTTCCCCATACAGAACCGGCACTAACCCACATTCTCTCCCTTGAATAACTAAAATGTTACTATTCCTTACTTGAATTAGAGCTACTGGTACTTGGAAAGAATAGACCAATGTTATATTCGCAACTGTCTTGTGTTCGTCCATACACAACTAGAAGTATTTTTGTTCCTGGAGGCGCTCTGAACTGCCCAAAGAATAAAACAGGGCTTCAGATAACTCATTTTTTAAAAGTTGGCTAAATAACCTCACCATGAGGTACATTAAGTTATAACCTTGTCCTAGGGAACAAGTGAACACACCAAGTAGCTGGAGGTTAAGTGCAGTAACACTCAGACTAAGAAATATCTGAACATTCAGGGTTTTTTTCCTTGACTGACTGCATGTAAAAGGAGAAAAGAGACTTTATAAATGAATACAGGTATCCGTGTAAAACTGAACTATATTTACTCACTGGGCTTTGATTACCTGGAAGCATTGTTGCAAAATATAAACAAACAAGTACTGATTCCTTGGCTGCACAGAGGTGTTCCCCTTCCTTAATAAATACCCCATACTATAAGCTGAATATATTTTTTTCTCATTTCTGGCTAGCACATAGAAAAAGAGAATATATAGATGGTACTCAAGTTGGGGAGGGAGTGGATGGGAGAAAAAGCCTTAACTGTCTGAAGAGGATACATATGGCATGTCTACAAAAGCTTTTAGATTCCTAGTCTGTTTTCAGGAGTAGGTTTAGATGTTAGTTAGAACTGCTTCGTATTGAAGACGTCCATCGTGTTTGGCAGAGATGCAGGAGGAGGAAAAAAACTAACTGCAAGCTGAGGTGGGGGTACAGAAGCAGCATGTGCAGCAGTTACTAGCTGTCTTTGCATACCGGCGGAGTGCTTTCAACCTGTGACTGACTTCCTCAGCTGGCACAGAGCTTTCTTTTCACCCTTAGGGCTTTCCTTCCGTTTGATTCAATCCTTTCTCCACCCCCAACTGTTGAAGTTATCACTGTTACATCCCTTGACTCAATCCGTTATTCAAGATTTTTTTTGGACGCCTGAAATTTTTACACAATGACTCTTACTAAATTGGCATTTAAAGCTGACCTTGTGTTTTCCAAAAGGGACAGGTCATTGTCACTATAACATTAGCATTTCCCTTCCCAACATCAGTACAACTATTGTTTTGCCATCAATACAAGGCTCTGATTTGCAATTGCTCCATGCCTGCTTACCTTCCAATTGGTATTTCTGTAACTGTTAGCGTAAGTAAACAAGCTGTTGCTTTGAATTAGTCTTGCAACACTGTTACATGCTTCTCTTTTATTTTATTTTTTTCTGTACAGTGGAACAAAACAATACTTTGAAACAAAAACACTCAGGAAGTTTACACTGGTTTACATTTATTAAAAAAAAAATTATTTAAACACTTGTGTATTTCACCTGTGGGTTATTACCTACAACACAAATAGGGCTTATCACTTTGAAGAGGTTCACAAGTACAAAACAGCCTCCTTCTGGCATTTTCACATCCTTCTCTTCTGTGTGCTTATGTACAATACTGTGAAAAGGAGAAAAAGGCACATGTAAGAGGGCCCTGGTAAATAACACACAAACATCTTTATTTAAGACATCATAGTTCCATGGCTCTTAAACCAACAGTCTAATAAATCCCATTTAGCATGAACAAAGTCAGAAAATTTAAGTCTGGGTTTCAGGAAATAGTATCAAATTTACTGAACCAAAGTAATACATAATGTGTATTTATTATATACGTAGCCAAACTACACTCCAGCAGATTAAGGCTGAACAGAGGGAGAATAAATCCAGCTGCCCCACAGCACTATTCAGGGGAGTCTGAGAGAGTTTCCAAGCAGCAGGATTAGATGTGTCAGACATTAATGCTATGATCTTTTAACAAAAGCTGGAAGTAGCAAGCACTTGAGGCAAAGCTAATAATTACTTATGAAGCAGCAGACATCTTTCACCTGCTTGGCTGGTGGTATCCCCAGAACAGATCCACGCAGAATATGAAACTGCATTGTGCTTCTAGATCTGGGATACCTTAAATTCTCTAAGACTGTTTTTCAGCCTCCTGCCTCTCACACTTTTATTTTAATTTTTATAAGAGATTCTTATTTCCATATCTGATTCTCCAGCTTCAACGTCACTGCACTCCTTAGTGTAATAATAGAAATTCCTTGCAAAAAGCATCTGGCCTCATTCAAGGATTATTTCTCCTCCTAAAATGCTCTTCCACACTGGTGCCACAACCTCTTTAACTTTCTGTAACATGAAGTTCAGTTATTGTTTCTTTTTATTCCATCCCTCCTTCCTGCCTTCTCTTTTCTTTTCAAGTAACTTGTCCAAACTCTGCTTCGTTTAACTTCTCCACAAGTTTCTTTACATCTGACTTGCAAGCCATTTCTATTTTTAAATATTCTTCTTCTTGGCATGTCCTGGTATTACAGCCTAACTGATACTATAGAGTTGTTCCAGGAGCCTGTGACTGTCCTTGAAGTGCACTAAAATCCACTTTCTGAACTGGGATATTTAAAGACAAGTGATTTTCTTGACTGGTAGCAAAATCTTTACTCATAAAGATGGAAACTGGCTCCAGTACTAACAAACAGCATTCAGCCAGGTCTGAGCAATTGCATCACAAGACAATATTAGTGTCACCACTCTCTGTCCTGTATCATAAATTTATGCTGTAGTTTGCTTGGCAAAACACAGACTTCTATGGAGCAGAGGCCACATGAGCAGGTGGCAAATGCAAAAGAGCAAACCTGTCAAATGACAAGAAATAAGCTCTAAGGCAGGCTAGAAAAGAGCATGCTTGTCTAAATGAACTTCAAGGTCAGAAGAAAAGAGGGTCACAGGAATGCTGAAAAGCACAGGCATTGAAAAGTTGAACTGTAAAAAGTAAATATGTTAAGGTTTCTAAGAAAGCCTAAACCTAATATTCATAAAGGCACCTTCCTTACATCTCAGCTGCTCCTCAAATGAAGACTGTTTTGATATTTACTTCTTTTAGTGAGCAGTAACATAAGGAGGAGTTACCGTTATTTCCTCGGATGAATGCATCTCCATACTTGTTCTTTAATTGTCCATTCACATATTCTTCAGTCTGTTCCAGAGCTATATTCATATACCCATCCAGGCAAGCCAGGACACCTGGAGACAGTGACAGTTTAAAAGTGAATCAGCTTAAACTTATCTTAAAATAAACAAAAAGGCATTGTGTTCAAATAGTACTAAAAAAGCCTGCATCTTCATAACAAACTGAAAAACCCAGGCTTGGCCAGGCAGGTCAGTAGATCAGCGTATTCTTCAAAGAATTAAATTGGGAGTGAGGAACTCCAGGTACTCTAATAGCAACTTAATCAGGTGATGCAAGAGTAGGGGAGAGAAAAGAAGGTACTAAGGCATGACTTTCAAAAGATTGATAATTTCAACTTTGAAAGTTTAACTTGTCCCTTCTCACAGGTGTTTCTTAAGCCACACATCTGAAAAGAACCTGTAACACTAAGTGTAACTGGATAAGCTAAGGACAAGGCTATGTAAATAAACTTCATTAAGACTTGTGAAGGATGTAGATGAAAACCAACCCTTTTAACACAGGACACCTTCTGGTGGCTTGGAGGGGTGGAGGCACATACAAAAAAAAACTAGCAAAAGAGCCCATATGAAGAACCTTGACAGATCGGCAACAAAAGCCTGACATGCTGGCTTATCGATATCTGGCTTTTGTGAATGTTGGTTGGAGTTCTGTGGAGAACAAACTGCGTGTGTATTTTCAAATGAGAACAGCATTCAGGTTTTTAACCACAGGATCACATCAAGTGGGAAGGAAGGAAAGCAGAGGGAAATAAGGAAGGAGGTGGGGGTAAGAAATAAGGGCGTTCAAAGGAACTATGGTTGTTTTCTGGTAGGTTTGACTGTAGACACATTAAACTAGCTTTGTTGAGGAGAAAGCTGAGTAATTTATCTGCAGCAGTTACAAATGGATGTAACCAAGCAGAAGGTACCAATGTTCCCTGAGAAAATAGAAAAGTGTATCCAAAAACTAAATCTGGTTTGGTCCTGCCTTGTGGGTACTTTTTAGGTAAATATGATTTGCTTTAATTGTAGTGACTGCTCATTAAAGTCATTCTTCTGCAAGAAATAATTTATAGAGGCCAATGATTGTCATTGATGACAAACAGTGAAGTTTTTAAGCCACTGACTGAACCTGAAGTACCCAGACAACATGCTTCTTAAAAAAAAAAAAAATGATGGGTTACAAATTTTCACAGCTAAGAGATGCTAAAGAGGAACAGGAAGGGATAAGAAGGCATTGCTTCCTCTGTCAGGGAGCTATAACAATTTTTAACTATCATAATAAAAAATTCCTTGTCATAGCACAAATGAGTCTCCTCTCACAAGTGCCAAGCTGAGCGAATTGAATTAAACCTATCTGAAGCAGTGATCTGTAGCAAGACCATGATGTTTAAATAATTCCAGAATAAAATGTCTAAATTATGCACGACAGGAGATGTATGATAATCTTAAGTTCAGATACTACTAAAGAAAATGGACAGACAGATAAATCTTATCGTAATAGGAGTAGGACTAGGACATTTCACTGAAGCTTGATTTGCTGTTTAAAAAAATTCCAGTAATCCTACATGCAGTGCAAGAAGGTGCACAGACAGGCTGAGTTCTGGAATAAAACTGGCAGACTGCGTTAAAATGTACTGGGCATACAGCAGCAAATGCCACACTAAGTTTTCTCCTGTATTCCTGTGTGTCCTGATCCAACACATGTCTAGGCAGTTGTTTAACCAAGAAGATAAACTCTTTCATCCCTCGTGTAACAGTATCCTTATGACTGATGGCAGAATTTACTCTTTGAAGCTTGTCTAGACCAGGGTCTATACTAGGAACTGGAGAACAGGAAGATGAAGAAAAAAGTAGTTCCAACAAGGGTTGCTATTAAGACCACTAAAAAGGAGACTGCTAGGCCATGTCAGGAATTGTAATTCCAGACAATCTTTACAAAAGTCAGTTTAAAAACTCTGAAACATCCTGAGATTTAAGTTGAACCATCTGTGACTAAGGAGACAAACAGTTTAGGTGACAAATTTTAATCTCTAGATCCACTGTAGACCTTTTTCATCAATTTCTCTGGAGCTGAATTTCTGCTTTTTGTGTCACTGCTCTGAGATCTATATTCATAGACTCTAATATTGTGGATCACACTGCTTTGCTTTTGAAAGGCAAAGCATCTATTCCAGCCTTCCCAAACAATTACTTTACTCAGTGTTAGAGACAGATGGAGAACTTACCTCGATAATCAACTCCAGAATTTAATTTTACAACAACTGGCCTTCCAATGATTTGTTTTAGAAAGTCACTGGGGGTTTGCTTCCGTAGACTCATCTTGTTTTTTCTCTGGTAAGCTGGGAAGAGAAGTGGGAGAAAACATTTGTATAAGCAACACACTCATATGGTCTTTAAACACTCTATAGAAATAAGGAGTCCCTTGATGCTTAATACTTTCAGTAAGAGAAAAATCAAAGATATCGTAGAATAGTTTGGGTTGGAAGTGACATTAAAGATCATCTAATTCCAACCCCTCTGCCACTAGATCAGGCTGCCCAAGGCCTCTGGCCTTGAACACCTGCAGGATGGGGCAGACACAGTTTCCCTGGGCAACCTGTGCCAGGGCCTCACCACTCTCATAGTGAAGAAATTCCTCCTTATGTCTAGTCTAAGTAAGCGAAACCTTAAAGGTGGAGGCAAAGAGACAGAGCATTCAACTTTCTTCGGCATTTTTATAATTCCTGAAACTATTTATAAAGAATCCTAGTTTGCTGTGCTGTGCATCTCATCTTATAAACTTCTGATGGAGCCAAAGGCCTCACCTTCTCGCTAACATCTTAGCTAAAATGGTTTTAGTAAAACTAGAGAGTGAAGTCATAGCAAGTGGTTCATAACTTTAAGGGCTGGGGAGAAGCCAGTACGGGCTCTGTATGCGCAAATCTGAGAAAAGCAAGAGAATGAAAAGCAGATGCGAGCAAAGAATAAATCTAAAAGGATGCCTAGAAGTGAGCCAGTTAAGTCAAGCACAAGCCTCAGTTCTAAGCTTAGCCTAAGTCGTATGGAGCCCCTAAAAGATGCTGTGATTTAAAAGCTCAGGTGGCGGTGCATCCCTCGCTGTGGTATGACACCCACACACACCCACACACACCCACACACACCCACACACACCCACACACACCCACACACACCCCCACCCAGCACCGTTCAGCTTGTGCTTTTCAGGCCACTTAGTCCCAGTCCCGGCCGCTCCACTTTCCTGATCTGTGGGAAAACAGCTCCAGCTCCTGGCCGCTCGGCAAGGGCTTCGACAGCGACCCTAGCCCCCCTGGGGCTGAGCAGCGCATTAATTCCCAGCCTCAGATTTATTTTAAATTTTTTTGTTTCCCCCCCCCCGTTTTAACGTAGCGGCTCGAAACCGGCACGAGACTTGCTCCGCGGCGGCCGCCCCTGCTAGGAACCCGCGATGCGAACGCGACGCTTAAAATAATTTAAAACAAAACACAGGGAAGAGGAGGAGAAGGAGCATCCTGAGCTCCAGCTGCACCGCTCACCCCTGCGGCCACGACCACGTGACCGGGCAGCGCGCGCTCCTCTGACCCCCCCTCCTCGCCTCGGCCCGGTCCCGCCACGCGCCCACGTGACCGGCCCGCGTTACCGTGGCGGTGCTGCTGGTGCCCCCGCCGCCGCCGCGCGCGCCCCCAGCCCACGTGACCGGGCAGCGCTCGCTCCTCTGGCCCCTCCCACCCCCCGCCCACGTGACCGGGCAGCGCTCGCTCGCTTCCCTTTACCCTGGCTCTTCACCCCGCCGCGCGCCCCCAGCCCACGTGACCGCGCAGCGCTCGCTTCCCTGACCCACCCCGCCACCGCCGCCCTTGCTCCCTTCCTCCCTCGCTCGACCCACCTGCGCGCCCTTCCCCGTCGCGCGCGCCCAATCGCCCCCGCCGCTACGGCGAGCCGGCAGGGCCAAACCGCGCCGGATCGCGCGAAGGGCGAGGCTCCCTCCCCTCGCGGGGACGCGCTTCGCGCCCCTGAGCTCAGGGTTTCGCAGGGGGTTCCTGAAAGTGATGCTGGTGGCTGGTGCGACGCCTAGATGCCTCCAGGCTGTGTGTCGAGCCGTGGGGCTCACTGGCTCCTCGTTAGAATGCCGTGAGTTGGAAGGGACCTGTGTGGATCATGGAGCGCAGCTCCTGTCCCTGTCCAGGACAACCCCAAAATTCACAGCGTGTGTCTCTTGGCCAAGTGATTCCGGAATATTGTCCGGCTTGGAGCCACGGCTGCTTCCCTGGGGAGCTGTTCCAGTGCTCCACCACCCTCTGGGGGAAGAACCTTTTTCTCAATATCTAGCCAGTCCAAAATGGGGTTCCCCAGGGCTCAGTGCTGGGTCCAGCCCTGTTCGATGTCTTTATCGATGACCTGGATGGAGGCATCGAGTGCACGCTTAGCGAGTTTGCTGATGACGCTAAGCTGTGAGGTTGTGTGGATCTGCTGGAGGGCAAGGAGGCTCTAAAGGGATCTGAGCAGGCTGGACCACTGGGCTGAGACCAATGGCATCAGGTTTAACAAGGCCGAATGCCGGGTCCCACACTTGAGGTACAACAACCCTGTGCAGCTACGGACTAGGAGAAGTCTGGCTGGAAGGCTGCCTGGAGGAGAAAGACTTGGGGGTGTTGATTGCTGGCTCATATTCAGTTGGCTGTCAGAGTGCCCAGGTGGCCAAAAAGGCCAGTGGCATCCTGGCTTGTATCTGAAATGGCGTGACCAGCAGGTCCAGGGAGGTTATTCTCCTTCTGTACTCGGCACTGGTGAGACCACACCTCGAATCCTGTGTTCAGTTCTGGCCCCTCACCACAAGAAGGATGTTGAGGCTCTGGAGCGAGTCCAGAGAAGAACAACAAAGCTGGTGAAGGGGCTGGAGAACAAATCTTATGAGGAGCGGCTGAGAGAGCTGGGGTTGTTTAGCCTGGAGAAGAGGAGGCTGAGAGGAGACCTCATTGCTCTCTACAAATACCTGAGAGGAGGGAGCTGGGCTCTTCTCCCAAGTGACAGGGGACAGGATGAGATGGAATGGCCTCAAGCTGCACCAGGGGACGTTCAGGCTGAACATCAGGAAAACATTTTTTTACGGAAAGGGTCATTGGGCACTGGAACAGGCTACCCAGGTAGGTGGTTGTCATCATCCCTGGAGGTGTTTATAAGATGGATAGATGAGATGCTCAGGGATGTCATTTAGTGGCAGATAGGAATGGTTGGGCTTGATGATCCAGTGGGTCTTTTCCAACCTAGTGATTCTATGATTCTAACCCTTCCTTGGCACATCTTCCTGCCATTTCCTTGGGTTCTATCACTGGTCACAAGAGAGAAGAGATCAGCCCCTGCTCCTCCTCCTTCCCTTCATGAGGAAGCTGTAAACTGTGATGAGGTCCCTCCTCATCCTCCTCCAGGCTGAACAGACCAAGTGACTTCAGCCACTCCTCATATAACTGCCCCTCTAACTCTTTCATAAACTCTGTGGCCTCCTCTGGATGCTCTCCTGTAGCTTTATATCCTTTTTATACTGTGGCATCCAAAACCGCACACAGTACTCCCTCAGTACAGGAAAGACATTGAGGTGCTGGAGCATGTCCAGGAAAGGACAACAAATCTGGTGAAGGGTCTGGAGAACAAGTCTTAGGAGGAGCAGCTGAGAAAGGAGGCTGAGGGGAGGCCTTACCACTGTCTACAAGTACCTGAAAGGAGGTTGTAGCGAGGTGGCTGTTGGTCTCTTTTCTCAAGTAACAAATCATAGCATGAGAATAAATGGCCTCAAGTAGCACCAGGGGAGGTTTAGATTGGATATTAGAAAAAAATTCTTTACTGCAAGAGTGGTCAAGCATTGGAACAGGCTGCCTAGGGAAGTGGTGGAGTCTCTTTTCTTGATGGTGTTCAAAAAATGTGTAGACCTATCACTTTGTGTGACATGGCTTAATTGGGCTGGCAGTTGGAATGGGTGATCTTAGAGGTATTTTCCAATCTTGATGATTCTGTGATGCTATGATTCTATATTCTACCACAATGAAATCCTATTAATTCCAAAATGATCTTGCCTTATAGTGGCCTTATTGGAGGAAAAAATGAGTGTCTCTCAGCTCTCAGTGTAAGTGTCCTTACCTGAAGTAGCTAGGAAAATGTTGTTCTGTTCATTTCACAGGTGAATTAGTCATTATAGAAGCTAAGAGGTTTTTTTCCAAATGTCACCTGTAAAGAATATGGCACAACAAGAAGCTGAACTTCTGTCTTCTGCTTCTCCCCATCTCCTCATCCACCTTATTCCTTTTCCCCCAGCTATTCCCTGATGTTTGGAAAATGCTTTTTTTTTTTTTTTTCTTCCCTAAGGGATTTTTTTTTTTATTCTTCCATTATTGACTTAGTATCTTGGTGAAACTCTTAACTCTTGTGATATGAAGAAAATGTACTGTGGCTTTTCAGAACATGGATTTTTATTCTCTTGTCCTTCTGGAGCTGCTTATCTTTGCCTTTTGAATACATACCCAGTAACATTTTTTTTCCCTAAAGCTTAGGCTAAAAGGCTTTGAGAGGCAAGGTCTACAAACCCGACCTAGTTCACCTGACTGTCCTAGAGTTCAAGAACAGGCACGGTCAGGAAAGCTGGGCCACATTGTGCCCATGTTTCCAGGCAACCATCACGTTAATCAGGAGCATCCAACTGTGCTTGATTATATCTAGTACTTGAAGCAGAAAAGGAACATAAAATAGTTATTTGAGGGAGCAAGCTTGCAAAGTTTTATTTGGCTGCCAGGCTTCAGTGCATAATATTTTGATAAGGGAGTGTTCTGGTTTTCATTGTTACCGATCTCCATGATAAAGACTGGGCAGATAGATTTTTCATGGGCTGGTAAATTTTCATGACAATTTTGCAGACCCAGCTACAGTCATTTTATGGTTTGGGAGCTTTCCTCTCTGTTTTATTTCTTAAGAGTTTGTCTCTATACCTTGTATTTCTTTTTCTTGCTAGCCATCAGAACCTGCTGAGTTATTTTGCCTTCTGCTCAATAGGTTGCTTTCTAGCTATTATAGCTTAGACATACACTTAGTTACAGTTTCTATGTGTGTGAAATCTTCGGTTGTTTGATGTTGGTCAACAAAATCCTTCTACTCTCCCAGTTTGTACATTATTAACCTCGCAAACACTTGTATCTTGCATCATGGGCATTGAGATTGGCAGGTTTTGCATCCTTAGCTGTCCTTTGTCGTGGTTTGAGACCAAGTTATGAACCCAAATCTTAGGTAATTTTCCTTGGCTTGCCGTGAGTCTCAAAGCAGTCTCATGTGCTGTTCCTGGTGGTAAACTGACTTTTGTGCAGGCAGGCAGAGTACTTTGGTGCAGTGTGATTTGCAGCTGGTGCAACAATTCTCATCTTGTAGGTTCAGGAAGATTGTTGTCACATCTGTTATGAGGCAACCTAAAGAATGTGTGTCCTGAGGGACAAAACCTCAATGGTCTCAGGAAGGTGGTTTCCAGAGGATTTAAGTAATCTACATACAGTGGAGTCCTTAAAGATATCAAAGCTTCAAAAGTGAGAATAAAATTAGATGTCATTGGCTAATGATTGTCTTTTCTTTGTTTGTCATCTAGATAAAATGCTGCAGACCTTGGTATCAGTAGATTCTTTTAAATACCGTGTTATCCTTTCCCAGTATACTATGACAGATCTTTCTCATCTGTGTAACTCATGGAAATCAGCGAGATGCTGCCCTTGCATTTAATCAAGATGAACTTGAAAGGTGAACGTTGTAAGTGGGAGAAATTATTTATAATTTGGTAATAAAAGTTTATGTCTAACACTCCAAATTTCATACATCTGCGACGTGCTGGCCTTGAGATATAGAACAACTGCAATTGCCTTTACATTTGGCCTTAGATGAAAGGTCATAAATTACAATGATAGAGTTCGTAGTGGTTCCCAGCTCACAAAATTTCCATATTAACATTTTCACCTCAAACATAAATGGTCACGAAGTTACAAAGAAAAGAGTTGTGTTGGCCTTTGTCAATGGAACTTAATGATGGAAGTCGGTGGATCGTGTACTACTGCTAGCACTTAAACATAAAGCATCACAGAAACCTTGTTCAGAGGACCTAATTAAAATTTACAGTTAACTTTAAAAATGAAATGGGATTTGACAGACTCTCTTTCTCTCTTTAATGTAATAAGAGCCACTTCAAATTTAGGAAGGTTTTTCTCTCCTAGCTACTTGAAATGAAAGTATTTCTATGGAGCAGGGTGGCCATACAACACAGAATATGTTTAAAGTATCCAATTTTTCTGCTTTTTGTGAAGTGCACCCCATTTATGTAAGTTAAATGCAGAAGAACAACAATCCAGATAGCAAAAGGATGTCTGTGGCAGATTTTTAATTCAGCCTAAATAATCTCTGACTATAAACAGAGAAAAAGATGATGTATTAAACAATCTTCACCTGAAACCTGTCAGAGAAGGCAAACCCATTCAGGCACAGTTACAGCATACCCTGTTATTTTAACAATCAATTCTGGTGCCGCCTTAGATCAGGAATTATAAAAAAAAAAAAAAAAAGACTTGAAAATCATGCAATCAAATAAAAGGCAAAGAATGAGTTCCAAATCCAGGGAAATTTCTTCTTCAGAACTTCAGAGAGTGCAGGGGCAGAAGGAGATATTAGCCTCTATAAAATAGTGTTGAGATGGAGAAGCAATTTGTGATTAGCACCCTTATTGCAAGGTTTCCGGAGGGCCCTGAAGTAAACACAATGTTGTATTTCTGGAGATTGAGACGTGGAGGGTGAGATGCTGCTGCTGAAGCCAGCTGGAAGTTTTGCTAATTACTTCTCTGTACCAAGGATACCTCTATAAATTTTTGAAAACACACCTGAAATCTCAAAACAAATACATCACAATGAATTGTTACCAAAAATATAAGGGTTAGACTGATAGCTGTCACAGTTTGATTTTAAAAACTTCTCAGCAATGGGTCCCAGCTGCTGAACAATCAATTAGACCACTGGCCTGATCCAGAACTCCTCCAGTGGATTCAGTGTAAGACTCTTGGGCTGCAGATTCATTCCATCGGCTTTGGATCAAGGAAGCACCATCCTTGCATTCTTCTCAGCTATCCCATGGAATTCCTATGGGAAGAACCTCATGACAAGAAAGCTTTTGCAAACAGAGTGGCTTGTCTGCTTTTCAGTCCTGAACCATTTCTGTGCCAGAAGAGCGAGGATTATCTACCCTCTCATTGCTGTGGTCCTGTTGCCTGATGGTGAGCTAGTGGGTACGACTTGCTGAGGGCTCTGTCTTGGTTTGTATTGTCAGAGACTGTGCTGACTGCAGGGAATAGATCAGTGCCAGATTTGCGCTTTGGCACAGGACTGCTGAAGATGACCTTGCAACTCTCTTGAAGCTGGCATAAACTCCATGCTCTCTTTCCCTTTCTTTTTCCTTCTAGAGCTGTGTTTTTTCACTATGGTTTGTGCTTCTTAGAGGTCTTCTTCTGATGCTTTGAGGGTGAGGAGTAAGATGTTAAGGAACTGAAGGATGCAGGAGGCAGTGACAGAAAGGAAGTATTAGGGCCTCCCTCCTTTTCCTCCTGAGCGAACTTCCTGGTAAACAGGGAGCTGTCAGCAGGTCTTAAGAGAGCTGGAGAGCATAATGTGATAACTCAGCCTGAGGCTTTCTCTTAGTCTCCTAGACTTTCAGGTCTGTAGAAAGGAAGGGAAAATCCTCATTAGCTTTCAGGGTTCACTTAACTCCCTCTGAGTTCCCAGAGCGTTCTCCTTGGCTTCTCCAAGGGACAAACGTTTTCATGAGCCTTAAGAGGTTTGACCTGCCCCTTTGCATGAGTTTGGAAGGGAGAGTTCAAGCCTTTCAGGATCCGAATGGTAGCCTATCTGTGCCTATACAGTAGAAGATCAAAGATTATTTTCCCCTTAAATGAAGGCTTAGTTATCCAGCATGATTTCCCATGCTATGCTAAGATCATCAGAACTGCTGATTCTCAGCCTTTTTCTCAATTAAAAAGTTAATGCATTTTTAAATTGGACTTTAATAAAAAATTACTTGGTATGTGTTACAGATTTTTGAGGAACCTAATAAAATTCTGTTGGCTTTGAGTCCTTAGGTGTTCATGTCCTCCTATATGGATTAAGTGACATGATGACCTTTTGCCACATGTTTGTGTCTCCTTCTTTCTGTCCAGCTAAAATACACTTTGATAGATGGTGTGGAAATCGTGCTTTATATTAAGTAAAGGGTGGAAGCTGCAATTGATACTTTTCTGCAACACTTAGCTAGATTCTGTTCAAAATATGGTAGAATTGGGCCCAGCTTTTTGTGTTTTGACTTTCTAAAGTATTTACGTGAAGGAAGCACGTGATCTCTATTTTTGTCAGTGTGAAATATCAATTCCAGATGTCATTTCGGTGTAAACTTTTCCTTAATCAGTTTGCTGCTAATTCAGTACTTCAGGTTGAAAACAGGTGTCAAGTTTAAGCACAGTTACAGGCTGAAGTAGCTGCTTTAAACTCATCTGCTGGTGTAAAGCATCTGCAAGGTTGGTGCTCAGCTCCCCAAAAATGCTTTTGACACAGACCTGGGGATATGAAGTAAACATGAGGTGGCTCTGATTTGTACAGTGGTAAAAACAGTCCATACTGTTTCCTGAAATTCAGTGAAGAAGGAAGATTAAAAAGCATTCAGCCACCTTTTTCTCCCTCTCTGACCCTTTCCACTTAAGGGGTTTTTCTCCATCCACACATTTCAGTCTTCCAGAAAGTGTAAGACCAACCTGAACCCAGCAGTGCTACTTCACTGTATAGGGCAGCTAGCACAGTTTAAGTAGTAGTGGTAATAGCAGCAAATTGAATTTTATTGACACAGACCACAACGTTATATATAAACAGAAGTGCAGGTAACTCTGTGAAATTCAAATCATTTGCTGACACATATCAAGAAAAAATACTGGAAAATGAAGACCTGAAAAAAGAGAGCAAGATTTCAAGCTCTAGACTTGCAAACCTTTGTTTTTGTTGCTGTTGTGTATTTGTACAGCATGCAGAACTTCCCAAGACATTACTGAAATGCAAATACAGAAATAATAATCAGATGTTAGAGGGAAGATAAGTATACAAAGATGATTCACTTTGTCTATGTGAGGAGCACCTTCCTGGATATTAGCTGGACTGGAGGGCACGTGTGGTGGCCACCAAGTCAATGTTTACTCTGCTAATACATGTTACTGTTGTGAGGAGACTGGAAACAGGCAAAAATGATGGTGTTTGTTGTAACTCCAAATACTTGGGTTCTCATATGCCTCTGCCTGAGGCTTCCAGAGCGACCTTGGGTGAATCATTTCCTCAGTGGCTCAGTTCCCATGTTCAGTTAGCAAAAATTTGATTAGATGGATGAAGTTATTTTTATTACTATAAATTATTTTTGAAATAGAGGGAAAAGAGGGAAAATATATGTAAAAAAATCTCAAATATTCCTAGTTTCAGTAATTTTAAACAAATATTTAAACTATTTTTAATCTAGTGAGTGAAACAATGAAGTATTCAAAATAACAGAGATTGTGGTATAATTACTGTGTTCTTTCTGTGCTCTTGCTCAAGCGCTCAGTTTCTTTTGGAAAAAAAAAAGTGACTTCATGTCAATGTTAGGTTGCTCGTAGAGCATTTGTGAGATGCTATTTTCCAGTGGCCCCAATTCTTGGCCATTGACTACAAAATCTTTATTTTTGAGGTTAAGGGAAAAATGGAATGTGATTATTTTGTAATATAACCACAAAAATAGGTAAAATCAAAAGGGAGGACTAGAAATTGTATATATGCAAGATAAATAGTTTTGTTGGGAATAGAACAAAAGCATTAAATTTCATATTAAGGCAAAAGTTAGTTTTTAATTGACTACATTGTACAGCTCTCTTGTCTTTAACTTTATTATAATTTCAGTGGAATACACTAGAAAATATAAGGAGGCTACCTATAAATACAGATCTGCCAATATGGTGTGACTGCCTGTGACCCAGTCCCCAGGGCCTGCGGTTTCAGAGGTATTATAACCTCAAACATGATGTTCAGATCCGATTCCCTTCATTGTGACACATGCAAGAAAATATTCCTATGTACTTTAGTCTTGACTTCTCTCATAAGAAAAAATATATTACTGGAAAAATTTTAATAACAATATTGAAAGTTATGTACTAACTCGTCCAGATCTGCAGTAATGGGTATGAATGATTATTATTTTCTAGGAGAGGGGGATGATGCAGGGCAGTTGACGCACTGTTCTGCGGTTCATTTTTCAGCGTTGAGGCAAAACTGCCATCTGTGCTATCAGTGCAGCTTCACTAGTCCTAGGAATTGTAAGAGCTTTAGGGCACAAAAACCACCTATGTTTTCCCACTCACCTAATCCTACCTGGGAAATTTAGAGGGCAGTAGCATAGAGTGCCTGTAGCAATCCAGACCACCTGTCTGGATTGCACCCTTGCTCCTGCCAGTGGACCTGCATGGATGTTAAAAACAGTGGAAAATTCTAAGGTACCACTAAGCACAGACAAGACTTGTGACTGTGAAACAGAAAATGCTCAAAAGGCTCTGTTGAGGAGAAGAGAAATTATGCAAAAGCCTGATCAGTAATCCTTGCAGACCTGTGTGGCTGGGAAGGTTTAAGCAACATTCCTGTGACATGGGTTATAAATCCTTATGACTTGGATCATTAAAGAACTACAGTGCTCATTACTTAGCTCTGCTCTTTTCTACGTAATCAGAGCAATTCATTCCACAACAAAGAGGAAGAAAATCCCCTCTGCATTCAGGAGAACCTGGAAGGTCAAGCAGCAAGCTGTGTTCATACCATGCATTACTTTTTTTTGGTTTCTTGTTTTATTTCACTTGTAGCTCCACTGAGTAACACATGCTCTGGTTTCCTAACTGACATGTGTTGAATCGTCCAGTCTCACCTCCTCAGACCATATCCCAACCATGTCATCTCCTCAGCTACTAATTTCTTCCCATGCATTCACCTTCCTCATCCAAGTGTTCATTTTGGTTCTTTTTTTCTTTCATGTCTCTCACTTGGGTGCTTGTCTGCTTGGAACTGACACTACCAATTGATTTCACATAATGTGCACAGCCCAGCCAAAATATATTTTTCTCTCTCTGGATGTAGGGTTCAGACATTAAAATCAATGCCTTAGAGGTGAAGGGCTTCATCGCCCATAAATAACTCTCAAGCCACTCATTTCAGCTCCTTAAACAGAGTATCAGGAAGGGAATATATCATCTGGAATATTAAAATACGCATATTATGCTCACACTCTGAAGTTTCCTCAGTCGGAGGGAATTCTAATAGATATGAGGAATAGTAGTGGATTTGTATTCTCACACAAAATGTATATGGAGATTTTTTTTTTATACAATAAAGACATGTCTGGGGTAATTTTAGCCCATTAACGAATATTGAATAATAAATTAATAACCATATGCCATGTGAACAATTCAGATGTACACCAGCAAACAATACACATTTCCAGTTTGAAATAAACAAGTCAAGTGTTGGACAGGCAAAGCTAGAGATGTAGGATCTGTTCTCACTTATGTTGCTGAGCTCCTCTCCAATGTTAAGCCAGGTCATCTCACCTCTCAGTGTCTTGGTTTCCCTTCTGTAAAACAAGAATAATTATGTATCTAAAATGCTTTCAAATCAATGGATGAACAGCTTTACATAACAGCAAGGTATTATTAATATCTTAATGATGCTATGCGAGAACGTGATCAATAATTATTTACAATTTTCTTTGCTGTTTAGAGGTATTTTTCTACTCTTTAGATTTTTCTAAAGTCAGATGCATAATAGCAGAGTATTGGCACTTTCTTGCAGAACATACAAGTCTCTTTGTATCCACATGATATAAAGATGAAAAACAGGTTACATTCTAGTGTGACATTTCTCTCAAGGCTGGAGGGCCAAAGTCAAAGGGAAAATTCAATGATTTACTGCATGAGCAACTGCAAAATCTATGCATTAATAAATTCTACAGGATTGTATATTCATGCTTTACTCATACTGGGTTTTATTTTTGAAAATTTTTTTAGGAGTTGAAATAAAAAGAACTGCTTTCAAAAACTGCCCCACATTAAATAATCCATGTTTAAGAAATTGTGTATTTATTTTTAAAGTAACCTCATTACTACTAGACTACTTTTTCCTTTTGACAGTAAAGCAGAGTGCTTATCTTCCATATTTTCATAATGAAAGCTCCCAAGCACAGGATCCTGTGGCAGATTTACAGCCTGCAAGCAGCAGAACTGACAGGCATTTTAATATGAAAGGAGATATGATGTCTTTAATGTACAGTGATGTCACTTCTAACAAGGTAGAAGCCTGCTTTTTGCACTGCAATCACCATAAGAAGTGAAACCTGTCTGCTTCAGGAGTGACCTTTTAACCCAGGAAAAGGTCACTAATAATAGAGAGAAGACAGGACTCTGCTTACTGAGGTGGAAGGGCACACTGATGTTGGAGCAAGGCTATTGTGGGTGTGCATTATCTCCAGGAAGTCAAAGCTAGAAATAGTCTAGCTAGAGCTAACCTTGAGAACAGAAAAAGAAAGGATAATGAAAATCCTCAAGGGAGTGTTCAACTGAAAACCAGATTGCCTGTTGACCACCTTTTTCCCTTTTATCCAGCATTGATTGGTCCTAATAACTTGAAAGTGATATTGATAGCAATATAGTCTACCATTAGTTGGACACATGATTGTTTCACAGAGAGAAAGGACAGCAAACCAGTACCAAAATTTAGGTCTTTTATTCTGCGTTAGACCAATTAATTTACTTCTTTCTCTAGGAAATATTTTCCAGGGATTTAAATGGTGATTTAAAATGTGCATTTCTTAAGACCCTTCTCAAATATGTTTCCAGCTCTTGACTGGAAGATTTTATCGTGTAATTCTGAAACTGCGTAATTCTTAAGCATTTTATATAAAAGCGTAAGCTGAAAAGACCATAAAATAGCAAGAAACCTCAAGGTCTAATAAGTATCTTGTGTTAGCATTATGCTGTCTACTTCAGTTAAAGTCGGGAAATTAAATTATGCAGAGATATCTGTATGTATGTGTATCTGTATATTTATCCTCAAGACGTACACTTCCACTAAACTAAAATTCAAGGAAATAGACTTTGCGTATCATACTTGCTGGCATTTTGGCAGTTTGATCTTGAAGGAACATACTAAGGGATGAAAAGAACAACACAAAAAAAGTCCTTGCAGAAATCTTAATTTTTAAAAAATGTTTTTCAACAGGAACTGAACCATCATGTTCTCCTAGCTGGGGTGCCAGGGCACTGAAAAAATAATTTTCAAGTAAGACACAACAATGGGGAAATCACAGCGTTGGCCAGTGTGTATAGTGTTACCCCCAAAGAAAGTATTGGTGTCAATACTGCTGCAGGTAGCTAGAGCGCATCCAGAGAAGGACAACAAAGCTGGTGAAGGCAGCTGAGGGAACTTGGGTTGTTTAGCCTGGAGAAAAGGAGGTCGAGGGGAGACCTTATCACTGTCTACAACTACCTGAAAGGACATTTAGCAAGGTGGGCGTTGGTCTCTTCTCCCAAGTGACAGATGAGAGGAAGTGGCCTCAGGTTGCACCAGGGAAGGTTCAGATTAGACATCAGAAAAAATTTCCTTACCAAAAGGGTTATCGAGCACTGGAACAGGCTGCCCAGGGAAGTGGTTGAGTCACCATCCTTGGAGGTATTGAAAAGGTGTGTGGTTGAGGTGCTTGGGGATATGGTTTAGTAGTGGACAGGTACAGTTGGACTCTATGATCTCAAAGGTCTTTTCCAACCAAGTGATTCTATATTTGTATGTCCTGCAAAATTGCAAATGATGGTTGACCTCATGAAGATGCCTGTAATACTCCACAGCTAGTCCTATATTGTTTTGAATTTAATTTTATAAATGAGAATGTTCTTAGCAGTGACATGATGGGTTTAAATTTATTTTGAAACAGCTGCCTCTCTTCATCCCTCATCAAAATTGATGGAAAAGAATTCAAGTTTACATACAGAAAAAATCAACTCACATTTCAGTAGGAAAATACCAGAAATACTGATAATATCAGCAAATTCTTTTCCCCGTTTGGGGTCTGTTCTTCTGACAGCAAGAAACGTTCCCAAGATAAGCCCTGTGTATGTGTGGAGATATGATAATATTCTAATTATATTTTCCAAAAAGTAAAAATATTGGGAAATTATGCATGATATGATAATGCTCTAAATCGCTGGGGGAAAAAAATAAATCAGATGCCATTACTATAAGTTAATGGTTTGACAGGTCCTGTAATAGTTTTAAAAGGTCCTGTGTCTGGATATGAAAGCAGCTTGACAGACACAAGTTGTGAACTGCTTCACTTGCCATGCTACCTTATATCTGTCAATATATTGCTTATGGAATTCTGCCGAGGCCAGTCTCAGAAGGCAGACTGTCACATTTCTCAAAAGCTAAAACATCCCTAAGGGTACAAAGAATTCAGGGACACAAGCTGATAGACAGGAGCAGCACTGCAACTCTCACGTTTTATGGCTAAGTTCAATGAATGTATCTTTAAACAGGTAATTGAATTGTTGAAAGGCTTACAGTTGCCCTGATTAAGCTTATTCTTTCTCCATATGTAAGACTTGGGATAGTTTAAGTAAAAATTGAAGAAGAAATTCAGGATAGAGACATTCATAGCCACTTTGAAAATTGGTCTCACATGAAAGGCTTGCCATTTGTTAAGTCACGCGTACTGTTAGTTCATAAAGAATCCTGTTTCCCAAGAAGTGTCGTTTGCAACAGCCTCTCTTTTTTCTAACTAAGAATTTGTAAATATTTTTAGAACATGTCTCACTGTTTCATGACTCATTCCCCTCATGATCTTTGGTCTTTTTGCCATTTGTGATCTTTTAGCATCCCTATGGCATATGGTCACCTAGGGAAGAAATTAAGGGATTTTAACTATTTTTAATGACTCTTGGAAGGTAGAAATGTGTAAGAATAGCCACATCAAAGCAACATTTTTCAATACATCAATGAATCTCAGTCTTTGCTTGTGCTTTCCATGGTGTACCCTTCTATTGTATCTTTGTTTGTAACAGAATTGAAAACTGTCTAGGCAATGTGCTTTACTTGTGTGTGTGCTTATATAGGGCCAAGTGCAAGAGAGTGAAGGCACATGACTTGGATTATTAGGTGCTATGACAGTATGACTTTTAAAATAAATGCATATTAGACAAGGAAGTAATAAATTCTGCTTTAAAAAGCCTCGCATGTAAACCTCTATCCGATTACAATCATAGAATTGTTTGGTTGGAAAAGACCTATGAGATCAGTGAATCCAGCCGTAGCTGTCCACTACTAAACCATATCTCTGAGCAAATGAATTAGTCTGATTAGCAACTTGCTTTGTTGTCATTAAAGTCTTTTTTTTTTCCAAGAAAACTCAGAAGGTAGTTATGTTCACATATTCAGTAGGTATATGATGCCTTTCAGAAAATGAGGATTGTACCCTCAGATGGGTAACAATTCTCTGTAATAACACTTATGCAGTGTAGGGGAAGAGCACTTCCCATAGAGGTGAATTTTATTCACCTATTCGTGTAAGTACTGGTTCATTGATGTTTGGTGCTTGAAGTTCAGCTTATCCGTTCACTCTTGCTGTGATTCAGTCAAACGTTTAGTCTCAGTGAGCACATATTGTATTGAAAGTTGTCAGTGAGGATGCAGGTACCTAGTTCAGGCAGTCTGAGATGAACAAACTGGTATGGACTCTATGTATTTCTGAAACAAAGCCTGTATTTAAGCTGAATTTTTGATGTTTGAGTCTTGTATAAGTAACTTAACGTGGCTTACAAGTTGTTTAAGACCTTGCTTGTATGTTTACGGTCTTTCTAAATATATATATGTTGAGTGTTCTGATAGATTTTTTTTTTTTTTTGAGAAAAATAGATTTCATTCATAGTTTATTTTTATTTCTATGTATGCTTAGTGCAACTGCATATTTACACTAGTCTCATCGTAAAACATTCATGAAATAATATACCATGTGCTTAAATATTTTTCTTCTTTAAGTAAGACTGGGTTATAACTGCAACATTTTCTTCCACCCAACCTGCTTTTGGATTCCTTCCACACATGCAGCATCGTTCACCATTCTGTTTAAATAATCTGATTGGTAAGAATGTTTGACTTTTTAAAGCACCTTCTCTTTATAGAGAATTAAAGGTCATAGCTGGAAAACTGGCCATCCGAGCTCAGTCATTTCTATATATTTTGTTAATTTTTCCTGGTTAATGGTCCTTTCAAATTCAGATTGTATGGTTACTTCAGACTCACATGAAATGCTCTTCTGAAAGCATCTCACAGTGGGAAAAGATAACCTATTTCCTTTAAGCACTGTAGTTCTGTCTCTGAGCTACTGGCATCACATGAAGATTGATTAAAGTTCTGTGGGCATCTAATGCAAAAAAAAAAAAAAATATATATATATTGTTCTCCTTGTCTGTTTGAAAGGATAACTATCTAAAATTCTAGCTACCTGTCTCTGAGGTCTGAAACTGGCTGAATCTGTTTATCAATTAGGGTGCTAGTGTTTAGAACAACATTCAGAAGATAATGGTAATGAGGGACCACAGTCATGGCTCCAAGGGAACATATTAGTATTAACCTCAATGCTAGGTCATGCACTATCTCTTTTAATGAGGGATGTTAGGGCTTCCCAGACAGGTGCATTTTGAGCTGAAGAGTAGCATAACCTTTTCTACCTTATCATGTCAGGTGGCAAATTTAAACCACAGTGGCCTGAAACAGGCTTGCTCAGCAGTATAGCCATCTTTCCTCTTTATCTCCTGTTGACATGCTCCAGACTATAAAAAAAAAAAATAGAAGCCATGTTCAGATAAACATAAACCTTACAAAGATGTACAGTAGGCTTTGTGCCCTTTCCCTTGTTCACCTCTGTGAACTCCAGAATGGGGTGCTGCTGGTGATGAGAGAATGGATGAATCTGGATACTGAGTGCACTGTGCTTTGGGGTCCACTTGTCTGTGCCTGAGAAAGTACTTTCAGAAGCCTCAGCACACTTAACCTCCCTACTGTGCCAGCCCAAAGACATATGGGGGGGCTGTTGATTGTGAATGGGGAAAGATTAGTTTGACCTAGTACTTTTCTGCGTGGTGTGATTTTGCTAGTCTGTGCTCCCTTGGAGTTTCTAGTTTTAAATATTATATGCATGCCTCCAAAAAAATTACCTATTTAAGCTTATAATGAAAAGTTTCCTAGGAACCACCACCTTGTTATCTGTTCCACAATGGGCTGGCTCATAAAATAAGCTTGAAATATACCCTATTTCTCTTCAGGGTTTGGAGGATAAAAGCAATAGATCCCATTAGCCATCAGTCAGGGACAGAATAGCTCATAGATCTGAATATGCTGAATCCAAGTGTCATTATTTATGGTCAGGAGGCAGCATGATTCAGTGAAATATGCTGCTTTCCCCAAGACTTATATAAGAATTACCACTTTGATGCTGCTTTGTAATCTTGGATAAGCCACCTAAACATTCTGTGACTCAGCTTCCTCTTTTACAAAAAGGATATGATGGCACTGACCCTAAGAAACGACGTTGTCAGTATGCAGTACTTGGAAGCAGCAACAGGGCTTCTTTGCTACACTAACAATAGCAGCACGCAGACAAGCAAGTCTGTTGAGCAGAAGCCAAGGCTGCAAAAGGTTGGTGATGCCAGAGAACCCTGGTAGCCACTGGATTGTCCAGGCTACTGGCTTCTGCTGCTTCTGCTATACTGGAAGGCCAAGCAGAAGTCGTGACCTGACACAAGGAAAGGAAAGCCCTCTCCGAAGAGCCAAGACCATTAGTCGTGCCTAAAGGGGGATGGTTGTTGCAGCATTGGTTTGTGCAGTCTTTGGATTATATTAATATAGGTGTAGCCAGTTGCATGTTTGCAGTATCATAAGCTTTTATGAGGCCAGACTAATGAATGAGCCCCTCTACACCCTCTGAAATAATAAGTCCCATCCTGTGTATAGATTGAAATCACAGCAGCAACTGTAGCACAAGTGTGCCAATACCTAGAGAACAGCCCAGTGCAGATCCATCAGTCAATGTCCTATTGATCATATTAGCAGAAGTGGTGTAGTAGTGTGTCACTGCTAAAATTTGGCCTGGTTTTGTATTTGTGCATTCTTCTAGAGCTAATGTAATTTCATTTATATCCTCTATAATTAAATATTATTTATAACCATGTGTTTTATTCAATTAAAGATGTTCTGGAAGTATCAGTCATCTTTTTGCATCTGGTACAATGCAAAATTTGGTTTGGGAAGGGTTACAGTAGCACAATGTGGAGCTTAAAAGCCAGCTGAGAGATCCTGAAAGAAGTTTTAATTAGTGGAGGGAGGTCCACGGCAAGAAAAATATTCTGATGCTCTAAGCTTCCTCTTTCTCTTCCTCACATTTACTTTATGCCCGTTAGAGAGAGGCCTACAGGGGAGTTACTTTTGGAACTGAGGATGATGAGCAATAGCTTTTCAAACGTGATCTATTCCTGGTAGCTGATGATTGATTTTAGGTGTTTGAATAAATAGACCTGCTTTTTTTTATAGTGATAGCGTTGTTTCTGGCGCATAAAAGTGTTGTGTTACTTTGCAACACACTAAATCATTCAGATCCGAGAAAAGAATGTGCCTTGAACTGCTTGAGGGACAGCGTGATTGGCATAAAGTGTAAGCACACCTGTTAAAGCTGTGGCCAGTGAGAAACTAGTGCCGATCAATGCCACCCAGACAGAGCCATCAATAGTAAAAGAAGCCCATGACAGAAAAGGATTGTGTCTCGTACCACAAAGTGCCTCTTGTTAGCAGCAATGTTGCGTTCCCAAGTGGACAACTTGCAGCCTAAGGAATGCGATGGCATCCATTTTTGGATGATAGAATGCTATCATATTAATACTTAATTTGTATATTTATCTGTGTATTCACCATAAAAGTACTCTTTCCCTCTGCAGAGTTACACATAACCTCTTTTTCCTTCTTCATCTACACAGTGCTTTATGGAGTGCAGTGTCACCAGGGCTGTATGAACAGGATTCAGGAATGCCAGATACTAACTCTTACCTGTGCTGCCATAATTCTTATGGGTTTGATCCAAGCCCACTTAAAGTTTTTGCAATGGCTTCCATTTATTTCAGTGATCTTTGCATTAACTCCCAAGAGATATTTGCCATTTTCTTAGAGGAGAATTGTCAAATTATGGGAATTCCACTTTGGTCACTTAGGGATTGATCCTTAAAACAGGGCTATCCAAACTTTCTGGATAGTCCACCCTTATCAGAAAAAAAAAAAAAAATTGAGTACGGACCTCCAGTATTTGTATAACCATTTATTTATAAATTATATACATGTACTACTGTACAAATACATTATGTACATTATAAACCAGACACAATAAAAATTAAAAAAATCATAAAATCAAGTCATACAATGGTTTGGGTCAGAAGGGGCCTTAAAAGTCATCCAGTTCCAATCCCCGTGCCATGGGGAAGGACACCTCCCACTGCATCAAGTTACTCAAAGCCTTATCCAACCTGGCTTTGACGGGATATCCATGACTCCTCTGGGCAACCTGTGCCGGTGCCTCACCACAATCACAGTAAAAAATTTCTTCCTAATACCTAATCTAAATCTCCCATCTTTCACCTCAAACACATTACTCCTTGTCCTGTCACTGCGCTCCCTGATAATAAGCCCTTACTCAGCTTTCCGGTAAGCCCTGATGAGCTAAAGGATGAAGTAAAGGTGGAACCAATACTTTTTTTTTTTTTTTAATTATTAATGGCACCAAAATTTTTTCTTCCTGCATCTCAATGAGTTGTCTTGTATGCACCCCACTTGGGAGACCACTGTCTTAGAGGATCCATTTGTTGGCAGTGGTAACTTTACGTCATATACCACCCGGAAGAGCTTTATATACAACTACTTGTACATGCATCATAGTTTGGGAACCATGCATTTATGCCATTGACAAGTTTGAACACTTTACAAGCCAGTCAATGGCATAACCCTTCTTAGGTTTTCCATCTGTGAAATGCGAGCAAGAAAGTTAACAAGTTTACACACCCTAAATGGGGTTATTGAGAAGGCAACTGTAAGACTCCTACTGCTCTACGTCTTACAGGATGTTAGGCATTGCAGCTTGTACATTTCTTGGATAAACAGTACCCTGAGCAAACTGTAGTGATTACTAAAATAGCCTACTATTACCCTTTTGCCTTATAAGAATGATCTCATAATTTTCATAATTTAAGATATGATGCCAGAATCATGCTTCTTACTAAAACGAAATGGCTCAGCAGAAAGTTGTAATGAAAAGAGGCTCTCTGTCAGGCTATGCTTTAACTAGAGCTGAGTCAGATTTTGGACTCAAGCATCAAGTGCAGCTGTAGTCAACCTCAACCCTGGTTCAAATTCAGTTTGGCCTAGAGAATCTGCTCCAGCTTTTGCTTTATTTTTTTAAATAGCATTAATTATGGGTGTAAACTATTTTTCTCTGTGTGAATATTTTGAAGCTTGTGTTCACTGCTTCCCATAATGTTTGAAACTTGCTTATTGAGAGTGAAAACACCAGCCGAGTTGTCTCTCCTGTGCTCTTAACTACTTGAGCTGCTTCCACTAGAATGCTGTTGTCCAAGAGAACTTCCATGCTGCTTGACCCTGTTTTTATATACATTTCCCTTGCCTCCTTAGTTTTCCTCCACAGAACATATTATTAAATGTATCAAGATTAAATGTGTTATTTTTTTTTAATAAGAAAACCCCAAAGAAAAGTTTTTTGCATATTATAAAGATTTCTGAATGCCTGAAAAAAAATCACAAGTATTTCATGAAAGGAGCAATTTCCAAAGGTAGAAAAATATTCAGCATTCACAGAAGATGCTCACCTAAATGTCACTCTGAACTTTTGAAATGTCCTTCACAGTTATCTTTCCCTTCTCCATTTTATGACCTTAGGACAGATAAGATGTCTATTTAATGTCTGAATTAAAATGTAGCATGTCTACATTGAAATATTCAGCTACTATTAGCCACCGTAAAATCAAATGGTCACTAATATCCCCAGTTCTTGCCATCATTTGAAATTTATTATTATCCCATTTCTCCAGAGAAACATTGTTTTAGCTAAACATCCTAAAGCAATATTTAACAGTGGATTTCTTTATTTTTAATATACCATTTGCAAAATAAGTAACATAGGGAAAAAGAGGCACAGCTCTGTTGTGTCATCACCTTATTAATATTTCCATAGCCAGCTTGCTCAAAATAGAAAACATATAAAGTCCCAGTACCACAAAGTAACAATTCTAGAATGTCAGTCATTGATATAATATGAAAGATTTCGAAACAAAAACGTTGGTGTAAGAAGTGCTTCACAACAAAGGGTTGGAAACTGTCTCTCTCACCAGTTGAAATATATTTACGGAAGACAAGCAGGAGTCTGTCCCACCATCAGCTCAAACTTTAGTTTGCCACTCTCCAGTGAGTAGTGTGATAGAAATTAACTCAGAAATGCCTTGTTTTCTGCCATCACAGTCACCACACTGGACTCCCTCCACTAAGATTAACACAATGAGTAATCCATACAATAGCAGCTCATGGAAAGATATGACATTAAACTGCAATTGGTTTATCCTTTGCTGGAACAAAGTTTACCTAGAAGCTCAGCTCAAAAAATTGCCCAAGCAAAAGGAAAGGAAAGGAAAGCTCTGACTGGGTAAAAATAATGAAAGTAACAAACTCAGAGCTGTGCATTTTGGAAGAAGGCAATGATGGGGTCTGCAAATTCTAGAAGGCCAAGGAATTATCATGTAGAATATTTTTTCATGTAAGCATGTGTTTGTGTATTATATACATGTTGTGTGTATATATACTAATTCATGTATTTATTTAAAAAACACAGCTCTCATATTCAGTAGCATTAATTTCCCAGTTAATACTTGTAGGTAACAAGAAAAGAAGAGGTGACTTGCTGCTAGCTACATCGTATTTGTCCCCACTTGGTAGTGTTTCTGTTATCTCTCTTCTTAGCTCAAGTGCTTTGAAGTGGTCCTGATTTCTCCAGAAGCTTTCGTAAATCATGTTAAACAAGACAAATATCTGTTGTTTAAAACTCAGGATGAGAATGTTAGTTCCAACTATTCAGTTTGAATTTTTGTCATCTATAGTTTCTGTTGATGCTACAACAGAAGAGGAGGGAGAAAAATCCCCAAGTTTCTGACAATTTTTAGGCAATTTCAAAATTCCATTGCTATTTAGATAACATTTGGAGTAAGGCAAGAATATTCATCCTGGAGTTTGAGAGACGTTTGAAACACACCCTGAAGTGCAAATGAAGAAATGGAAATATTTTCATGAGGAATTACTTCTTCCGAAATAGGAATGCTTTGCATAAGTTTATTGAAATTTAGTGTATTATTTTCCATGGCTGCCTTAGAATGCATGCACTTGGGAATTTTCTGCTATTCCCAGTTTACATGTAGCTCTACCAGAGCCTCAGCTCTTAGATAAACTGTTTGTGCCCTTACCAACAGGTAATTTTTTCAGAGCAGGTCTAGATGACATGGCAGTAAGCATGACAGCATCTGCTGGTACATCAGAAGCATCGTAGACTGAGCTTTGCTGTCAGGCAAGTCATAAGTACTGTTCCTCAGGCAGCACTTGCTTTCCTTTGTGACAGCAGCCATGACAAGAGACCTTGTCGTGTGAGAAGACAGGGTTAATGTACTCTGAAATTCTACGCGCTTCATGGAAATAGAAACACCTGTCCAGAAGCTGTATGAAAATCTAGACTCCTGGCCAACCAGTTAAAGGGGAATGGGAGAATCAGTGGAGCATGGCCAGGCCTGTAGTTGACCTGCTACCCACCTGCAGCCCTCTGTCTTCTCCTGCCCTACTCCTCTGGTATATCAGAGCATGTGTTTACCCTAAATACCACAGGGACAATGCTTGGACAGCAAAGTCATGAAAGATGGATGTTCTTGCGGTTTCCTTTTCAGTTGTGCTTTCTAATTAAGACAATAGCTTTATATTTGCCTATCTATTTGTTATGGGTTACGTGCAAATAGGATGTTGTCCCATGGACATCTAGATTCCCATACAAAATAATTGTTTCTGAACTGCCTGTTGTTGCTTAGGAGCAGGATCTTAGGGTTATAGTGCATCATTAATGAAAATACCAGCCCAGTGCTGAGCAGCAAATGAAAAAATTAAGAGATGGCAAATTACACAGGAGGGATTGCTAGAAAAGGAACTGTCATGGATGAAGCTGATGTAATGCAAGTCGGGAATGCAAAATAATTTCTGAATGCAAGCTTTATACCACATTATGGTCCTTGTTTCCTCTACCAGTACCTTGCAGGCACACGTTTTGTGACTTTCTATTGCAGCAGCACAGGGATTGCTCTGCCATGATGGCACCTGGGGACAAACTGGCCAACTCCTGATTGCTGTTTCATGCCTCCTCCTGCTGGAGAAGAACCCAAGAACCAGCAGTGACAGTCAAGGATATAAACACCAGCTGCTAAGACATTTTTTGGTCCGCAAAAAGCCTGGCAGAGAAGGCATGTATTACCTGTCTATAAAACCATGACTGGTGTAAGAAGAGCAATTAAGGGTTGATTGTTATTATATCGACACATGAGATAGTATCAAAGGAGGATATGCGACAGGTCAAATCAAAGATGTATCGGCAACTCTTCATGTAATGCCTAGGTAAGCTTTGTGGTGCTGCTTGGCACAGATGTGGAGGGTGATGAAAGCTCAGAGGAGAGAGTGAACAATTGTGCAGAAACCACTCTGAGCTCAATGGGAGGCTGACTTATAAACTGTCAGAAGCCAGAGCAGTCTCTGGCAGTACAGGTGCCATAACATGGGCCAGTTAGCACTGTTATTACTCTGCTTTCCAGGCATCTGTATTTGGCCACTGCTGGGGACAGGAATATGGGTGAGTTGGCCTTTGGTCTGACCTTCTTATGTACCTGCTGTGTACCTGTGATGTGTTGATTCTCCTGGAATGGAGCTTTGCAGATGTACAGACACTTAGTACGCAGCCTGGTGTTTGTACCTAGGTGAACAGCAGCTTTGGCTATTGATACTATAGGATGCAGGTAAAGAAATGTCTTCAGTAGTATTGCTATGCCAACAACTTTAGCACATTTTATATTTTGTATTTTCAAAGTCTGTGATTCTTGAAGTTATAGAGGAGAATGCAGAAATGTCTATTTCCTTGCAGAAGTTGAGGTTACACAAGCTCTTGGGTATGTAAGCTGTCTGTGAGGTCAAATCCAGCCAAACGCTTGTGTGGCTTATCTTGTATTAAATATTGCAGTAGTCATCTTATCTATCTGAGAAAGGTGAAGGGTTCAGTGACCTCAAGTCTTGAATCTCTGGTGCCAGGGAGTCGGGGAATTTTTCAAACTTGGTGTATTATGTTTATCCTCTTAAAGTCAGACTTTTTTAAAAGATGATGTTAAAGATTCCTATATGGTTAAAAAAGCACTGTTAAAAAAATATATCTCTGATTGTATTAATTCGTAAGCTTTGCTTATGCTCTGATCCTACAAAGCACCAAGCACCTCAGGTAAAGGGGATTTTAACTTCTATTGGCTTCAGTGGGAATTTTTGCGCTCTATGGTCAGTTAGAAATCAGAAGAAGAGATAGAGCTTGTACGGGGTTCAGAAATGTCTTTGGAGTTCACTCATGGCAACACTCGCAGCCTTATCACAAGGTCAAGACTTTTAAGAGCTTCTGCAGCTCTTGGCTCCCATAGCTGTGGTAACACAAGGATATTTGCTATCAATATACAAACAAACAAATGTCTAACCTTTGTGGCTGAGAAAAATGTAAAAACATTGAATCTATTTATCTCAACACCAGCAGACAAGCGAGACAACTGAAATATCACAGGGCCCTGAAGTAATTCTGAAAACAAGCTCACGGTGCTTTTAATGTGTTGAGGGTTAGCAATCTTGGGATTTTTCAGGCTTATTTCCTGTTTCACTATTGTGCTTTTTATTTTGAATGTTGGGCAACAAAGTTCCTACATCTGTGCACATGGGAGTAAGTTAATCCTCTTAAAAACTTCTGAGACCAAAACTGTTTTAATATAGTTTCTAGTGGATAGGCTGCTGGGCGCCTACTGGCCCGCTCAGAGGTGATGCAAATACCTGCTGTGAAAGGGCTTTCAGTGATTGAACAAGCCCTGCTATGTGTTACAATGCGCTGATGTTTTCTCTGCCTCTTCTGATACCCACAAAATCATTTCACAAGCTGTATCTGCAAACAGTGGGATCGGGTTAATATAAGAAGTAGTGCCTTCCCTGAGAGCCCTTAGCTACTATCTCATCCACGTTCTTTATATACTTAAATGACTAGCAGTATTTTTTAATAGCTCTTGGCTATTCTTTTTGGACAGAAGCACTCTAATTCCTCAAAACTTTTCCAAGTAGCTATTCTAAATGACACTGATACACAAAAAATGCTTTTCTGATTGCTTGCCCAGATCATGTAATCTCATATCTGAACAATGTAATTTATTATCAATATCTGAAGTGGATTGCTGCATCTTTCCTTGTACATTAATAGTTCTATCCATTATTTTTGAAGAAGAATTTCTTTTGATATAGGCATTACTGATAACTGGATAGCTGGCTGGAAAGGATTCTAGTGTCCCCTGCTATTGTAAATCTAATGAGCTCACCTTTGAATGCCTATCTTTATTCTCCCCTTTGGGCATTGCTCCCGTCACTTTTTGGCCTTTTAAATAAAAATCCTGTTCATATAGTTGAAGGAGGGGGTATACATGCCCTCAGATGCAATTAACTCATGCTTGTTCTATACATTTTGGAATCAGACTGCCACTGTGCAGGAGGAAAAAAAAAAAAAGAGCTATCTTCAATGAAAAACTAAATTAGTAGCCTGCATGCTTCAAAGAAGAATAAAAGTTTGTGCTAGAGGATACAGTAGATCTAAATATGCACGCTCTGGTTCATGTAGATGACCAAACTCTTTCAAACAGAAACATAAATTGACCTATGAAGTAATTAATGCCACGATTATGGGGAGGGAAGACACCACAGTTCAGGCTGCAGCCAGACTGCTTTCCATTAATAGAAAGCTTTATTACCCCCTCCCCCAACACACATACTTGTCTCAGATTTAAAAATTATGTTGGCTACAAAATTTCTCTGTTTTCTCTGAAGGCATAGCAGACTGCTTCTGCAAAATTTTAATAAAGTTAGTGTGAGTTTTTCAAGTTACCTGTTTCTGAGTTTTCCCATTTGAAAAAGGTTGTTCGCTTTTTCAGTCTTGCCATGTAAATCCCTTTTGCTAGATCTTTGAGGGAGATAGATTGTCTTCAATTAAAACTTTTTTATTTCCTGCTGGATTTAGCAGGAAGAAGAATACCAGCACATATTGTTCAGCTGAAACCTAGAAAAATCATGAGAGGTTTTTTCACACAACCCATAATTAAACTGTGGTAGTCATTGCTAGAGGATTTTGTGAATCTTATTTTTTGAAATATATATTGAAAACATAATCATACAATGTCATGAGAGAAAAATCTATCAGGGACTTTCAAATATGCAGATAGTGACTCTACTTAAAAAGAAAAAACCCTGAATCCTAGATCACTAGGAACTATAGGACTATACTGAAACAGTGTCACTGTATGAGTGCCTCTGCGCATTCACTTCCTGAGGTGTTTACTATTGGTTTCTCGTGGAGGATAGATACCTGGTGGTATGCACCTTCAATATGAGCAATATGGCCAGTCCTACTTATGTCAACAAAAAAATCACTTTGACTAAAGGAAGAAACTTTTAGAACTGTAGCAGCAGCTTTTTAATCAAACACACCAGAAAATCAGTCTTTCTTTTTATATAATACTCAGAACCATTCTGTTATGTTCTTTGTATACTATGATCCCTTTTGACAACTACAAGGAAAAGGAACATGGTCTTTTTTTTCAGCTTCGGGGGTGAAATATATTGACAAATAAATGTGATCTGAAACTTTTGCATTATTTGAGTCTGTGTCAGATCAAGAGCCAGAAGATGACTGATTTATTTTTTTTCCTAAGCACTTCCTATCTCTTTGTATTGCTGAAAATTATGCTACTACAGATTAAAATGCAAGACATCCATAAAGGGGCAAGGATAGTGATTTTTTTAAGAAGTTGTGGTTATTTTTATAAGTAGATGTCTCTTAATTTGTGCAAAACTGGTGGAAAAAGGTAGGGGATTTTTTTGTGGTTTTGAGCTCAGCTGTTCTCTCTTTTTTTAAAAAAAGCAAACCCGTTCTAAAAATACCTATGAAAACTCAAAGAGACCTCTAGGATATACTCAATGGCCGTCCAGTTCCAAAATGTTCATGGCCAGCAACAGTCTGTGGCCAGGACTAATGCCTCTGTTCTTCCACTGAAATTCTCCATCCTCTGTAGGCCTTGCACGGACTGTACTCATATTATTTCCAAAAGGTCAGACCTGTTCCATTATCTCCATTTTCCTGTGAGGTAACTGAACATCTTTCCAAGGGTCACTAGAGAATCCTGCTGCAGCGCCAGGAATGGAAAACTAGTATCACAGGATACACCTACATCCTTGATAAAGCCTCATTTGTAAACGGTCCCTATCTCTCCACTTAGGACAGCTATAAAATCAAGCTAATAACATTTATACTTAGTTTTGGAAGGAGCTTTGAGAGTTGGAAATAAATGCTTGCTCTGCAAACACGAAGATTTATTTTTCACATGGAGTAATTGCAACTGAGTAAAAATGGGAAGATGATCAAAAACATTTAGAGGACTTGAGATCACCAATGACTGCCACTGCCACTTGGGTTTTTTTTATATCTTCTAGACTGGCTAATCTATGTCCAAGAAGAGCTTTTGCATTACATTACCTAACTCTTTGTCATCTGGCCCTGACGTACAGTTCAAAACCTTATGTTAGGAACAGCATTTCTGGCTGTATGAATACTGAATAACTTTGGCCAACAGGAGAGCAATGGAGTTGTATCAGAACACTGAGCTTGGAGGCAAAGGCTTTCTGCTAGGTGGAAATTAATTTTTAAAAGGAGCAAAGTGTCTACTCTTACACAGATTTTGCTGGGACTTGAAGATACTTCTTTCAGGCAGCTACTTCTTCATTTAGGTAAGAATTATCCCAAATACCTCAGACACAAGAGAATTAAGATCCCCGTTTTATAATAAACCCTGTAGAGTAACTACTGGCTCTGGCCTTAAAATATAATAGCAGAATTTATTGCTAAAGTTTAAGACTATGTTCCTTGAAGGTGTCCAGAGTGTAAACTGGGCATCTTCAAGCTATGACAGGGCAGAGATGAAGGAGGAGAATGCTGGCTGTCAACCACCAGAGATGACCACAGAAAGAAAGAAGTATGATGCATTATACCTTGGCCAGCTCTCACTGTCCTCCTTGCAGGCCATTCTACAAAAGATATGCAAGGACAAACTCGTGATTTGGAAGGAGCCAAGGCACCGAAACACAGCAGCCCAGGACCACCCTTAAATTAAATGCCATCCTCTGAGGAGGAACAAGCTTAGCTAGACACAAAATCAATCTGTAGTTAAAAATCCATGATATTTTTAAAGTTTTTTAAGCCAAACATAATAGTGGAGTCCAAGAGCTGGCTCTGAGAATGTAATGCGTTAACACAGGGGTCCAGTCTCTGTACCCTGGAAGCAAAGCACTGGCTTACAGCATGGTTAATCCATCTTCCCTCTCTGTCTCTGCTGTCTATAGTTTCTGCTCTTTTGAACTGTCGTATCCTTCCTCCATTATGTAATAGCCTAGAGGTCACATATGTTCCTCTGCTTTGAATAATACATCTCTATGAAGCCTTAGTATCTCTGTTTGAAAATTTATTTCTTTCATTTTAATATTTTATCAATTTTGTCCTAAATGGATGACCTTAACTGGTTGCAGTTCATTTCATTTCTTCTCTGCTTAAATATTTTAAAGGTTCCAAAGTACAAACATAATTCATGCAGCATGTAGCAAAAATGCTCAGCTTGAGCTTTGGATTATTTAATTGTAACTGTCAAGCTATTATTAAAATTGATTATTTTTTCTTTTTGCAATTTATTCCCCCTACCCATTTCTAAGTTTCTCTGTCACATCCTTTGTGCTGGTATTTAGCTACACTTCCCAGTGCTTAAAGAAGACTTATACAATCCATTAGTACCATTACTTGCAAACAACGGACAGTCAAGAGTCAAAATCAATGCTCAGTGGGAACAGGCATTGCATTCAGAAAGTACCTCAGTAAAATAATTAATCCAGTACTCAATACAGTATTTGGTGTTAGGTACAAGTAGTGTCTCTTGCCCTTTATTTGAAGAAAAAAGAACCAAAGTTATAAAATAGAAGCTTCAGTATCAGTTGGCTATGGCATTCGCACTTGCTGTCCTGAGCAGCTCAGTATCACTACATGCAGCTTCACACTGACAGTGGCTGAGTTCCGGGTCTTACTGACCCTTCTGATGTATAAAATGCTTTGGTTATTTAGAAATGAAAGGCAATAAAAGCTAGAAAGCACAATTTAATTTCATGATTGTTATTCTGCACTTATGCTACGAGAAAGTAAAACTAAGATATATGCAGTTCTCACTATGGCATTTTTATTAAAAATAGGTTTAATGACAATTTGAAGGGAGCTGACTTGTGTCCTTCAGTGCTTTTAAAAGAAATATACCTGTTCTGTGTTTGCAAAATATAAAAATCAGTATACAATTCATTTTTTATATTGAAAGAATTTGATTACTTGGGATGGCTCTGTATTTATGCCGATTTTTACCTTTCTCATTTTCTTCTGTCATTCTAGTCTTGCATAACTCTATCTATATCAGCAGTATTAGTAAGATGTGGATGCATGTATCATTTCTGACATCTCTGTGTCTTGTTACAGTGTCATAACCTGTGTTCTGATTTGGTTATGCAGTATTCCACACCAGACAGACACATGAAATCTTTTTCTTTCCCTCTATGTCTATAACTACCTTATTAAGGAAAGCATAAAGGAAATGTTACCAATTCTCCTGCACTGGCTGTATGATTTTGTTTTACCTTGTGTCACGTCACCAAAAGAAATATCATTCAGGCCATCAAAACCAGGCATCTCTGTGCCTCCATTTGAGTAAATGTGGATATCTTGTTTTCAAGGGAGTCCTGGGCTGTACGCAGAGCTGAAAATGAGCTTAAATGAATGAATGGATATGCAGGATGCCTCTTGTTTGCTCCTGGAATGGAGATCTGAATCCTTGGGCATCAGCTATTTAGTCCTGTAAGGTGTTTTTATGGCAACTCTGTTTTTCCCGAAACTACGGAAAAGGTGAACTAATACTAGAGTAAATGCTTTGAATGGTTCTTTAAAGGAACTTCAAAGACTTCTTACATATTCTTTGCCCTGTAGAAATAGCTCTTCTAGTTTCTGAAAACGTTACTGAAGGTAACCACTGTTGCTTCTGTAACTACAGGGTTTTTGTTATTGAGGCAGCGTGGCAGGTGAGGCTATCTTGCCTCAACAGGGACTACATTAATATAATCCTTCAGAAAGTTTTTGTGAATACATCCTCCACATCCCTAGTTATATAATTAAGAAGTATAAGCATTGAAAATCCTTCTAAACATGTATTTAAGTCCTAAAATATCTCTTTAGTCTGGAGTATTACACTAGATAGAAAGCTTACAAAGGAATTGTTACCAGGGACTGATCCATTGCAACAATTATGATCACACTCTCTTCATTAACTAAATGTCAGTAATGGCACTGAGAGTAGTGCACTTTGTATGTGAATATGAACAGATTTAATACACTTGTAAACTGTATTTCTGGCTAGTAGACAAGCCAGACAAAACATGGGGTGAGGAGAAGGGTGTACAAGAAGACCAGGATCTGAGGCACAAAAGCAAAAACCACTGAGGCAGTTCAATCTGACTCTGCTACCTCGTGGTCAGTACTCAGGGGCAGATACCCAAAAGAACATAAAAGAGCTGTAGCATTTTTCCGGAGCAGATTTTCCCTGGGAAATATGTCACTTTACCCAAAGTGAAAATGCACGGCTACTCTTGCCTCAACAGAGTAAACATGCTCATGAATAGCAGTATTTTCACATGACTACAATTGCTCTTTTTACTCTCTGGATAAAGACCTGAATTTGGGGAGCTAAAGGTTATGAGTTCAAATCCCAATTTCCACTTGCAGATGCATGTATACGTTTGGCTGGAAGCAATGCTGTCTGTATATATACAGCTATGGATCATCGCAGCAGCACAAGTCAATTAGCCTTTGTGACACACTGTTGTACTGTGAAATAATTGTATGAATACTTCAGGGGATGTTGTCAGAAGGACAGTGCTGAGAACTACAGGACACAAAGGGTATGGCTAGCAAAATAACCACCTTTGCCACAGGTTACCAGATGCTTCTGTGTTTACAGACACCTGAACTTTTCTACATTTCTTTGGTTTCTCTTGGGAAAGACGAAGAATAACAATTAACCTTTACTTATTACAAACCACAAAAGTAATAGGAGAGTCTCTGAGGTGATGCCTCATTTGAGCCTTTCCTTTGATGTCTGCATAGATAGACATGACGTGGAAGTCAAGATAGGTAGAGCTGAACCTGCTAATTACAATGTATTTTTATAGGACTTATTTTGCTTTTAAAGGCAGCAATACATAGTAGTCTTCAGCTTTGACCTGCAGTGGAGGAATCAGGCCAGTATAAGATAAATCTCCAGTCATTCTTCAGCAATTCCAGTTCACTGGAAGCTATTCTGTGGAATAACAAAAGCCTACAGGTGGTTGTTCTCTTTTACCACTAAATTGTTCTGGGTTTGGTTGGAGGTTTTTTACTTTTTCTATTTCCATCTCTCCCAGAAAGTCTAAATGAGTCTCTCTTAAGAAATACTGAAATTTTGTAATATTTAAAAAAAAAAATGCCAGTTACAAATTTAACAGGCCTCTTGTCTGGTTTTTTGTTCATTTGAGGATTTTTTGCCTTATCCTTTTTGAAAAGGATAAGGTGTATATGAAGAAAACTTCATTTTCCTTGTAACATGACTTGAAAGTTGAAAAAAAATCCAAGTTTCTAGTTTTAAATTTTGTGTTTTGATTTTCTCTCTAATCAAAACATGAGAATTTTTTTTAACCCCATTGTACTGTGTTTTGTTTGGGTTTGCGGCTTTTTCTTCTACTGGAGACATATGAAAAGGCTGCTTTTCTGAATAAAAACAAGTTCAAGTAAAGGAAAGTATTACTTTTTTTTTTTCAATTATCCCTTCTGCTCAATTTTGAAGTATAAAAGAAAGTTTCCATTTTACAGGAAATTATAGTTCTTTTTCTTCCGCTTTATCCACTGTGCTTTCCTTGCCTTTTCAATGTTTTTCACTGAAGACTCTACATGTGACAGTGCATTGTTAGGAGGTGAAATTAATGTAAAGATGAAGTGTTAGGCGTGTGGGAGGCTTAATGGGGCAACAGATGAGAGTAGAAAAAGAAGAAAAGAAAATCATTGAGGGAAAGAGCTAAAGACATAATTGTTTTATTACTGTTTGACATGTCTTGGAAAGAAATTAGGACAAAAAAATAGGATAAAATTAAATGAAAATTTATGCTGAATTGAAAAAATCCTGGGTATTTGATATAAATAGACATCCTCTAGCGTATAAACTCTGCCTTTTCCCGCAGGAGGCTATGAGATGGATGTCAGGCACTGGCCAGCCCCATGCCAGCTGCATCCAGGTCCCCTAGCATCTAACAGAAGTCAAACATTAGACTGGGCTGGAACTGAAGAACCCCAACTTTTGATTAATTCATATTGTGGCTGCTTACACAGCAGTCCTGTTGACTGCCCTCCCCTGCAGCCTTGGGGCCTCTCAGACCACATCTGGGTGCCAAGCTTTCCGCTGTAGCTCTTGCTGTCTGCCACCACTGCTGTGGTTCTGTCCTGCCAGACCTCACTGGAGGCCTCCTCGCTCCTCTCCTCCCCAGGGGTTTGGCACCACCAGCTTCACAGCCTTGGCATGGCTACTGCCTGCTGCCTGAACTCCGTATTCCTTCACCAGCTTCATCTCTTGACATTGCTGAAGCAGACAAGTCACGTCTAATCCTGGCCCACATTTCCAACCCCTTGAGATCCACAACTTTTCACAGGGAAGTGTTACTGCTACCTCCTCAGCTTTTAAAATTTTACTTAAAGCAAAGGCAAATGATAGGTCTTGCATGCCACAAGCATGACACAGTCTAACCACAAATTAAAAAGGAGACATTGTCGTTAAAAGCCTAATATTATACAAGTTTTGATAATTAATTATATAGAGAGACAAGCAAGGTGATTATGCTATTTGACAGTCTTGTGCAAGCCTCATTTGCAAGGTTTAGTCCAGTTGTGGACACCAGGTTTGAAAATTACTTCAGGATGTTGGAAAGAGTTCAACTGACAGCAACAAAAATACTAAAAAGTTGAAAAATGAGAAGGTAAAAAATTTTGGCATAATACATTTGGGAAAAACAAAGCTGGAGGGAAACATAATATTTTTTAAAACAACTGAAAAGGGATGTTATAAGGAAAGAAAGGCTCAGTCTCACCAGTGAAGACAGACAGGACAAGTCCAGTCTAAGCTGTAGTTTAAGGTGAAATGTAGGCGGTATGTTGAGGCCAGCTCCATCTGAGGGTTGTGCCAGAGAAAGCCAGGTAAAAGGTTGGATGTTGGGCTGAGGACTTTTGTGGTGACATAGTCACCTTCTGTCTTCCAACTCAACTTGGTGAAGGAGGGTGCAGGGAGTCCAGCTGATGGGGGACTGGGGGTTGGGACAAAGAGGGGAGGAGAACAACACTCATGCCATGACTTTTTTGGACTACTACCGCAAAGCTGTCCCTAGCCAGCCAAATCGAGCTAACTAGCTTTCCTTCTTCTGAATCCACAGGAGACTGAGACAGTTTTCAACAGAGCTGGCAGGTATGGTTTGATTCTGCAGCACTGGAGGAGATTGTCAAGGGAGTGTGGAAATGGGTGTCTTATGTATGGTTGAGGTGAGTTTTGCTATCTTTTTAGTAAGAAGAATTCAGGAATAATGAAATCAACTGCATTCCTTGCAGAAGAATGAAAGTAACCTACTAACAATCCTGCACCACAATATTGATTTTGCTCTTATATTTTCGGTGCTTTGAAGCTGCTATGGTCTGTTGGTTCATTAAGTTACATTTACAGGTTGTCCCTAAACTGGCTTTTGCATAGTCTGCATTTTAACACTCTTTAAGTGCATATCGATATGTTCTGTCCTCTGTGCAAACCACAATCAAAGAAATCCCATTTCTGCAATGGCTAATGAGGTACCAAAGTGGTAAAGTAAACAGAAGAAGGACTTACACAGTGTCAGGAAGCTCAACCAAAGAAATGTCACCTTCAGAGAAGCAGCAACTGAGAAATGACCTTTCACATTATTACAGTGTGCCAAATTTGGCTGGATTTAGACAAGAACCTACAATTACTGAATACTTTAAAGTGTGTGCTCTTATTCATGAGGAAGCGGAATAGAATTGGGGGGGCTTATGTCATAGAAGCATATATTATGAAAGATGTGTTTGACATAGTACCATGACTGAAATTGCAGTTGAATTACGCAATTAGATTTTATTAACTATACATACTATTAGGGATTTTTCATTACACAGAAAGGGATGTCAGGGTTCTGATGATTGTACTGACCTCTTGTGCCACTGGGAAAGATGTAGAGAGGCTTCCAAAACAGCAAGATAGTTCCTATTTAATCTTTACATAAGAAAAAAATGGTCAAGGAACCGTGGTTTTACTTCTTTCAGATCTTCACCAAGGAGACATCCCACTTTAATGTACGTTGCCTTAGATTTGTACATATTCCTAAAATATAAATCAGTGAAGCATTGCATACTTTAGAGTTATATTTACACTGTATATATACCAGAATTTACAAAGTCAGTGTTAGTAGTATTAGTTGTTCTATGTTAGTTAGCAGTATGTGCGTGTATATGAATCCTCAAAATGATGTAACTAACCTCTGGAGATTTCTCACTTTAAATCACTTTATTTGTGATACAAAATTAAAAATGAGAAAAGAAAAGCCTCCAACAGGTTACTTAAGATATATGTAATATAAGATCTCTGATCATATCCATGCTAATATTCACTTATCATGCCAAAAGAAGATTAAAAGTTGGCAAATTATATTTACAATTCGGTTTTATTTTAAAAATGTATTAATAATTGAGGAGAAGTAAATTAAGCTAAGCATGCAGAAAACAGTTCAAGACAGGTAGGAGGGGAAAAAAACCCTGAACAATATTGCAAGCACTGGTGCAATTACAGGATTTTCCTCTCTGCTGCTTGAAGTCCACTAGTTACTCTGCAACTTTGGCAAGAAGTCTAATTGTTCCTTAAAACTTTTACTTCCCTTACAAACTGGGAATAATCCTTTCAGAGTAGGTGCAGCTCAGCTCTTCCAATGCCAGATTGCTCAACAGCAACTAGAGCTGGTCCTTTATCACCATCTTGATCTGGCTCATTTCAGTAGGTAGAACAGTACAACCTTACCCTTCTTCAGCCTCCACTGCTGCAACATGTGGAAATCTATATTGAAAGCATGCTCAATTAGATTCTAGTATTAAGCCTGCAGGATTTAGAAAGTACCAGTTGCTGCAATACGACCTTATTTCAGTCCCTTGGGTTTGTATGCCTTATGATAATCTTAAATGATATACTTGTTATTTTTTGCAGTGAGGTGCAGCAAAAAAGCACTGATATTTCAGTGGAAACACATAAAGCAGTCCTTTTAAATCCTTTTATATTTCCAGTGTAGGTTTATAGAAAATTTAACCTCCTAGAATAAGTTTGCTTCTTTGAATTTCCTTTTGCAGTTCCCTTAGCTCTCCTTGAGTGCTGCAGACCACAGGTTGATAACCACTGCAGAAAAGATATCATCTTGGAAATTACTGATTTCTAGATTCTTTCTGCAAAATGGGAGCAAATCTGCACGGAGACTGAGCAGATTATAATACCAGTGATTACACTGTAGTAATATTTCTTTTTGTAGAGCTGAGTAATTGTACAATGCAGAGTCTACTTTAGGGCTTAAGTTTTTAGGTAGATGCTCATCTGTTTAGAAAAGCAGGGAGAAGGCTCCAAATGCCACAAATGATCTGCCATCATGGGGCATTTGTTCAGCTCAGATATGCAAGGCACTGGGTTGTCATCATTTGTGAAAGGGAGTTGCAAACGCAAACAAAATTCTAGATGATGAAGCTTAAGTATCAGGAAGTATCTTGGAGGAGTTTGTTTCTCCAGGGTGTTATAAGGATATCCTTATCTTTTTCTGGGATTCCTAGGTCCTCCTGCACTGAAACAATGAATGCACTTGTTTCCCTTTCTCTGAGAGATCGATCCAGTCAGGCTATTTTTTCCTCTTACTACCACTACCATATCACTTTATAATTCTGAAATTAAAAACTTCTAAGCGAAGCAAAACTTCATTATCCTAATTCCAACCTGCCTCACCCCTTCTGTAGTAATTTTTGGCCCTGCAAAACTTAATGATGTTAATCTGTTAAAACTCTATACCATCTTTGTATAAGTGTTACTATCCCACCAAGATAAGATGATAAAATCAGATCCAGTGGGCCCATTTGCTTCTATCACTCACTGAAAAGCGTGTGCTTGTGTGTATTGGTGTACACCTATTACTGATACAGTAATACTTTTGAATATTGAAACCAACATTGTGGCAATTCTGTTTCTTTTTCCTTCTATCCTTGCCACTCCAACTCTTCTCTTAGCTCTTTTGTTTCCTTTCTTTCCATCGCTTTATATTCATTCTCTTTGCTTCTTTTTCTTTTTCCTTCGCCATCCTGCTCTTATTCCTTAATACTGCAGTTCTTCAATGTTATTTTGAAAATGGCCAATATACTTACTATAACACCTTGAATCAATTTCATTTAGGACCCAATTATGATCACCACTGATCTGAACACTCCCTTGGCTTATGAGGGCTAAGGTATGCAGCAACAACTCCGCGTGACTAAAGTATTGTAATCTGGACCTTTGAGTTTAAACAATTATTTTTCAGACTAACTCATTTATCATATGAATTGTATTTTGTGTGAGAAAATTTATGGATGGCAAATGGTTAAAACATGAAGGATTACTCTTCAGAGGACTAATTGTTCACAGCCCTTACCTTTTTTCATACATCAGCATGCACCTTTTGTAATTAAATATGTGAAATTCCTTTGAAATAACATGGGCTAGGGTGTACATCCCAGCTATGCATCCTGGTAAGTGAGATAGTCTGGGACTTCTTGAGGTGTTTTGGGACATGCTACTGACTTGACTGCCCTTTTTCAGAGTATGTATTCTTTTATTTGACTCATCCCTAAAAGCACCTTGGTTTTACCTGAGCTTGAATGCAATTAATTGGCCTAAGGCAGGTTGACACACAGGGGCTGGAACAGAACTGGTCAGTCTTATGCCTCTTGAGCAGGCATGGGGCTCTCTAAAAATTTAAGTACAACTCCTGTCCTGGCTTGCACGGGAATTGTGGCATAATACTTGCTCTCAGAAGCAGTGAGTCAGCAAGAGCTTCCAAGGCCAATTTTAATGGATTTCCCTGGCCTCTGCCTGTTTGTCTAGCTGAGCCCCAGCCCAGAGTTCCTCGTGTGAACTCTGCAAAGCCATATCATCACCAACTTCTCTGAACTGTTCCCATAAGCTCATTGCTCCAGAACGGGATAGGCACCTTGAGACTTTCAGCACAGTGAGATTTGTGATGAGGTGTTTGAAGGGCTGAGGAGATCAGATCCTGGGAAAAGACTGTGAAATAGTTGGACAGGTTATGTTCTTAAGTTATATCTTTTTCTCAACCAGAGTAAATTTTTTCCAAACCATATGATCCTCAAATTGCCAATAAAAATGGGAATACAATTAATAGTGGTGCCATATCTTCATAGGGAACATCACATTTTTATGCCAGGAAGGCATACCTTTTGTTCTATTAAACTGAGCAAAAGTCTTCTCCTGGGTCTCGTCTTCTCTCTGTGGTGCCATCTTTTCAGGAATACATCATCATCAGAGTGCTTTGTCCCAGTAATGTATTACACTAATACATCTGTTGCTTTAATGATATATTAGTGTAATACCTTATCAGAGTGATGCATACCAATGATCTATTACTCAAAAGGTGGTGCCATTCTGGAATGAAAGAATTCATGGACATATTCAGGATAATTATACAGATAAAAGCCAAGGTATATTACTCTGGAAGCTGCTTTCATGTAACCAAGAACACCAGTATTATGCTACCCCATTTGGTGCCATTTTCTACTGCCATTGCGCTAGATTTGTAATGCTGAGGTTGTTACATCTCTTTTAAACCTTTTAAATATACCAAGAGCAACTACCATTAACCTTGGGTCACTGTGAAGCAGACTGTATCCAGTTACATTATTTTTACTGTATAGTAGTACAGTACTTACTTATCCATAACCATATGAAACCAAGTAACATTAACCTCCAAATAGTCTGAAGAACATATCATATCTCATTATAATAATCTGGGCTTCATCCTTTGCTTGACTTTAATTATTGTCCATTCTCAAACATTTTCGATTACATGACAGTTGAACTCCAGCCTGTCATTAACTGTAAGCCTCTTTAATCTCAACCTTCATTTTCTTTACCATTACATTTTTTACATTACTTTAGCTACTGAAAAACAGATTAAGTCTGTCTGATTTACATTGTTTTGCGTAGTGTGCTAATTAAATGGTTCTAAACACCATCCAAAGACTGTGGCAAAAACCCAGGTTCTACTTTCTATTTTTTAAACTTCCACTGTAAAGAAGGGTAAAAAAATGTAAACCAATAATATAAAAACCTTAAAGTTTTTTCACCTCTGCCTTAACATCCTCACTAATTGGGTCCAAGCTAAAAAGAAAGAGAATTAGAATGACATTTTGGCTTGTGGTAATTTAACTCAAGTATAAAGTATTGATTAACTTACTTGCATTTCCTCTAATGATGCTTTACACCAAAGCACAAAGAATGTTGCTTGGTAGAACACTAAGGCTTCCAACTTGTTTCAGTTCATCAGACTGGGGAAAGATGCATAGGTATCTCTAGAAATTTTGCCAAATAATCCAAAACAAAATAATTAGTATCACAAATGAGGGAGAAAAGGACAGGCAGAGTACTTATAGTTTGCAAATACTGGATTTGGGTTTTTGGTCTTCACTTTCTCTTCTGTTATCTTCAGCTTCATTGCTACTGACAGGTATTATTTCAATTTGCAGAGAAAGTTGTGAAACAACTTTCAGGAATGTATTTACTTGGGTGGCAAACTGAATTCACAGAAGCTGGAAATAGGGATATGTACGATGGACACAGAACAGCCTACTCTTTACATTCCTGCTCCTCCAAGGTCACTCAGCTGAGCTGTGACCTTTCAGTCTGGCAACTGCTGACCCAGATCTTTCCCCTGCCCTGCTGAGGGGGTGAAGGAGAAGAAGCTGCCTTTGTAAGAGTCTGATGCAAGAAGTAAACTGCTCTCAGACGTAGAGCAAGACAGAGTAGAAGCTTGTGTAAGTGTTATGGAACGGCTAAAGCAGAAGGTGGCGTAACAGGTTACAGCAGAGGGTGAGGTGTGTGGCAGTGCAAACGCGGCAGCAAGATACAGATCTATGCAGAGCTTCTGGGGCAGCAAGTGGCAGTGGCGCCCTTTCTATCAGAAGGCTTATCACAGCCAAACGAAGCCTTGCCTCATAAAGCATCAGGGTCTGTCAGGAGGTTCCAGTCATTATCATATAAAAAAAAAATTAGAGGTTTTCTTTCCTTTTGTACTATAATCTCATTTATAATCTGGGAATTCATGAGTGAGGCTATGTTATCTGATTTCTGTTAGAGGCAGAAGCAGCCTGCTAGTACAGCAATGGCTGCAGTGAAAAGTGGGTACTTCGGCAAGAAATAGTGACAAGTTTATTCTCATCAAGAGACCTGCAAGTTACCTAATTGCATCCAGAGGGAAGGGCTGGGGGGGAGAGGCATCCTCTTTACCTGGCCTGAGAAACCCTAAACTTCAGTAAAACTCACCTCCAGGGCCAGGCTAGAAATTAATGTTTCACCTGAAAGTATACTTGCTGAAGTCATTGTACTAGGATATTCACAACCTTTCCTGTTTTTCTTATATGAGGAAACCGGTTGTTTCACTGAGTATTTACTAGAATCCATCAGTCCTGTAAATCTACTAGATCTGGCAGCTGAAGTTTCTATAGTGTTGGCCTCCTGGTTGAGGTGAGGCTGCTACTATGTTCCTTGTAGAAGTCTGATCTATGACAGAAGCCTTCAAATGCATTATTAGCAAACACAGTAACTGTTAATTCTGATAAACTGCAGGTGAACAAATGGACCTTTGTGTAACCTGCCTTGTGTGCTGAGCAATTGGAAGGGATGGATTAGGTATGTGAAAAGAGGTGGGCTTCCGATACTGTTGCTCTTCTTGTGTATGTACTTACAGAGATTGTGCAATAACATACACATTAACAGCTCATGATATGTAATATACTTAGGGTCAGAACAGCCTAGTAAGGTAGGGGGATGTTAGTCATTTTTTAAGAGATGGAGATCTGCGTGGAGAAAGAGAATAGAGTGAAATGCTTAATAGGGTACAACAGCCTAAGGGACTGCAGGCAAAGTGTGTGGTCTTACCGACCTGGCTTTAATAGCCATTCACTCGTATGCAGTCCTTGCTTTCTGCTTTAGAGGTACAGTTTGTGGGGTCTTTGGGAACCCGTCTGAATGAGGAGTGACTTTGGGATTTTGTTTTTCCGAGTTAATTTTAGCAGCATCTGTTGTCCAATCTTGTTCACTGTGTGCTACACAAATGCTTTTGCTAGTGTGGTGCAGAAAAGGAGGTATGATAGGCAGGGTGGGTGGCAATTGCTTACATTTGCTCAAAATGTACTGCCACTGAATGTCAAACCATGCCATGTAACTAGGCTGTGTCAGATTGTGTGTGATGGTTAGGACACAGCACTTCTGTTAGTTCAATGTCATTCCTTTTAGTTAAATCAATGATTAAATTATAAGTGATTTTTAAGAGTTGGAGTTTGCCTTTAAGCTAGGTCTTAGGTAACTAGAAATTTGATATTTTGGTTTGAAGCAGTCTGTAGCCCATGGAGAGAGTGAGGCTTCTCCAGAGAAATTCATCCTACTTTCCAGAGGATGGGGAACAATTGCCAACTGCTATTACTTTAACTCTCTTGATAACAAGTAAACAGAAATCTAAATTACTTTAAATTACTGTCTCTCTATCCCACTGAAGGCTAGCAGAATTTGCATTTGGTATCTACCACCTAAAACTTCCCAAGGCCAGTATCATAGAATCATAGAATAACCAGGTTGGAAGAGACCCACCCGATCATCGAGTCCAACCGGTATCTTCTATTAATTTCAGAGAGCTTTGAAACAAAACTTGACACTGCTGGCTGTCTGAAACTCTGTCAACAACAAAGAGGCTAGATTAACTGGAACTGGTTTGAGAGGGAACAATTGTGAGGTGACACACAACCTCTGACAGCTTACCCCTTTTTCCTCTGGTACAGGCTGTTATCTACATAGCACAGTCCCTGGCAAAAGCTTAGTATATTACCCTATGTTTTGTGTTTCTTAAAATGGGGGGGGGGGAAAGCCCCTAAAACAATAAGATTGCAAATCTAAACTGGAAAAAGGTAAGGCGGAAAGTGAAATCAACAGAACAGAAGCAGAAGGAAGGGTGCCAGGGCATCAGAAATGGGTCAGCAACCACTTAATATGGATGAGGAGCAGCTAGCTGAGTTTGCCTGACTGTGTCTTAACATCTGGACTGCAAAATGTAGTAGCTAAGGTGAAGGTATATGATTAATTCTGCTGACTCTCATATGGGAAAATTGACTTCTGGCAAAGGAATGGAAAGAGCAGTTGGGGCAGTAAAGCAGCTCAAGCCTTAGGACAACTTGTTTTGGTACATGAAAGCCAGAATCATTAGCTTCTACAAGCAAAACCCTAGCTACGAGCAGATCAGTGAGGATTTTGTCATTGATTGAATTGGGATTTCACTGTAATTACTAATTATGGCAAATGTGCAACAGTTGTGCTGCCACTTAGAGCTGAGCCATTTACTTCTGGTTGTTTCTGTTTTTTTCAATGATAGAAACTGGTCCCTTCCTTCTCTCAGCTTTTCAGCATGGGAAGCAGGGCTCTTAAATCCCTGGGCTACTTCCTCTTAAAATGTGTGACTTAAAAAGAAGGAGTTGGTTGATGAGGACGAATGTGTGGAAGGATCATTCAAGGAAACGAACGGTGACTCCTTTTTTCTTCAGCCCCTTAGGCACTGCTTTCTGACCTAAGTGTGTTAAATAATTGCATAAAATATTTGTAGATATGCATTTAGGCAAGATAGAAAAATCTTATTTGGGGTTTTTTTTTTCTTTTTTCAAGGAGGAACTCATAGCAGAAAAGAGTCTTTCTGTAAAATGCAGGTCCTTTGCCAGTGATAATGCAAGCATTCTCATCTCATGTTTAGAGATACTTCTTGGGGAGAATTTTTTTTAAAAACAGCTCTCTTCTGTTTCTATTCTAGCGGGTCTCCAGAGAGCTGTGACAGTCAGTAAAAGACATCTAAGCCTAGAAAACAAGTTCACAGAACTGGTGGCTTCATCAGGACTATTGAAAATACACTCATGGAAATTGATGCCTATTAAGAAGGCTGAGGAAAAGCTGGTTTTCATTAGGAAAAAAAATACTGTTTGGGAAAAGTCGGTAGAGGACTATTGACCAATCAAAAGTCAGATTTCTCTATCAGCATTGACTTAGCTGATCAGCTGAATACTCCAAACCATTTTTTAACAAATATAAGGTGCAGACCCAAGGGAATCATTCTTAGTTTTCAGTGGTAAAAGTAGCATTTCCTAGATGCTCAGCAAATGGTCGTCAAAAAGATGAGAAAATGGTAGAACTAAAAAAGGTTAGTAGTGATAACTGAAAACTTGGTTCTTGAATCCAGGATAAGCAGGCACATTCAGAGTGATTCCTTTATTTCCAGTATGTGTCCTCAAATTCAGAACTTCAAAACCACACTGGTTTAGGATTGTACTGACTATCGCAGCCTATTGAGTTCCAATTGCATAATGAGATAGCTGACTGCACACTCTTCTCATCTCTGGCACGTTTGAAGTGAAACAAAGGTATTTCAGTCTAACACACTGTACTTGCCATTATAACAGTATAAGAGGGTGCACAAGAGCAGTTAGGGAAGCTCAGCTGATGAGCAGCAACTTATTAAACCACAGTAACTTACCACATGGGATTGTCTATATCCTAAATTTTATGTCTAATTCTTTCTCTGATGCTACTACTGAGTGTGTGTGTTTTAGCAGCACTTGCTCTGTGCTTTACTAGTGGATAGTAACATTCATAAATACCTTGTCAAGAAAGGTCTGGGTTAGAAATTACAGTGTTTTTGCAAGTGAAAGTGTTTTTGCAAGTTGAATGGTTAACAGCATCAGTATTTGTACAGTTGACTGGTTTGAGATGAATGAGTGAAATTCATACCTCCTCTAGAGTCTCATTTGCATCTTCTGTGTTACTTCACATCTCCTGCATTAATAACAAGCAGTTCCACAGCTAAACCCACATGAAAATGGCCCAAATGAAAGCTGCTACTTAAGTCCAGTGGCAGATGTGATATGATATCAGACTGGGGAAGCCTGCAAGGTGGGGAGGTGTTAAGGGACAGAGACAACAGCTTTGGTTCACCGGGAATCTAGTGGAGTGTATGGAAGACTTTAAAAGTGAAGGTGGATGTGCTGTTCTACTATGTCATTTTCTTTCAAACATTGCTACTCATTTTGTAGTTTTAATTAAGCAAAAGGGAAAAGCTGGCTGCTAAATAGAGCATCTTTCAACACATGGTGAGGCACAAATTGAGCCATGCAAACTACCTGCCAGCTTGAGTTATTTCTCAGCTGGGTTGTTGTTGTTTTGGGGGGTTGTGGTTTTTTTCTTAATTCTTGTGTTAATTTACTCAAAGCTGACATTACTACAGTTTCCACAACATGGTAGCTAAAGGCCTGCCTGAAATTTTTCTTGAATCATGGAATTATACAATAAGGTTGGAAGGGATCTTAAAGATCATCTAGTTCCAACCCCCCTGCTATGGGCATGGACACCTTGCACCAGATCAGGCTGCCTGAGGCCCTGTCCAACCTGGACTTGAACACCTCCAAGGATGGGGCAGCCACAGCTTCCCTGGGCAACCTGTGCCAGTGCCTCATCATGAAGAAATTCCTCCTTATGTTTAGTCTAAATCTGCCCCTCTCCTATTTCTACCCATTGCTCCTAGTCCTGTCACTACAAGCCTTTGTAAACAGTCCCTCCCCAGCTTTCTTGTAGCCCCATCAGGTATTGGAAGGTCGCTATAAGGTCTCCTCGGAGCCTTCTCTTCTCCAGGCTGAACAACCTCAACTCTCTCAGCCTGTCTTTGTATGGATGGTGTTCCAGCCCTCCAATCATCTTCGTTGTAGCCCTCCTCTGGACCCGTTCCAACAGCTCCTTCTTATATTGAGGATTCCAGAACTGGACACAGTATTTGATGAGGTCTCACAAGACAGGAATAGAGGGGCAGAATCACCCGCCTCGACCAGCTGGCCATGCTTCTCTTGATGCAGCCCAGGATGCAGTTGGCCTTCTGGGCTGTGAGCGCACATTGCCAGTTCACATTTAGCTTCTTGTCAATCATCTGATCTTGTTAATCATCTAATTTTCAATGATTCAACAGAATTAAGAAGCAGAAATAGTAACATTAACAGACACTTGCAAGTGTTTCCAGGGGACTTGGGTTTTGTTGGGCTTTTTTTAATGGCACTTTTTTTTTTATCACAAGGGAAACCAAACATTTCCTTTCAATAAGAGCATGTTTCCCCCAAAACCACATTAAGAACCACCCTGTATGACTTGGAGATAAAAAGGAAATGTGAAGTTAGGGCTGGAATTGCCCTGACAGCCTCTAATATCGCAGCACAACAGGGCATATCTTTAACTCATGTCTAAAAAAACGCTGCCTGTCATGCATGCTGAAGGTACCTGCGTCCTGGGCTGATTGAATGATGGGCTTGCCCTTGTTTAGTAAGATGTAAAGTCACTTAAATTGGCATACGATTTTTATTCCTGCACCCATAAATGAGTCACTATCTTATCTTCAGTATTCTTAACCTTATCACTAGGAAGCAAGCATTGGCCTGTAACCTCATCTTTCTGCGTTTATGACTTTGTCATCCTTTGTATATTGACATAGCCTTTTCCCTCAGCAAACTTTCTTCCTTTTGCAAAAAGGATTTTGAATATAGGAGTTAGGATGTTGCCTGTCTTAAAGGACAGGTGAGCGAGGCCTGAAGAGTTGATTGATGCTTGGATGTGGTCCAAGAAAGAAGTACTTTCCCCCGGCGTGCCTTGTAGCATAGCTGCCTCAGTCTGAGGTACAGTCCTTTAGGACAGAGCTCTAAAGGCCTTTGAGGTTTCTTTAATATCATAAATATTTTTCACAGAATCATTAAGGTTGGAAAAGACCTCCAAGATCATCCAGTCCAACTATCAGCCCAACACCGCTATGCCTACTAAACCGTAACAGCAAGTGCCACGTCTCCAGTTCCCTCAGCTGCTCCTCCTAAGACTTGTGCTCCAGCCCCTCAGCAGCTTTGTTGCCCTCTTCTGGACATGCTCCAGCACCTCAGTCTCTTTCCTGTAATGAAGGAACCAAAAATGAATGCAGTACTCGAGGTGCAGCCTCATCAGCACCAAGTACAGGGGGACGATCACTTCCCTGGTCCTGATGGCCACACCATTTTTGATACAAGCCACAATGCTATTAGCCTCCTTGGCCACCTGAGCCCACTACTGGCTCACACTCAGCCAGCTGTCGATCAGCACCCCTAGGTCCTTTTCTGCTGAGCAGCTTTCCTGCTTTCCCCTCCTAACTATGGGGCAAAATCACATTACCGCTTTGTATCCAAGATGGTTTTACTATGCTGGTTGTACAAGGAACAGCTACGAAGAATCAAATGCTCAGTATGGGAAGCCTTACTGGGGACAGTGTCACTGAGATAACAGGAGGCTTTAACAAGACCTGGAGATGAGCAATTTGTCAGAGAAGATTAGTTTTTAAAAGTATGGGCAGCCCATTTTGAAAGACACTGGACAGAGAAGTCTTTGTAATACAGGAAGTTGTGGAAGCCACAACAATTTGGAAATGGGAAAGTTTGATAAGGATGATTGATTTTTAGCAACAAGTTAAGGTCTTAGCTTTGAATTAGGTAGGATGGTTGATCATAGAAAGAATACAAAGTTCAGATGTTCATATAGGTTAGAAGAATGTTCTGAGGCAGGTAGAAGGGATGGTTGTAAAGACAAGATGGGAGAAACAGAGAAGTGAATAACTGGATGAGGCAACAGTTCAGAGGAAACTTGGAGAAGGGCTCCTGAGTTTAAAACGTTCACAAGTTAGATGTTGTCTCTTATGACATGATGGGTGACAATTTCAGTCAGCTGAATCATTGGTACTGTGAAGCCTAAAAGTGTCAAAACTTCCCTTGCAACTTTAAATATCCTCACCTTTTTAGTATGGGGGGTTTGGGTGGTGTGTGGGTAGTGTTTTCATTTTGTTTCTCTTTGTTTTGTATTTTGGAACCTGGAGTATCTAGCTCCAAGTGACTTGTTGGACTTTATTATTTCTAATAATATATAGGCACTGACAGCATAAAGCAGGACCATGTGTTGTGAAGATCTCCAGTGATGTCAGCAATGGAGAATGACAGTCTATGTGTTTTTATATTATCTAGTGAAGTGTGATGAGCTCTCAACCTTATTAATAAGTTGATTAAAAGCTAAGGAAGGGAGGGAAGTAGGTGGGGGTCAGACTTGACCCAGCTTCCTTTATACCCTGTTGGGCAGCAGAAATAATTACATCTGACATGGTATCAAAGCTCTGGGGACTGGAGGGCTGAGTGACTTGTATAAAACTGATAAGTCCTGAACAGGAGAGTTCCTGTCACATTTTCTGTATTGCTCTTCTCCACTGAATGCTTTCTTTTTTTTAACACTAGAAGATCAGAAAGGTGTTCCACGCTGTCTCTTCCTCATCTCAGGTCTACTGCAGTACCTTCTCCAATGCTGTTTTCTCTTGGAAAGCTACACTTGAATACCTTCTTGGCCCTCTTCCTAATTATTTTGCTACTCTGCTGATGATTTAAAAGCCACTGATTTTACTTTTTTCCTCGTGTAAATGAAAGTATCCCAGTCCCTCTCTCCTGAGTTGACTTGATAGGACTCTTGTAGGGTTCGCGAGGCATCCAAAATGTTTTATCTCTGAAGGCTACCATTCTTGGCACTGTGGGTTAGAGGCCATCTAACTTAATGGTTATTGAGACCAAGGAGGCTTGCTTGTGTTCTCATAAGCTGTCATTCAACACATGAATGAATAATACCTCCCAAATATAATGAAGATTTCCAAGAAAACCCAACAAAAACATCTTAAATCAGACTTGCAAAAGTCAACTGCCTTGCTGGACCTCTTCTCTAATAGTAATTCACTTTGATATTTCCCTTTCATCTTCTGTTTGATGACCTTCACAAGACCAAGTGGGAGATCCTTGCCTTCTCTAGTTAGGCAGGGAATACTTACTGTTCAGGCTCCTGCCAGCTTCCATCATTTTGGCTCATGCAAAATCCTCCCCATTTAGGAAGTATGGAAAAAGTACTCCTCTCTCTACTTTAAGAGCACTTCAGCTTCTCTTTTCCCTGCTTTCTCCTTTCCTACAAAATTGTGAGGGGGTTTTTGTGGGACATACCCCAAAAGACAAACAAATACTCTCAACTGCTTTCTAGTATATTTTTCCAATTTCTTACCCTCAGTTCTTCATTCATATGGTTCCTTTTCAAGGAGAGAAGCGCACAGAGGGGCAAAACCCCTGTCCTGCAATTCCTTCATTTTGTTTGTTTGATTTTTGCTCCAGCTGGGGGAAGGAGGTGTGCAGGAACGTGTTGTGTGGGAGCATCACTCCCTCTGCAAGCAAGAGCACTTACTCTTTGCCAAGAGCCACCTTCACCTCAATGCAGTGTTGAAGCACCTTGGGTCTTGAATAGAGCTGCTGGGGTCAACAAGTGTTTCTCAATGTACAGCAGTAACCGCATCATCCTCAAATCCAAACGAGAATAAGAATAACAAGAAGCCAGATTATACAGGTGCCTTATGAATTTTACTTCCATGAAATAGGAACCTTTAGGGCAAGCAGCCAACATATATGAGAGGCTATCCAAGTAAATTCTACGTTTACTGGTAAAAGAAGAGAATTGCATGAGGAAGCAGAGGCGTAGGCTAGCAAGAAAAGCAATTAAACCCTGTGGCCACATCAGGTATGTGTTGGTGATAATGGTTTGCAGGGAACAGCAGCCTTAAAAGCCTAAATTTAGCTTTGTTAGTGAACTACCGTGTGCATGCCCTCAGATGTAAAGTGGAGGTAGTGATGCTTTGTAATTGTCTAAGTAAAAAAACAGCAAACTTCCAGTGTGCGCACGTTAGAAGGGTTAAAAATACAGTCTGTCTTCCACCTGCTCTGCACTTATGTTATAGCTTCACTTAGTCTGTAAAGTTTTGGGGCTAGGAACTTTATTGGGTGTAGCAGAGCGAGGGAGTAAAACACCAGCCGTGGTTTTGGAATGATTAGTGAACTTTTTCTATTAGAAAGTAGCTCATAAACCAGTAGGAATCTTAAAATTAAGTACTTGGACATTAAAGAATCCTGGATATCATAAGGGGGTTGTCAGTGAAGTGTCCTAGTAACTAATGAAGCAGAGTGGAATACTTGCATTCTGTAAATGATTGCCCTGAAACTAGGCATGGATACCATGTTTAGGAAACAGTAAATGATCACATTACAATACTTCCACAGGACAATTTCAGTTGAGAGGGTCCTCTTGAGATCATCTAGTCCAACCTCACTGCTCAAACAGGGTCAGCTAGAGCAGGCTGTTCAGGCAACCTATGGCAGTGTTTGGCCAACCTATCAATAAAAAAAAAGTTTTCTTGGGTTCAGATTGAATTTTCTGGGATTGCAGGGGTTTTGGGGGTGTGTGGTGTGTGTTTGTTGTTGTTGTTGGGGTTTTATTTGTTTTTTGATTTGTGCTAATTGCCTCTTATGCTGTCAATGAGCACTGCTGAGAAGAGTCTGTCTTCTTCAACTTCACTCCCATACATCAGACACTTGTGCTAACAGATAAGATCCTCCCTGTGCCGTCTCTTCTCCAGGCTAGACAGTCTCAGCTCTTTCAACCTTATATGACAGATGCTTCAGTCCCTTAATCATCTCTATGGCCCTGTACTGGACTTGCTCCAGTAAGTCCAGATCTCCCTGTGCCAGGGAGCCCTGTATGAGATGCAGCACTCCAGATACAGCCTCACCAGTGCTGAGGAGAGCTGCAGGCTCTCCTCCCTAGACCTCCTGGCAACAGCCTTCCTAAGGTTGCCCACCTTGGTTGCAAGGGTGCATTGCTGGCTTGTGGTCAGCTTGTTGTCTACCGGGATCCCAAACTCCTTCTTGGCAAAGCTGCTTTCCAGCTGGTAGGCTCCCAGCATGTGCTAGTGGCTGGGGCTATTCCTCCCCAGATGCAGGACTTAGCATTTCCCCTTTTGAACTTAATGAAATTTCCTTCTGCCCACTTCTCCAGCCTGTCAAGCTCATAATTCTTGAAAGGGGCCACAACCATCTGTTGTATCAGCCACTTCTTACGGTTTTATATGATCTCCAATCTTGTTGAGGGTGAGCTCCTCAGCTTTTTTTGTGTGGAATTGTAAGCTGCCTCCTTTCAGGTACTATCTCTCTCCTTTCTTCCTGCTCATAAAGTTTTATACTACTCTGTGTTATTTTTCACTATTATTAGTCTACTTCTTACGGACAAATAATTTGCATCTTACTGTAAGCTACAAATGTGAAAACTATGAGTCGCCTTAATGTTGCTGAAAAGCAGGGACTAAAACCAGTATTTTCATCCATCTGTGTCAGCAGGAGTTGAGGTGACTAGACTTTATCCCTAGTATCTCAAAAGACAAATAACCTTTTCTTCTGTGCTGTTTGGTACGATGGGAAAGTGCCAATGCAAGGAGATATTCCCTACAGGAGCAGACTGGCCACATGACTTCATGCTCGGCAGGCAGCGGTGACAGCAGGCTGACTTGCAGCCCAAACCCTTCTGCCTGCCAGTTGGTGAGGGCTGATTACTGAGGATATGCAGCATAGAATCATAGAATAACCAGATTGGAAGAGACCCACTGGGTCTTCGAGTCCAACCATTCTTATCAAATACTAAACCATGCCCCTTAGCACCTCGTCCACCCATGCCTTAAACACCTCCAGGGAAGGTGAATCAACCACCTCCCTGGGAGCCTCTGCCAATGACTCTTTGTGTGAAAAATTTTTTCCCAAGTCCAGCATATACCTCCCCTGGCGGAGCTTGAGGCCATTCCTTCCTGTCCTGTCCCCTGTCACTTGGGAGAAGAGGCCAGCACCCTCCTCTCCACAACCTCCCTTCAGGTAGTTGTAGAGAGCAATGAGGTCTCCCCTCAGCCTCCTCTTCTCCAGGCTAAACACCCCCAGCTCTCTCAGCCGCTCCTCATAAGGCCTGTTCTCCAGCCCTTTCACCAGGTTTGTTGCTCTTCTCTGGACTCGCTCCAGAGCCTCAACATCCTTCTTGTGGTGAGGGGCCCAGAACTGCATAGTTGAACACCATGTGGAATTCATCACACCAGGCAGGTGAAGTCTGCTAGAAGTTTGATCTCCATGTACTCCTCCTGTCCCTTACCTTGATGTTTTTCTTTTCCCACTGAATGTAAGATCTCAACGCCACCATGTTTTCTTGTTTTGTGTTTGCCCTTCTACTCCATCTCACCTTTCTTTAAGCTGTTAATGTATCTCAAAGAGGGCATAGTTGGCATCAGGACTGCTAATGTCCACTTCTGTGCCTGCCTTCCTCCTGCTGTATTTCTGGTAATGCACTGTGTCAGAGAGAGAAGCGAGTTTGGTGTGCACCGTCCTAGATGAGCTTCTTGGGATCTTGCCAGTTCTCAGGGTTCAGAGCAGTCTTGGTAGTTTACTTACTCTAGTGCTTTAACAGAAAACCAGCTACTGACTTGAGAAACCAAAATTGATTTCCCTGAGGAATTTGCCACCTCGCTGGTGCAGTGGAGACTCTTCCTCTCAAGGTATATGTAACAAGGTGTTTAAGAACTTAGACACACTTTCATTTAGCAAACAGCTGTGGCTTAAAATGCTGTTGCCTTGCTGCTTAACTAAGCTGTGAGACTTCACACTGACGAAGCAGATGAGGAGGCCAAACACATACTGTTTTAGAGGTGGAAGCAGTTAGTTTCTCCAGGAGGATGTAACATCTTAAACCAAGGCAGGTGTTTGCTGATGAACATGTGCCTAAACCTTCAATTAACCAGTGACTAACAATGTTAAGGGGAAGCAAACTCAGAGGGAGTGCTCTGGGTCTCACTTTGATTTAACTTAAACCATTCTTAGGATGGGGTAAAGTGATTTCAATGGAAAATAAAAAATGGTGCAAAAAGATCAGAATTGGAGCAGATATTTATCCTTTTTTATCTCCGTATTCATAACTGTAATAGCCCTGAGCTAAGTGGTTCCAGTCCCTAGTTGACTAAACAAATTATTCTCATCAGCTCAGAAGTTGCTTAGTATTTTATGTTGTAAATTATTAATTTATTTTTTATATATTTAATCTATGCTGGGTAAAGTGTTGCCTGCTTAGATTTGGGGGAGAAATTCTGCATTTCAAGTATATGACTGCATTTTAAGTCTATGATTATTAGACTCAACTGAGGTTTTTTGCCAGATGAGCTTACAGCAAAGGGTTGTGAAGAGGTGATGTAGTAAATTATGGAATTGTTTAGAATCATGAGACCTCCTGAGTAAACGTGAAGAAACAACCCATAGTATTTGAGTAGCAACAAAAAGATGTAGGCACTAATATAATCCTTTTCCAAACCTATAGGAAATGTATTTCTGGCCTGCAAATTCCAGGACGATATATCAGTATGGGTTTAAGGCTTAGCAGTTTTAAGTATTGTGTCTTTGGGGTCTTTTTTCCACTGAAATTAGGCGCTGTATCACCTTTCCCTAGGTAGTGTGCTGTACTGATAGCTGGAAAATATAAACACTGGTTCTTCTGAAGTATTAACATGTAAATCTGCATTTCAACTAAAAGCATCTTATGTTGACATTATTATAAAATGATTATGGCTAGTTTGTCAGGATTTAGACAAGATTCTGAGCAAACCAGTTGTGGTTTAGCGAAGACATGCAGGACATACTGCATCTTCCTTCTTGATGCCTCTCCACCCTGAGGCTTCACAAGTGTAGCAGAATTCATGAGAATACTAGTCTTGAAGAACATTCCTGATTCAATTTGCTCTCTGTTCATAATCATGACATAGGCAGCTGAAGGTGTGGGAGAGCACTGCTAGTGATTTCAAGGACTGCAAAAAGAGTTCTAGTCTAGGTTGCTGTGATAGTGCGCTGACTGTGGCTCCTTCATTTTAAGAAGGAAGAGGTTAAAAATTTTGGAGAAGGCGAACTTGGTTGCCTTTCACAAAAGCTAGAGCCTCTCTGCCCTTTAGGATTGACTGGTTGTGTGATTTAGCCTCCCACTTTGTAATTGTTTGTTATCTGCCCCAAGGTAATAATCATCAGATAATAATGACTTCTGATCATTATTTCTTGGCCATTGTGAAAGTGGTTGGTGACCTTGCCAGTCACTAACTTGTCATTATTTATTATTATTACAAATCCACTTCTTAATGTTATTTGTTTACAGAGTATTTGCAAACATGGATGATGGCATCCATAAGCTGTTACCCTATGGATTTGTTCATCCCCCTGTGTTTGCCTTTCAAATGCTTTAGAGCAAAGAGAAGTTAGTAATCAAATCTTGTTTGCAGCGTTTAGTCATAGTTATTGCTAAACGCAGAAATTGTGACATCAATTAAAACAGAGGAGTAGTTTAGGGTATCCTTCCAAGATGTGTGTGGGAAAAGGGTAATTTTGATGAAAAACAGTGTACTTCATATTAGATATTGAAGATTCAGAGGCCATAGGCAAATATCTTCTCTGTTCAACAGGAAATTAATCTAAAAATATGAGTACCATTAAAGAGGGTCCGTGCAGCCTGAGTAGCTCCCCTTTGCATGCTCAGGGACATGCAGCTGACCCAGCCCTCATTTCGGTTAAGCAAAGGTGGTCTAGAACCATAATTTGGGTTTGAAGCCCAAGAACTGGTTAAAATGGTCCCATTTTCCCCCTCAGTATGCTTTTTTTTTAAATATCTGAGCCCGGGGAAAAAGAACTCTTTAGTGTTTCAAAGAATAAAGCAAGGATGTCAGCTAAATCTAAAATTTCTGTTTAGCAATCTTTTCAAGCTTTTGTTACGTTACCTAAAGATAGTTTTGGATGCTAGACACTCTGCAAAGGTTTTAAGAACGTTCCATCATTTATTACTGTGTAAAATCTTATTTACTCAATTTGTTTCGTTTTTCTCATGTGTAAGTGAAGAAAATATTTACTTTGTTCAAAAGTGGTTTCTGAGGCTGAACTTAATTCATATGTGTAACTAGGTTTGGTGTTTGGAAGGTGCCATACAATCATTACTTATTAATAGCAGGACCTGCAGAAGCAATGCATTATTTATATTATGTTATCTGTGGGAGACTTGCAACCATTTTCTTGTGTTTGGACTAGAAATGTTCATACGTATGGTCAGCTGACAATTCTTTTTCCTACTGTACCATCAAACATAAAACGGAAGATAATTTTTTGAATGGCATTATGCCCTTAGTCATCTTCCTTAAACCAATGTATAGAAGAACGTAAAGTCAGGACTGATGTGTCTTTGATTTCGATGTGATGGCTGGATATGATCTATTTACTAGGACAATATGTGAAGTAATGCAATTAGCCAGGATAGATATGGAGAACCAGGTTGTTCCCATACACAGTATTTCCAGGTGTGGAGTTAGGAACTCTTCAAAGCTAGAGTATATAAAGTTTCTCCCTGGTAATTTGCTCAGCTACTGGGATTTCTTTCACTGCAGAACAGACTTAAGACTGGGCCAACAACAAAGTGTTAGGCAAAGTGTTGGGATGTCTATTGAAGCCAAGGTAACCCTCGGAGAGATTTAGTGCTGCTCTATTGCTTGCCAGTCCCTATGGCCCTTTCAAAGAGTTGTGTTCCCATAGTGTCTTTGCTGCAGCCACCTCAAGTCCCCTAAAGGGGGTTTCAAATGATGGAGGGGAAAAAAACCCGCACACAGTATATTGTAAATTAATGCTGACAATGTCAACATTAATTTCTGCCAGAAATGCATGAGGATTAGAGGATGGAAAGAGTGAGGATGCAGAACGCAGTATTTGCTACATGCTGTCCTCCGAGAGCACCTGAAGCAGGGATGCCACAGCAGCAGTGGATGGTAGCACAGAGACGGTACCCTTTCCCTTTCTGAAATGGCTACTCAGCGGCCTCCTGCACATACGGGATCGTTTGGACAGACAGAAAGCCGCTGCTCACAAAGCTGGCTTAGTTCAGCACAGTTTCCATTAGAGATGTAACAAAGATACTGAAGAAAGGGTTTAGCACTGCAACTCTTACTAGGGGAAAAAGTTCTATTGCTAGTCCCAGGCATGTCAAAACTGAGGTTTGTGAACAATAGCAAAGAACATTTCTAATATTTTTGGTTATCATTACTAATGCTATTACAAATCTCTCAAACCAGCATAATCTGGAGAACTGAAGGAAAATACAAGACCTAAATATTCTGAGGGAATTCTAACTCTGGTACTCTCAATGCAGAGTAAGTGTAAGGTAGCTGTTTGGATTAATCTCCAGCCCTGTCTCTGTCACTTGTACATTTTGGGTTCTATTTCTGTATTAAAAATAAGTAAATCTCTCCATGAAAAAGAAGTATTTTGGCTGTATTGTGAAATAATAAACCAGCTGAGTCAGGAGGAGTCTCTTTTGTCTTGGTAGAAGTGTGCTCTCTACACACGGTTTTAAATGTCAGAATTGCACACGCATGCTAGTGAACCTGAGATTCTCATATATATCATCTTTAAAATCTTATTCAGGTGATTTCCCCATAGAAAAGATAATTGTGGCTGTAAAATGAGTGTAATATTATTGGAAAGTGTTCTAACTTGAGGCAATTAAGGGTGTAAATTTAAAAGATATAGGTCGCAAATCTGCTGTTTCGCGTTTTCCTAGACAGTTGTTCATTAAAAATATATACATTTTCAAGTTAGGATAAAAAATGATGAGTCAAGTTGTCAAAAGCAAAAAATTCTAACATGGTATACATGCTAGAATAAAGCATTTTTTAATTTTTGCAACATCTGACTCATGATTTTGATGATGTATTCTGCCAAGTTCAAAGTTTCCTTGCACAAAGAGAGAGTTATATGAAAAAAACCTGTACTTCAACCCATTTCACTTCAGTTGTAGTAACAGGTTTTAAGTTTAAATCATTAACAACCTCAGTGTGAACTTTTATCCAAATGACTGCAAGTCACAAAGAGAGCACTTCTCTTTCACGAAGTACCTTTTGTGCTTCAGTGAGACCAAATCCCTCTTCTGTGTTTTTTTCCCCTACCTTCATGTCTGTCTTTGAAGAAAGATGTGTGATTTGTGAAGGAATGAAAGTATGTATCGGTTAATGAAAACTGCTATCCTGGCGTCATAATGCACACTGGAATTTTATCAGAATAAAGCTTCATATACATGCATTATAGCAGGAAAAAGAAGCAAATTCTAGAAGTCCAGGTTGCTGTGAGCACTGTAAGAGTAACATGTAGCAGTGAAATCAACCATTAGGGGTGACCTAATCTTGATTCCCCCCCGGCCCCCATCTCAAGGAGCTGTGATTTTCATACTGCTTGTATGCTTTCCCCTTCTTACAGCTTGCGCTAGAAATGGTTAACACTGGATACTGGAACAGCGTATCCACAGACTAACTTGCCCAATTCCTTTCTTATTTATCCCATACACTTAATTTGGCCCAGAAGGAGTTGTGTCTAATCACCGTCCCCTGGTACCAAAGTTCAGTTCCAATAAGCCCCTGTCCTCTGGGAAGGAATAGTTCAACACATCCAAGGAATTCTGTGGGGTGAGCTCTGCACTGATACAATTTTTTCTTTTCAAAGACGGGATGATTCAGGGCAGCCTGATCCAGTGGGATGGGCCCCTGCCCATCGCAGGGGGGTTGGAACTGGATGATCTTTAAGGTCCCTTCCAACCCAAACTATTTTATGATTCTAGGACAAAACGTCTTGATTTTTTTTAAAAAAGGGGCAGTTGTTATTAAAGAGTGGTTGTTATTTTCTTTCCCCACCAGAAACAAGGGAATTACAGCATGAGATTCACCAATTGCCCCATCTCAAGGAGTTGTGACTTCATGCTGCTTGTATTCTTTCCGCTTTTTTAAAATCTGCACTAGAAATAGTCAAAACTGGATACTGGAACAGCGTATCCACATACAGACTTGCCCACATTCCTTTCTTGCTTATTAGTTAATTTGGCCCAGAAGGAGTTGTATCTAATCACTGTCCCCCTGGTACCAAACTTCAGTTCCAATGAGAACCTATCCTTTTGAAAGGAATAGCTCAACATGTACAAGGTATTCTGTGGGGTGAGCTTTGTGACGGTACGGTTTTTATTTTCTAAGACAGGACAGATCAGGGCAGCCTGATCTAGTAGGATGTGTCCCTGCCCATCACAGGGGGCTTGGAACTGGATGATCTTTAAGGTCCCTTCCAACCCAAACAATTCTATGATTTTATCATTCTAAGACAAAACATCCTATTTTTTTTAAAAAGGGTAGTTGTTATTAAAAGAGTGGTCATTATTATTTTCTTTCCCCCACTTGAAACTAGGGAATGACAGCGCGAGACCCACAAATCCCCTCATCTCAGGGAGTTGTGATTTCATGCTGCTTGTATGCTTTGCAGTTTTTAAAACCTACACTAGAAATTGTCAAAAGTGGATACTGGGACAGCGTATCCACATACTGACTTGCCCACCTTCCTTTCTTCCTTATTACTTGATTTGGCCCAGAAGGAGATGTATCTAATCACTGTCCCCCAGTACTAGTTCAGTTCCAATGAACCCCTGTGTTTTAGGAAGTAATAGCTTAACATATCAAAGGAATTCTGTGGGGTGAGCTTTGCACTGGTGCAATTTTTCTTTTCTAAGATGGAACAGATCAGAGTAGCCTCATCTAGTAGGATGTGTTCCTTCCCATCACAGAGGGGTTGGAACTGGGTGATCTTAAACATCCCTTCCAACCCAAACTATTCTATAATTTTGTGATTCTAAAACAAAATGTCCTAATTTTTTTTTAAAAGGGCAGTTGTTATTAAAAGAGTGGTCATTATTATTTTCTTCCCTCCTCTGAAACGAGGGAATGACAGCGTGAGACCCACAAATCCCCTCATCTCAGGGAGTTGCGATTTCATGCTGCTTGTATACTTTGCAGTTTTTAAAACCTACTCTAGAAATTGTCAAAAGTGGATACTGGGACAGCGTATCCATATACTGACTTGCCCATCTTCCTCTCTTCCTTATTACTTGATTTGGCCCAGAAGGAGATGTATCTAATCACCGCCCCCTCGGTACCGAAGTTCAGTTCCAGTGAGCCCCTGTCTTTTGGAAAGGGATAGTTCAACACATCCAAGGAATTCTGTGAGGTAAGCTTTGCACTGGTACAATTTTTCTTTTCTAACATGGGAAGGATCAGGGCAGCCTGATCTAATGGGACAAGTCTGTGGCCATTGCAAGGGGCTTGGATCATTAAGGGCCCTTCCAACAGGGGTTTGGAACTGGATGATCGTTAAGGTCCCTTCCAACCCAAACTATTCTGTAATTTTGTGATTCTAAGACAAAATGCCCTAATTTTTTTTTAAAAGGGTAGTTGTTATTAAGAGTGGTTGTTACTATTTTCTTTCCCCCACCTAAAATGAGGGAATGACAGCGTGAGACCCACAAATCCCCTCATCTCAGGGAGTTGTGATTTCATGCTGCTTGTATACTTTGCAGTTTTTAAAACCTACTCTAGAAATTGTCAAAAGTGGATACTGGGACAGCGTATCCACATACTGACTTGCCCACTTTCCGTTCTTCCTTATTACTTGATTTGGCCCAGGTGGAGATGTATCTAATCACTGTCCCCCTGGTACTGTAGTTCAGTTCCAATGAGCCCCGAGGTGTTTTAGGAACACTCATTGGTGTTTTAGGAAGGAATAGCTCAACACATCCAAGGAACTCTGTGGGGTGAGCTTTGCACCAGTGCAATTTTTCTTTTCTAGCATGGGAAGACAAAAGGTCTTAATTAAAAAAAAAAAAAAAAAAGAAAGAAAAAAAAGGTAGATGTTTTTGAAAAGAGCAATTGTTGTTATTTTCTTTCCCCCACCATAAACGAGGGAATTACGGCGTGAGACCCACAAATCCACATACACACACACCCTCTTTTTCCTTTTCCTTTTTTTCTTCCAGGAGCCGGGGCAGCGCATCCTCCGCCCGAGCGCAGCGGGGACACCTTCCCCTTTGCTCTGCCCGGGCGTGTGCGCGCTGTGTGTGTGCTCTGTGCTCCCTGCGTGTGTCCGTGTGTCTGTCTGTGTGTGTGTGCGTGCGTCTGTGTGTCCCTGCCTTGCCTCTCGCCGCCTGCCGCCCGCGGGCGAGCCGCGAGCACCGCCGCCGCTGCCCTTTGATCCCGGCGTTAGTGTTAGTTAAGGAGGAGGAGGAGGAGGAGGAGGAGGAAGGGGGGGACGGGGACAAGCGGGATCCGCAGCCCTCGGGCACCGGCAGCCCCTTCGCCCCGGCACGGTGCCCGCCGGGAACAGCATCCCCGGGCGCTCCAGGGATAACTGCGACCGGGGGGACAAGCCAGGTGCACGACCGGGTTGGAGGGGGCGGGGGGGGGGGGGAGGTGGGAAAGGGAGGGAGAGGTGAGGGGGAAGAAAAGAGAGAGAGAGAGAGAGAGGGAGGAAAAAGAAAAGAGAGAAGGGGGAGAGGGAGCCACGGTGAAGCCGGGAGAACCGGCTTCAGCCCCCTTTCCCCCCTGGCGAAGAGGGACAAGCCGCCCCGGTTGGCGGACTCCCCCGGGGGCCCCGGCTTTTGTGCCTGGCTGTGCCCCCCCGCCCCAATCCCTCCTCCCTCCCCATCCCGGTCTTATTTGATCTCCCGTTAAACCAAGGAGGAGAATGTGAAAAAAAAAAAAAAAAAAAAAAAAAAAAAGGGGGAAAATGCCCAGGAGGAAGCAGGAGCAGCCCAAGCGCCTCTCTTCACGTAAGTGCCCCCTCTTTTTGCCATTTTCTCCTTCCTCCTCTCCCCGTCTCCTTCCCCCCCTCGGCAGCCGCCTCCGTCGTTTCGTGCGTTAGTTTAGGGTTACAGAGGTGAAGCTGACAAAGACACAGCCTGGGTTATTCCTCTTTTAGGTCTGAGCTAAGGCAGCCATGTTGGTGATGAACAGCCTTGTGCCCTTTTAATTTTTCCTCTCCCTCTCCTTCCCCCCCCCTCCTCCCCAACCCCCCCTCCCTCCTTCTTTCTTCGCGTCTCTCGCCCTTTCCTCCCCTCTCCCTCCCCTCGCCCGTGATTGTGCATTTGTGAAAAAAGAGGGGGGGGGGGGGCGGTGTGGGTTTCTTTTTGGGGCTGGAATGGGAAGGAAAAAGGGGGGTGGGGGGGTTGTTTTATTAGGGTCGGGAAAAGGGAACGGGGAGGGGGTGGGAAGCGGCTGCTGGCGTCTAGTGCGGAACCAGCCGAGAGGTCCGTCCCCGGCTAAAGGTTGCGGCGGGGCTCGGGCAGCCCGGGAGAGGCGGAGGGGGTGGAAAATAAAAGGAGGAAGAAGAAGCGGGGGGGGGGGGTGTATGGAATACAGGGCAAGGATGGAGCGCGGGGGATGCGCCCCGCACCGAGCCCACTCGGGCTCGGTGCGGGGCGCATCCCCCGCGCTCCATCCTTGTCGTGAGGGGGTGAAAAGGCAAGAGCGTGGCAGGCGAGGTCCCTGCAGAGCAAGGGGGAGGCGGCGGGTCCCTCCTGGCCGCAGCGAAACCCCAGGGTCAGGGCGAGCCGCTGCCGCTGCCCGAGCCGAGAAAGCATCGCGCACCCTGCCCCGCTCCTTCTCCTTCCCGCCTCGTTTGTCCCCCTCTCTGCTTATTTCTTTGCAAAACAGTTAACTTTCTGGGGGGGTTGTTAGGGGTTTGTGTTTTGTTTTTTTTTTTTTTTTTTTCCTCCCCGACCACCCCGCCGCGCTCGGCGGCTCATTGAGAGCCAGGCGGGAGGGGAGGGGAAAGGGACCTAAAAATACCCTGCCCCTGCTTGGCCCCAGGGTTGGTTTGAGAAGAGAGAGAGAGAAGAGGAGAGGGAGGAGGCGAATGGTGGAGGGGAAGGGTCATTTGTCTGCCTCCGGCGCAGCTGCTCGGAGCGTCCCCGCAGCGAGACCGGAGCCGCCGCTGCCGGAGCCCCGGGCTCGGTCACCGGGAGTTCACCGGGGCGGCCCCTGCCCTGTTCGGGGAAGGACGGGGGGGGGGTGTCTGCGGGCGGAGCTCAGACCCTGTGTCGTGTCCCCCCCGCCTTCCAGCCGTGCGGGCGGAGGGGCTGGGGCAGCGCTGCCAGCACCCGCTGCGATGGGATTGGGGAAGGGGGGGGGGGGCGGTGAGTGGGGGGCACTTGCTGCCCCCGCCTTCCCCCCCCCCCCCCCCAGACGTTTCACCCCAGCGGAAAGGACGCGGAGAGAGGAGTCAAAGGCTGGGGTTGTGGCAGGGTGGGCTTTTTGGTGTGGTGGGTTTTTTTTTATTTATTTCGTTCCCCGCTGCCGGGTGGCACGGGGGGAGGGCCCGCCTCTGCAGGGCCCGGCCTGGCCGTGAGGGGCGGGCGGAGGGGCGAGCCCCGCTTTGAATGGGAGGCGAGGAGAAAGGAGGGGGGAGAGGCGGCGGCGGGGCCGGGCTGACCTTGCCCTCGCCCCCGCCCCGGTGCGGCTGCCCTCTCCGCCTGCCTCTCGGGCTGACGGCGAACCTGGGCTCCATTTTAGCTCCGTTTCAGCTCGCCGGGGCTTGCCCGGCGCTGCCCCTGCCCCCGGGGGGCGGCCGGGGCTCCCCCCGGCCCAGCAGTCGCCTGCTTTGTGCCAACACCACCCCCCCACTTACAATTTTTTTTTTTCCCTAAACACCGGGCCTGATCTGCGGTTCTTCCTGATTAATTCTTTTTTTTTTTTCTAGTTCGAGTCCTGGGAGTTTTTCTCCTGATGCGTCCCGCGCGGATGCTACTTTTTTTAATGGGATTTATTTATTTTAATTCCTTTTACGACTAGATTGGGCTGTATCAAAAGCTGTTATTTGACAATAGTAGTAATAACACGTTAGATAATTCAGAAATATAAACATTAGACATTATATCCCAGCCTGCAGTCCAGCAGAAACCACTCTGGAATCCATCGCATTCAGTGTGCAAATGCCATAAATAGTGATTTACGTATTTATTTTTTTTAGCGATGTGTTGCTCTAATAGGTACTCGGTGTAAAGTACACTTCCATTGTACAATTCATGCTGGATTTAGCAATAGGTTTCTTAGTGCATGCGTTTCATTTTGAAGTATTAATGATGGCAGTAGAATGTAAAGTGCACCATGCGCATCGAGAAAGAAGATGGCTAATACTGTCCTCAGCCTTAACTCTGCCCCATTGTGGGGATTACTCTATGATTCACTCCTGAATTCTGGTTCAGGGTGCTGTGGGTGCGTGAATGTTCTCCAGGACACCTAAGGGATGTAGCGTCTTATTGTACTTCTTTCTGGTGTTTCGGCTCCTCTTGCAATCACACTGTTTTCTTTTCTGAGAATTCCTGAAAAGTCTGTTTCCTCTGAACCGCGCAAATGTGCCTTGGAAGAGTTCAGCCTGAAAAGAAAAAGTTTTGAGGCGCTCCAGTAAATGTTTAAGATCTAGACCGCTACGTTGCTTCGAGTGTAGCGATCGATATTCCTTGGGGTTTGATTCTATCTCAAAGGCTTGTAAGCAATGCAGTTTGTGAATGAATGCCACAGCACCGTTCATAGGAAGCTTACATTTGTTACAGAGTGTAGGGCGGAATTAGATGCTACATTGAGAAGCTTGAACTTGTACTAGTTCCTCAAAAACGTGATTAATTCATTGTTGACAAGAGGATCCATGTAGGGAAAATGATTAGTCTAGGTATGATTAGGTTATTAATTTCATTACTATAATGATAGTTGTCCTGGTGGTGCTGTAATGCACCTTGTGGGTGAACAGCAGACTTTTTGTGGACGGAGTAGCATTACTCCACCTGAAAACACTGTTCTTATTTTGTCCCTCTTGTGAAAATGAAGTTGTCATAGACTTTTCAGAAATACCTTATACCTTTGTGGGGATTCTTTCTGACATGTAAAGTGTCTGTCTCTTTAAATCTTTATGCTTTTTTTTTTTTTCCCATTATACCTAACAAGTCAGTTGTACAAAATCATTCAGTGGTCAATGTCTGAAAGACATGCATTGGTCTAAGACTATATATTAGTGTTTCCTAATAGTACAAAATATGAGTAAACCTTACTGGAGTGTAAATTAGACTACCGAAGAGCCAGTGTTGTGCTTATTAAGCTTTAGGCTCTTATGAGATAGGGGGCAGGGGAACAAAACCACAGACTTTTTAGTTGGCCGAACAGGAAGACCTGCAAGTAGAGCAGTGGAATGGGAAATGTAAGGACATGCAGATGGAATGCATTTTTACTTCTAATTTTTTTTTTTTTTAAACTATTACTTAAAGACAACAATCACTCTGTTAGAAATATTTTCATGTACTAGAAGGCAGGAGTAGAAGGAATTAAGTTTAGGGGGAAAAAAAAAAAAAGAAGAGGAGCCAGAAGGAGCTGGCTGTTCAAAGTGAAGTATTAGTAATTTCCTATAATTTAATCAGACCAGATCCCAGAGCAAGATAATGAGAGCATGACCTACAAAAGAGGACTTTTTGGAAGTTAAAAGGGTTTCTAACATGAAGCTTCACAAGGCATGTGATTTGTCATGAAGCACTGTATAGAGGACTTTTTTCTTTCACATTGCAAAGGAGTCGTAATATAAACATTAGTTCAGATGGTTAAGGAGAGCTAATATGGCTTATGCCTGGAATCCTTTTACTGTTACAGCTGTTACACTCCTCAAGCATGACTGGAGTAGTTTGTCTTCTAAATAATATTTTGTCCTGGTTTCAAGTATGCTTTTTTGTTGTTGTTGTTGCCATTGGTGGTATGGGATTTGCATCATCTAGGTTTACAAATACAAAGCCCTTCAGGATGTATGGACGTTGAAGTATTGCGTGTTTTACAAAAATATTAATATACCAAAAATCTGGACTATAGAGTAAGTAGCAGTATATCATAGAATTCAGTTTTCAATGTGTGTGTGTGAATTCTATTCATCTGTCTTTCTGCCCCCCAAAGTAAAAATTTCAATTTATGTTTCATTCCAAAAAAAGAATAGTAAATTATATTGAACTGAAGGAAGAAAAAACCCTCAAAACGGTGGATAATACCTCTTTTTTTTTTTTTCAAATGTAGTTAAATAATAAAACACAGACTTGACCTATACTTGAGTTGAAAGGCTGCATGTTGCACAGTGCAGTCAGCGTTGGTTCTGCGCATGCACACTTGAATGAAGACTTGAATGAAGGATTCAGCAACGTGTATTTGTAACCTCATCCCAGAGCTTGTCTTTTAGTTTTCCTTTTTTTACATCCCAGCTTCAGGTTACAATTATGAAAGCATTATGCGTCCAAAGATAATCTCTATTTTCCTCGCATACATGAGCACTTACGGGCTGGTATCCTCTTTGGTCTAGACTCCAAATATTTTGAATACTTAGTCTGGACCATTTAGCTTAGTAGTTAGTTCTATTCCTTAAAGTTTTTCCTGCCTTCCAAGGGATTTCCTGCTTGTGGTGTAATTACTCCGAGTAGTGGAATCCCAAGTTAAGCCTAACAGTAAGACAAACCTGTTCCATTTTGCAGGCTAAGAATTCACCCAGAATCCAAATCTGATTAATTTGGAATCCTGGGAGAGTTATGGGTTTGTTTTTTTTTTTTTTTTTTTTTGAGAAACATGTAGTAAGGTGAGAAATATTGGGCTGCATAAATAGTCCTTTTCCTTGTTCTTTTCAGTTCTTAGGCAGTAGATGGGAGGCTAGAGAGGGAAGAATGACTAGTGCTGATAGTACAGTAGATTGAGAGAGAAGTTTTTATGGAAGACTGATGAATCAGCTGCTATTTAGAATAAGTTACGTTAAAAATGAAAGGGTTACCAAGTGGTAGAGGTCTTGTGCCGAATGGTTTAATCAGGAGGTTCAGAAAGTGAAATTAGGTTCCAGACGTCTGCACTGTTCCATTTCTTTTATTTGGGATGCTCTCTCACTAGTGTAGAAATAAAATTTTTGAAGCAACTCAAAGCAAGCTGCTGTCATCATCTCTTTGAATTCTGCATGGCCCTACCTCTAGGGATTCCCTTCCTCAAAAAAGTTTTATAGCTCTGCTGACCCTTCATCTGGGGTTTGCTGCTTGGATGCATTTTTTCCTCTGCTGCTGGGCTTTCTGTGCAGGTACAGAGAATTCTTGCCTGCATGGTCTTAAGTTTTATCTGAAAGTTTCTGTAAGGGAAAAGATTTGGCACAGGCTTACTTTAAAATTAAAACTTCCTATTTCAAGTGAATGGTTTGAGTGTATCCTGGATCTTGGTGCTTGTTAGAATTTGCAAGACGCTGTATCAGGGCAAAAATAACAACCGCAGTGAATTTTTAAAAATAAATGCCACGTAACTTCTAGAAAAATGCATTAAAAGAATTGATGGCTTTAACAAGTGTGTATGTAGCTTAATGGGTGATCCCCATGCATGACTGTTAATGAACGTGAATTCTTGGCAAGCTATTTCTAGACTTCACTTTCACTTGTGTAGTAGTACAAATAATTATTTATATAAAAAAATTTTAAAATCTGAAAAAATAAAATAAGAACGCATCTCCCACAGCTAGATGATCATGCGGTGAAAAGTAAGTAAGGAACAGAGAGGGTGGTAGGCAAGGGGATTTAGATAGTAGCTGGTGGTGTAGCTATGTTTACTCGCTTTCCTGAAGCACAGCCAGTGTCTCTCCCCGTATAGACCGCCATGCAAAGTCTAGACCTGGTAGCTAGGGACTGAGGACCTATTTCTTTATCTGTGTTTGGAGCAGGATTTCTTGTTATCTACCTCTGTGTTTCTAACCCTCTGAGGCCATGGAGAGCCCTTCTTGGGCACACTGTAAGCATAACAGCCTAGAGCTGCTCTAATTTCTGCCGCTCCCAGGCTCTAGCCCTGCTCCTTGATTTGGAAGGGAAGGGTTGACATAATCCTTTTCTCAATTCTGTGCTGCTGAGGGGAGTTCTTTGCACAGTGAATAACTCTGAAGGGGGCTCTTCTGCCCACCTTGAGGTACTTTTACATTGCCCATAAGGTCTGAATAGACTTCACAGTAATTGTTTATATTGTCTTCCTGCACAGTGCTATGCCACATTGAGATAACAAAGCAAGCTCTAAATAAGCTACCTTGTGTACGAGAAGCAGTTATCTCAGCAGTCTGCCCAGGTTAATTCAGCTATAATACTTGTGGGCATACTCAAGCTGGCTCAGATATCACTACGTAGTGCAGTGTTATTTAGTATAGATATACTCTCATGAGAATCACAGTTGTTGTCTTTGAAGGCACTTACTGGCCCGCATGAAAAGTGTTGTTAAAGCCCACAGAGTTTTCAGCCAAAACTGCACTTCGAAAAAATAAAATCAAATCCCAGTGCCATTGGCACACGTGTATGTTTGTTTGCTCAGGAGAGAAGCCAGCCATGGAATGGACATAAACATGAAACTTCCCTTTTACTACTAGCTCTTCCTCTGCATCTGAATTTTAGGTAGAATTCTAGGCAGAAGGTAGAAGTGGGTTGCTGTCATTTATTCTGTGTTTGTGCCCTGAGTAGCCATAGCACTAGTTTCTTGTACCAGGAACTTGGCACGGAATCCTAAATCTCTTTAAAATAAGATAAGTTTTGAGGAACGTCCACTTTTTATTCGGTGCTTACATGTTAATTATCTGACTTATTACTTTTCTTGAGGCTGAAAACTGAGGCAGTGCCTTAAACTGTGTCTAGGAGTGAGGGGTGCCTGTTTCCACAGGAAGGTCTGCTTCTGTGTGATTGCCTACCAATACCAGTAGCTTCCTAATCCTCTCTTACTTGGCTTTGCTTGTTAACCCCAAGCAATCCTCTCAGGGACAGAGAAAGCAGCTGTCTTTGGTAGCAAACACAGCACGACAAAACAAACACTTCTTGAAGCTTCCCTTAGATATGTTACTGTAACATCATCCTTGTGGGAGGAATTAGAAATACAGGGAATATAATTTGTCATGTCCTAATCTGACTTTGGGAGAGAGGGGAAAAAACCCTAAATTATAGGGAACGAGATTCCTGTGACACTTAGAAGAAGGAATAATTTCAGTATCTGAAACCTAAACCTTTTGTTTCTGAACCAGTTGGAAAGCTAATGTGCATAAAGCACCTCAGGTGATTAATGGGGCAGAGTAAAATGGTAAATTAGGAGCACATTGTTTGCAAAAAATAGAGCAGAAGAAGCTACATGTAACAAAAATAAACAGAAACTAGTTAAAAACAAGGGAGGTCTTTGGTAAAGTGGGGACACCTGATTGGGTCACCTGCTATGGTTGAATACTGCCTTATGTCTATATATGATTTGTAAACACAATAGTAACAATTAAGAGCACTGCAGCAGCTTGAGCTGAGGCTTCCCTTGTTTTGTTTAATGCCGTCTACACGTTAAGGTGATGTAGGGATTTCTAGTTGATTTTGTTGTTCCTTTTACTGTATTGATCGCTGGATCGCAACAATTCCATAACTTTTAAAAGTCTTTATTTCTAGAAGAGTGAGTGTTTTGAGTGGTTAGTGTGTTGTTTTCTGTTTCTGTATTTCAATAAAAGGGAAAGAAAGTTCACAGTGGTTGCTGTCACTGTCTTTCCAACTTCAGTATTTAAAATAATATAAGATTAATTTACCAAGTTCCAGTTAACATTATTTTTAAACTAGGACTTAATGCGTATCATCAGCGATGGTCCAGCTTTACAGCCTTCCTCTCATCTCCCTTGTGATTGCGCCGGCTTTCCCAGCTGAGGATTCTCATTGCACGGGGATGTTCCTTGGAGAGAAATGATACTCTTGTTTCATACATCTTTGTATCACTGCAACTTAGAGTAGACAGTGAATCAGAGATGAAGCCACAGCTGGAATGCATTCGCATCTACTTATTGCTAGTTAACAGCCATTTCCAGCTGCTGTTGACAAGCCTCCTAGGTTCCAGGCTGAGTCAAGGTTAGAAAACACAAAGGAGAATTGGAGCACAGTAAAGGCTCACTCTCATGAGAGAACCTGGCCATAAGTGTAAGCTGAACAGAAGTGTGTGGATTGTTGAATACGTAGCGGTAGTGATTCTTCCAGATTGAGTGGAATGAATAGGAATGGTTGGACTTGATGATCCAGTTGGTCCTTTCCAACCTTGTGATTCTGTGAATTGCTTTTGCCAGAGTGCCACTGGGGGTGTTGGGAAGTTGAGATGTCTTATTCGTGCTCAGAGAAGGAGATAATGAGCTGACCAAAAAAGTCAATGTAAGCCTAGGTCATAATGTATGATAGTACATTATATCATCAAGACAGACAAATGTGACTGCCTCTTGGACAGTTTTTCAGAGTCCGATATGTCCTTTAAATGAAGAGCAGCCAGCCAGCCAGCCTCCTGCAGCAGTAAAGAGACTAGAGAGATAGAGAGAGAGGCTGTGCTCTTCATCCTTCCTTAGAAGCTGGCTGGCTTAACTTTGTATTCAGGAGATGAAAACCTCCCTTTGGCAAGCATGGATTTTTCCTCTTGCTATTTTACCAGTGCTGTAACGTGTAACTGTGCTCCTTGCAACTGTTCCTGGGCCCAAGACTTCTAGAGTGCTATGACAGAGCTGTTGGGGCTGTGTGTTGTTTGTGGGGGTGTTTGGAGGCTCAGCAGGACAGTTTACAGATACGAAACTTACAGCTGTTTTTTTTGAGTTCTTGCTTTTTTTTTTCTTTTTACCTGTGGCTCAACAAGAAGCTCTCCTCAGAGATTCTTCACACCTTTTGGGAGAGACAGAATTTTTTTCAGCTTTAATCCTTGTGCCATAATACTATACTGATAAGGACTGGTTTTCTTCATTTTTCTTTTTCTCCAAAACCACTTATGATATAATCACTGCTTTTATCACTGGTAGTTCTGTTTTTTTTCAACCTCTTCCAGTCAATATTTATGGTAAGTTTTCTAGACCAGTTGGAGAAGATTGGTCAGGAAAGGTATGAAAGTAGAGAAATATCCATTTTTCATTTTGGTAATATCAGTACTTTATCAGTGTCGCTCCCTGAAGACTGCTGGCAGACTTAGAAGTTAATAGAATGAGGAGTTATTTGGAACTGGTTCAAGAGAAGTCACAGCATGCCTTTAATCTGTTGGAGAGAAGAGGAAATTTGAAGGTTGCCATTTGTATTATCCCCGACATCGTTGGCCTGGATTGGCAAATTAAAGCCGGTAGTCATGGAGAAAGCAGACCAGAAGTACCATGCTCTTCTGCAGGACTTCTGATTACTCTTTCAACTGAGTGTCTCCCAGACTTTCTGTGGTAGTGATTAGACATCAGAAAGTACTCTGAAGGATTACTTTATGCATGAAAGAGACAAGACAATATTGTTTCCTTCTTTGTCATTTTTATGTAGTGCACAGGAGTACAAAACAGGGAAGTTAACCTGCTGTCCTAGGCATGTGCTCTTTGAAATTACTAGATATGTTCTGGATGTTGCCGTGTGTTTTCACAGTGCTGCCAAGATCTTCTAAAGAAGTTCTGAAGCTGTGTTGGGCTTACATTAGTCTGTCCCTGTACAAACTCTGGTGGGAGTTCCGTGCTTCTTAATTCCAAAATTTAATTGTGCTTTTTAAGAGATACAGGAAACCTGATCTTATTGCACGGTCCTTTGTATTTAACATGTGTGTAGAGGAAGAAAGTTAATCCGTCGTTGTTCTTTAGGTTTCAGCTTTTTAGTCCCTAGTCAGGTATTTTCTGTTCTCCTTCTCTGGAAATCTGTTGCTATTACTAGTGAGAGGAGAAGTATGGAAAGGAAATTTTACCTGAGGTCATGCACATCTACCTTGCAAACCAGCATTGGCAAGGACAGTGACCTTCTGTGGTTTTCCAATACTCTCCTGGCACCAGTGAGGGTTGAACTGTTCTTTAGATTCCCACCAGGGGCACTGAAGCTTCTCTGCCTTGAAGATTGAGTCAGTAACTGCAGTGCTTCAATAGTATTTGCTTGTCTTTGCCTTCCTCTGCATGTTATTGATTTCTTCCTATTTTCTAGGGGTGGAGCGAGTGTGTGGCTTGGGAAGGAACGTGGTTTGGACTTCGCAGGAAGAACTAGGGGAGACTGGGAACTTCATGCCCTCTATATATGCTCGGCCATGCAGGGGGTATCGATAGAAAAACAGCAGGTTCTCCTGCTGTGGCAGTCAGATGGGCTGAGGGAGCGCTGAGGGGCTTGCACAGAGCAAGAGTAAACATGGAGGCAGTGGCCTCGAATAATAAAAGCAATGGAGCTTTATTTTTCTGGAGCTATGACTCAGTGTTTAGAAAGCCTTTTTTTGAATAAGCCTGTTGTAATCTTGTTTATAGTAATTAAGAGTTTGCTAGTAATTTAAATAGTTGGTTTTGGCATATGGTCTTCTCACAGGTACTGGTAATGTAAAGATGAAAACATTTACACAAGAATAAAAGTCAAGGAAGCAGGTAATTGACCGATTTATCAACCTTAGCAGACGATGTTTTCTGAGACATCATGGTAGCTATGGTAAATTTATTCTGGATTGCTTAAGGGCACGATCCTATATGGCGTGTACAACACATGAGGGCAGCTCCTTGAAGTGAATGGGTGAAGGAGCAGGTAATCAGCCAGTGTGGTTTCAGTGCCTCGATTAGCGTTTTGGTCAGTGGGTTGTCCCCTAGGAAAGTTGGAATTGCCCTGCACAGCACAGCTCAGAGCACAGGCGATTTACAACTTTTGCCTGGAGATTTTAGATCAACTTCAGTCTTTCAGACATTGTGACATCTTGTAAACTGATGGCTGTTCTCAGACCCTAATGCTAAATTGCAATTACGATCAGGGATTTATATATTTTCATTGCAAATTGTTTGTGTGCAACAAAGTGGTGTGTTCGAACACTTCCCTTACTTCAGCCAGCCCCTTTTGCCAGCTGAATTGACACTTAGAACTTCTTTTCCAGCTGCAAGGGTGACTAAAATCATGTTGCTCTGGTGACCCTGTCAGTTTTAAATGACTAACCACACTGAAATGAGTTGCGTATATTGAGGGTAAATCAGTGTTATAATAATCTATAGCATAAACAGATCGCTTTAGCATTGGCTGCTGTAAATTGTCAGAAAGGTGAGGATTCTTGTGTCTGCTCTTTACTGTTGGGCTTGCGACTGTGCTGAGGCTTGCATTGCGTTTCAGGTGATGAAGATGCATTTTGTCGCAGTAAAGAGTTGAGACAGCTATCACTGCAGCTGGTTCTTGGGTAGGTGGCAGGTCAGGTGCAGGCCTTAATTAAGATGAATTGTTAGCTGATGAAGGCACTGAGTAAGAGCAGGCAGTTTATAGATGTATTTCAAAAACAGAGCATATGTATGCAGAATGGAGCGGACCACTAATTTTATTTGCTACCAAGTTAAATGAAGATTAGAAAGCAAGGCTTTCTTGCCTTTTTTGGCATCTAGATCATAAAAAATGCAATGTAAGAAACAGTACTATTCATGCTTAATACCTTATATCAGTTTTATTATGGTGGATTATTTTCTTGGGACATTCTTGCTACGTAAAACTGATACTGTTAGGGGTGCTTTAAAACACTTTAAATCACTTTAAAACACCTTGAGCTATCCAGTCAGAAAATAGATTCTCTAAACAGTGCCTCATGCTTAGTCTTCGTCTTGGAGACTGATCATCACAGCACCAAAAAGCACTGTAGGGTGTGCAGAAAGAAATTCCACTGGTCTTACTTGAGCTGTTCAAGGCAGAGCTTTACCTGTCTGAAAATGGGTGCATCTCCTTTGTTTCTGAGCCTTTTATTCCAGGTCATAGGTCAAGTTTTTGTCTAGTTCCATGATCATTCACATGGGCGCACCTCCTTTCTTGAAAGCCATCGCCTTTTAAGATTTGAAAGGTATAAAGAACTGATGTTGTTCTGCTTTTTTCTTTTAGGTATCTTAATAACATATTGTGATATTTCCATTTTCTCAAGCAGAATTGTCCAAATGAATGGATCTTGTCTTCTATAACACCTGAACAGAACTGTATGATAAAAGATTGAGAATGCCGAGTTACCACACTGCTTGAGCTCATAGTGGTTTTCTAGTCTGACTGTGGTTTTCCGTCGTTCTTCCTCTTTTTCTTTTGTAAGTCAGGGAAAACTGCAGCCTGAGATATCATCAGAAAAAAACCCACAACTGTATTTTCATGTCTTCTACCTCAAATATACAATAGAAGACTGACCTAGAATCAAACTACTACAAAGCAAGTAGCCATTTGGAAATGAGTAACTGAGCTTCTAGTTTGCAGGTAGACTGTGTTTAAGATAAGGCAGTTTTGTGTTTCTGCTTAGAATTTCCTAATAGAGACACTAGTCCTGTGTTCCATAAGCCACTTTTTAAAGAAGATTTCATTAATGACCTGCCAAAGGAATAAAATCTCTTTTCATTTGAGGAGTTAAGGATGGTTTTAAAACGTTATGGATTCCTATATTGACCATATGGCATTCATGTGATTATCACCCATAATCATTTGATCTCGAGTGGAAACTTCAGTTTCCTCATTTAGAGATCTCCTGGTTGTAGCCAGCTTTTCCATATTGTTTGCTGGAATTGTTTGGTGTTTCATGTCTAATGAATGGCTATGGAGGAAAATACTAAAACGTTTTCCCTCCTTCATGAAATAACCCGAGATGATAGGTCTTGTGTCTGTATGCTAAGGATAATAGAAGACTTGGGAATAATTTTTAACTCTTCTTATTTTTGAGGCACCAGCATCCCTATTACCTTTTGGTATTTGATACTTTCTCACTGCAGCCATCTGTTGTCATAGCCGCTTATCTAGAGCAAAACAAATGAACAATCAAGTGAATTTTGGCTAACTAGGAATAATTTTAAGGTGTTTTTAAGCTTCCTTATAGCTAAGAAAATGTAGGATTCTAATCACTGTACTGAACTTAACATGCAAGTGAGTGCACAATGGTAAATGTGCACTCATGTAAATGATGCACTGCCAGTCCAGGTGCAGGGGATCTCTCTAGGTAGGCTTGGACCACTTGAACCATCAAAGATTGTTAAAGCTGATTCCCATTTCAAATAAAGCTGTGAGAATAACAACTGATCTCCTGCATATTTGGTTTGTCCTGAAATTTGTAATACTCTGTTAGAGTCTTAATCTGATATCATAGCTGGTTTTAAAAGACCAAGGGCAGCCTGAAATTCCTGGTAAGGGATATGGCTGAGAAACTACTGCCTAAAAAGTGTTTTGTTTTATAGCAAATGCTTTACCATATTATCTATTTTTATATGACCCAAGAGGTGTCGTTCTTTGATATGTTAATATAGAGACTTAAGGTTTTCAGCTGGTCATATTCCTTTAGTATATAAATGAGACTGATCAGTGTCTTGTGCTTTATGAAAGGTGAGTCCAAACTCAGCTGTATGTTATTATAGAATGTTCATGATGTGTTTCAAAAGTAACTTTCAATAAGGCCAACAGTGATATTTTGCTCAGTCTCCATCAGTGTTAAAAGAAGAGCATGTTTTGTAAGGAACATGATTTTCTGTCGTACTGACACTTCTTGTGCTTTATGAATCTGTCTTGGGGCTACTAGCCAGCCTTTTCAGTGTAAGCTGACTTTTTTATTCCGAGAATTGCAATCATAAAAAAACAACTGTCTTTTGTCTACCTTCTTTCCAGGAGTTCTAGTTATTGGTCAAGTCAGCCAATTAAAGCTTTTTGTGTAGCATGCTCTTAACATGGTGTACTGCTTGAGAAATGGTCTTTAAAAATGTTCCCCTCCTCTAAGTCTGTGCATACTGTTGTGTTTCATGCACACACCTTTAGTACTTCAGCTCACTGGCATGATCCACTTAGAACAAAATAATTCTAACTTGTAGTGAGAAAGATATTATGTGTATATTATTACACACATAGACTATATATGTACATATGTATGTACCATCGTTTTACCTCTATATTATACTGTAAGACATAGTGCTCTACCCACGGGCTTTTCAGGGCTGCTGATTACTGGACCTCACTTAAGATATTATTTCTGGATCTTCAGGCCTTTTCTTCTCCCAGGAAGGTGCTGCCAAAACATTTTAGAAAAAAAGATTTTTAAATTAGTGTCAGAAGAGTCAGTGGTGGCCAATGTAGCCATAGATGTCCCAGAGAAGGCTTCTAAAACAGCCTGCACAATACTGACTGCTGTGGCCATACTGGCTGCTTGGGCCAGCTCTTCCCTGAGGAATGTAGTTCATTGTTGAGCTCCAAGGTGGGAGGGAGTATCCTCTGGTGTTTTTCACTGACAAGATGTGATATGCTTTGCACTCCATAAGACCTGCGGAGATAGGTGGCTCAGATTGTTGACTTATTCTGCTTCCACATTCTTTTTTCTTCTTTGCATCAGTTTTGTTTTGATATCTTGACAGAGTTGAGTAGTTTTCTGCCAGTTTAGTGAGTTGAAATTGGCTCACCGAACAGTCAAACAACAGAGTAAATGTAAAGGAGGGCACAACACCACCATTTCTGTTGGTCTTGAGCTTTTCCACCTTAATAGTTTCTTCTAACTGCATTCTAATGCAACACCTGTTCATTTGGTGCTTCAAGTCTGCGAGTCCCAGTGGAAGCAACTCCTCAAACACTGATCCCACAGCTACTAACTATAACCCCTTGCAAAGAACAAAAGAGTAGTTAATCCTTTTGGAGGCAAGATGTCAGACACCCATTGTACTAGGAGTTATCTTCCGAAGAACTTGTTTTGAGGGAGATCAGGCTTGTTACTCTAAGGTCCTGTCTTGTGGTCTGTCAACTGCCCTGAGAACTCTCATTGAGTTGTGACAGTTCACCTCAGGTGAACCATGTATTTCTGCCCTCTTCCATGGATACTCAGCTAGTAAAAGAAGGATCTTTTTGGCAGGTAATGAAACCCACTTGACACATTTATTCTGGGGCTTGTGGCTGAAAATAAAAGGCCACTGTCTCTGTTTCCCATCTACCATAAAATTCTTCTCATTTGAGGGAAAGGAAGTAAAGGCAATTTTATGTTCTCTGTGACAAGCTTTTTCAGTAATCTATCCTGCTTCCCTTCTTTCTCAGAAAAGTCCGTCACACCTGTATTCTGCCATTTGGAGGACAGTAAGGTGTTGTACGTGCATTTTGATCTTCCATGGTTTTCTATCAACATAAACGCATTCCTGCACATTTGCTGTTGTTTATGCATATGGACAAAGCATCCTGAAGATTTCCAGTTACTGCAAGTTAATGAACTTTCTCTAATCAAGTTTGTCTTGGAGCCCTGTTTTAAAAAAGTGGTACTAGAGAAGTTGCTAGGTGCATTTTCTGGGTTTTCCTTGAAAGTGGGTTTTTTCAAAGCCACTTTAAGTTAAGGATAAAAGTAGAGGGTACATACTTCATCTTTAAAAGCTATGGCTTTTTTTTCCCCACTCCTCCCTCCCTCTGATTAGGAAAATCATTATTTTAGGAGATGTGGAGAAGCAATAGAAAGTCCTGCCTAGGGCTTCTTTTCCTGTCTAATTGTGTCAGTATTTTCACACATCTTAAGCACAGGGGAGAAGAACAGAACATAAGAGCTACGGCTTTTTGACAGTTCCTTCTTGCAGCTGTGCTGCTCTCTCTAGGTCAGCCTGCAGTAGAGAGATTTGGTTCAAGCACCAGCAACACTGCTAAACCATTTTGTGATGAGGTCAAGAGTTGAATAATCATCCCGTTGATAAGTGAGCGAGCCAGAAATTCCATTCAAAGAGGACAGTGACTTCCTGTGCTACTTACCTATTATAGGTCATAGAAATCATGAAGGGAAAATGGGGGACTGAGGGCACTCTAGCACATGGCTGTTTATGTAACTGTGTCTTTTAAGTTTTATTTGCTGCTGTTGCTATAATAAAAGGAGTTAAGACAGGCCTTTTTTGTTGTTATTAAAATCATGATTTTCTTGCAAGCATCCCTATGGGAAAATCAACATAGCTGCTGTTCTGGATGTATAGTCTAATCAGATGTGGCTGTAAGTGCTTTTTAGAGGTGGAGCCTGTGGGGTGTCAGTGCTCAGTGCCCAGCTTCTCTGATGCAGTCCTACAGCTCACGCATCCACATGGTCTGGTGGATGTGGGGACCCACAAAGGTTGTTCAACTCAAAGAAATTACTTTCTATTTGAAATGCTGCTAAAACAGCCTGAATACAAAAATCAAAGTTTGTAGGCAGCTAGACTGAGCAATGTATATAGGATACCACAGAATAGACTTCCCAGATATGTCTGAAATCAGCAAGGGTTTATGTGCAGCTGACACTCAGAGACAATGTGAATTGGGAGGTGATATTAGTAAATGATCTCTTGTAATTAATTCTTACCATTACTGAAATGATGTATTTTAGGTGAACTGTACCTTGTGTATCTACTGCATTCAGTCCTTAGCTCCTTCATTCTTTTCTCTTCTGCATTATCTGGTTTGCACTAGATTTTTGATGCGATACCTTTGTGGCTGGTAGTACTTACTGAATGTGCTATTTGCAGTTAAGACTTCAAGTTCCTCTCCTCTAATTTCAACCTGGACCTTCTCCAGTATGGCTTCTACTTCCCTTGTTCCATTAAATCTGTTCTGCCCAGAGTGGCCAGTAACTGGTCTCTGGCAGATTCCAAGGCTTGTGTGCCAGTGGTACTTACTGGGTTTGGCTGAAGGAAGTGAGCATCCTTCTGTATTCCAGTTTTAAAGGGCATATGCTGGCTAACTGTCAAAGAACTAAGATGGAGCCGTAGTTAGCCTGCATTCTCTTGAGTGTGCAACCATCATGTGATAGGAAACTCATCTTATTTGCATAGGATGCTGATGGTGACAGTCACGATAGAACCCAAGTTACAGCATTTGTGAAGAGAGGGTGTTCTGAAATGAACTGCCATAAGAGAAAATTTTGGCTTGTGGCCTGATCCCTAATCCTTATCTGAGCATGCTAAGAAAGCAGACAGGAGGGAATGGGATGTGGAAAGCTATCCTAAAGGCCAAATATGAGCACACCAGTATAAAGTCTTCAGTCTTTCTTGTCAATGACTAGTTAAACACCTTTACAGTTGTCCATGCCTTCTTGGTTGTCAGATGTTGCATCTCCATTCACTCCTCTTTTCTTGCTGTTATTGATAAAAGTCATGTGAAGCTAGGTTCTAGGTTACGTGGGTGTTGTCTCTGCCTTATTTTTGATGCATCTGCCTGCTTACTTTGCCTTAAAATGATTGTTCATCTCAGTCAGTTGGTGTTTCCTCAAAACCCCTTATGGATGGCTTACTTCTTCATTTAAGTTTAATGCATCCTTTTAGATTCTTTAGGTATCTTTGCAGAACTCCTTAGTTCCCTAGTGTAAATCTATCACTTAATCCTTGCTCTTTCAGTAGGCTTAGGCGTAGTGTTTAGTATAAGATAATACAGGGAATGGTTTATGATGGGTATTAGAGATGGAATAAGATAAGTTGTTGGGGCAGCAAATTAGGAAGATTACCTGGGTGCCAAATAGCCAACGAATGCAGTTGTAACTTTATTTAGATTGACACAAACTTGAATGTTCATATCTGAAATCCTTATATAGATCAAGGTGTTTGATAATAAAACTTAGTTTTGCTATCCTACCTCTTTCAGTGCTGATCCTATAGATTCCCACATTTTTCTTGAAATTAGGACAATCTTATCTAATTTATCTCATCAGCATTTTTCCTGTGTGCACTTCTTTGAAATTATTTGGCTTCTACCTACTTTTACATTTTTTTAAATTTTCATTCTGTAATCCCATAATTATGATTTCCATATGTTTTATATTACTGTAGCATTTGGATTTGCAATGTTAATTCTGTGTTGAAGTTCTTTAACTTACTCATTGCACTGAATGATTAAAGTGAAATTTTGTCCTCCTTAGCATGAAATTCAGTCTCTTTGAGGTGGGTTCCTTAGCTTTAGCTTCTTCTTGGATAATCTCTGGTGGTCCAAATGGTGTTCTTTCAATCATGTTTTTACTGCCCATGTCTGTCACTCAGTACCACAACTTGGGGACGCTCTTCCATGTGCTGCACAGGCTGTTTCTAGATCTTGCCTGCCACATTCGTATTTTTTGACTCCGAGTCCAACAAGGTGGAACGGTGGATCATCTCCCACTTGCCAGTTTCAGTGTGCACATCACATTGGGTGCATTTAAAGTTTCAATTAGTTGAATTGGTGGCTTAGTGTATACATCAACAAACATGTTTGTCTTTATCAGTTTTCAGATATAAATAGTTTGGGCAAATTAATATTTACATTTATATTGATAGCAGGGTCAAATGCCAAGCACCGCTCAAGGAAAAGGGTGGATGCTAACAAGGTGATTGGGATCAATAAGATTTATCTGTCAAACTGATTTCTTGTAGAGCAAACAGAACTTCTCTCTATTTGAACATGAGCAGATGAGTGAATGAGCAAAGGAAACTGGCACTTCTTCAAACAGTGCTTCTGCACACATTTTTGGCTTTGCCAGAGATTGTTTGATATTGGGGCTATATCAATGGCAGCAGTTGCCCAACAGTACTTCGCCTTTTGTCATTGGTGACCAGAGTGGGAGGTACTTGTGTGAGCCTCCCGAGTGCTGTGTGATGGGGTAGTCCTGAAGCATGCCGGACACCCTTCCACTAGCCTCTGCCAGCGGCAAATGGCTTGGGAAATGTTTTTTCTTCCAGAATTGCTGTATAAATCAGGAAAAGGAAGCATTGACAGGTCTTGAATCATGTCGAGAAGAGGCAATCTGCAGGTGTTCAAGGCTAGGCTGGATGGGGCCTTGGGCAGCCTGATCTGGTGGGAGGTGTCCCTGCCCATGGCAGGGGCATTGGAATTGGGTGATCGTTATAGTCCCTTCCAACTCAAACCATTCTATGATTCTGCGAATCTGAGGAGCAGTTACTCAGGAAAGTTTCATCAGGTTCCCAGCCAGGTATTGTTCCAGATGAAGTCAGGGAGAATTAGCCTCTATCTCTGAAGTTACTTTTTCCTGCTTTGCAACTTCCATGCTTTTTATTACTCATGTTCAACATTTTAGGCTGCAATAGAAATGAAATGCCAGTAGTTTAATGTTCATAAGTAATTCTGTAATAATAAACTATATGTTTATGGTGGAGAGAATAAATTTAACTTTGTTATTCTATTGCTATTCCCAGCTTTCAAGGACTTCTCACTGGAGCTTCTTAGCTATGCTGTGAGAGAAAGGGAAGACATATGGTGCAGATCTTCTGCCACAGATAGGAAATACAGCTGAAGTTTCTCAACAGACACATGGAGGTTGGCTCCTGTTTCAGACAGACCTGCTCTGGGTGTCCCAGGAACGCTCCGAGTTGTGAGGGAAGGTTTACTTTAATTTGAAATCATTGGAAAGTTGGTGGATTGGGCTGATTTCCCCTGGAGTTCCCAAGTTTGTTCAAACTCACAGGCTTGCAAGTCAATGCAAATTAAAATCCTGCCCTGAAGGCCTTGAATGGCAACCTGGCTTAGAAATAAGATGGCCAGGCTTCACTGTCATGCTCTGAAACCAGTTCTCTACCGTTTAAAGGAGTCTTGACTTAGCTCTTGATAAGGCAGGGCTGCTGGTGTTTTCAGCCTTGACCTTACAGCCTTAAAATACAGTGGATTCGGTACTGCAGCAACTGAGGAAATTGCTGAGAAGAGGAAAATTAGAACTGTGTCAGTAGCTACAGGTCTGGGTACAGAAAGAAACTGCGCTGGTTGGAAAAAAATCCATCTGGCTTTTGGGATGCTGCAAAGGAAATTTATCTTTTGTTATGGAGACCGCTTGGAGAATGGAGTGTTTAAGTGATTATAGGTAGGTTAGCAACAGGAGAGGGAGCTCTCCTGCTTTATCCAAAAATAAAGGAGATTCTGCACTTGGTAGCAAGCCTTTAAATGAAGAGTACTGCAGTCTGTGGCTTCCCTGTGAATGAAGGCAAGACTGATGGACAGTGTATGTGTCTGGAAAAAGCAAGGCAATCCATATCATGTTCCTAGGACTCCTGCTATTGCCTTCTTGTTCTTTTTTTGCTTCCAGTCATGGTGTAGTTGTGTTACTGTCAAAGAAAGATGTGTTGCAGCTGTGCCATAGCAGACATAGTTCCTTTCCCCCATCCATACAATCAGGTTTGAATGCCAGAATCCTGTTCCTCAGCTACTGTGAGTGTCCACTGAGATGTCAGCTTTAGAGAGGAGTGATATGTAGTAGAGTGAATATACATGTGGGACATTACTTTTGCAGTAAGAGCAAAACCTAGTACAGGTGAGAAGGAATAATTCATTTCTAGTGCAAGTAGGATGAACAAGATTGAGAGATTTGTAAAACAGTGTTGTTTAAATGGTATTTTAAAGGCTGATTGTGATGAAGAAACAGATCAACGTTAAGAAATTGGGGTCCCAAGCAAGGAACAGGAAGGTTTGGAGGTTTAGTAAGCTGGAGATCCTTCTAAAACAGAAACACACTTCCTTTTATAACTATTTACACTCAAATTTCTCTCAAACTGTAATTTTTGAATGACTTCCTAAGTGAAGGGAAATGCAACTGTCCCTCCACATTTTTGTGGATGGGGAGCAGAGGCATGGAGAAAGTAGGATTTGCAGAGGAGAAGAGAGATTCTAACACAGACAGATGTATGAGGTGAGGTGACTGGAAGGATAGAAGCTAAGATATTTCAGACGCTATGTAGTGGTGTCAACCTAGGCTGTGTCCCGGAGGATATGCTATGCCCTTGGTGTATCGGTTCAGTGCCAGTAAGATACTTCTGTGGCTTCCAATCCAGAACATGTTGCATCTGGGATGAGTGAACAGATATCTCATCTGACTGCCCCTAACTGTATAGACATACCTCAAGTTACTTTTTAATGTTTGCAGGGTGAAAAGGGAATACATTCAGTTCTCTAGCCTGCATAAATGCTAGTTCAAGTGTTTAGCATCTATCTTCTTTATTTGAATGTGCATGGTATTTGCTTTTATGTGCATGTCACTCTCAATCTTGCTGTGCCTGGGATGTTAACTTTGATAATATCAAAATAATTTTAGGTAAGTACTTGGGATTTTGCTTGACTTTTTTTTTGTTTTGAATAGGAAAGATGCTAGCCTTCTTCTCCTTGAATTGGTTATCTAAAGTGATGGAGTGGTTTTATTAAGGACTCTTAAAGTGTTGAGGTTTTTTCCAATAGGTTTCAAGTAAAAGGAACTTACTGTGAGACACTATTCCTCATATTCTATATAACACAAAAAAAAAAGAAAGTCTTTTATTTCAGAGTGTGTATTTGTATCCCTGCACTCATGATACAGTTGGCTGGGGTTTTCCTCCATAAATTTATTGAATCAAAGCAATAATATAAATCTAAGTTTTTATTCATCAACTTCTCTCCAAGTTTTGTAATTTGTTGGAATTAAATAGGGAATCTGGGAATAATATATGATCATAGATACAGTATATATCATACAGGCTTATTTCCAGAATGTCAGTGGAGGGTTATATTAAATCCTTTTGTTTTTCTGTAGTATGATTACAAAGGTTCTTTTGTAGCTTGGGACTTGAGTCTGAAAGCAAGAAATGTGAGAGGTATCTGGCAAGAGAAGATAACATGAATTTAATTCTAGCATTGCTGTTGTTCTTAGCTACATTCTGATTGGCCAGCAAGATCTGCAAAAAAAGTCTTGGTCATGTCTGTATGACTTTGAATACCTATCAGGAGGAAGAGCAATCCAGGGTCACAGTGCTTTAAACACTGCTGGTTAGGTCTCGGGAGAGGCCAGATGCCTTGCAGTTACTGGAGAGGAGAAAATTTAAATAACTGCATTGAGACCAACGCTTTTTTTTTTTTCCCTCCTTTTTTTTTTTTCAGCTAAAGCAAGTTCATTTTAGGATGGTCTGTAAAACTTTAATGAAGAGAGACAAGTGAATGATAAGCAAGTAGTGTCTATATAAGAAGAAAAAAACCCAATGATTAGTTTTATGTGTATGATGTTCCTTTCTCATATTGTTGGAGAGATGAGAGCTTTAGCCTGCATTCATGGATTAGTCATTTTGGCTACTCAGGAATTAATTATGTGTTATGGGTACACATTTTATTTTATTTTAGATAAGGATCACTGCAGGATTGGGCTGAGATTTAAAGTCACTACTTTAGGCAGATGCACACCTGATCTGGTTTTGAAGACACACCTATGCTAGCTGTATAAAGACACAAGTATCCAGTAATTCCTGTTTCAGGACCTGTTTAATTCCTGCTTTATACCACAAAGTAGTATTTTGCAGGATGTACAGACTGTACCGCTAACAAAATATTTGCAATAAATGTATATACTGTATATTTGTAATTGTTGCTTTTTTAGCTGTTTCAGTTATGTTGACTGTAAGATGACAGGCTTTGATTTTGTCTTCAAAAAAGGCTTACTCATTTAAAACAAAAAAACCCAAAAACTTCTTGGTCATTCATTTGAGGCTGATTTCAAGCCCATGCACTTTAGTGGGGGATGTTAGGTGATTCTTCAGGAGGGTTGTGCAGAACATACTTGATGCTATGAAGTTATTTTTATGCAGATTTGGGAATAATACAGTTGGTTTTGGTTCCACACAGATGGTACCAGACAGGAAGAAGTGGAAGGTGAACTCAGTGAAGAAGAACACTGGTTTGGAAATTCTTCAGAGACTCCTTCAGAAGCATCATATGGAGAAGTCCAGGAGAACTTTAAGTTGTCTCTTGAGGACAGAATCCAAGAACAGTCCACTTCCCCAGATACCTCTTTGGGAAGTGCAACTCCTAGCAGCAACGCAGCGGAGCTGGGATCCATTGAAAATGAGGCACTAAGAGACACATTACAAAGCAAAGAGCACCTTTCTCCTGATGTGTCATCTCTGTGTGAAGAAGAACCTCCCGGTCCAAATAAGCCACTGAGTAGTAACCTGAGGCGGCTACTGGAGGCTGGCTCCCTCAAGCTGGATGCTGCTGTTACAGTCAATGGCAGAGTTGAGTCCCCAACAAATCTTGGCTCAAATCTCTCCTTCTCTCCACCTGCTCATCATGCCCAGCAGTTAAGTGTTCTTGCCAGAAAGCTTGCTGAGAAACAGGAGCAAAGTGACCAATACAATGCAAGTAGTAACTTTATATGGAATCAAGGTAAGTGGTTGCCAAACTCAACCACCACCTGTGGTTTGTCCCCTGATTCAGCTATCCTGAAACTGAAAGCTGCAGCCAATGCCGTCCTGCAGGACAAATCATTTTCAAGGACTGAAGACCCGATAAGATTTGAATCCTTTTCCTCGCCTTTTAGTTCTCAGTCAGCCAGCTCTACGTTAGCAGCTTTATCTAAGAAAGTGAGTGAAAGAAGTATGACTCCTGGGCAGGAGCACCCGCCTCCGGCTAGTTCTTTCCTTTCTCTGGCTTCCATGACCTCTTCAGCTGCCCTTCTCAAGGAGGTTGCTGCAAGGGCTGCAGGCACCCTCTTGGCTGAGAAGAAGAAATCACTGGTTGCTGAGGGTCCCCTGCAGCTTTCGGAGATGAAGAAAGAGAAAGCAACTCCACCACAGTCTTTGGAATTATTGTTACTGCCAGTCCCTAAGGGAAGAGCATCCAAGCCCGCTAGTACAGGTATGAATACAGTTTGCATCACTGAGTAGAATGTATCTGCTTTGCTCTCTCTCCAGTGGGACTGGATTTGATTTCATTCCATGTGCTATGAGAGTAAGAAATAGGTACTTTAGGTAAAGGACAGATAAGCTTTTTGAAGTATTACTTGAAGACCAGACTGTCACAAATGTTTCCATATAACAGTGTACAGTTCAGTACTTTTTTTATTTTTTTGTTCCATACAATGGTATTGCCTTCTCTGACCAAGTTCAGAATAAGTCCACAAAAATATTTAATGGAGAAGATCAAAGAATCTCTGTTAGAGAGCTCATGGTATCAGTGAGCATTTACAAAACTAGTGCTTTTGAAATACTGGACAAGGGAGAATTCTCCCTCCTGCTGTCTCTGTCACAAATGGACTTTTGTATAATCACTTACTACTCTGTCCTAATTTACCAGAGTATGTTATTATGTTGCCACTTTTCATTAACATTTTTTTTGCAGCAGTTTGGTATTTTACAGTCCTTTGTCATTAAATAAAAATAAAGTGAACTGCATTTCTCTAATTTCCTCAATAAGAACCATTTTACACTTCTTACTTCCCTCTGCCAGTTCCAGCTGTCAGTAGTCAAGGAATCAGGCTTACAGGGAATAAGAAGAAACAGTCATGGTAACAAAAGATTTCAAGAACTGGCAAGCCATGCAAGGAAATTTAAATGATGTAATTTAAAGGAGATAAAACGATATCATAAATAATGAGAAATAAGGTTTCTTTCATCTCTTTCTATGAAAAGTTCATATCGTGGATTCATACTTCTGGTAGAATGTACAGCTTCAGGTGTCATCAGTGTTAACCCTGAAGCGGCATTCAGCTGCGGAGGGGAGCAGGACAGCTGCCTCCACAGGATGCGCAAAGTGGTTTAGTGCATCAGAGTTTTACCAGGCTGAGTTTTGTCAGGAACAGTCGTTTGACTGTACAGGTGTAGCAAGCCAGTTTACAGGCATGAAGCCTGATGTGGACACTGTATAATTACACTGCTGTCTTTCTGACCTAACTTTTTCTTCAGGGGCATTACGAGGTCTGTTTTTTCCCTGTGCAGCTCCTGGTAAAAACCCATAGGGTAGAAGCAATCGGACAGACAGCAATGCCCATTCCGCCCTTGAAAGAGGTAGGGGAGGAATGCAATGACGTGCAGCCAGTGCCAGTTTTTTGCTCTGCGTTACACATGTTCTACAAATGCTTTGCTGGTGTGTTTTTCCAAGGCAATTAAAGGAGCAAACTATTTTTTGGTGTGGGTGTGGCCTGAGGTTTGCAGTAGTTTAGAGTAAGTCCTTTTTGGAGTAACGTAAGCTAAACCAAGAAAAGGTCCTTTTTTTTATTGTGGGAATAGGAGTACTCACATTGGCTACACCAGTGTGATTGAGGACATTAATTTAATATAACTTTTCCCATGAAGACTTACCTTCATGTAAGAAAGACAGCAATGTGTAGAAAATGTGTGGGGTTGTTTAGCCTGGAGAAGAGGAGGCTGAGGGGAGACCTTATTACTCTCTACAACTACCTGAAGGGAGGTTGTAGAGAGGAGGGAGCTGGCCTCTTCTCCCAAGTGACAGAGGACAGGACGAGAGGGAATGGCCTCAAGCTCCGCCAGGGGAGATTTAGGCTTGAGATAAGGAAAAAATTCTTCACGGAGAGGGTGGTTAGGCATTGGAACAGTCTGCCCAGGGAGGTGGTTGAGTCACTGTCCCTGGAGGTGTTTAAGGTGAGGGTGGATGAGGTACTTAGGGGCATTATTTAGGGATTGGTGGGAATGGTTGGACTCGACGATCCAGTGGGTCTCTTCCAACCTGGTGATTCTGTGATTCTGTGAAAAGGAATAAGGTTAAAACTTATTAAAAGTTACTAGTTTATTTCCTGCTGGAGAAAAATGCTGTTCACATCTGAAGTTTTTACCTGGGGAAAGTAAATGGTCGTAGTAAAATCCAGGTTCTTTGTTTGACCAATGAACTGTGGGATTTTTGTGTGCAGCTTATACTAGGGGAGTGCTCTGTCCCAGCGCGTGAGTGTGCTGGTACTGCTGACACTTAAAAACTAGTTATGATGCAGCAAATTCCTAGCAACTATGCTCTTTGCTGAAGGCCCAAGTACTAATAGATAACAATGGGGGCCAACTGCCTTGGTCCTTGGTAACCAAGGAATAAGTATTAATTTTTTTTGTATATGGGACTAGTATCCCAAGGGGAAGGTTGTTTCCTGTCAGTTCATATGCACTGGGCCAACACCAGTTTGCATTCAAGTGAACTTTGTAGTGCAATGTTCATAAGAAAAGTTCTTTAAGTCCATTTACTGATATGCTATTAAGTTTTTCCTTTGTAAATAATTAATGGACTGAAAATAAAAACCAAGTGATTGGTTAGCCTATGTTGATTGTGGACAGCCAGACTCCTTGATTCCTTCTGCCATGAAGAAATGCAGTTGGCAAAAAGAGGTCACTGTTTAGTGACCTTTGGTTGAAGACTTCACTTCTGCTAAAGTTGAGCGGGGCAGCTGAGACTGTGTATCAGTCATGAAAATAAATGTCACACATTCCTGATCCGTTTTGCACCTACATTCATATAGCACTAGAAGCAAAAAGGAACATTTAATTTAAAATGTTTTATCTTTTCCAGACTGCTCCTTGAGGCATGGGGGTTTTTATGTCTTGTTCCCAGAGAGATGTCTTTTCCCATTAGGCATAGTTTGAGAGGTGGTTTTTTTCCCCTCTCATGCTTTGAACATTTAAGGCACTAGTGGGTTGGCTTTGCTGTTATCAATCTGATTCACTTACCCATCAGCAACATCTAGCTTTGGCTATGAGATCAATACTCAGTGAGATTAATTAGATGTCGACAAGTAAGGAATAGCAGAAATGGAGGCTATTTAGAAAGGAATATGTTAATAACAAGAGTATGCCTGCTGCTCTTTCGTTCACCATGTTGAGCTATTTTCTCAGAATTCTAACTGGCTAAGAAGCTAGAGCCGTGGCTTATTGGAGCGTAGGCAGTTTTGAAACAGCATGTCAGGTTTGGTGGACATGGTACAGAGATGCCTAACTTTTCTATCAATCAGTTAATATTGACGATTTTATAAATTGCTCATGTGTTTGCCATGACATTTAAAAGGAAGCCTGGAATCTCTGTTAAAGTTCTGATGACCTTTTTGGGAGTGTCAGTGGCAGACCCTTCTTTTACTGTCCGGATGCTTGTTTGGTGCAACTTTTTGCCTGCAATACTTGCAGTTTTGTTCCTGAAGCTTCTTTGTGAAGGACTGTCTGATTGCTCACTCTTTCTAACTAATTGACACTGTGTGACATGAAATGGACATCAGTATAAACAAGGGAAAGCTGAGACCCGTGGTTATTTTTTGTCTGCTGAGGTTTATGTAGTAAAGAGCTAGCATGAGTTCGGCTTTGCAGAACATAGATATAATTCCTGTGTTCCATTAATTGTCATTGTTATTGATGCTCACAAGCATTCAGTTCTTTGTGTGTTTTGTAATGTGCTAGATTTCTGTTGATCCGTCTTGTTTGCAGATTTGTTTTTGATGGGGTGGAAAAAAGGCAATAGCTCTTTGCACGTTTCTTTTGTGGATCCTTTGTGATGGTAACCAGAGACTGGAGAAAAGATCTGATAGCAGGAAGAGAAATAATAAGTAAAACTGGTACCAATATTTTTTTTGTGGTTTGTCTTTTTCTGCCTTTTGTGAAGAAGCTAGTAAAGCTATTTGAAAACTGAAACACAAGAAATTATAGGATTGGTTTTGACTTACTCTTTAGAGGTGCAGAGAGGAACAATTTGATAATATGTTGAGCATGATAGAATATTTCACAAGGAGAATTTTTGAACTTGTAGAAGCGCGTGCTTTGACAATGTGGCCTTTTCTGTTAGTATGTAATGACTACCTAATCAGTTGAATTAGTGGTTTTGTTTCCTACCTAACAGCAAGAATTATATTTTAGGATGCGGCAAACCTTTCTGGACATTTTTATCATTTAGTTCCTCATCAAGAGAATTTCATGTTTGCTACATCCTTATCAGCAGGAAATAACTGATAATAATGAGGTTAAATATTCTGAGAGAAATTCCAAATAGCATGATGCGCATTGCTGAGCTCTGGGTATTTGAAAATAGTCTGGGTTTTATAGTGAGAAAAAATACTTCCAATTCCACAGTAATATTAGGCCTTTATTTATAATAAGCAAAAGAAAACATGGTAAAAGGATGAATGGATGGTTGCTGTGTCAGCAGCAGGAATTTCTCATTCCTCCAAACTTGAGATGGTTTTGCACTCAGTGGACTAACCATATATACCTGCCTGATGAGAAAAGGATTTGGTGGCATTTAGCTTAGGTGAATTGGGCAGCAGAGCAGAGTGCAGATATTTAGGAAGGCGGTAGATTTAGAGCCCTGGCAGCTAGGGAAGCAGAAGGAAGTCCACAACCCGAAGACCCCTGATGGCTGAAGTTGCAGCAGCATCTGCTCGAGCCGTAATTAAACAAGTTTGATGGCAGGGGTTCTGAAGCCATCCACTTCTGGAGTTAAATATGTCAGATATGTGATACCACTATGCTTTTCAGTTAACAGCTGGTTTGTTCTGTGCTTTATAACCTGCTCTTCTGATGGCTAACTATCAGATATGGAAATAGAACATTTTTTAACAGTTAAGCCTATTTTCAAACTGGTCTTTGATAGGAAATGAAGCTGCAAAGTAGTGATTGTGAGAAACATCTATCTCAGTTCACTTAAATTATAAGGAACATTAGGACCAGGTGAGATAGCGTAGCATCCTCTGCTGATTAGCCAAAGGATGTTTGGGATATTAACCTTTATAAATTATGGTGACCTTTCTTAGAGGGAGAATAACTAGATTAAGGGGAAAAGAGATATGCAGAGGGGGAGGAACTGAAATTTCTGGTACATGTTGTTGTTTAACTGATGTGTCTCTTTGCAGATGAAATTCTAGCATTGAAAAATGGTATCTTGAGTATGTTTGCAAGGGAAAAGTATCCAACAAGTGGCTGTAAAGGAATCCTCTCTTTTTCTTCTCCCTTCTGCTAAGCCTCAGAAGAAGAAGGAGGAAAACCTTTCCAGTGTCCTATCTGTGGTTTGGTTATCAAGAGGAAGAGTTACTGGAAACGGCACATGGTGATTCATACAGGTTTGAAAAGTCATCAGTGTCCCCTCTGTCCATTTCGCTGTGCACGCAAGGACAATCTCAAATCACACATGAAGGTAAGTGAAATGTTTACTGACAATCAAAACACTTGAAATATCAATTAAGCCTGTTTCATTTGCGTTTGCTAGAGCAAGTTTCTCTAGCTGTTCTGCTAATGATGCCTTTATTTAAATACAGAGACCATAAAAAGAGAAAGAAATAACTTTTTTCCCTTTGCTTGTCTTTCCTTTTTTTTTTTTTTTTTTAACACTGTGGACGCTGTCTTGCGCTATGCCAACTTAGTGTAGCACAAGCTGTCTGTGACGGATTTAGTTGTGGATCTGGAACCACCAGAAGCAGGGATTTTAGCTGAGATGTGACCCCATGCAAACACAGCAGTGCTGCTTTTCAGGGTGGCAGCTAGTATCTCCTCTGTCATTGTGTCACACTGTGGCCATGCCAGCTTGGCCAGCACTGCAAGAGTTCTCCCCATTACTTTCTATTGACAGGCATGAAGTTCTAATGTTTTTCAGGATGTACTTTCTACCTGCTGGTGTTTCAGAAGTGAGGGATCTGAAACAAAATGAATGACAGGTTATATTGTAATGTTTTGTATTGAAATGTTTCCATTAAGTTTAAAGTGTGCTTTTAACTCCTAAGTTTAGACTGAAACTGAAGATGACCTTCTGAAGAAAGTGACATCTGTGTTAACATAGAAAAATATAAAAATGTGGAGAGACTTTGTGTCTGCTTAGGTGAAGTACTAGGCAGTTGCAGTATACAAAGTGTCTTGTCTTGCTAGATGTAGAATATGTATGGTGAAGTAAAAATGTTACTTGTCCCACTAGCCCGTGGAAGAGGCTGAAGTGCGTAAAGTTTCCCTTGTTAATGCAGTTGAGTTTTATAATAATGGTGAAATGCTTTATGAAAGTTATTATTTTTTCTGGTTTAGACAGATGTGTATAGCAGAGTACCAGGCTGCTGAGGGGGACAGAAATGCCAATTGAGCTCTTTATATATACGGTATTGCTGAATCTGAGATTGCTAGGCAGGAGTCTAACCTTGCTTACACCCAAGTAACTGTGCGCTTCGGTGTAAATGATTCAGATGATTCCACTGTTCACAAAAGCACATCTTGCTGTATTTCAGGTTCTTGCTAGGTCTGAAATTATCCCCCTAAAATCTGAAAGTTCATCCCTCAACTCTTTGACTGTGGATTATGCACTGTTTCTGGCATCCTTGGTGTATCATGCTAATCATTATCAAGTACAAGTAGATTTGGTGTTTATGTCTCTTTCTTTTAGGACTTGGTGTTCCATGTTGTCTAGAGGGCTCAGGTGACCATCCCAAGTAGAAGATGAGGAGAAAGAATGGGATAAAGCACGATAAAATATTTTTATTTTCAGTTGTTAACAATCTGCACAGAAGCATTCATCACCTAAAAGCTTGCTGTTCTCTGGCAAAGACCTGTTGTTGTCTCCTCCTTTTTGTAAAGGACATCATGATTATTCCTTGCAGAAATTCTTGTTCTCTGCTCTTTTTTTGCCTTTTTGAAATTATTATTTCCAGGACCTGTGTTATTGAGGGCCCGTCCCTTTATTTTTGGCATGGTGATTTCCACAGGGAGTCACAGGTAGCGTGTTGATGAATAACAGCGACTTTTTCACTGCATCTGTGTGCTGTCAAATCAATGGCTATCTGAAGCCTTTGTGCTCTTTTCTGTCCCCCACCTAACACAAACCCCTTCATTAAGTGAGCCCTTAAAACACACTGGTTGTATAAATGTGACGTGTAGTATTTGGTAATGTAATAATTATTGCCAAGTAATGCTCATTTAGACATCATTGAGGTCAGAGTCAGGCCCAGAGCTGCTTTAAACCAGTCTAAGAGATTACGGCCTCCTTTAGCTTTACTATGGGAATAAGATCTGAAGTCTCCTCAGTGAAAGCAGTCCAGTCATGAAGATCGTGATGGACCCAGTGGTCTTTGCTGGTAAAAATGCTCCCTATTTAAGATTAAGGCGATTGTCTTGGAAAACTAGGTAGCCTGTACTTGGTCTTTTGTCCTTGTTACAGTCTTATGAGTAGGTATAAAGAATCACAAGTACAAGTTTTCTTCCATTTCAGTGGGTTTCATACACTTTTCTCAGTTGAGTTTCTATCACAGCAAAATTAAAGCAGGTGAGGAGGTAGGGGTGTGTTAGTCACATGTCCAACAGTGTCAAACATAATTTGAATTCCCTTTGGTGAAAGTATAAATTGATAACAAGAATAAAAATTAAAAACAACAGATTTCTTTTCTCATGAAAAAGTGCTGCTTTTAAATGTCGGTGTAAATAAGATGATAGTAACTGACACATATATATGCCAACAGTATTGAAAATGGAGTGAATACACATCAGAAATGATACAGCACAGCTAGGAGCTACTTGGGATGCAGCATGCTGGTTTTGCAAGTCGGATGTTTCAGTTGTCTTCATTGTCCTAGGATCCTTTGGGAGCTACCTGGACTTATCTCTTTCCTGGCAGGCAACCCATGAAGGCAGAGCTGCCTCTAGCTCTCCATCCTTCTTTCCCTCCTCATGAGTCAGCTGTGGCATCAGGTGAAGACACAGTTTTCCAAACCAAAAAGGCTACTCAGATTTAGGGTACTAGATTGGTGTTTGTCATTCATTGTGAGCCAATTTTTAGTCTGAGAAGCTATCACAAGCCAAGCATTCTTCCTTAAGCTGCTCTTCAGTTTTCAGGTTTGATGTTCTATTGATAGGGATGACAGGCAAAACCTGTTGAGTTGTTCTGTCCAGCTGCAGTCTTTAGCATCTAATAGTGTTGTCTTTGTATCCTCCTAGGCGGCATAGCCCAGTTTTAAGCACCTTTTCTTTTTCTTCCAGGTTCTTGTAGGCATTTTCCATTGAAACTGGTCATTTAGAGATGTGATATCCATGAGTGGTTTGTGTGTATCTCCATATGGGCATTCCTTATGTTGTGTATCTTTAGGTTAATCAATAATAACTATATAATATAAATAGTTTGTAATTTTATGGTAATTATAACATGTCCCACTGATTGTCCCAGAATACAACAGTGCCAAGACTTTTGGGGTCTTATCTCCTGCTAGAGAAAACCTTGAGAGCTGGATTGATTCCAGCCCTGACCATATTCAGATCTACATATGCTACCCATCGTGTTGATGAAGTGTTCTTACAGTAAGGGCACTGTGCCAGGACCAACTCACAACTGGAGGCGAGGACATGAAAAGCAAGAGGGGAAACAGAAAGTAAGTTTCCAAACAGACAGACAGTGAACAAGGGAGGCTGAGTAGACTGCATTTTAAGGCACACAGTGCCTTAATCTGTGATTGTTATATGCTATTTAGGTTCCACAGCGACTGGCACCTTAGAAAAATCCTAAAATAAGCACAGGATGGGATTTTATTAGTGTGTTTTGGAGACAAATTGTAGTATATTCATAGCCACAAGCTTTGGTCTTTATTCCCAGAAATTTGGGGGTAGTGTCATGGGAGTTGATTCTGGTACCATAGTGTGGCTTCCAAGGTGCCAAGAATACTTAAAATGAAGCTGGATGTAACGAATGCATTAACTGAGAGAGGTGTCTTGTCTAAGCAGGGAGCAAGGGTTGTGCTGGAGTCCTCCTCTCTGTTTGTTTAAACATGTATTCAGTTGGAATATGATGTTTTCTTCTTGAGAGAGAGAATTTTATGTACTACTTCTGCAGAAAGCAATGGGAAGGGGTGGTGTAATTCAGCGAGATATATTCAGGCTTTTATGATTTTCCTGGTAGGGAAGTAGGGATTAAATTTGTCTCAGAGCAATACCACAAGCATCAGTCAGACTTTGGCCAATTGATGTCTTCGGATCATGTACATATCTTCCTCAGCAATTGGTGGACAGATAGGCTGTGAGATCATACAGATATGTTCCAAGAAAGCAACAGGATATTAGGATTGAGCACTTGGAATGTGGAATGAGGAAGGGAAGCATATGGCCAAAAATAATATCTATAATGTTCCTTATGCTGCTATATAGACATAAGGCAGACATGGGTGAGCCAGCTCTTCTAGCAGTGGAAAAGAAGGTTAGCATTGTGAATGCATGCTGAAACATGATGGTATGACAGAAAATGAGGAAAGGGTAGGTTAAGCTTAACAGAAAAGTTGGATGCAATGCAGGCAGGTCATCTGATGCTCAACCATGGGATCTCCCTGCTTCTGATGCTTACAAAGAGGGCCCATGTAGTGAGATCTCAGATTATTATTCCTGTGTATTATGAAGAGGGTTATAATCAGCCTCCTGGTTAGGGAGAGGCTACTATTTACATGATGGTGGGAATAGATGAAGGCCTTGAATAATATATCCAGGTGCTCCTTACCCCTTAGCGATTTGCTTTTTCCTCTTTCTTCCTCAGCTAAGGTCAGACAACTGAATCAGCATTCCTAATCCATTGTGAAGTATAGGACAAGTTGCTTCACAGCATCTTCACCAGATTGGGAAATGGAGGTTGACCATGTTTTGTGGGAGAGGTTTTTCCTTATTTTGGTTTTAGCTAACCTTGAAGAACCCTGGAGATGCCTGTGATTCCATTATCTCCCCTCAGCTGAGAGGAGGTAATGCAAACATGCACAGCTTTTCAGCAAGTGCAGTCTGTGCCCTCTGTCTCTGAAAGGTACCACAAGTGACTTCAAACATCTGCCTGTTCATCTTGTTGCTTTTTGCATATGAGACAAGAATAAGTTGGGAAATACATTGATATCTTAAATCTTAGAGAAAAACATGGAAAAAAAATAGTTTTATTTTATAAACCTGGTCCAGTCCAGCCCTGCAGAGAGGCTTTTTATTTCCTTTGCTTTCAAGCAAAGCAAGGAAATAGTTTCAAAAAGAAATACTATATAAATAATGTATGTGTCCTAGGGGGAAGGTTCATATCAAACCCAGCACCATAGCACTAAACTTTTGAAAGTGCAGTATTTAAAAAATGAGGGAACTCATCAGAAAAGAGCATGAAATAAAAAAACAGAGGGTACGTGATAGATGCAAAATGGAGACCTCTCAAGTGTGCTCAAATACAGCTGCATAAATGGAAAGGGACAACTCTAGACCCCTGCAGAAGGAGGCATTTTACCAAATTTTAAAACAAACCAACAAACAAACCCAAACAGAAAAAAACTGTGAGTTGGCAGGTATGGCTAAATGGCCAGGTTGTGGTAGTTTTTGATTGTAGTAATTGCTTAAACATCTGGCCCTCATGAAAATGTTAATGCACTTGAAAGCTGGTGAGAAAATAAAACCTATAGTAGGCCAAAAAAAAAAGTTAACTGTATCACAGAAAGTAAGTAAAGACTGAGTGTGAGAAGCAAATATAGTAGTGAATAGTGTAAGACCTCAACCCCCCTATGTTCTGATTTTGCTTGGGAATGAAGATTCTCAGGAAAAATATTTCATCTTGTTTACAGCTTTTTTTGGTTATTATTTTTTAAAGGAAAGATGAATGCCAATTCTTCTGTTCCTGTGCCTCATAACTTGAAGGGCGAGTTTGTGCAAAGCACTACGCTGACTTTAAGGAAGAAGTAAAGAAAACATCTACTTCACCAGTACTATGAAATTGCAGAATGTGTCTGTGTCACTGTATTCCTCACCCCTACTCCCCATTGTACCCTGTTAGGTAGGATCACGTGCGTTTGTAACTGTGGTACACATATATGAGCCATTGTGTACTAGCCATGACTTAAATTGGCTGGTAAATCAGCAGGAGTGTCGCTTCTAAGTATGAAAAGATGATTTAAGAAACTACTTATGATACCAGAAATGTTATTATGTCAACAAAAGCTAGTATGAAAAAATACAACGTAATGAATGATGTGATGTGATAGGGACTTGTGGTTTCTGTAAAAGAAGATAATGTGTTCTTCTACTAAGATGTTTTGAGCATGTCAGGAAAATCATGGACTTAAGAATCAGTTGAAATTTATTTGGTCTTTAAAAAAGCCTTTGGCAAAGCTTCTCACTGAGAAGCTGCCAAATAAATTAAGCAATGTGATGTACTATGGCAAATTAGAAATTCACCAAGAGACAGTAAAACAAAGAGTAGGAAGGAATTAGCAATTTTAAGCATGACAAAAGGCTAACAGAGGGGTGTTCCATTACTGGGAGTGGAATTGTGTATATTTTAGCAGATGTGATCTGCACAACATGATGACTGTGAATAAGAGAATTGTAGACAATACAACCTTATGTTCATGAATCAAGACTGGAAAAGGTAAAGCTTGAAAGGGAATAAAAAGAGGGTGGCTGACAGATAAACAAATGAAGTTATTGTTGACAAATACAAGGTACTGTACATTGGAAACAAGAGTCTAATCATGCACCTATCTATCTGATATAATGCACTGTAACTACTCAGGGCAAATATCTGAGCATTGCTGTAGATGGCTCATTGAAAACCTTTTTCTGGCATGCACAGCAGTGGTTAAAAAGTACATTAGACATTTGAATGTCTGTAGAATAAAATGGAAATATCACTGAAAATATTACAATACCACTATTAACATATGGTGTGCTGCCACTTATAGTATCCGCTTTTGGTCACTCCATCAAAAAGATGTTTCAGAAAATGAAGTGATGTAAAAGCTGGCAATGAAAATGATTAGTGGTATTGCAAGAGCTCCCTTGAAAGGAAGAAGCTGAAAAGAATGAGATTGCCAGTTACAGAAAGAAGGTGTGATCAAAATAACGCATGTGACAGTATATAAGTTGGATGGCTTCTTTTTTTTTCTCTCTTGCAATGGGACAATGAGGAGGCAGCAAGAGAGACTGAAACACTTAAAAAAGGAAAATTGACCTATAAATAATTTGTACTCAAGTCCTCAAACCAAACCTAAAGTTTGTAAGGAGCCTACAGTTCTGTTCAAAATTATTCTGTACGTCATATCAAGCACACTGAAAAAATGTTGAACCATGAAATATCTTTTGAGACTTTGAGGACTAAAGGGTTAAAATAAAGATGATACAAGCATTTTGCGTAGTCAAGGAGAATACCCGTAGTTAAATGAAATAACCTCGGCAGGTAGAAGTGTTTAAGTGTTTCTGACATAAGTCAAACAGCAGTTTAATGGGTTTTGGAAGAACCATTCTCTATGAGCATTCTCTATGTGCACTGTGGTTTGTTGCAGCCTAATTCAGAGATCCAAATCTGGCAGCAGCTGGCCCTAGAGTGGGACTTCATCGAATACCTGTTAGCTGCCCTCTTGTCTGTTCCTGCCTGTGGTTCTTGCAGCAGCAGCCTAGTTGAGTCTAAAGAGGAGATCTCATGGTTTAGGTAGTGTTAACACAGTGTAAGAGCCATCCCTTGTCTCATGGAGGGAGAAAGCAGCTTTTTTGGACTATAGCATTGCATGACCTCTATCTCCCCTGTGGCTTTCTGTGTAAGCTCTACAGGGTTTCTTGTTTCTTATTCTTCAGCAAGCAGTTGCTGCCTTGACTTTTCCCTCTGAATGGCATAGAATGGCAATTCTTGGCTCTTTCAGCTACTGTCAAGTGAGAAAAAAAGGGATAGCTTTTGCTTTAAAGGAACTTTATTTCATAACTTATATTGCTAACAGTGTTCAAATAGCGTTCAGTCTTAAATAAATATTATTAATTAGTTTTGAGAATTGAAATAAAAGTTTATATGGTGTGACTGGACCCAGGACTTTGGGAGGTGAATATTTGGCTTGATGATGTTTCATGTATGATTTTTGTAGATCTAAAATTCTCCTTTTAGTCCTCCAAATATTCAGGTTTGAATTCTGTCATTCGTTTGCTGCAAGTTACAAATGTACTTTGTTTTATGAGAAATCCATTGGTGATGCTGCTGTTGTCTTTGGGCAGGAGAAAAATCCAAGTCAGATGAATCAGTCTCCTCTGTTCTCATCCTTTCTCAAAAGATATTGCAGGGGTGGCATGCCACACTCCTCGGAAGAGAAGGTGGGCTACCACACGCTTTGCCATGCGATTGCTGCAGTGACAGCCTTCAGGAGGCGTCAAATTGATGATTGCGATAAGAGACCTCTGGAAGAAGTGGTTAAATATGTAGGCAGGGAAATGTTGATTGAAGGGGATCCTGGAGAGAAACCCTAGCACTCAGAATCTCAGTGGGTGTAAGAGATAAAGTTGCCATGGTGAGAGTGCTTGCTACCATTAGTACATCTCAGATGCTCTTCATGTCGAAGATTACTTGCATACTGCTGTGCTCACACACCATCCTGTTTCCAGTAGTGTAGACTGGCAATCTAGTTGGCATTTACATTGTAGCCTGTTAATATTTAGGATTTATTGTGCTGCTATTGTTCTGCAGGATTGTTGCTTTAAAACTGTCTTAGGTTAGCATTAGCTTCTAATTTTTTTTTTGTTCTCAGGTGTATTTTTGAGATCCCAGAATTAATTTGTCTGTAAATGCCATGTTTCTGCAATACTGAGAATGTAATTCTGTAAAGCAGCTGGACAAGTGTAGTTCTCTCTTACTATCTGTTTAGTTTCTAATCTCTGGAGCCCTTGAAAAACTGTTATGCAGCACAAATGAAACGTGTCTCCACTGAAAGCAAAAAGAGCTAAAAGAGGGATGTCTCCCACCTTCACATTTTGGCAGACCCAAATTCACATCCTGTGCATGTAGAGCTGGGAATGCTGGATAGGAGCTAGTGACTGAATTCCTCTTACTGTGTAGAAAATTAATCAGGCCAAATTTACAACCATGGGAAACTCCAGCCTGAATTTCGACAGCTGTATTTGGGAAACGCTGCTGTTAACTCTGAGCTCTGTGGTGTCTGCAGCAGGACACTTGGGATCTAGATCTCAGCCCTGCAAGAAGCTGGAAACTGCTGAAGCCCTAGCTGTAACTAGATTTTCCAGGTTTCCCTGGTGTGGAGTTTTCATTGAGCCAGAGCTCTCAGGACTTTTGGACTCCCAGGCTACTGCAGTGAGCCTTGGATCCCTGGTAGAGCTGGCTGCTTCTGAACCTGGCCCAAGAAGTGGAGGGTATGTTGCCACTCAGTAGGGTGGGGGAATCAAGCCTCATTTGCCAGAAGTTCATTGAACCTCTCCACTTTGCAGGTGAACTATTTTGCGTTCAACTGCCATTTTCTAACAAAAATCTGTCACGCTGAAACGTTTCCAACCAACTCCAGTCACAAGTGAAATGAATGTGTGTCCCGATCACATGTTTGTCAATTAGTGAGGAAGAAATTTATGTGCTTGCTAGTCTTTCTGTAGGCAGTAGCCCAGAGTGCTATTGTCAAGATTTAGAATTATTTATGAAGCTATTTGGGGAAAAAACTTTTCAATATACTTGCTGCTGAAGTGCTGGGCTCGGTTATTCCTTCCATTTCATGAATACTGTGTTAAAACAAGAATTTGTATAATTATAGGTATATAGTTTCTAATAGAATCATAGAATCACCAGGTTGGTAGAGAGCGTCTGTTCAATTAATATATAGAACATTACATATGGATGGATGGAGTTCTCTGAAAGGTAATCAGGATTGGGCCTGAGGATACTAGGCATTGTAGTCGTATTGGGGCATGCAGCCTCTATGAGAAAGAGCCTGCACTCAAAATATGAGGACAGTGAAATTAACTGTGATTGTTGATTGACTCATAAAGTAGAATAAATGGCAAACCCCATCTCTCGTATTTTTATTTTATCAAAACAGAGCTGTTTATTTTCTGGTAGAATTAATTTGCAACACTTTCAGGGGTGCCTTGGTATTGCCAGGGTGCTGTGTTTTTACTCTAATGATACATGAATCGATGATGGATATTGCTATGCTGGTTGATGTTTGGCTGGGTTGCTCTGAACAATTCCTATTTATGAGATTGCACAGAATGATCATGCTTAGCCAAACAGATAGGGGGGGTTGTTGTTTGTTTGGGTTTTTTTTAATCAAGAAAGCTACTATTTATAGTTTGCAAGTATTTTATGCACTGACAGGTCATCAGGATCCAGTTGTAAGGATTGTTTGATCCAAAGCAGATTTCATAATTTCCATGCTGTAGAAACAGATGCTCCTGGGGTTTTTTTTTCAGTTGTGTGTGATATTTATGTTCTTTGACCTATATGTGAAAGAATCCCACCGCTCTTAGTGCATGACCTCTTTCCAAGTGCTCAGAATGAAGAGTTCACCCATTAGTTAACTTCCCTTTTTTTGGTTTTTTTTTTAAAATGGTGTGAGAAGTGTGGATTTGAGATTTCTGTAATGGTAGAAAGCTGTTTTGCTTAATACATGCTTTTATCTTTCACCTCTTGAACCAGGTTCATCAGCACCAAGACAGGGGTGAGACATTTCAGTGCCAGCTATGCCCTTTTACCTCCTCCCGCCACTTCAGCCTGAAACTCCATATGCGTTGCCATCAACATTTCCTCAGGACAGAATCCAAAGTGAAGGAGGAAATACCAGAAACTGAGGTGAAGGGGTCACCACAGCTAAATAGTGACTCCTGCCCGGGACCACAGAGGGAAGGAGGTGGACCTGACCTTACGGGATCAGCATCTGTATCTAAAACGCTGGATGTGTCTGGGCAGCCTAGTGGAGGTATTCCACCTTTACTAGTGAAAGAAGAGCCCAAAGATGACAATGGCATCTCAGCTGCACCTTTTGCTCTTAGCACTATTGACAGAGGCCCCAACAATACAAAGCTGAAAGACTCCCCAGACTTTGTGGCTAATACAGCATCAGCACTATTCAGCCAAGACATCTCTGTCAAGATGGCATCAGATTTTCTTATGAAGCTGTCAGGTAATTGAGCAGCAAGTGGCAGCATCAGCTGCTCCATTATGGGCTTTGCCTTGGTTTGCTAAGTCGTGAAATTGCAGAGAGTGAAGCACTACAACTTCTTAACACAGAATTTTTTGTTTCTTCTGATAAGGAGAGGTGTGTGATGGAGAGAAGAGGGGAAACGGTGGGAAAAGAGAGGGATTTTGCTTTCTATGTGCTGCGATTGGGAGTGAGAAATCATTATCCTGGCTTTCGTGTTCACTAGCAATTAGCTTGGCAAATCTAATTCAGTGTGTTTTTCAGGCATGCTGAATACCTGTAGTTCTGGTTTGAAATCATCAAGAGTCACAAGTGCCCAGTGTGCTAGAAAACTCAGCTCTTAAGTTCTCTGCCTTCACCCATCTGTTAAATACAACCAATAAAGCCTTCCTTTTCAGAGTAGTACTTGAGGTCTAACTAGTAAATACGTGTGAAGTACGAATGTTGCTGCATTTTTTCATTATTAACATTTTTTAAAAAGGCAATACTAGAGATTATTGAATAGCTTTTAACATTTTTTACTCTTTTAATTGAAATCTCTATGTAATTAAAAACTTGTATTTATTGTTTTTTCTTTCACTGTCAGGTTATTACTGTAAGAATGGTATTATATGAGATTCTGAAGTGGAGAATGTGAATCTATTCTATTTTATGTGCTCTTCTATTCATTTGACTGAATGCTTCGGAATTGTGGACATGCTAGGGGGATGTTCTATACTAAATGTTTTCAAAATTCGGCTTTAATTTTTGAAGAGAAAGAAGTCCTTGTGGCAAGTTTTAGATTTTGGAGGCAGAAAGTACGTCTTTCAATAGAGAAAAATTGGTTACCTTTTTCCATTAAATGGAATGTAAGTTGCATTTTAGCGAATTTTATTGTCAGGAAAACTAAGGAATTAACTCTATCCCAATGCCATTGCCTTGCTGAAACCACAACCATTTATTTTGTAAAGGCTTGCTGTCCTCATCTCTCCAGACCATGGTACCTTCAGGATTGCAGTTCTGTGGGGAATTGTATTGAATGAATAAACATAAGAAATCAAGCATAAGGATTCATGGAGCCAACCAGGAAAATGGAAAAGAGCTGAGGAGAAACAGGAGGTGAAATTAGGTTGGCACAAATGGTTTGCTGTGTGGGTTGAAGAAGTCACAGAAACCTCACCACCCCTTTAAAATAAAAATCTGTTCATATAATTCATTATGACCAAAAAAGAAAGAGTGAGGATGAGTTTGGTTTTATTAGCTTATACATTTTTTACTTGTACACTTTTTTTATCAAGTTCCAGATTTGGATGCTGTATGAAATCCATTTTTTATGTTGTCTGACAGCTGTCCCATACATTTTGTTGTTCTGATGTTGATCTTAAGTCTGTGTTGCTGTGCACTAAGTGGCTCTACCAAGCAACTGTACTGACTTGTGGATAGTGCTCATGATGGCTGCGTGTAGCAAGAATGAAAGCAGAAAGCAGGAGGGGGGGGAAGCCTGAAAGCTGGCAAAACATACATTTCTATGTGTTGTTTTTCATGTAGCAGTTGATAGAGAGCTGTTTACAGTTTGGCAGACAGTCTTGTTTTCAATGTCTGATCTATTGGCATCAGAAAAAGGATACAAATGCACATTACTAATGCAAAAGGCCTATGCAGTTATTTTATGGTGACTTACTAAAGGTCTTGAAACCTGACTTGTATGCACTGTTACCTAGCAACATGTTATAAAGTCACTGGGGGAGTGAGATGTATCTGTAATTTTGTATGTGTGCATATCTGGATGAAAATGTACTGCTAGTCACCAAGTTTACTACGCAAGAAGAGCAATGTTGGAAGGAAAGGAATTTCTTTTCTCCTGAGATTTGTATTGTGTTATATACGTTTAGCTTATTCTTTCCTCCATACAGCATGCGTAAATTTAGAACTGAAGTAGAAGTAGTTCTCTTTTAGCAAGTTGGCTAAGTATTAGCTGCATTTTTTGACTGCTTGCTGTGCTGAATGAAGTTCTTTTGAGTGATTTCTTTATTACGGCACTCTTGTTAGGCCTATCAAAACTTCAATTATTGGCCCTACCTTTTCAACGATGTAAATTTTTTGACATCTCAAATTGTATATGCCAGTTTTAACAGCCAACACAGATTTGTCGAGACCAAATTATGTCAAAACAATTTAATTTCCTTCTCTGACAGGCCTTGTGGCTAAGAAGAAGCAGTAGATAGATAGATACCTAGAATTTGGCATTTAATCTTGTTGAATATTGATGGTTTAAATTAACATGTATTTTTCATTTGCCAGTGTTTATTGCTCCTTTTCTTCTTGGTTCATGTCAGTTTATGTGCCTCCAGTTTCACGTGAGACCTCAGTGCCTGTTGGTTTTCATTTCTGTGCAGATTTAAGCCTCCTCTTATTCCAAGCGTGTGACTTGGAGTTCTTGTCTACCTTCAGCCCTCCAGGAGTTAAACTTCTGGGGTTATAGAAGTTCAACTGGTGCACCCGGGGTGAAAGATGGTACAAATTTTATGTTTCTTAACTATTATGAATTTTAAAATTGAGTCTTAATACGCACATATATGACTTGACTCAATGTTATTTCTGGTTGTACAATCCAGAACCTTTCTAGCCTGGATGAAGTGGATATTGAATGGCTGAAAAACAGTACATTGAACAGTTCATGGAAGAGTCGCAGTCAAAAGAGGTCTGTGGAAAACGTGCAGCTGTTCAACAAACAGTTGCAGAAATACAAACCCAAGAACAACTAGCTAGGTGACAGTTCTGCGGGAAAATGAGTTAACAATGTCATACTGGTGCTAAAAAGACAGTTGTGGTATGGGGTTGTATACAAAAACAGCTTCAAAGACAAGAGAAACAGTCTTCTCAGTCTCACCGAAGCCCAAAGTTTTGGCACTGTAGTTTATGAAGGGTGTGTATGGTTGGAAAGGCTTCAGAGGAGAGCAGGAGAAATGGCTGGAGGTTTAGAAACATCACCAGTGAGGATGGATGAAAGGGAGTGAGTTTGTGAAACCTGTAGAGAAGACTAAAGGGAGTCATTAACAAACCTTCAGTGTTTCTGGGGAGAAGCAAATATTTTGTTGGTGATTCATCATAATTAGGACAAAAATTTAACAGATTTGTATTGCTGTTTAAGTTGGCGTTAGGTAAATCTTTCCAAAACTTAAGGTACTTAAACCTCTGTGATGATTTGGCTGAAGAGATTGTGGTGTCTCTGCCACTGGAGAATTTAAAAAATGGGTTAGATGACTACATGTCAGATGTGGTTGATCGTGTATTGGGCAGTAGAATGGACTAGGTCTGTGTATGTCAGTCAGTGAACCATAGGACATCAGAAGAAGTTGCAAGGTATTTTAGCTGAGCAAAAACGAGCAGAAAGCTTGTGGAGAAAAAACTTAAGCATTCAAAGTTAGGCCTGATTTCAAGTAGGCCAGAAATGAATTGTGATGACACTGCTCAAAATGTCCTCTGATTTTTTTTCAGAAAGGCTTAGGGGAGTTTTAGATTAAAAGAGGTTGAGAAATATTGGTGCAGGTGATCTTTTGAGATCCCTCCAGCCCTAATTCTGTGCCATTGCTTGGCAGAAAGATTTTTAGTTACATGTTTTATGAAATAAAGCATACCACAAATTGCCAAATGTGAATCTAAAAATAAGAACAAATCTTGAATATATTTTTTCCAGATTCTATTCTTTAGGTCCTAGTTTAGAGTAGAAGCTTTTAGATTCACAATACATTTAAGTGTTCTTTGAAATTTTATTTAAATTTTGAAAGGGTTATTGTTTGTAAAGACAACTAGCAGTTGACTCAACATACAAATAGAAGAATATTTAAGAATGTGCATGTGTTTACCTTCAGATTTTCCTCCTCTTATTTCAGTAGGACTGTTTGTATGCTTTAAGTCGCTGAGGTGCTTTGCTGGGGGTCAGTGCTTTGCCAAAATACTTTCTTCCCCCAGTCCATTAATTCCACATTGAGACTGTAACTATATCGTGTCTTAATTTACAGAGTACTTGCTTTTCCTGTTTCAAAGGTTTCAGTGGTAGATGCTGTACAACGCATCTCTTTAAATACTCATGTCCTTCCACCCACTTCTACGGCATATTTTCTTTTGTAATAAAAAACACCTTTCACAGTGATCCAAATTACAATGGCCAGTGTACGCTAGTGAAGTTATTACTGTGCCTGTATTATGTGCTGCAGTTACTTTTCATAACGTTAAAAAATAAATGAATCCCATCAAAATGAATGGGTTCCTTCCACTATTGATCTCAAAGGAATTCTGTGTGGAAACAGTAATTGTAAAGCATACTTCATTGCCGGCCTCTCTCCACCAGCTCTCTGTGTTCACCAAGTGCATTGCTCTGGAAAGCATGTCTCTTCATCTTGTGATGATGTATATTATAAATTACGTCTGCTTCTGCAGTTCTTTTTATGTTCCCCAAGCTACTCACAGAAAAACTTCAAAATAGTGAGGAAGAAGGAGAGATAACACATTGAGAGTTTGGGATTGGCCGTGTTAAACACTTTTTTTTGTTAAACTCTTTTTTTTCTCACAGTTAAGTTACATCTGCTGTCACTATCATGTAAGGAGTCAAATCTCTTTTTTTGGAAAATAATGCTTCCATGGGATTTTGGTGACCGACCAAAGTACTTGGACTTCACATTGATGTTTTATTAGCCGATTCCATTAATGGAATAATGAAATACTAAATCATCAGACAGCTCCATACAAAATATTAGTAGATTAGCTAAGTAATCACTTAGATTATTTGTTCTGTTTGGCTTTTGAAAATTACTGCATTCCTTAAAAGGGAACACAAGTAATTTGAAATGTTTTAGCATTTGCCTTTGGTGGTACTGAACCTACTGGCTTGAACTATTCAAACAGCTCTTTTTAATAAAATAAAAGCATATCCAATTAAATTGTCGTAATTTATGTATTTGGGTAGCAAGTTCCAAATTAAAGAACCATGCTGCCTATATTTAGGATGCAGAGTTTTTGCCAGAATGTAAAATTTCAATTAGAATATGTAAGTGCACAGGACAGGCAATAATTGAGCCATATCCTTAATTTAAAAATACAGTGAATTCCAGAATGATGCTGTCAGTGTTAATACCCTTGATGTCCTCAAGATCTCGCTTTGAAGTGTCTCTCTAGATTCGCATTTTCATATTTCTGTATAGACCTTTAATTTAAAATAGAACTGGAAGGGGGCAATAGCATGGCTAATTAAAAATTGGGCAAATAAAAGCTTGCACTGATCTTTAATACTGATATACCACCACCCTTATAATCTCTGTTCAGCAATTGCTAGTCTTACATGCACGATTTCCAGACTTCTTTAAAATTATACTCATCGTGGCTAAACCTTAAAGGAATGTATGGACTTTAGCAGGATAAAGCAGTGTAGGCTCTTGTTCTGATTCAGTTATTTAAAATGCAAGACAACAAATGCTTTTTTTTTTTGTACACAGCCCTATACAACTTAAAAGAAGACATGAATGTAATTATGAACCAGCTCTGCTTACAATTTAGTTTTAGTATCTACACAAACTCCCATACTTGGAGTATGAGACTAGACTAGACTGATGGCTCTTTTGTTTTACTGATTACACCGTTAGTGTGGGCAGAAGTCCTAGCTTGTGAGCCTTTCTGTCACAACTGTCCAAAATGGGAATTAAAGACATTGTTAGTTCAGTCGTCTCTGATTGTTTGTTTTGGTTTTTGTTTTCTTAAACAAATACAGAAGTCAGTCTGGTGTTTTTCCCCTTCTCTGTTCCTTTGTAGAGGGAAGAAATTTCCATACTGCAAACAATTCTCTCCTGTCAGCAACAAATTTATCTTTGCTCCTTTCAATCTTCTCCCCTCTGTTCTCCAGCTTCCCTAGAATTTTACATATTCTGCTGTTATTTTGATTTTTTACTCAGGAAGGCAAAGATGGTCTTGGGAGATATTACACCCATGTGCAGCAGATGGGACTTTGGCTGTATGAGACATCATGGGCTGTGGGGGTGTGTGGTTCTACAGGTGCCTTAGCAGTTTGCCGAATTCTTCTGTCCCACGTGGAGTATAATATTGTGAAATTCTGATGGGACAATAATAGGGGCTGGTTATTCTCCAGAGTTCTGTCTCATTTTGCTTGCCTATGGCTTCTTAAATGCAAAGCAGCTTCAGAGAAAATCAGGATAGTTAGCCGGCCTTTTCTTAACTACTGCTTACATATTTTATACATACTTAAGCAAGAGGAAGACTTTGTATTTGAAGTGATCTCTGGAAGCCCAGTGGTGGCAAGTTTTGGCGTAATACTTCTCATGATTGTCTGTTCTGCCTTTCTGCTGTTTTGATAAAAAGTAATGTTTTAATGCCGAACACCCTTGAGTCATAAATAGCTTTTTCATTGATAATTCCCATCCTCTTCCTTTGAGCCATATTGGTTAGTTTATTTGGCTGGGGGCAGAGTAGAGGGCTTTGAAAATGAAATGTAGTTGACTTAGCACTCCCAAGAGGGTTGGGTAACATGAGGTGCTCTGAGACAGATTAATACTTAAGGGCAGAAGGCACTGAAAGGAAATAAGAGACCAGCTAGGCTGTCCTGCCAGAAGAACAAACACTGTTTCTCCTTTTGGGCCACTTACAGTGTAGACAGCTTCTATGTTTAATAAGTTGAACATAATTTATCAGCCCAATTGGATTTTTGTCTGGAGATTCTCCAGCAGGTTCCAATTGCACAGATTTTTCTTGTAAAGCAATTAGCTAACCAGTGGTGGCTTCTGCAGTGTTTGTACCCCCTTACTCTGTTCTTGAATGTCACCAAATGTAAACCACAGTTTCCATGCAGAATGTCAACACCTACCTGCAAATTACAATTAGAGCAAAAACAGTAGAAGCAAGTCATACCTTTTATTGACCACAGCTGCCTTCAGGATGATGGTGCCCAGTGTCAAGAAAATCTGTCTTCCAAATACTGCAGAACCTATCTGTCAAAGTTCCTTGGTTTGCTTGAACCACAGCAGCTCACAACATACCCCTGGAAAGGAAGGAAGGCTGGCTGTCATCTGGATGCTCTACCTCCAGTAGGACACGGATAAAATGCTGTCCTTCCTTCCTCAGTTAAAAGTCGTGCCATGTTCTCTTGCCATGGTGGCTCTGGGGAGATTAACAAAAGGAAGTTTTCTTGCAAGGTCTTAAGGAGACCAGTTCAATTCGCAGTGCCTTTTGGAAGGTTTCCTCGCTTTCTTCTTTTCCCTTAGCAGTGACTGTCCTGCTCGCTCTCCTCTTTGTAACTGTAGTCAGGTATGTCTTTTAAAACAACATGATGGTGCAGTGGAATTTTCATCACAGTTCTTTTCAACCCAGACTCTGTAGGTGCTTTTTCTCACGGCCTCTTTTGTGGCAGCATTTTTGTGGTGGATTCTTTTCTCTTTCTCATGTTCTTTGTGCTGACCAATGGAACAGTCACCAACTTCTTGCTGATTGTGACTTGTAACGTTAGGCTTGGCTTGAAGTAATCAACCCATTTTTCCTCTTTCAATTATAAACATTTTGAACGCTTGGAAATCCTCATAACTAGACTGATACAGTTAGCGTCAGAGTGTTTCAGATTAGTGGCAGATGCCCAAAGCTTTTCTTGTGGCGTTTGGCAGTTTGAGGGAAGCGTTATAACTTTCATCATCCACTTTTGCCAAATGAATCAAATAATTCCAGTTGCCAGGAAGATCAAAATCAGCAGTGGGGAATATTATTTGACCTGGGTTTTTTTCTGGCTATGGAATGGAACAAATGGAGAATTATCAACCCTACTTGAGAGATTGCTGCCTATGCCACTGCATTTGCTAGGTGGGTTGTTGTTTTTTTTACTCAGTGTGTATTTGAAAATTAAATTGCTGAGGTTTTTGGATTCAGTCTGCAGGCAACACATCCTTCAGTCTGTTCTCATTGTAGTTCAGAATTAATGTAAATTAAATACAAATCAAGTATATGGATGTGTATCTATTTTTGTATTTAGTTGGAAGATGTTATTCCTTCTGGGGAGTAATAACTGTTGTTCGAATATACTTTATTAGAATTCGACATTATCTTTTTAATTCTTGTCTAGTTCTGATTTTTAAGAGTCTTCAATTTTTTTTTAAATCCATCTCAGCCAACTTTTATTTCCCTTATTTGTAATGCATTTTCTTATATATGTTTATTGTTTTCCCTCATATGACTAGTTGATGCATCACAGTTGCTGTTTCCTATGTGTTAGCAGTTTTGACCATAAATGTGGATCCACAATGGAACAGAGGCAAGAGTGCTGGGTATTTTTGTTGGTTTTGGGGTCATCTGGGTTGTTTTGTTTCAGGTGGATTTTTTCTCCTCTTGCTTTAGTGTGTGTGGATCTGATAGACTGGAAAACCTCTCCCTTTTTTTTTGGTCTTTCTATTTAAACTTCATTGACATTGGAATCTTTTTTAGTATATTTCACGGAAGAGCAAAAGCCCCATTCATTGAAGCAAAAGCATTGAAACCAACCCAATAGTTGTCTGATTTTATTTGTTTTTGTTTTCTAGGGGAAGGAAAATGAAGTAAATAATTATTCTATTTTTGTGATTTGTCAACATTTCAGATGTTTGATTTTTGGAAAGTGTAGTCGGTTCAAGAAATGTGCTGTTAGATAATTAAAGAAATAAAACTTTATTTCTTTCCTGATTTATTAATTCTGTCTTCTGTCTTGGGCAGAGCAAACTCTGCTACTCTAGCAGAGAAGCTAGAGTAGGCCAAACCAGCAACATAGATAAGAACAATAGTCTATTTTTCTTTTCCTCTTCACAAAATACTGCCAAATGCACATCTTCAGGACTTCCTCTGGATTTTGGGACCCTGGCCATGTTTTATGTTTCTTATAAGTGATGTAGACTCACAGGGAGAAACTGAGCATGCATATGTCATAAAGACCTTGTTTAGATTACAGCTGATGTTGTGCTGGTCGATTTGTTATGAACGTACTTCTAGCATTGTTATCCCAGGTGGTGGCACAGAAATGCGAAGGAGCAGTGGCTCATAGCAGCGTGTGCTGTCACAGTAGGAGAGCTCACTTGTGTGGTATGAAGAGGAAAGCGAAACATAGGAGAGTCGGGAAACTTGACGGATGACCTGTTCAAGTCATTCTGTGTGTGTCACGATGATGAAACTGCTTAAACTGCAGTGTGACCGACCCTGAATGTTTGTTTCTCTGAGCTATTAGAACTTGGCTTCATGATAGTCGAGTTTCAAAATACCCTGGGATAAAGAGCATAGAGGTAACACTCGACACCTGTTCTTGAATTGGATCAAAACGGCTGCTAAGTTTTGGCTTGGCAATAAGAGGGTTTAATCATAGAATAGTTTGGGTTGGAAGCGACCTTAAAGGTCATCCAGTTCCAACCTCCCTGGCATGGGTAGGGACACCTTCCATTAGACCAGGTTACTCATAGCCTCATCCAGCCTGGCTTTGAATATCTCTAGAGATGGGGCATCCACTACTTTGCTGGTCAACATGTTCCAGTACCTCACCACTCTCACAGGAAAATATTTCCTCCCAATATCTAATCCCAGTCTCCCCTCTTCAAAAAAGCACCCCCCTTTGATCCTTGTGGTAAAGGAATCCATAAGGCACCTGCCACCACATGCTATAGCACCTGACTCTGAAAAACATTCCTTATTCAAGGCTGCGATTTTATATGAATTCTCTTGCAGTGCTTCTATTAGTGTATTGATGTTTTTACACTGTTCTTAACCTGGCTTGTATTGGACCACAGTATATGGTTGCAAAATTAACACTGATCTGTGTATGTGATCTTAAAATCGCCTCTGTATTTTAAATTGGAAAAGTGTTTGCTGACCCAATCTATAGTGCTGCCTCTGCCTGGTTCCTTTTCTGCCCTGCTTCATGGGGAGAGAATGGCCAGCTACGTAGCTGGCTTCACAGGTTAATAAGTGTTCTCAGTAGGTCATCTTTACCTCTTTGCTCAGACTCATGTTTCCTTTATTTTCTGGGACAATCTGGATTAATACTGTCTTGAGATGAATAATATAAAAAAAAAACACCCAGATTTGTTTTCTCTCGAAGTTCTCCAAAAGTTCAGGCAGGATGCTCTTTATCAATTGTGCTCAGTTTCTGGTGGAGGTATTTTTCATGTCGGTAGCAGCTAGAGGGGCATGTTTTAGAAGAGAAGGAATGCAGAAGATAGTGTGGCATAGAAGGGTCATGTCTTTACTTTTTTTTTTTTTTTTATTGTGGTGACCGTTCATCACCCCAGATCAAATCACAGAACAGACTGAGCTAGAAAGATGTAGGCCTGGATAAAGAAGATAGATGGATTTTTGTAAGTATCTTGGTAAAGTTAAGATTAGCTTGAGAGCCATAACCTGTATTTTGATGAATTAAAGCGTGCTTTAATGTTTCACACTTTCACTTTTTCTCCTTTTAAAAAAAAAGGAAAAAGCAATTCCTTATTCCTTAAACAAAGCTATTAAAAATGACACATGTAAGGTAATTTTATTTCCTTCATGTGTGTGTACGTGCTGTATGTATACACTATTTATACTGTTTGCTTTAAGTTTGTTCTTTGGTAATAGAGAAAAATCAAACAAAAATGGAACATAAACTGCAAAGATAAGTGCTGTGTTACAGGATAATGTAGTTACTTTAAAAATAAAATAAGACCCAAACAAAGAAAACCACAGCAATGAACAAAGCTCAAAGCAGTGAATGGAAGTGTCTGTTTGCAATAAAGATGGCAATTGTACCCCATATTTTAGGGCTGAAGTCTCTGGGAGATGGTGAGCACTTCACAGTGGGATGCAGGAATTCAGATTCTCTAGGAGTCAGATTTTGGGGGAAGTGCTGAGGAGAATATCTGAGGAAATAAGGCAGGAAGCTGAGGAGCCAGAGTGTTGGTAAAAAGCAGTGAAGTAGAGGAGAAAGCAGACCAAGGGCTTAAGTGGGCGAATGTTGCCAGACTTTGTTGGATTGATTTGGCCTATTAATACTGTGCCCCTTCAGTTGGTTATTAACATCCCTGTGCTATGCCAGTTCTTCAGCTTTTCTTGTTCGTGTGGTGAGTTTTTGTAGCAGCAACTCTGCAGCGGAGTGATGCATATTGGCTTCTAATGCCCTGCTGCAGCCTGTGAAAGGGATGATACATCCTTCTTACGTGGTCCGAGTGAGATGTGACAGAGCTTGTCTGCAGGTGTCATGAGGGTAGGCAGAGGATTGTCTTACAGAAGGAGGAAAATATGTAGGAGAGGTAGTGAAGTAGATGATGAGAGAGCTTAGAAAAAAACAAAACAAGGACAATGCTCTTTCATATTTGCGGAGACAGGTTTAGAGAGGTGAGAAAAATGTAAACTCATCAAAGTTTGGGGCACTGAACAAAGCATCTGCTGTACGTTGCTGGGAATTTAAAGTGAAATTTTGAACAAGAGAAAAACACTAAGAAGCAGGGAAGGAAGTATCTCTTAATGGTCAAACATAAAGAATTATAAGAAGAGCTGCTGAAAAACAGTGCAACTTCTTTAGCCTCCCGTTTGTCATGCAGTCTGCCTGTGAATTTATATTGCCTGGGTTTGGAAGTATTGTTTAAGAGGTGCTCTTGATTTTTATCCCTTCAACTAAATGCAGTGCAAAGGATCTGCTGCCGTCCAGGGGTGTCAGAAAGACCTCTTCAAGAACAGTGATGTTCATTGAGCAGATTTTAAGCAGCCCCAAGGTCTCTGTACCCTTTCTGAGACTATGCAGCTGATTACATGGAGTATTTGAAAGGATTGTTTTGAACTTGCATTCTTTTTTATGGATGTAGAATTTGGAACAGTGCTTTTATAGCATATTCTGGTACAGAGCTGTATTCTGGAAGTCCCTCTCTTCTCTTTCTGAGCACATACCAAATTTTAGGACCTAAGAATTTGCTCTTTGTTTCCCTCTCTTTCTACTGTTCGTCTCTTCTTTCTTCCATGCTGTAGGAACTCAATATGCAGTATCCAGGGACTTTGACAAAGTTGCCCTTAAGTGAAATGATGTTTTAAACTTCCATCAAGCCTGTAGAAGACCTATAAACTGGGGGTATTCTTTTAGGAGGAGTAGGGGCAAGAAAGTAAGAGGACAAGGATGGTTTCTTGAGCTCTGGTACATGCAGACTTTATGTTTCAAAACCGTCGCCTTCTACAAAAGATGCAGAAGTTTGTTTAATGCTTGAAGCATGTTTGAACACTGCTTGACATGGTTGTTTCCAGTACCTGCTCTAGCATTTCTTAGGTTATGATTTCTTCCTGCTCCTAGCTGCTGTATGATTACATACCTCATTAAGTCTCACGTCTTTCCTTCTCTTGACAGCTGCGAATCAAAAAGAGCCCCTGACTCCTCAATTTAAAGTGAAAGAGGAGCCTAAGGATGAAGAAACTGCAAGTTCAACCTTGTCTCAATCCAGCTATGTGTTCAGCCAGGAATCCGAAGCCTCAGCTCCAAACATCCCTGAGGAGAAACTCAAGCCACAGGAAGCACAGGCAAATATGATGAGGCCAGACATGTCAGTCAAGGCAGCATCTGAGCTTCTCATGAAGCTTTCAGGTAGATACTTAATTTAGTAATATTCAGCTTAATTGGGTTTGCCTAATATATGCTGGCAGATTACCTTACAGAAGGAATATTTAGCTTTAGTAGCAAGTGAAGGAACAGCTGAAAAAGTCCGTCAGCACAGGTTCATATATGTAAGACATCTCAGTTTGGTCTGTTGCCACAGTATCTCATTATCTGTGCTGTGGTTTACAAATTAATGACTATGGGATAAGGCAAAAGAAATGATGCCTTAATGCTTTTAGATGTTGTAATTTTTAAAATGTACCAAAATATTTTAATAACAATTTATTCACGTCATTTCATTAACATTATAAGAATGTGTCTGTACTGAACTATACCTTATGTAGCTTAAAGTCTTTTGGTTTTTTCTCACAGTATCTTGTACTCAAAATTACAAGATACCCTTTTAAAAAAAGATGTTAACTGAGCTAGCTTATTGCTGTAGGGAGACCACTCGAACTTGCCTGTGTTGCCTTAGTGATACATCCTTCTGCCAGACAAGCAGACAGTATGCACATGTGTACACACATGTACCATTATAGCTAGAGGGAGTCAAACAAAAATGTATGTTTTGCTAACTGTGCTTTGTCTGCTGTCAGAATCAAGATTAAAGTTTAAGGGAAAGTAGAAGGGTTGGATTCCTCCCTGCTGGGAACAGGTTAAGTGAAGGACAAAAAGGCTTTGAACTTCTAATAGACTTCAATTTGTAGGACCAAGATGTGAAAGTCATTCTGGAAGGCTCGGTTTTGTTTTTGTGCACCTAAACTGGATGAGTTTGGTTTTAAGTCTTCTCCAAAACTGTGCAAGACTTTTTAAGTATGCCAGAATCACATGAGGTGCCAGTGGAAATTATTACAAGTTTAGTAACTTCTGAGATCCCTACCTGACCCATCTGAAGTTATTTGGCTTAACTGGATACTGTCAGCATTGAATTTGAACTCAAATTTATATCTGAAAGACTTTGACTAGGATCTCCCTCATAAATTCTAACATGTAATTGATTCAGTTCTGTTCATACTTGCACACTGTAGAAGAGTTTGAATCATAGATTAGCCTTCCTTGTTAATAGTGCAAAAAGTGCTTCCCAGGTATAAAAGTCTGAGCAGAAGTTTCCCATTTTTTCACAGCCTCCCACTTAATAAACTTTTGATTATTGATGTAATGCACTGTTGCTGCTGATAACTGATTTGAGTATGATATTCTAGTAACAGAAATTCATAGCCTAATGAATGTTGACCTGTGACTTTATTTTTTTTTGGTGCGTATGAATTTATGTAACTATTTTCATAAAGAAAGAGCTCTTCAACTCAATGATTCCTCAAGTACTTTGGAGACACTAGGGTTCTTGATTGTGAATCTTGAATTCAACAGTAGCAGACTGTGTTTAAATAGTTTTATTACAGCCTATTATATTAGAATATTTGTGCCTTAAGTATGTATTTATATGAGCAAAATCTTGACCAAGTCTTCAGCCACTTCTGTTGGGGACTCCTAGTCTTTAAAGGCTGTAGCAAAATACACACTAATTTTAACATTTGTCTTATGACCTCCTAGAAATTGAGTTTTTGCTGATACTGGTCTTTTTGATTAAGCTGTAGATTAGAAAGTAAAGAATTACTCTAGGATTTACTCAGTCAATGTTGCTGCAGTTGGTATTCCTGAATCAGCCAGTGGGTGGGGTTATCCAGGTTTATCACTTGCACTCTTCTCAACTTGTACTTCTCTCTGAATTACTGTCTAGGGCAGAGACTGTAAAGAAAGAAAACACTAAGATACAGTTTAATATAGGGCAAATATATCGAAGATCAGTACTGTCTTTAGGGAGTTTTTAATATTTACTTTATGTAGAATATTCTGAGATCACTGATGGCTTCCCAGCTTATTGTAAGCAATTCTGCACTCTGGTTTTGGTGAGTTTAGAAATTAAACAATTAAGCCACTTCTTCAGGGTAAAGTGGAAACAAAACCAAAGTTCTTGCTTTTTTTCTGGTACTGGAAGGAGCAAAAAAAAAAAGGGAGGGAGGGAGGGTATATCTGGATGTTCTGCTGTCTGTGAGAAATCTTCAGTCAAGTGCTGTTATTAGATTTAATGTATTATAGAATTGAGTTTAAGCCAGGTCCTTCCGGGCTCTATATATTCTTGCTAAAGACTGAATGGATTACATCCTTGGATTTTTTTTTCTTTTCACTTTCTTCTGTGTAACACTAATTACCAAAACCTGCACTGCGTATAAATTCAGCAAGGGATTTCAGAAATAATAGTATTTTGCTTTCTGTATTCCTGACATACATGGTTCTGTTATCCCTTGACCAATAGTATTGCCAATTTCTGCAGTCTTGTGGGTGCCTCTTGGGATTTAGGCATAGACCTTGGTGTCTCTTTTCATGTGAAGGATACACTGGTTTATATTTTTCACTAGGGAATCTGTTTCCAGTGATGCTGGATTGCTAGCTCTTAGCTGAGCTTGTACAGTATAGCAGCAGGCCTTTCCAGGTGTGGAGCCTGGTTTGGACTGGTAAAAGTGATTGTAAATCACCAGCCCCTATGATGGAGGGACTTGTCAGCCATTCAGATACTACTGTAAAGCTAGGAAAAGTTAGAAGAATAAATGTGTTATATTGTAGTAGTAACAGTTTTACTGTTGCGTAGAAGTAGATGTACAGAAACAAGACAAAATCACAAGCAACTGTCTTGTTAGGTTCTACACAAGGCACTCTCTTTTCTCATTAAGCTAAAGCTATCAGGGCACTTGCATGCTTCTAGAAGCACACAACCAGTATTTAAGATCAGGCCCTTGCTGCATGTTATTTTTGCGGAATTGGACCTTACCTGCAGATCACCTGACCCTTTATACCATTTTTTTTCTCCACCGTGTTCTACTTAGATTCAGATCTTCTACTTCACAGATCAAAAACTTGTTACTTAGTCGCTTGATATCTAGTCACACTTCTTCCAAAGGATTATTCAAGCTAAGAAAGCTAACGTCTCCTGGGCATGTCTAGGCAGAACCCATTTTCATCCAGACAGTCTAAAGAAAACTTTTTGGCAACCGAATTGCTGTTTAAAAGTAAGCGAAATTTGTTTAGCCAGGAGAAGAGGAGGCTGAGAGGAGACCTCATTGCTCTCTACAACTGCCTGAAAGGAGGTTGTGGAGAGGAGGGTGCTGGCCTCTTCTCCCAAGTGACAGGGGACAGGACAAGAGGGAATGGCCTCAAGCTCCGCCAGGGGACGTTCAGGCTGAACATTAGGAAAAAAGTTTTCACGGAAAGGGTCATTGGGCACTGGCAGAGGCTCCCCAGGGAGGTGGTTGCGTCACCTTCCTTGGAGGGGTTTAAGGGATGGATGGACGAGGTGCTGAGGAGCACGGTTTAGTATTTGATAGGAATGGTTGGACTTGATGATCTGATGGGTCTTTTCCAACCTGGTGTTTCTGTGACTCTATGAAATGCCCATTTGGAAGAAATGGTCTTTAGGGGTGTTAACAGGTAAAATTGGAGCCTCAGTGCAGACTTTCAACCTACATTTTACAGAAGAACATAAAACTACTGCGATTTATACAAATGTACAAAGGTTGGCTGTGAACTCTGTCCGTTACTAGGTCTTGGCAGAGACTAGATCCAGTGATAAGCAGACAGATTTGAGGAGGTAGTGGAGTGGGGCAAATTGCTCTTGTCTCCATTTGGAAGGGTGCCATTCCTAGATTTTAGATCCTATTAAGTGTTGCAAAGATCACATATAAGAAAGGAAATGCTACATCTTAACCAGTTTTCAGCAGTCTTACTAGTTCTTTTTTGTGGAAAAGCTAATTTATTTCTCAAAATGTTTAATGAAGTAGTACAGCTCAGTGGTCTCTGGTCAGTTTTATACACTAAGTCTTAAAAATTGAAAGGTAGGTTCCAGAGGAGACTAAAATTTAAAATAAATGTTAGCATTTACATGCTAACGTTTGAGTCTAAAAACTCATTTTTCTGTTGAAATAGTCATTCTGATAATATGTTCTGGACATGTATTATCTTTCAGAAGCATACAGTGTGTTGACTTCTTGTCCAAAAATGTATGAATAGATGGAGGTGTATAAAATCTTTCCCAGGTCTCAGCATTTTATAAGTAATATTTTACCCATGTGACTCAAACTATGGCATCAGTATGTTCCCATCTTTCCTAGAAATGTTGTCTGAATCACATTTGACTTTATTTCAGCTGTATCGTATTTGTGAAATGTACTAATTTTGCATTTCAGTAGTAACTCAGGTTGTTCTCCTCTCTTTTATTTCAGTGGATCAATTCCCCATGTACTGCACAATTACACATATCCTTGTTCTCACTAGCAAATGTGTGACCTTTGTACTATTCAGTTCCTTTGGATTTTTTTGTGCTTCAGTCTTCAAGTCACACAGTGCTGCTTATAATACACCAATTCCCCAGTATCAACAATGTGTCATAATTTTGGGTTATCAGCAGATGCAATTAGTGCATGCGTACTTTTTGTGCCAAGGTCATGAATCAAAATGGTGCATACAATTGATTCCAAAAGCATTCTTGATCAACTCCATTTATTATCACATAATTACATGACAGTTCCTCTTTCGGCACAGCTGGTTATTGCAGGGGTTGGTGGTGTTTTTCCATTTTTTAATTGTCTTTATCCACTTGAAAATGTTTATGTCAATTCCCTATTTCGTGCCCTGCAGTTAGTTTTTTTTTTGCACTATCTTACATTTAACTGAAAGCACACGGATTAGAACTTCTGTTTAAAAAGAGGAATGAAAAGAAAAAAGAATGATAATACAATTCTAGTGTAAGATGAAGGCTAGAACATCGCAATGTTACTTCTATTCCAAACATGACACATAGTGCATTAGGGCAGAGCAAGGTGAAGGACTGTTGGAGAAGGCTTTAAATTAGCTTGTCCCAAAACCAGTCCAGTGACAACAGCACAGACTTCCAGAGGAATTAAATAACAATATTAGTTTTAAAAGTTTGCTTACTAGGAATAAGGGGGCTGGAACTAGATGATCTCTAAGGTCCCTTCCAACTATTCTATGAATGCATTGGATGTGTGCGTGGCTGGACAACTGATACCAGAATTACCTCATTTTAAGGTTTGGGTGGCTTATGTTTGGCTCTCATCAACCATGTGAATTGACAATAAAACCGAGTCCATGGCTAGCATGCTGTTATTCTTAGCAGTCATAAAATCTCTACAGGTTTAGTGGGTTATATTGACAGTCTTGTGGTTTATTGTTACTATGATGGAGAAAAAGTACTTTAGTACGTTATTTGGGTGAGGGTAGGGGACAGAGTAATTAACCTTCCTCTACATTTCTTTTTCATAACTTCATGGCTTGTTCTGGGAAGCACTTGTATGGAGCTAATCTGCTGTCTTTGGAGGGAGAGCTGTTGTCAGGACCTCGTAAGAGTCTCTATACATACATTGCAGGGGAGCTGTCAAAAGTACTTTCATCCCTTAGAGACCCTCAATAATGGACAGAGGAGTGAAAATGCAGTGAAGTCTTTTGTCCCTTGGTCTCTAAATAGCTCATTAGAAAGGTCTGGCCAGCAGCAGGTGCTTCTGTTGAAGCCCACAAAAGTAAATGGGGAAGTCTATGACCCATAATAAGACTTTCTTTTGATGGGAACTAGAGAGATGGCAAGTCATAGCAATTTATATCACCAGATTAAGTCCCATTCCCAGCTAAATGTTTTCTGTTGGGTTTGGGTTTGTTTTTTTTTTTTTAACCAACAGAAACGTGAAATTGGTTGTGAATGATTAAAGTGTAGCTGTATTTTAATTACCATATAGAAAAACGATAAAAGTTTCTAGAGAGCTAAATATATGGTAGCAATGTGTCAGGTTCCAGCCTGGGTTTTTTCCAAGATTTTGAGACTCTCAGGACAGTGCTATACTACCTGAAGTTTGTATCCAGCCATGGTATGTTCAATAAGCTTTTTCATGACATCTGCATAATAACATAATCCCAAAGAAGCTCACCTAGCAGTTTGTTCTTACCTGTTGATAGTGGTTGCTGTGCTTCATGGCAATGTTAATATCTAAACACAAAAGAAGGAAAAATATGAAAAAATTCTACCCCTTTTCAGGAGAAGTCTAGCGTGGGAAGTCTGCAAAGTGTAAGGTTCCCCCTCCAGATCTTTAAAAACCTCACAAAGCAACAAAAGTCACAAAAAACCCAAGATTCTTTTAACAGAGCCTCGCTTTCAATCAGTAGATGCTACACCATACCTTTAAGTTATTGCACTTTATCTTCTTCGTTTTCTCCATGTCAGAGTAATCTTGACGATCAATGAAAACCGTGTTCATTCAAAAGGTTAGATAATTTGGAATAATAAGAAATTCTAATGTCTGTGGTACAAATGCGTTTCTTTTGATGCTCTGGATTTTATTTTGATTTATTTTGGTTTGGTTTGGGTTTTTCGTGATTTTTTAATTTATTTATTTAGGGAGGTTTTTTTGTTTTATTTTGTTTTATTTTTTAGGGATTATCACTAACGGGTTTAAGCAACCATTCTGATCCTTTGCTTTACTTCTTTTCCTTGATGATTTTCAGCCAGGCGGGAATGATCACAAAGCTACGGGAAGTGGGCATATCAGCTCTTTTTCAAAGTGTCAGGGGATTCTGGATGCGCTGTATTTACAGAAGGCCCTCTTGCAGTCCTCCTTGCCTTTGGAGAGTCAGCTTATAAACACAGGAGAACTGGAGCCAGGCTTTTTGCAAAGGGACACCTTGCTGCAGAAATACTAGGCTAGAATTTTCTTGAATTGGGAGACTTGCAGAGATTGAAATATGTTGTAAAATAACAATTCACTGTATGTGTAGATTTTTTATCAAATTCTTCTTGATCTAGGTTTTGAGGGGTTGGGTGTGTTCTGCAAGTAGAATCTTTCAGGTAGACAACGTAATCCTACCATTTAGATGGAAGGAGCAGCCAATGTGTATCACAACTGAAATTAGCCTGTTGCTTTAATTTGCTCCTTTTTTTTTTTCTTGTCTTGCATCCTTGTGAAAGTAAGCCTGTAGTTGCAAAGTTCCATAGCATGGGAATTCAGAGATTCTACTTTAACAAATGTGAGCCGTTTTATGATTTTTTTTTAATGCAGGCTCCTCTTACATTAATTCAAGGCCCATTGACATTGTCTTATATAAAACATCAGTTGGAAAAAAAATACTAGCAAAATAAAGCATCAAGCACAGCGCCCTAGGGAATGTCAGATGTTACTTGTTGTGTTTCTGTAGTGGAACCTTCAGGCCTCACCAACTATTCCCTGCCTCTGAGGTTTTATCTAAGCTGTTTTAGAGCATGTTTATTTGTAGCAAATCAGAACAATTAGCATAACAAAATGCCTGATTCTCCTTACTGGAAGATTTTGAAGTTGGTACAAGTTGACCCACTAGTTACTCCTGTCTTTTTGATTGTCAAAACTAGTACACAAGTTCAATTTATAAGACATATGGGAGAGGCTTTCTTTTCTAAGTTGATTCATGAAGTTGATTTATAAAAGCTGATGGGCATTTCAGCAAATATGAGCAACTTGGAATTGCAGTTGCAGCATGAGGTTTTAAATAAAAAGGTGGGAAGAAGCATGAATGATTTAACAAGGATTCATTTTATTTCAGCTATGTAAAGTCATTGGATACTTATTGTATCAGCAAAAGCAATATTTACTATGTGACTTGTGTTTTTTTATTAAATCTGCACTTGATTTTGACTTTTGTCTCAAAGTGAAAAGAACATTGTGCTGCATTAGAAGAGCATGTCAGTGTGTCCCCTCTAGAGCAGGGTAGTGCTGCATGGAATGATAGAATAATTTGGATTGGAAGGGACCATGAAGGTCATCTAGTCCAACCCCCCTACAATGAGGAGGAACATCTTCAACTAGATCGGGTTGCTCAGAGTGCTCTGTCCAACCTGACCTTGAATGTTTCCACCTACCACCAAACTGGGCAACCTAATATCTAATCTAAAGTTTTCTTCTTTTAGCTTAAAACCGTCACCACTTGTCTTATCATAGACCCTGCTAAAAAGTTTGTCCCCATATTCCCTATAAGCTCCTTTTAAGTACTAATAGATACCCTGAGCCTTCTCTTGTCCATGCTGAACAATCCTAACTTTCTCAGCCTTTCTTCACAGGAGAGGTGTTCCATCCCTCTAATCATGTGTGTGGCCCTTCCTTGGACCTGCTACAATGAGTCCATGTCTTTCCTGTGCTGACGACTCCAGGACTGGATGTAGTCCCCCGAGTGAGGTTTCACGAGAGCAGCCTGCTGGCCATGCTTCTTTTGATGCAGCCCAGGATATGATTGGCTTTCTGGGCTGCAAGTACACATCATTGGCTCATGTTGAGCTTTTCATCCGCCAATACTTTCAAGTCCTTCCGAGCAGGGCTGCTCTCTACCCCTTCACCTCCCAGCCTGTATTGATACCAGGGCTTGCCCTGACCCAGGTACAGAACCTTGCACTTGGCCTTGTTGAGCCTCATGAGGTTCATGTGGGCCCACTTCTCAGTGCATCCTGTCCCTCAGGTGTGTCAGCCACACCACTCTGCTTGGTATCATCTTGCAAATTTGCTGAAGGTGCACTCAGTCCTGCTGTCTGTGTCAGTGATGAAGATATTGAACAGTACTGGTCCCAATATAGACCCCTGAAGGACACCACTTGTCACCTGTCTCCATTGGGTGTTGACCAGTTCACCACAACTTCTGTCCAGCCAGTTCCTCATCCACTGAACAATCTACCTATCAAATCCATGTGTCTCCCATTTAGAGAGAAGAACCTTACAGAAGTCCAGGCAGGTGACATCATAGCTCTTCCACTGTCCACCAAGGTAGTCACTCCATCACAGAAGACCACTAGGCTGGTCAGCCAGGACTTGCCCTTGTTGAAGCTATGCTGACTGTCTCGAATCACCTCCCTGTCCTCCCTGTACCTTAGCATGGCTTCTAGGAAGATCTATTCTATGATCTTTCTGGGCACAGAATGAGGCTGACAGGTCAGTAGTTTCCAAAGTCCTCCTTTCTGCCAGTTTTCCAGGCACCAGGGACTTCACCTGACTGCCATGACTTTTCAAATATCATGGAGAGTGGCCTGACAACTATGCCAGCCAATGTTCACGTGACCCACAGATGGATCTCATTAGGTCCCATGGACTTACATGTGTGTTCAGGTTTCAAAGGTGGTCACAAACCTGATATTCTCTTGCAGTCTGTGAGGGTCTTTGCTCCCCCAGTCACCGTGTTCTGATCCATCCACCAAGAGGTGTGGGAAGAGTGGTTGTCAGTGAAGACTGAGGCAAAAAAGTTATTGATTATCTGTTCTGGTTTAGCCCCAGCTGGTAACAAAGCCCCACTTGGCTGCTTGCTTATTCCTTCCCTGCTGCCCCCTCCTTCCCTCCCTCCAGTGGAATGGGGAGGAGAATTGAAAAGAAGAGGTAAAACTCAACAATTGGGATAAAGACAGTTAAGTATAGAACAGCAAAGGAAGGGAAAAATGACAGTAACAATAAAAGAATCTACAAAGCAAATGATACACAGCTCAACCACTTACTGTAGAGAAAAATCAATGCTCGCCCTGGTCCTGAGCAGTGATACCTCCCCGCAGCCAGCTCCCCCCTGTTAAATACTGAGCATGACATCGTATGGTGTTGAATATCACTTTGGCCAGTTTGCACTGGCTCTCCAAACTGTGTCACCTTCCAGCCTCTTGTGCACTTCCTGCCTTACTAGGAAGAAAGTAAACGCTGCCCCAGCCAAAACCAGCTTAGTACCTCAGCCTTCTCCTCATATGCTTTTACCGGTTTGCCAGTCTTGTTCATCAGGGGGTACACTTTCATTGACCTTCCTTTTCTGGCTGACATATCTAATAGAAGCCTTTCTTATTATTCTTTGCATCCCTTGTGAAGTTCACCTCCAGCTGTGTCTTGCTCTTCCTAACCCCATCCCTACACAACCAGGTAGCATCCCTATACTCTCCACAGGGTACCTGTCCTTACTTCCTCTGCCTATGCATTTCCTTCTTGGCCTTTAGTCTGGCCAGCAGGTCTCCACTCGCCTATGCCAGTGTCTTGCTTTCCTTTCCTGATTTCTTACACCTGGGTTCTGAGACCGCTTGCACTCTATGGAAAGCATCCTTAAGGATAAGCCAGTGCTCTTCTACTCTCTTGTCCCTTGGGGCAGTTTCCTAGGGGGTTCTATTGACTATCTCCTTGAAGAGATGGAAATTTACTTTCCTGAAATGCAGGTTCCTGACTTTACAGTTTGCCTGACCAATATCTCTCAGGATTGTGAACTCCACCAGTGCATATCTCTCTTCCCCTTCAAGTCTAGTTTAAAGCTTTGTCAATGAGCCCTGCTATCTCGTGAACAAAGACCCTCTTGTCCCTTTGAGAAAAGAGAATCCCATCTGATGCCAACAAGCCTGGTGTTGTGCAGGCCATGCCATTATTAAAAATGCCAAGGTTGTGGTGATGACACTAGCCATGGAGCCATATATTAATAGACTGGGTGCATCTGTTTCTTCCAATGTCACTGCCCACAACTGGAATGAGAGACAAAAAAAAAATAACCTGTACTCTATACTCCCTTTACCAACCATCCCAAGGCTCCAGAGTCTCTTTTGGTTGCTCTTAGACTGTGCATTGTGGCTTCATGACCAGAGTGACCATTGTGGCTCCATGAGCAATAGCAGTAAAGAGTGTGAGGTCTATAGGAGCCTAGAAAGTTTCCTAGTCGTGTCCTTAACCCGGAACCCGGGGTGACACCAGACTTTCCTAAGAGCAAGGTCTGTCTGGCATATTGGTCCCTCCCCATCTTTGCAACATCTTTGATGCTTGATGTTAGTATGCAATAATATTCTCTTATCTTGTTAAACTGTTTCCACATAACAAAGTTAACATCAGAAAAAGATGTATTAGGTGATTTAGCTCATCTCTGTCGGATAAGCAGTGTTCAATGCTGTGCTCTTATTCTGAGTTTCATCCAGGTTAGTTTTGAATGCGTAGCAGACCGTACCTAGAACAACACAGTCGGGGTACTTCAGAGCTATGATTTTTTGCTAGAAATCAGATATCTCTACTTTTATTAAGAAATGGCATGAAGAAAATTACTCTTGTATACTAACTTTGGATTCTGATACATTTCAGATCATTTAGCCTAGCCCATCTACTCAAGGAGAAATGTGAAAGGGTAAAAAAGCCAAAGCTATCATGGATTTTAATTATTTTAACCAGGAGACTTTTGGATGTATCAGTCCTTGAAAAACTTCAGCTGCACTATGTGCGATACCTATGTAAGGAAATAAGGGATATCACATTACTCCACAAATAAACTCACTATAGCACAGAAGAGAAAATAATCCTCAAGAAGTTATTTTGACTGCCTTTATGATGAGATGGATACGGGCATAACCTTAATTACAGTCTTTTACCCTCACAAGGTATCTAACGCCGTATGTGTGTGATTGCTGCATGTGGGACAGAGTGACTGTTTCTCTTTCATTAGCTCTTGTAGAGTTATCATAGAGACCCTCCTTCAGTCTTCTACGTGGGGTTGCATTTTGGAATTGGAGTATGACAGGATTCACATTTGGCAGGGACCTTCTCTCAGATCAAAAGAAGATAAAGGGAAGATAAAAGTCAAAGGAAATGATCAAATATGCAAATTTAGGTAGGGCATTTTGAGTGCTAGCTGGTTGTGAGGGAGACAAGGTCATTGGTATTGCTTGGCTCTTGCCTTAGCTGGGGTCAAATCAGTTTGTCTGATTCAAAAGCAGGGCAAGGAATTAAACTCTGTGGAGCAGGAACAGAAATAGAAAGAATATTTTAAAAGTAGAGAGAGCAGCAAAGGTCAGCTTGACTCCGCGCCTAAATTTGGCAGCTGGGTGCAGAGCTTGGTCTATCAGACATCTGAAGAACTCATTTGTTTGTGGAGTTACCTGAGCTTTTGATTGACAGTGTTACCTGATGCATTCCTTTGCTGTTCTGTGTTCACTTTAATGCACAGCATGCTATTTTTACACTTTTCAACACAGATGCAATGTTCTGTAGTTTTATAATAAGAGGCTAATGGAAGCTTTAAATAAAAAGAAAAACAAACAACATACTACTTAACAGGACAAAAAAGGCATCATATGGTATTTCTAACTTGTCTTCAGTTGAGAATTCACTATGAAAATTTCCTAAGTCTGAAGTGGTTCTGGTGAATAGGAGAAGGTAAAGATTTTTTAAAACCTTTGTATGTTTCTTTTAAAGGTCAAGAAATGTCATATGAGAATATTGAAATCACTTCATGTAAATTGTTCCTGCAACACATCCAAGTGGCTTTTATATCTTCGTTTTGATGTTATTTTTTTTAAAGAGCTTGTAGGCAGCCAAGACACTTTTTTTCCCACTTAAGAACAACAGGAATGTAGGGATAGGGAGAAACCAGAACAGTGACAAAGGACTTGGTAACACACATCAGCTTAATTTTAGGTAGAATGCGTATGCCTTCACACTAAAGGGGTTCTGTTTGTCCTTGTGTAGAGACTACAGAATGACACCAAGCAGAGGATCAGCTTGAGTATGTTATCAGGGATGACCAAAAAGTCAGTTTAAACAGTTTTGGTACCTCTGAGATTCATTATAATATTAAATAATCAAAAACAAAAGGCTTGTTGGTGTTTTGAAACATTCACATTTGGAATAAAATCAGAGGCTGACACAATCAGATGTGAGTTAGAAAGGAGGGGAAAAACAGAGAGAGCAGCAGCACATTAATTTATCAAGTGAAGTTAGTGGATTCTGGTCCCTTTCCCCTGTCTTTTCTTCTCTTCGACTCAAAGTTAATAGAAAATACAGTTTGTGTTTGGGCTTTTTCTTAGGAATTGGTATTAATTAATTTTTTTTTTTAATATCAGAGCCTTCTAAGTAGTAAACTTGACAGATGACAAGGAAACTTCCATGGGAGGAAACTCGTTGTGCATATTGCCTCCGCTAGTGACCTGATGCTATCATCAGGTTAGCCAGCCCTGTCTGCACCAGTTAATATGTTGGCCCACAGTCGTAGAACTGCTCTCATCCCCCTCGTCTGGACAAGGGCCAGACTACTCTCTCAAGTTCTAATCCACTCAGCATCTGAGCTCTCTGCTTCTATGGCTCTGTGTGCTGCAGTGTGCGAGGGTTGTGTTGTTGTTCTTCAGCTCATGCACAGTCTGAGGAATTCAAACTCATGTTTTGCTTCGACTCCAGCTTCACAAGCTACATAGGCAACAATTTAGGGCATGTGCTAATGATGAGTAAACAGATACAGATTTTCCCTAAGGTTTTCAGTATCTTGGCTGGTACCAGAAGTACCATGCATAGGTTTAGGCAAAATAAATAATCCCATGTACATTTTGCTGTTGGAATGATTCCTTGCCTGGATGAGGGCATTGAGGCACTGGCCCAGGGAAGCTGTGACTGCCCCCATCTCTGCAAGTGTTCAAGGCCAGGTTGGACGGGGCCTTGGGCAGCTTGGTCTGGTGGGAGGTGTCCCTGCCCACGGCAGGGGGGTTGGAACTGGATGATCTTTAAAGGTCGCTTTCAACTCAAACCATTCTATGACTCTGTTATTTAAGTGTGTTCATGCATTTATTTTCTTGATTCTCCCATCTTAGACAGCTGCGTGTTTCTGGAGGGTCTGGTCAGCATGTAGTCAGCAGAGGCAACACCTAGTTGGGCAGATCTGCCATGATACCAGTGTCCTTTTGGGAACACTCTGAATGAAGGTCATTAAAAAAAATAATCATCTTTCTCTGAAACTAAATTGAAAGTAAATTCTACAGGCTATCAGCTTTTCATTCCCTGCTGAAAGTGTGAATCAGAAGGGCTGTAAAGGTATTTGGGTTGTGGTAGGCAAATTACCTTGGTAGCATTGATTTTGAGATTTCAGAGCTTTTGTTCTGAGAAAAAAAGATGATCACCTGCCTTGCAGCCAAACCTGAGCATTCAGCAACACTCAGGAAATCTCAGGTGTAGAAAGTGAACTATAAATTGGCTTCTAGACTATGGGGGTTTTTTGTTAGGCCAAGGACACTGGAGAAGGCAGCAAGGAGGGAAGGATATGAGCTTATGGAAACAGGTCATTAAGGTTATTGGATCTTGTATGTTACTTGTTACAAAACCAGACTTTAGAAAAGCATGGGCCCCAGAATACTCCTTTCTTCTTGAAAGCATATGCAGATATAACAAACCGAAGGAGCAGATGAGGTTTTCTCATCCACCGCTGTCCCAGTTCTTTTGACTGACTGTGCTGGTATTTCCAATAAGGAGTAATTTAGGCCTCTTGGTTTTCAGTGCCTGCTTTTGGAGAGCTGATGTGTAGCTGCAGCTTCATTTAATAAGTGAAACCAAAACTTCACTAACTGGTGTGTGATCACCAAGTATTCATAGAAACAGATATAACTCTCATATTTACAAATACGCAACTGTTTTCTACTCTGTAGTTTGAAAAATTATTTTCAAGAGTTTGCTTCTATTTATAACCTGCAGAATACTCTAGTAGTCAGCTGCTTGCTTCTTTTACTATTTGCAGTGATACAGTATACAAAATTATAACTTTGCAATTGTGATTCCTGCTTTGAGTACTCTGAAAAATTGTAGCCTAATTAAATAATTGTGGCAGCTGTTTATTTTTTTTTTTAAATACGTATTTTCAGCTGAGAGTTACAAGGAAACCCAGATGGTAAAGATAAAGGAAGAACCAATGGAAGTTGACATTCATGATTCACAGGCTTCAGTGTCACCCAGCCAACCCAACCAAACTGTTGGCTACAGCACTTTATTAGGGCGAGACATTAGTGAACACATACAGAAGGCACCAGAAGGTCGTGTGCTCCCAGAAAGAAATCTGTTCAGCCAAGATATATCAGTGAAGATGGCATCTGAGCTGCTCTTCCAGTTATCAGGTAAAAGCAGTGGAAATAGTCCATAGTTGAATGAAGGAGCGTAAAGAGATTGTGTACAGCCATGAAGGTGCTATGGAAGTGTGAAATTGCTAAGGCTGAAAAACAGTTAAGAGTTAGAGCCTTTCTGTCCTCACATTTGGAATGCATAAGCTTTGCCAAATGTCCCCCATAGTTAGCATATGCTTTAGAGCACTGTGACAGTCAGGTCAAGTTCACGATATTTGAACTGAATTGGAAAAGCCGGAGTTCAGCTCCTGTATTTTTAAAAGCTAATTAAATAATTCATGCCAACTGGTTGATCCAGGCCTTTGAGTACAGGACAACCTATAGATGGCAGATACTGGCATAAATGGCCGTGGCTGCAGCAAACAGAGCGCCTGGGGCTGCACTGTCCATTTCTCTTGACAAAGAAGTTAAACCTCAGCTATTGCATAAAGGCAGTGATCTCAGCACTGTGTTTAATGTTTGTATTGCATGCTTTGCATGGAACACTAACACTGAAATATGAAGCTGAAAAAAGTGTGTTGGGTATTAGTTTAAATAAAGTCATGCCCATTCTCTAATCATACCGTAACCATTTACCCTAAATTACTCTGGATTATGCTGATATCAGAAAGCATTAAAATAGTTCTGCTGAAAAAAACTAACAGGGAAAATATGATACATGCTAACTGCAAAAAAACCGTGTATGTTCCTCTGCAGAAAAGGTGAGCAAAGAGCACAACCACAATAAAGATAATGCCATCAGAACTACGGCCAGGTAAGTACAGTACACTGTTATCTGCAAGCTAGAGTGTAAATGGCCTTGCTTCATTTTGCTCTGTGAACAAATGTATCTGTCTCCTGCAAATGTGACCTGATATTACAAGAGTAAGATTATACCTATAATCTGAAAAATTGCACCTATAGATCTGATTGCTTAGATTTCATGAGACTAAAGGCGTTTGGTCCAAAATGACCGTTCTCTGATGAAGTATTTGCACATCATTTTAAGAATTACTTTTTCTACTTTTTTCTACAAAACCTGAAACTTAAACAAAACTGCATCGTTGGATTCAATGATCCGGTGGGTCTCTTCCAATCTAGTTTTTCTGTGATTCTATGTAGTGCTTGAGGGAAGAGCAGGCTGACAACTGGATTTTAAGACACGGGCCAGTGTAAGAAGAGGTGATTTTGATGCTTCTGTCAAACTTGAATTTCTTTAATAAAATTTCAGTTTAGTGTTTCTATCATCTCAATACCTACTAGAGATGAATTTTTACTGTAAGACAATGCTAATGAAACATTTGTTAACGATTACAGTCACATTGATACAATAAATGAAATTATTCAGGATACAGAGACATGATCCAATTATAGCAGGTGGTGCCTAAGAACTTCACAGTATTGTGGCTGGGAACCATGTGTTGTTTACATATGCATGAGCAGCAAAGTGAGGTATCCCTATGGGAAAATCGAAAGCTCTTGTATAATAAGCGGTAGCTAGAATTGGTAAAAACTTAGGAGCCCATGGTGAGGAGTAGGCAGGAGTTGGCAAGGGTATGTTTATTTCCTACATGAAAGTTCCCTAATCAATGTGGATGGTTTGGAGACTGAGCACACTGAAGCAACAAAGAGTTCCTTCAAAGAAAGAGTAAGACTTCTGTGCCTCTGCAGCCTTTTCTACAGAAGTTCCCAACATGTTCAGTGCTGGCTAGGACAACAGAAATTAAAACACATTTCAGTTTCAGAAGAAATAATATGTTGTTCTTAAGTTCTTACCCAGTCGTTAATGGTGACAAATAAATAATATGTTTTTAATAAATTGACCAGCTTAGTAAATGCATGTTAGGGACTTTCTGGTGTTACAAGTTGAAAGAAAATTAAATTGAGCTTTTAACTTCTGGCTGCTGTGAATGCTTCCCATATTTGCTAGTTTGGGAATTTGTGGGATATGCAGCCTGAATAGCCTTCCTGTGACTACTTAAGAAGCATAAACCTGAGAGATACCTATGCAGACAAATGCAGTGTTGTCCAAGTACTCATTAACCATCCAGCATGCGTTGCAGTGAAGGGGTGAAATAGATTTCAATGTCTTGTGATGTTAGCAGCAGGGCTGATGTGAGAATCCAGAGCTACTTTTGCATCTATCAAAGATAATTCAAACTGGAAAAGCTGGGGACAGTTCAAAGATAATTTCCCCTTCCTCTAGCTGCCATCTTTCACGGAGGTAGCATGGTTGGCTGTGGTGAAACTTGCACTGAGTTTTGCTGAGAAGTCCTAATAATGGCTGCTACCCATCAGGGCATGGAATGCTGAGTGCTTGATTCAGTTCTTCTGGGTGCTTTTTTATCTTCCCTGTCTATCAACAGAAGATGACATGAATGAGAAGAGCTTCTTAAGGGGATTTGAGTTCAAACAGACTGACTTGAAAGACCTTGCCAAAAAAAAACCCCACCCAGAACCAAACAAACAGCTGAAAGTCTTTGCCGGTAAGGTATGATGCCTTCTCAAAACCAGAATATGCTGGAGCAGACAGTGGAGGGTACAGGGACTCGGACTGCATTAAGGAAACATGTGGTGTTGCAGTTTGGCTCACTAGCCTGCATCTGGAGAAATGACAGAAAGGCATTTGAATCACAGTTGTTATGTGAAGTTTGCTGACAGCTGCAGAGAGCCAAGGTCGGGCCAGTGTTGTCCACCTGTGAGTAGCTGGGGAGCAGAGAGATTAATCTGCATCGTCGGTAAGTGTCTTGGATCGGCAAAGCCCAGCAAGGTGGGGTATACAAGCGCTTTTTGCTGTCGTATTCCGCATTAACATTTCTAACTGTCACCTATCTGTTACTGTTCCTTCTGTGAGTATTCCTGGACTTTGTGAGCTTCCATATGACTTTGCTTAAGCAGCCGAAACTGGCAAGGATTCCTCACAGTTCAATGACTGAGTGAGATAGTAGAGCCTGCCATCTGTGATATGAAGACAGAAAGTGGAGAAGCAAATGATCCCAAAGTGAGTATACCAGCGTAAGATGCCAAGATAAGTTTCTTTCATCTAGAGAACTGTGTAGCCATAAAACTGGAAAAGTACAGCCCGGAAAAAAAAAATCCTAAAACTTAAACTTCATCAGAAGTGACTTCATGATTGAGAACAGTTGATGTAGTTTCTTACTCTGAAGCAGGAGCTCCTCACTTCATACTTCGCACTGGGAATTGAAGGGCGTATCTGCTGAAGTAAAAATAATAATAGGGGCAGCGCTGAAGAGACTCAGCTGCCGTTCTGGAGGAAGGCAGAAGAAAGTATCCAAGGATGGTTCTGTAATTCACTAACAGTCCATGGTGGAGAAGGAAGAACACGATGCAATCTTCAACAGCAACCTGCTCATTATATGTAGCCTAGCTTGAAATAGATAGGCTCTGCATCATCTCGTGTTGCTTAGAACTAGCAATAAGCTGTGTCCCAGTGACTGAATCCAACGCACAAGCCGGCAGGCCAATGTGGAAACCTTAGTGGATTACAAAATTTTGAAGAGTTACAACAGTAATAATATAGGGATTTTTTTTTTGTTGGTAGTTTTCTTTCAAATCATTATTAAACCAGTGAGAGGAATGTTGCAATAAATGATGCCATATTTTTATACGTGTCAGTTTGGTTTATATTATGGCACCCCTGAATCGGAGTGTGAGTCTTGGAAAAAGTTAAGTTTTGCACGTGTGAGCTGGAGCTGCTCTGCTTTATCCTGATCACTTGTTTTCTTGAGTATGATGGATTGATTAGCTATCTGCATACACTGAACTGTTCAAGTTCAGGGCAGGTTTGTGCTTTACCTTTCAGCACAACCTAACGTTGACTATGTTTATGGTTGTATTCAAATTTCTGTAGAAATACCAAAATATCCTACTACTGTTGCTTATAGAAAAGCATAAAATGAATAATGGCCAAAAAAACTTGATGAGAAAGTAAACAGCGTAATTGCTGCAAGTATTATATGATCAAGGTAACCATTTACCAACAAGTTGCTCAAAGGCTGAAGGGATCTGACTAAGAATACAAGTGTCTTACTGGAGAACACTTTGTTCACTCTTTGCAGAGAAACTGTATCAGGGAAAAATTATGTAAGTCCCATTGTTTAGATTGACACCTTGGGGATCTGGACTGGTGGGGTCAACTGGGTTGGTGCTGCTGGCACACTTTCTGGGTCTGGACTACCTGCTGTGCAACACTTCATAAGACCTCATAATGCATTCTTTCTCCTGAAAAGGTTCTTGGATTTTATTACTGAATAAGAACAGGCTGTAGAAATGAGCTGATCTCCTGTCTTGTACCTTTAAAACACCTACTTTACGACAGCTTGTTAAGGTTTCTCAACGTGAGAGAGATCAGATTTAATGTAACTCCATTTTGCTTAGAAGAAATTGATAGTTTGCATGCAGGTTCAATACACTATCATAGAAAGCAGTTTTCCAAGAAAGACTGTCCTTTTCCATTTTTTGTTTCTCTGATGTACCTGTTACTGATGTCTCTGCTGTAGACAAGGAATCCTTGTTTCTGTTAGGATCTTTAATTGAGAGGAAAACAAAATACTTTGACAGAAATGCCAATTTACTATTAAAACTAACTTTATACTTTAAAACCAAAGCATGCTATGGTTTTTGGATTCAAGTAGCTGATAATTTTTGCACTTAATACTCTTTGGGAAGTATCCATTCAGTTACTTTATAAGAATTGTTTCCTGCTTTAAAAGTCAAATGCCTGGACATAATTTCATTCCTGGAATGTTGTCTTAAAAGAGAGCTATTCAGCATCGCAACCTAAAATTTGAAAAGTTTTGGTTTAAAAATAATTACTTTATACCTGAGTTTATTAAATAACAGCATTTCCCACATCTCCTAATTGTCCTCTGCAGGTATGACAGTAGAATACAAATTTTTGAAACATTAACGTAAATGATCCATGTTATTGTGATATAGTAAATCGGAGATGTTGAAGTATAGTTAAAATCCTTTCGGGAGGACCTTAGTTTTCCCTCTGGGATGCAATTTTACTAAAGGATGCCTCTTCTCCATACCTTCAATCACAGTCTGCATATCTTTCAGCATGAATTCTGCAAATAAAACAAGTCTTTTAACAAGATGGTATTTGTTAGAATATTAAGATGTTAGGGTCAAAAATAACGTTTATTTCTTCTATTAACTGCTATTTTGTTTACAAAAAGGCATCTTCTTTTTTCCTATAGCCCTTTCTTTTCTGAAGACACATTTAGACAATCACCATTCACTTCCAACTCAAAAGATCTCCTGCCTAATGAAACTACTCTTCATGGAAGGACATCTGCACCAGGTCAGATACTTTTTTCTTTCATTGCTTCCAATTAATACATCTTTTTAAAATTTTCTTACATTATGAGACTTTAAACTATTTCTGTGAACTGTGCAAAAGTCTATAACATACTAAACTCTGCAGTATTAATGGGGTGGGGGTTGCGTGTGTTTCCTATATGTAAATTAACTTCACCAGTGTCAGATTACTGTCTGCTATTCTCCTGTTACTGGCCATTTCCATTTTCATCTCTCAGAGTACAAATTAAATGTATGCAGTACATATATCAGAGTAGCGGAGTTTGGCAATACAATTTTCCTGCCTTTAACAATGGTTTAGAAACCTTTTTGGAAGGATTTTGAGTTCTTAAAACATGCTGAAAGGCCTGAATATCTCTGGGTACGTTCCCACTGGTCTTCTGAACTAGCTGACAGGCATTTTACGTCCAGATATAGCTTGGGCTATATTCTGCATTAAAATGGAAAATAGAAGCATGTAACAATACTATTCATGGTGACACTGAACACATGCAAGAACTTGATACGTGCCTTTACTGTCCTGTTGCCAAATAACTCATTTGCTAGTTCACTGCTATCTGTTCTTAAATTAATAGCTCTTGGGTTCTAAAGGTCAGTAATTACACAGCCAGCCATAGTGGGGGTTATTCACCTTTTCTTAGCAATCAATAAAGTTTTGGGCACGTTACTGCTAATTTTCAGCTATAGACTGTCATTTAATTTACAACTTAACAGACCCTTCATTTTTTTTAATGCTTGAATAGTCATTTGACAGCTTGTGAAGTGGCAGATGAGGTTAGGAGGTAGATGTTGTCTAAGGGTAAATATGCATAGCAGGAAGGAGAAGAAAATTTGTAGACAAGGTCTTCAGACTAGCCTCAACTGCACTTTTGCAAGGAACTAGTGGATTTTGTACCTCGAGGTGAGGAGAACCAGATCAGGTGTGGTGCTTTTAAGTATTAAAATGTAAACCAGGTTAGCACTTCAGTCCTGGCTTTTGACCTTGGCATAACATGGAATATTCATATATCCAGGTGAAAGACGAGAATTCTTTGACTCCTCAGGGAGTGCTTGATACCTCAGAGGGCATGGCCTTTAGCAGCAATACTCTTGCATCATACCAAGGTGAATGTATAAGAATTTCAATTCACTGTAAGACTTTATTTTAAGTGAGGCTACTAAAATTGTGGATTGATTTTAGTGACAAGTTAATCTTCTGCTTAAAGGATACATATTATCTAGCTGGGTAGGACCTCCTGAAGTTTTAAAACATCTTCTGAGGAACCGGGTATGTTTATGCTACTCCATATTCTGTCTTATGGAATATAAGTATTACTTTGATAAGTCTGTGTATTATAAGACACTGATATGTAATAGCAACATGTAACTGTAAATCAAAAATGCCAGTTTCTGCTTCATTTTTATTTTTGGAACAACCCTGTCATTCCAAACCTCTTGATTTTTCTCAGCTTCGTAAGAAATTCTTGGACCTGAAGTGCAACTTTACAGTAGCACCAGGAATGTGATTTAAATTTTTAATTAATTACAAATGTGTGGTATTCATGTAAAAGAACAGCAGAATACCCACAGGTAGCTTTCCTACTAGCTTCAGCCTTGGAAGAAGAAATAGTCTGAATAGTGCTATGGACGGCTCAGAAGAAAAATTATTCCTGCAGAGGAGTAAAGGAATAAAGGAATAGCAATAAACCCTTGGAAAGGCCAACAGAATGCAACAGAAAATGCTGTGGAAATGTGTATGTGGTGTCCCATGGATAAGCTGTGTGCCTTCACTTGAGGTTTGTTGTGGGTTACTTCATCCCTCAGACAGCGTAGGAAGAAGCAGAAAAGAACAACATAAGAAAATGACAGGAAATTCCCAGTCCAGTGTCATCTTAAAGGCATCAAGTAAAATCCAAGCCGGCTAACTGTTGATGGCCAAGGGTGTTCATTAAGCAGTGCCCATACCCAAAAATGTGACTCTGTGCTGACTCTCTGTGACCGGGCTTGACGCAGGCAGGCAGGGTGGCACGAGGAAGCCTTCGCTGCCGCTTGGTCTGGGTGGTCTCTGTGGAACCACATGTACCTAGTGTGTCTTTCCAAGAAAGCACCAATATGGGCGCTTATATCCCCAGGCTCCTGCCAACTTTCTGTCTGCAGACTTCTTGGCACCCTTGCTGAAGAGGAATTGGGAAAAGTGACAGGAACATAGGACAGTAAAATCTGTCATGTGTCAAATTCAGTACTTTTCTAAAATAGGTAACAACATTATGTAATCTTATTCATTATCAAGATCCATCTTAAACCTGTCGTCCTTATTATTTGTATGAGGACACTGTTTCAGAAGCTCACCCCTTTGAAGGGCTAGAACACTCTTTTCAGCCTGGATTTACTCACAGCATGTTTTACTTTTGTTGTTTTACCAATGCTGCCCTTCAGCTTCGATAATTCTTCTCCCTCATGATGTTCGCCATCCAATGTGCCATCTTACATCACCCTAATCCTGTCTTAATTTTGGAAAAGTAAGCCAGACAATATCTTTTAGTCTCCTTTAGTATGATAGGGTTTCTTTTTCCTGACTGATACCATAACTTTTTTCTGCCTGTGTTTAGGGAAATTAATTTCTGCAAATATGATTATTCAGAACTATATACGCTATTTTACAGGAGGTTTTCCCTGCATTTTTGGTGGCATGCAATCTTCTATATGTATATTGGAAATGCCTCTCCTGATTAATCACAGTCTTTGTAATTATAACATGCTGATGACTCTCGGTACATTTGCTAATCCAATAGTAACATGTTTTTCTTTTTACTTTGCAATTTCAGTTGGTGATTTCAGCATGCAGCACAATTTCTTGCTCCTGCTTCATGGGCATATGACCTTGTAATTTGAATTGTTTCACTTGTTGCTGTGGCTCTCAAGATTATTTCTTTAATAGTCTGAAATTTCTCAATATTGATGATATTGCTTTCGTTCATGCTATGCTGGGGGTTTTATGTTAAAGCTATTAAAAAGGATTTTAAAATACAGTTGGTCCAAAGTTCAGTTCTTGAGACTTCAGCTTATTGGCCTCTTCAACACGAACCGCTTCTCTTCTGACAGTAAAAGTAGTAGCCAGTTTATAAGAAAATTTCCAGATCAAGTATTTAAGAGGAAAAGCACCCTTTGTGGGGCATTGAGTATATTAGATCCCCAAGGAGAATGAAATAATTAGGAAAGATGTATTAAAAGATGTGTAAGCACAATACATTGATCAGGGTATTTACTGGAGGGGGAAAAAAAAACAAACCCTAAATAAATAATTACATAGTAGTGGATTTGGCCCGAAATAAAGGTGAAGTAATCCTGATCAGCAGTATTGCAGGTGGGAGAAGTGGTTGTTGGGCAGCAGCTTTTAAGTCTGGTAGCCAAAGAGATGACAATGAAGTCTCCAACAGCTGTCAGAAGGGAGCTCAACAGCCCTGCAGAAGTCATGGTAACTCCCTGATAATCTGTGGTGAATTCTTAATATTCTGAGAAGGAAAGAAAGTAGTTACTTATAGTGTGTAGTTCAAAAGTATTGGATAGATCTGGGAAAATACTTCACTTCTGTCTTAAGGTATTTCGTATGTTAATAACCAAAGTTAGTGTAGTTACAGGACACTTTTCTGTACTACAGTTCCTGTCCAAATAAGATAATTTTTACTAAAAATGGAAATAAAATAAAATATTGACGTCCACATCAACCACTTCACTCAAAATTTACTGTAGTATCAAAGTCATATGTAATGCAAAGTTGAATCCAAACCAATTCAATAATTACAGCTTTCCCCTAAAAGAATAGCAAAATGACACTTTTTGGCCTAGCAAAAAAAAAGAAAATTTTCATTTCTAACAGTTGCTTTAAAAGGCATTTTTATCTGTTTTATAAGACTTCTCTTTTGACAGAATAGAGTTTCATTTTATATCAGACTATATAGTTCAGACCAGATCACTAGATTAATCAAAAACTTGATCTTATGCTGATGTTCATGACCCTTGGCCAGTCTTTAATGTCTTTTAATAGCTTTACACTATCTCACCGACTCATTCTGTAAATCAAACCAGCCTTCATGAAATCCAGATGAGTGATATTCACTATTCCTTTTCTGATCACTTCATTAATACTGGCAAGGGCTCCATCCCTGGGATTTTGGGAGTATTTTTTCCTCCATGTGTGTCTGAGTGTAATATAATAATATTTCATTATTTTCTCTCCTATTCACCAAGGACCCGGTATTCTCCTTCATTTACTTTTACAGTGCCAAATATTGAAACTATCTCATCTGTAGAGGATTAGATTTTTTTTAAAAATCCAACTTTTTGTGAAAATTCACTGCTTCTTGCAAAACTGTAGTTTTGAGTGTAGTAAGTGAATTCCTAAAATTGATTTTTGGAACTAGATAAGGTAGGTTTTGGGGAGTTGGAATCCATAAAGAACCCCGGCTTTTAAAATTTTGTCCATTGGTGCCAGAGCTAAATTTACTAGTGTTATTTATTTTAATGAAATGAAGCCAATAATGTTTCTGTCCTCCAGTACCTTTTTGAAAATGCATCAGAGCCTCTTCTGTCACTGTGTCTCCAGACACGCCCTTTACTGACCTGTAAGATGACAGATAGGCCATGATTCCTCTGCAGAAATGTCCAGAAGCCAATACTGAATCAGTGGTGTGATACATAGTTCAGGAGAAAATTGGAAATACAGGGCAAAAATTTTGGATTTTGATACTGTCAGTGGTATTTTTATTGATGATGCAATTAGTGGTATTATCCCATACTTATGTTTATTGAATAAGATAACATGTGTAACAAAGGTTGCCATATGTTTGGAACTACGGAACTGTTCAGGAGATGTACATGTTTCTCTTGTTATTGTTCATACACCCTCTGTCTATTTCTTTTCTCTAAAACAGTAATTCCACTGAGACTTTAATATACTTAAAAAGCAAAATCTGCCTCCTCCCTGAGGCTCATCTTTGCACATTCTCCAACACAGCAGTGCTAACGTTTGTGTGGCCACGTTGTAAGCCAGATCAGGGGATGTAGGGAACTAATCTGCTTTTTTTTTCTAATAGTTTGTGGGAATGTTGGGATGTGAGCAGCGTGAAAGCAAAGCCATATCTATCAGCTGTGTGAAATTGCAGCATTTCTGTGAGAATGATGTGGCTGTGACCACACTTAATCTTGTTGACTTTCTTCTTTGACTGCAGTTGAAAAATGCCTCCTGTGGATTTAGAGTTTTAACTTGAACGTGATAAATAATCAATCTGTTCATGTTGCACAGATAACACATTTTTAACTATGAATTATTTTACATTGTGTCTACCTACTTAATCCCTTTTAAAATACACTTCAAGGTCAGTATACCTGTTGATGTTGTAATTTTGCGTGGCTTAAAGAGTCTAGAAGGCAGATAGCAAGAGTTCTTTTGGTCCAACCTGCAGACTTGCTCATTCATGTATACTGTTCTCCAGCGGTATTTGTGCTTGATTCTAATTTCCTGGGCTCTGGAGCAAACTAAACTTCTGCAACCATCTACAGCAGCCAGCTCTGAATTTTGGGTCATCTCTAGGTTAGTTAAGAAAATCAGAACCTCAGTAACCTGAATATGAGGTTAGAGCAAATCCCGGTGTAGTTTCCATTTCTTCACAAGTTGCCAGTGACAGTTTTCCTTCTTGGTCTGTTTTTGCTGCCAAACTTCCCACTTTTACCTTACATTGTCCTCGAGATCACTGTAATGGCCCTGCAGAAATGAAGAATACCTTGAGGGTTTGATTTTGTGTAGGGGACTTCTGGGACTTTGGACTTTTGGACACACGCTAGAAAGTGTCCTTAAGCCTTAGGGGACTGTGAAACCCACAAGCCCTGAGGATTTCTGCTAGTGATGAACAGTGCTCTCTCAGGCTGTCCGTGTATGACAGATGCGCCAGTCCCCTAATCATATTTGCCAGAGCTCAGACTTCTTTGAAAGTCTAAAAGAATTATTCAAGATCTTAGCAGTGGTTTCTGCCCTGCAATGGAACAGCATTTTTTTATTGCTAGTATAGTTGCAGAGGGAGTGCACATGCATGTGAATTGACTTACATAGTGCTTTTTTTTTTTTTTCCTGCTTTATCCCGTTATTAGCACTTTTGGTCATTTTATTTGCTTTCAGTTTTGGTCTGAGTTATGGCAAGTCTGCTGCCTGTGTCTGTCCAGGACATTAGGTATCCGCTTCAGTTTCTTGATGATGAGAGTGCCTGACCCCTATTGGCTTCCTGGCAGGGTGGAAAAGTGTAGAGTGGCACTTAATTCACTACGCAAGACATGCTCCATCAGGCACTCGGTGCTGTTGTTCATTTCTATCTCAGTATTTCTGTGAAATGTGCTTCTTGAAAGCAGTGCTGGAGGTGGATGCCACGCTGCTGTCATTACTGCCTGCAGAACACAATGGTAGATATTCACTGAGCCTTGCAAAGCTGGTCCTATCAGTCCTCAAAAGCACCCATTTAATTTTATTCCTCTTCTAGTGCTTGTCTGGGGTGAGATTCAACAAGGTATCCTGCTTTTTGTGTACGTGTATGCATGTGTGTGCAAGTGTATGTTTGTGTAAAAATCCATGCAGATGTATGAAAAACAGTACTGGAGAGATCCCTCTGACAACTCCCACCTGTGTCACAGCTTCAGAGATGGTAGGGAAGTTTTTGTGACAGAGTGGCAGATCGATTTGAGTAACTGCTTTTAGTTCAGCTCCAACACGCATTTTACTTTCATCCTTCACACAAAAAGAATGTCTTTGGGGGGTATATTGACTGGTGTATACTCTCTGTCTTTGCACTTTCTAGAAGGCTAGGGACTGTCAGGCATTGTGGTTACTTTCTGAAGTCTGATAGCAAGAGACAGATAGCTGGCAAGTAATGGAAGTGATTCGAGGAAGGTGAGATAGTTGAACTGCTATAGAAGTGGGCTGCGCTTGGCATAGTTCTCCAAAGCAAGACAGATTTTGCAGAATTTGTTCAACATAATTCAGTGCTAAACTGTGTGACAGTGGTTCTGGCTCTAGCGTGGTTTTGATCTGTCGCATCCTGTCTTCAGATTCCCATGATTGTCTGCCTGGGTGCAGCCTTCTTACACTATGCACCCAACTGCCTTGACAACCGCTTTGCACTACAGTCATCGAGCAGAGGGTTCCAAGTTTCTGGTTCATTTAATGGGATCATAACCGAGGCGGCTGCAACTGATTACAGCGTTACGTTTTCCTTGCAGCTTTTTCTGGCTCTGGTGCCAAAAAAGTTTGCGTCTAGTGGATGTGAGTAGCAGATCTGTGGTACGGTAACAGCGACTGTGTCCTGAGCAGCCATCACAGTCTTCATAACCAACAAAATCCCTTTCAGAACTGAAAATACTCTAATGACAAACAGGCCGTTTAATATCAGCAAATCACCTCTTGCTCAAACATGCCTGGAGCATTCTTTGGCTGAAATAAGAAAAGGTTTATGCTGAACATTAGGAAAGAAATTTTCACGGAAAGAGTCATTGGACACTGGCACAGGCTGCGCAGGGAGGTGGTTGAGCCACCTTCCCTGGAGGTGTTTAAGGGACAGGTGGACGAGGCGCTGAGAGACATGGTTTAGAGATTGATAGGAGTGGTTGGACTCGATGATCCGGTGGGTCTTTTCCAACCTGGTGATTCTATGATTCTATAAGTGAGGTGTGCAGCATGTGCGTAGGTTGTACATGTGTTAGTTTTTCTCAGCAATTGGTATTTATTGGCTATTCTCACAACAACTGAGGGGAATGTGATCAGATGCTTCCAAGGAACACATGAAACTCCTGGTGAATTGACCGGTCTCTCTTTTAGTCCAACACATGCTAAACAGGAGGACTTTGCGTGAATTAGGCAGACAGAGTGCACTTCTTTTCCTTGTGAACGCACTGCCCTCATTATTTTCCCAATTATTTACAGGACCTTCAAGATGATTAAAACAGGCTGGCTGTATTGAAAGGCACTTGACATCTATTTGAAAGTTTGTGGTCATTGTTTTATTATGGGCTGCCTTTATACGGGGTAACTTTTTTCCCCTCCAATACTATGCAGTCTTCTTATTGAGGCAAAAATATTTTTATTTCAATTCCCTTTTATGGTTGTTCCTCCTAATCAGGGGATCAGTCCCATGATAAAGGACAGAAGAACAAAGTAATTTTACTCAGAACAAATACCGTCTGGTTTCTTTCAAAATAATCATGAACTAAACCTCATTCATTAAACCTGGCAAACTAAAAGCTGTTAAAAAATATCACCAACATCAAATCCAAAGCAAAATGGCCAAAGATAACTGTTTCATCCCACATGAAAAAATAAATCTTGGTAACTGGATTTTTTACTGTTTCACAGCAGGGCAGATTTTGGCATCTCTTATAATTTTTTAATATGTTTTCTGAATCTCTAACAGTTTTTCAAGAGCAAGGGATTTTTTTTTTAAAGTAAAAAGATTATCACTGTTAATTTTAAATAAATACATAACCCACACAGAGGTAAAATTTGAGAAGGGCTTCCTGAGCAGCTGTAGTCACCCAAAGTACAGAATGAAAAATGTGGGATTTTGCCCACCTACTCTTCTGCTGGCAAGTGAATTTAGGACATCAGGCTGTCCAGCAAGTCCTGGGGACCTGTGTTTAATGCAGGTGATAGAAGACAACTTGATGAAGGATAACCATGAAGTGACAGAATATGGTTTTTAGGAAAGGAAGAAGGGAAAAACAGTAGCTAGCTTCGCAACTGTAACCAACCTTAAGATTAATATGGAAAGAAGCCTAACAACAATTGTTGCCAGGTCCTTGAGGAAATTTGACCTCTTGAGTTGAGTGAGGCTTTGGCGCTGCCTCCCACAACGTGCGTGTAGTAAGCAGAGAAACCAAGAGTCAGTACAACTATAATTAAGTGGGTTTTAAGTAGCTGTCAAACGCCAGGGACCATGTGCTGTTCTACAGGGGTCTGTGCTTACTCTGGTATTAATCAGTCCTTTTATTAATGTCGTGGATGATGGAAGGGAAAGCTTGTTTATTAAATGCCCTGGTGACACCACGCATGGACGTACTCTAACGATCTGCGCAGGGAGGTGGTTGACTCGCCTTCCCTGGAGGTGTTTAAGGTGCGGGTGGATGAGATACTGAGGGGCATGGTTTAGAGACTGGTGGGAATGGTTGGACTCGATGATCCGGTGGGTCTCTTCCAACCTGGTGATTCTGTGATTCTATGATTCTCTTCAGAGGACAGAATTAGAGTTAGTCTTACCTTGGGGAACTGAAGAAACAGTCTAGAAAACAGTAGCCAAGTTCATTGAGGACAAAATACTGTGCTTGGGGGAATTACAAGCGCCACAAAGAAATGGGGTGCCAAGGCAGTGCAATTTAAGGGAGGGATGTGCAGTAGTCTTGGTCAAACACTGCATGTAGTGCTGACGTCACACGCATTCCAGAAGGGGCAAACATCCAGCTGAGATGTTGGGAATGTTGTCTGTAAGGTATATGTGGCAATTCTGCTCTACTGCTGGAGCCCTAAATTCAGTTTTTGGCGCTGTAATCCAGTAGTGTTGTGGAGAACAGTGGTGGTCAGAGGTATGAGCTGTGCTTAAAAGCTGAAGAATTTGTGTTTATTTAGCCTGGAGAAGAAAAGAGGGGAGAGACATGGTATTCAAATAACGTAAAATGACAGCTTTGAGAGAGAAAGAATAAACCTCGCCTATGTTCATGTGAGCACAATAAGGAATAACAGGCTTAAATGAGAGCAGAGGAGAACTGAGGTTAAACATCAAGTAAAACTTCCTAGCAGCGGGGTGGTTTTGCACCGGCACAACTGTCACAGGAGGCTGTGGAAGCTCTGTCATGGGAAGGCTTTTCAAAAAGTAAGTTAGACAAGCACCTGTCGGGACTGACCGGGTGTGTTTGGTGTGAGCCTGGTGTGCCTCCAGGTGAGGGAAAGAAAGACAGCCTCCTGAGGTCCCTTCCAGCTCTAATTCTGTGATACCAATTCAGTAGCAAACCTATAATGATGACTAAATAACCTCTTGAAAGAGACTTCATAAAACAGGCTTTTGGTTTATAAATAGTCAGCATGCTGTGTTTTTAGACTGCATCTAATTCCAACCCATCCTCTTTTGTCTTAGTATCAGAATCTTTTGTAAAAGTGAGCATCGGCACTGAGTTCATGTTTCATTCAATATGAAACTTTTCCAGATACAAGCTTAACGTGAAATAGAAAGACAGGTATTAAAATCACTTCTCTCGCTCTGCAAAAGGAATTGGGACACATCATTCCTGATATTTCTTTGCAGAGTTACCTTAGGTCTCTTCAGTCCTCACCTATCTTATCCTGTACAAGGTTGTCTTCTACAATATTCGTCTGCCTGAGAGTAAACTAGATACAGAATTCATCAGGCTACCTGGACATCTATATATATATAAAGACCATTGTTTCAAAATAATCTAAGCAAAGTTGAGGAGAAGATTTTTTTTTCTGCTACAGCGCGATTTCAGTCAGGGTACAAATTTGCCCTTCTCGTTGCTGGGTGTTTTAGTTGCATTTCAGGCAGTCACGGTGCTGACTAGGGCCCTGCAAATGCAACTCGAGGGTAGTGCTGAAGGGAGGACAAGATGCTTTGCAGGTGGAGACATGTCCTTACGAGAAGAGGAAGAGCAAGGAAAGAGGTAAATCTTTTCGAAGAGTGAGTTAAGCGCTTCAAGGAAGCGGCAGTTTCACTGGTTATCGCGTGGGGAATCTGCAATAAAAGCAGTAAGAACATTTTATTTTAGAGCGGCAGCCACATGAGGTGAAGGGTATTGTTTTTCCCTGGCAGCTTGCAGAAACATGGAAAGGTGGCTCTGGCCAACTGTTTGCAGTTACTTTCATCTAGTTTTGACTCTTATGTGTTAATTAAGTCAGCTCAGCAAGAGGGACTTAGTCTGCATTTGGGGCTTGATTTTGCATTCCCCCACTAGGATTTCTGGTCACCATCTTACAGTTTCCTCTAGTACAGCAGCTATTACTTTGCTCAAAAAGATGCAGAAGGCTGAAAAATGTAGTCCAAAGGCCAGTTTATCTTTACTTGTAGTTGAATTCTGGGTAGGGAGCACCAGTGTTAGCCTCTGCAAAATGCCCTAGATGTGTTATTGCCTTCTCTCTATGGAAGAAAAGCCCCTGGACTTGCAAGTGGAAATAGGCACAGGGGCAAAACCAAAAAAGGGAAAGAAAACAAAGGAGAAGTTGTACGTATGCCATAATGGTCTTAAATGTGCACAGATGTCTCTAAGTGACTTTTAAAAGGGTTTCCGAGGAAGTGTGTCTTAAGCAGAATTGTAGGAAAGAAATTTAAAGGCTAGAAACTTACTGGCATTATAGAAATAAATTAATTGCGGTTTAAAAATAACAAAGGGAACAAATTACACTTTCATAAGTTCATACGAACTCAGTGTTGTAGCACCCAAAATAAATGTTGCAAGCAGTGTAAATGGTTGGGGTAAATGTGAGGGCCACCTGCTTTGGAGTGAATTAGAGAGAGCTTATTCAAATACTCTAGCATTATTTTGAAACAGAATATATTCTGCAAAGATAACAGAAAGCACATTATCAGGTTTTCCTCTGGCAACAGATGCAGAATTTAACTTTTATTTACAATAGCTATTATTTCTAAACAAGCAAAAAATGTCAAGTTATGATGGTGGAGCTCTTCACTACTGAAACGAGGGAGCAGATCTGTTGGTGCTTCCTATCCCTTTCTTGCAATGTCTCAAGTCCTCTGTGAAAAAAGTTAACGCGTTTCCATCTGGGCCATCTTGTATTACCTCATCTCTAGTCATGAAACCAAACTGACCTCCTTCACTGTGATAACTGAATGACTGAAGAACTCCTGGAGCCTGTGTGGTGGACTAGAGGGACTCTTCCATCACTGCTACTTTGCGGCCAGTAAATTCATAGTTCAGGGCCTTACTTTGCATGTCAGGAATTTTACATTGTT